>CM060096.1:3613378-4318691 GCA_030522485.1 Stenchaetothrips biformis
AGTAGACTGTTAGGTTTTTGGTGCAGAGAGCATTGCTGTGAGCTGAGCTCGAACCCTGTGCTCGACAGTCCAAGACAATAGACGTGCCTGCATTCCACAGCCTCGTCCCTCCCCTGCATTCTGTGCACCCAGAGCACGCACTGAAAATGAAAGAGCCTTGATCAATACCCAATTTTGGGTGAGGAACAGTTTATCAACCGAATTTGGGTGAGGAAGGTTCCTCGCCCCAATTTGGGTGAGGAAAGCTTCCTCACTTAAATTTGGGTGAGGAAGGGGTATAAGCTACCTATATGGCTACATTGAATTCTCACCCAAATTTGAGTGAGGAAACCTTCCTCACCCAAATTTGAGCGAGGAAACCTTCCTCAGCAAAATTTGGGTGATAAATAATTCCTCACCCAAAATTTTAGTCATGATCATGACCCTTTCATTCTCAGTGCGATAATCGTTCTGAGGTAAGAAGTGAAACCTATTTCATAAAAAGTGCCACAAAGGCGATGCCACAGAACTTTATCTTACGACCACTGCACCAGTCCCCTCAGCCCCCGCAAGGTGGAGGGTATCATCGCGGCCGTTGGCGGGCAGCGGAGGCGAGGTGGTGGGGGTGGAAGGGCAAGGCAGAAGCGTGCTACTGCTGCAACTCTACGTCCTCTGCGAGGCTAAGGCGGAGTTGAGGTGTTGGGTTAGGTAAGGTTTTTTTTTCGCTCTTGGCGTACCTTGCGACGGATGATCACAGCATGTAGACAACATAAACAGTTTAAAAAAAACAACAGAAATTTATTACGTTATAAGCAGTAGTTTTTAAAATTCCAGAAAGAAATTTATGATATGATGTTTAGTTTTTCATGTCTTAGGATTGAAATAATTTTCCTTGAGTGCAACGGCAAATGCGCTACGCACGGGATGCAGGAACCGCTTCGAGTACACAGTACGAAAAGGGAATGACAGATAGTTATTTCAGCAGCAATAGAAAAATCATGGGTAGCAACCGAAAAAACTGGATAACATTGACAAATTCAAGGAGCGGCAAATCATCAGGGCCACTGAAAGCAGTGGCTGCCGCAGCACTCGGCAGCCCAGCTGTGCGATGCGAAGGTACTACAGCGCTTCCACCCGCGCTGCGCCTTGTGCAGGCACCACCGGCAGTCGCACCCGCTCGGGACCCTCCGGCCCGCGCTGCCCAGGTGCAGGTGCAACTCGCTGTTGCGCTCCAGGAGGTCCTTGACGGCGGGCTCGTGCAGCACGTCGTGGATGCGCAGCTCGTCATCGCCGAGCTGCAGCATGCGGAGGCAGGGCGCTGAGGCGGGAGTCACTGCCCGCAGAAAGTCTTCCGGGGGCATCACGTTCACAAACAGCGTCTGCAGGGAGGAGAACCAGTGGAGGGAAGAACTCAGCAGGTCCCAAGGAAAGTAAGGGTCGATCGCCAACCATAGCTCTTGCAGAACGCCGACACATGGGGATTGGGTTAGAGTCAAAATAGATTCTTGGTCCATAAAACCACGGATCGACACATATTGTAGGTCAGGCGCAAGGCCTAGAAACTCCAGTGCTCCGGGAGGGAAGAGATCCCCAGCATCATCATCCGGGACCAGTCCCAGAAAATCCTCTGCTCCTGGAGCGAAGGCGTCTTCTGCTTCATTATTAACAGGATCGTCCCAAGCGTCGTCCATAGCATCATCTCCAGCATCGTCATCAACAGGATCATTTCCAACATCATGAACTACAGGATCATTCGCAGCATCGTCATCTACAGGATCATCTTCAACATCGTCGTCTACAGGATCATTTCCAACATCGCCTTCTACTGGATCATCTTCAGCATCGTCATCTACAGGATCATCTCCAGGACCATATTCTCCCGCATCGTCCTCCCCTGGATCATCACCTTCGACATCATAATAATCAGCTACAGTAGGGTACGACCAATTGTCCATGCTCACGGACTGCAGATTAGTCAGGCTTTGGAGGGTGGACAGGGAGCAGTAGCGAGGAGGCACAGCCACGTCCGTCAGGGTTGACGCGTGTGTTTTCAGTAAAAGGTCGAGGAAGTAATCAACCTGGTTAGATCCGAAGCCAAGGTAATGCAGCGTGGTGAGACAAGGCTTGGTCTCCATGCCAGGTCGAACTGCAATCGGGTAGTCAATCAATGGTGCCGAACACATCAGGTGGAGGTCACGGATATCCAGATAGTAGACGAGCTCTAAGAGAGACTGTGGCGGTTCCCAGCCATTGCAGGGACTCGCATCCACGCTGTCGCGGACTAGCTTGAAGAGCGGGTGCTTTTCGTCCAGCGCGGACGAGCAGAAGTCTATGACGAGTGTTTGGAGGCCACCGAGGGCGGCGACCCTCTGCAGTACCTCCCGGGCGTAGTACCCCTCCCCGCTACCGTCGTCGCCTAGCCTCAGCCTGGCGACCTTGCAGGGACTGCTGGCCAGCGCGGCGGCCGCGTGCTCCATCCCCTTGGACACGTCCAGCTCGGCGAGGCAGGGCGCCAGGCGGAGCGCGGCCAGCATCAGGGCCTCGCCCCGCACCTTGAGGCGGGAGGCGCGCCACAGGGCCGGCTGCAGGCACAGGTCCCGGAGGCGGCGACACACCGGTCGGCACATCATGAGGTCCGTGGGCTGCAGGTAGGCCAGCACGGCCAGCAGCGCATCGTCGGGCAGGTCCAGAAGTTGAGCGCACGCAACCGAAGAAGCATCAGCACACCAGAGGGGCTCACACTGAAAAATTTGATGATGGATACTTCGTGAACTTAGTGAATGCTCAGTGCACAGTGGGTCAGAAGACCGTTGAGGCGGCCAAAATTCTACACGGCGCCTTTTGAGCTACAGAGTCGTTGAATGCACTGACAGAAAAACAACCCGTTTAGGGTGAAATTTACCCCAATTTGGATGTGAAACAAGAGCGGGTAGCACTGAGAATGAAAGAGTCTTGATCAATACCCAATTTTGGGCGAGGAAAACTTTATTACCCGACTTCGGGTGAGAACCGTTCCTCGCCCAAATTTGGGTGAGGAAGGCTTCCTGACCCAAATTTGGGTGAGGAAAGGGTATTAGCTGCCTATATGGCTACATAGCATTATCACCCAAATTTAGGTGAGGAACCTTTCCTCACCTAAATTTGGGCGAGGAAACGTTCCTCACTCAAATTTGGGTGATAAAGAGTTCCTCACCCAAAATTTTGGTCATGATCATGACTCTTTCATTCTCAGTGAGGATTTTTGCCGAAACAGGTAGCGCTTTCCCCTTGCCGTTTGATCTCTTCCAAAACACAAGGGGCTCTCCCATGTTTCGCCTTAAAATCCACAGGGTTCCAGCGAATTTTCAAAGTGCTCAAAATTGACATTGCCTTACAGAAATGGAATTATCTTGAAAAGTCAAACAAAAGATGTCAACACGTCATAGGTTTAAATGGAAATTGAAGAAGTTATTTGACTTTAAAAGTATTAGATAGTCCTCTTGGGCCATTTGCACGCTTAAAACCTCACGAAGTATTTTGAGCAAACATACTGTGCAAACTCAACAGTGTACTCAGTTACACTCTGTTCAGCGTGTTCTCACAAGCACACTCTCATCAGAGTGTACTCATCTGAGTACACACCTTAGCACGCCTACAATTATATGCAGCTGTAGGTGTGTACTCGTCTGAGCACACTCTCATCAGAGTGTACCCATCTGAGTACACTCTCATTGAAGTGTACTCGTGAGTACACGCTACAGACAGTGTACTGAGTACACTGTTGAGTTTGCAGAGTAATACAAACTAATTGACTTTACTATACGAAGAAATAGTTCGTAAATTACGAAGATTTTCTTTGTAAGCTTATCTACGCTCAAAATACTATGTTATAACGAGCTAGTTTAGAAGTTCAATACCTTATTTATTTCCCATCGAAACCTATGACATGTCTTGGCATTTTTTGTTTGTCTTGTCGAGACCAAGCCATTTCTGTAAGACAATGTTGACAACTTTAAAAATGCACTTAAGTTTCAGACATTTACATTCGGTGCGAAACGGAGACTCCACACCTGTTTTGGGTAGACTATGCTCCCCTAATAGGCTGAGCTTGTTTCCTGTTCTTGTGTCACACCCAAAACAGGTTTGCGACGTCCCCAATTTGGGAAGGAGACCACCTGAAATGGGTTATTTTTCTGTGAGTGTGGACCTCGAATCGAACGTGTGACCCTACCAATGGATCGCTCTCCACACGAGGAATCTATTGGTGGGGCCACACGTTCGATTCAAGTCCCATTTAGCGGCTCTAGAACTCAAACGTGTCCGGGATTTTGGCCGCCTTAACGGTCTTCGGGCCTACTATGCAGTGCAAAGTGAAATGCACATCACGTCACAATTGATCCATGAAGCAAAAGAAGGGAATAACTGACTTATCTCCAAATTGAGTTTTTTCTTTATTGTTGTTCTTTAGAATGGTTGCCATGACCACACTAAATTATTTAACTCAATTCCAAGTAGTTTAAGAGAAAATCAACATGGAAGAAGGATATATCTTGACTTGGCTCCTTTTACGGTTTCGACCGCGCAGAAAATAGAGTAAACTCACCCGATATCACATGAGTCCGTTGAAAAGCTTGGAAAAAGGAGCTAACTCAAGTTATATCTTTATGCATGCATAGGGCAAAGGAGTCATCTCAACTTGTGTCTAAATTATCCAATTGCATTTGGAGACTGGTACGATCATGTCTAAATGTCACACTGGCATTTGGAGGCAAGTGCAATTGAGTCTAAATGTTACAGTTGCAAAAAGAGATAAGTCCATTTATCCCCTATTAAGCCAAAAAGTTTGAAATTTGATGAAACTCACAGGACAATGGATTGCATAGCGTACTGACGGCGACACTTCGTTGGCGAAAGCAGCCCACAGTGAAATCCAAACACAGGTTAGGCCTCCACTCCAAGAGTCGTGATTTGATGCATTACTTTTGAAAATACGTATTTATCAAATTTCACGCTTTTTGGCCTCAGAGTGTAAATGGACTTATCTCTTTTTGCAACTTTGGCGTTGAGACTCAATTGCACTTGCCTCCAAATGCTATTGTGACATTTAGACACATTCGTACATCCGTACTTGTCTCCAAATGCGACAGGATAATTTGGACGCAAGTTGAGATAGCTCCTTTTTCCAGATCTTGTCCTTGAGTTACCTCCAAATTCCATCTTATTTGAAAGAGGCAAGTATAAATGACTCTTTTTTCTACTTCGATGCAAGGGAGTAACTCAAAGAAACCCTAGACGGAGTGGTCTGGTACTTTAGAAAATTATCAGAATTTTTAGTCTTGTGTTACTGACTTATAAATCATTGACAACATTGGCTCATTCAGCTTAAGTCTGTTCTGAAAAGAGTTTTTTGTTTCTCCTGAAAAATGACTAAAATTGAGTAACCTCCTTCTTCCGCATCATGAATCAACTGGTACTCATCCCGGCCTTTCTAGAGACTATTTGATCCATGAGGCGGAAGAAGGGGATACGTCATTTTTAGTCATTTTACAGGAGAAACAAAAAACAGTTTGCAGGACCAATTCAAACTAATTGACATATCATGAATGGTGATAATTCGATAAAGCATGGCTCAAGAATGGGACAAAAGTTGGAGGGGTCAGGCTGCTCCTTCTAGGGTTTCGGAGACTTGCCACTATACGCATGAGTGGACAAAAGACTCATGTCTATTTAGTTCCATCAAATGAATGGAATATGGAGTCAAGTCAGCAAAAAAATTGGTAAAAGGGGTTAACTCGACTTGTGTCCAAATGTCAAATTGAAATTGGAGACACGTTGACGTGGCTCCAAATGTCATGTTACAAAAAGAGTCAAGTCGAATTTTTGTGCAGCGTTTCCAGGACACTTTGAATTTCATGTAATAAATGAGAAAAGAACTTTTCTTGACGAGTTACGAGTGTCAGTGATCTTGCCCATGCAAACCTGGTCGCGTTTGCGGATTAAAAACAAAAAAAAAAAAAAAAACAGTGGAAAAAATAAAACCGATTTGCGCGAAACAAACCGAGAAAAATGTGCACGTTGACAACAACTTATCAGTAAATGTTGTACAGTTGGTTGTCAACACTGGCTACGATTTGAAAATGTTTTCTGCTTGCTGCCTTGGGATTCAACAGCTAGTTCAAAAATTCAGAAAAACGTATGTTTCTATCTTAAGTTTCGATCACGTCACCCTGTTTTAACGCCCTCAAGTCGGTGTGCCAGGCTCAACGTCTGTATTCATCTGCTCAAATCAGTGGGCAGCCCTTTTTGCAGCTACAATGGATCAAAATATGGTAATCTAACCTGTGAGTAAGCCACTGCTTTTAGCAATGTTGTGATAAGTATTATCGCTCTGGATGTGTTACTGACACTCGTAACTCTCCAAGAAGAGTTCTTTTCTCATTTATTACATGAAATTCCAAGTGTTCTGGAAACGCTGCACAAAAATTCCACTTGACTCTTTTTGCAAGACAACATTTGGAGTCAAGTCAAATTTTGTTAAAACGAGACTTGACATTTGGACTTAAGTAAGGATAACTCCTTTTTCCAACCGATGAGTAACAACCTAAGTTGACTTATCTCCTTTTCCAACTTTCAAATGGAGCCATGTAGATTTTCCGTGACATGTCTCCTTTTTGGGACTACAAGGTCATCGTAAATGGAGCCAAGGGTAGTTATCCCCTTTTTTTGTGTCGATTTGCTCCCTTTCTATGGGGAGTTCAGGCAAAAGTTTAAAACAGTTTCGAAATTTTTTGAAGTATTATAATCCATGAGAAAGTCATTTTTGGAATAAGTCGACTTATCCCCTTCTTCCGCTTCTTGGATCATTTGCAAATTACCCTCAGTTTGAGATCAGAACGCGGCATTAAACGATCAATGTAGACAAGTAGGGGTGAAATAGCGACCGTTAATCACGTTACGCAGGGCACTTTTAGACCCCCCCCCCCCCCCGGATGGCAACGTTACGCAAGACCAGAGCGTAACATTACGCAAAATTTCACCCGCAAATGAATTTTTCACACTGAAAATCTATCGGCGTGACTTCGTGCCGTTACAGGGGCGTGAATACAGGGTCACGCCGAAAAACTGCATGACAAAAAGTCATGCCAAAAATCGGCGTAACCCAGAAATTCACGCCAATTTTTGGCGTGAATTTCCTGCCATGCCGGTTTTTGGCATGACTTTTCTCATAAATCGCATTATCATCCACGCCACATGACGGCGTGACTCACATGCCATGCCGTTTTTCGGCGTGATTTTTTGTCACGCCATTATTTGGCTATGTGTCTGAACATTACACTTTCAGTGTACCCTTTGGAACTATTTGCACCACTGAGATGCGCTCTCATGTTTGATAGGTTTATGGGAACGTTAGGCTGGCTCCGTCTCCCGCATGTATCGCAGCGTTACGCAGGCCATGAGTTACACGACCCCCGCTCCCCCCTTTCCCCCTAGAATTAGGGAATTATTGGATGTCTCCTCAGCAGGGCGCCATCTGAAGCAACCGCCATAGTTGGGTGGAAACGAAACGTAGCGCTTCACTTATCATTTCCACCTGCTGAGATACTCACAGATCCGTCCATTCCGTAGGGGTGTGCACTACAGGAGTATGAGATTCGCGCAGCGCGTAATGAGGCTGTGGACAAGCCTCAACAAGATCCCGAGACTTCACCACGTCGACCGCCGTCCCGCGCTGAACGTGGGTTCCTGCGCTGTCTAAGCACACAGTCAGAATGTACATAGGTCACACAGGAACTCAACAAGGCCAATAGGGTACTTCGGAGAAAACCTAGACCGGAAGTCAGCGACTGGACGGGGGAAACAAAAGAGCGTCGGGGGGCTATGCTGAGCGGTGGTGGGGGTCGAAATGGGCGGAGTGGGGGCAGCATGCGCGCGCCCCCTTCACCCCCACCACCACTTAGCACAGCCTCCCGCCGCTCTTTTGTTTCTCCCGTTCTGTCGCTGACTTCGGTCACGAGCGTGATTGTGGCCACAAAATTGTGGCCACAAAATTCCCCCATGGGCATACCGAACGCGAACGGACTATACAATGCCAAAAACGCTTAAATCAATACCAGAGAGATTTGTAGGTACTGATTCCTGTTCTACTCGTCGAGATCTACATTTTCCGCCATCAAGTTTCATTGTAACCACCTCCGTCCGGGAGATAATGGCCTTCAAAGATGCGACTTCGTTACGCATAAACAAAATTGTGGCGCGCCTGCGCATGACTTTGGGGCGCCTAAAATCAAACTTTTACGTGTCGGAGCGACCTTGTTCGTACTGATTCCTGTTCTACTCGTCGAGATCAACATTTTTCGCCATGAAGTTTTATTGTAACCACCTCCGTCCGGGAGATAATGGCCTTCAAAGATGCGACTTCGTTACGTGTTAACAAAATTGTGGCGCGCCTGCGCATGACTTTGGGGCGCCAAAAATCAAACTTTTACGTGTCGGAGCGACCTCGTGCGTACTGATTCCTGTTCTACTCGTCGAGATCAACATTTTCCGCCATCAAGTTTTATTGTAACCACCTCCGTCCGGGAGATAATGGCCTTCAATGATGCGACTTCGTTACGTGTTTACAAGATTGTGGGGCGCCGAAAATCAAACTTTTACGTGTCGGAGCGACCTTGTTCGTACTGATTCTTGTTCTACTCGTCGAGATCAACATTTTCCGCCATCAAGTTTCATTGTAACCACCTCCGTCCGGGAGATAATGGCCTTCAAAGATGCGACTTCGTTACGTGTTAACAAAATTGTGGCGCGCCTGCGCATGACTTTGGGGCGCCGAAAATCAAACTTTTACGTGTCGGAGCGACCTTGTGCGTACTGATTCCTGTTCTACTCGTCGAGATTTACATTTTCCGCCATCAAGTTTCATTGTTTCCAACTCGGTCCGGGAGATAATGGCCTTCCAAGATGCGACTTCGTTACGTTTATACAAGACTCTGGTTTGCCCGTGCATGACTCAAGGCCCTCGAAAAATCAAACTTTTAGGCGTCGGAGCGACCTTATGTGTACTGTACGGATCAATATTTAAATATTTCGCAAGCGAGGTCGTTAATGTTGACTTTCGGTTCGTGATGGCTTGTGAGTACCAACTTTTACACGAGTAGAAACGGGAATTGCCTGAAACTTAGTCCACGGATCTTGCGATCAAGACTCCTCCGGGACCAGCAAATATTTTGGACAATACGTAGACAGGGTTTTAGGCCTTCCCGTTTCTTCTCCAGTAAAAATTGGTACTCACAAGGTGACGGCCATGCTCTCTCACGTAAGAAGAGGAAGGTCGCGAATCGCGGTCCACGCGCTTCAGGCACAACGGCTGCCCGTCTCCTTCAGCGCCTGGTGCGGTAGGCAACACCTCGTACTCGAAAGGCGGCTGGGCTGTCATCATGGCAGGCGGTGAGTTGGCGTTGAGAAGCACCGATTGACTCAGATCGACGCGGATCTCTGTCTATTCAATTTGTCCCGTTTTCTTTTTAAATATCCCAACTTGTTCTGCCTAGATTTGAGAGAAGGGTGTCTGAAAATTCAGACTTGTATGCTGATTGCAAACATTGAGATCCGTGAACTTAAAATCCAGGAAGAACAGCATTTAGTAAAAATCCGAGAATTGGTCCTCTTGAGGACGCGTTCCTGACTTACGAGGGGCTGATCTGCCTTAAAACTGCCAAAAACAACAAAAACACCCAATTTTACGCTGTTTTTGAACATTCCGGGCCTCCGCCCGGGCACAGGACCTTCTCTTAAAAATCTGGAAAAAATTCACAACATTATCAGACATATTCCGCACCATTTTAGAGGTAGACGATGTCAAATTTCTTTTTGGGTTGAGCGCACCGTCCGAAAGAGTGCCATTTTTGGCTATTAGACCCAACTTTGGACCCCCCGGGAAAGTGGAAAAGGTTGGCTCCGGTCCGAAACATAGTTGACACTTGTTTTCTAGTATCCTGAGGTACGATTCTCACTACTTGGTTACATCGGTTTTGTTCCAACGCTCCACCCTATTCTGAAGGCCACCGAGCCCTTGGCCCAGATCCAGGCAGTGCTCCTTTCACTGTCTCACCAGGCTGGCATCAGCGCACGCATGCAGCTGCAGTGCCGCCGCGCCGGTAACGGCCTCAGCAAGTTGCCTGAGAACATGTTTCTGGGCAACGAAAAGAACTGCTCGTCTCGCAGTACGCCCTGCACTGCGTGACGGTGTCGTACGAGATGGGAAAGGTGCCCCGCCCAAAACCTGGTTTACCGTGCCATCGCAGCGGAAAACTACCCGAAAGCCGCAGAGGGCATTTTCCTGGGGAAAAGCAAGTCCCAATTCATCACCAGCGAGGCCAGAGCCAGCATTCGCGAATTTTTAAGCGACCCCGCCCCATCCCTACTTCGTGACTAAGCGGGGTCACGCAGTGTCACGCCCTCGGCCTCGACTTCTGCTCTGATCACACGTCACAACGAAGTGCTCCGGTCTAGGCCTGGGCGATTATTTAACATAATCGCAATCGACGATTCTTAAAAATATTTGGAAAGTCGATCAATTCCATGGATAGTAATCGCAATCGAAACCATAACCGATTAATCGAATTAGCTCGATTAATCGAAAAAATAGTAATCGAAAATCGACGATTAATCGACAGTCGGAGATAAATTGATGTAATCGACGCTTGTCAATAAATCAGGAACACGAGAAAATCGGTGAATTGGACAAACAATTAAATTGAAGTCCTTTAAAAACTTTAATTTAACATGTAAAATTTAGAAAAGATTAACAAGAGTTGTGCTGTGCTAACGCTTCTTTGAAAGTTTCTTATTGGATAAGTATGAGTCTTGTGCGTTAATCCAATCAGTTCATTACTATCGGTAATCGGTCATGCATGAACAATAAAAAAAATCGATAATCGTAATAATCGATAATCGGTAGTAATCGATTTTAAATCGACCATCGGTTAAAAATCGGTTACAGGACGATTATAATTCATCGAATCGAAGTTACAAAACAATCGTCGATTAGTAAAATAATCGAAGTTCGATTTCGATTATTCGATTAATCTAAAACGTGAGTCTCAACCACAAGATTTAGATTAACTCCGACACGCTACCGGCCGCGCCCTCGTGCACCGTTGCACCGTAGCGGAGTACTACCGAACGACCGGCCTAGTCACTGACCCTATGTTTTCTTCCCCCAACCCGGAAACACAGACTCAACATGGAAATCGCCCAGCCCGAGTTTAAGAAACTCGCCCTGGCCCTCTTCCAGGCCGTGGCCTGTGGGGCTGCACAGCAGCACTGGAGAAGGGAGGCGACAAGCGTCGCATACGAGGCCATCCTGGAGGCAAAGAGGCCCATGCGGCCTGGGCCCCCTTTCTTCGTCGCCCTGGCACGTGAGACGTGCAGGGGGCTGAACGACGCCCTGTGCCATCCACTCCCGGACGACATCAAGGAGATGATGGAGGAGGCGAGCTCCTTCCTGGAGGTCATATGGGAGGAAGAGCGGGCTTGGTTGCATTGACCGCCCCGCGCACCTGGAGCCCGCCTGCCTCCCTCGGACTCTCCAGCGCCGCCACTTCCAACAGACTCTTCAGCGTCGTTTCTCCAACTCTTCTTTTTGTAAATCTTTTGCCTACAAAATAAAACCATTTTAAACTATCCTCTCTCTTCAATCAACTCCAGAGCATTAGCGACCCGAACTATCAGACACCAGAGTAAACCTGCAGAACGCATCTGGAATCTCAGTGCCAGAACGGTCATTATCACACAGATTGGAACAGAGAAGCAAAATTTGAACTCAACAAATAATCACGTGACGGCACTGGGACACATCTTTCACATCGCTCGCAACGGACAAGTTAGCAAACCCACAAAAGAGAGAGAGAGAGAGAGAGAGAGAGAGAGAGAGAGAGAGAGAGAGAGAGAGAGAGAGAGAGAGAGAGAGAGAGAGAGAGGGAAAGAGAGAGGGAGAATGCACTTCAGAACGACGAAAAGGAACAGAGCGAATCGCACGCTTCTGGCACAACGGCTGCGCTTCCCCGTCAGCGCCAGTTGCGATCGGCAACACTTCGTGCTGGGAGGTCAGCTGGGTGTCTTCTTGGCAGGCGCTGACTTGGCGCAGTCAATGCGGCCACAGGAAATGAAAGGTCATTCCTTGCTAAAATACATTTCTTGCGTCGGAAAATATCGGAAGAAAACATTGTAAATTTACAAGTAACAATTTTTTTTTCTACTGACAAGCTGACTAAGTCCAGACATACAATGGAAAATGTCCTGTCAAGGAACGTTTGTGGAAGCAGATGAAACCCGCCTGCACTCTCAGTCCAAGAACGTGACATCACGTGCAAAAGAATGTGACAAAAATGTCACGTTCTTTTCAACATTGTGTCACATTCTTTTGAATGTGAATAGGCTAATTCATGTAATTCATGGCTGATTCACAAGAATGTGACACAATGCTGGAAGGAACGTGACATTTTAGTCACATTCTTTTGGACGTGATGTCACATTCTTGGACTGAGAGTGTGGTCCGTTCCCAGGTAGCTGTCGGGGTAGTACGCTGTTATGTCAGTAATTGTTTATAAAAATATATATTTTGTACAGAGAGAAAATATGAATTATAATTTATATTTTGTAGGATTTCTCTTTTCAAAAATTAATACAATTTTGTACCTTTAGGGTCGTTTCGTTACCACACAGCTCATTTTAAAAGATATTAATAAAATTTTAACTTTACAACTCATTCACGGCGGGGTGAGCTGAGCTGTCCGAAATCGATAAGAGTCGAGCGGGCGAGTCCTTGCGTCGCGGGCCGTTTCTACTCGTGTAAAAGTTGGTACTCACAAGCCATCACGAACCGAAAGTCAACATTTACCTCGCTGGCGAAATATTTAAATATTGATCCGCACAGTACACATAAGGTCGCTCCGACACGTAAAAGTTTGATTTTAGGCGCCCCAAAGTCATGCGCAGGCGCGCCACAATTTTGTAAACACGTAACGAAGTCGCATCTTTGAAGGCCATTATCTCCCGGACGGAGGTGGTTACAATAAAACTTGATGGCGGAAAATGTTGATCTCGACGAGTAGAACAAGAATCAGTACGAACAAGGTCGCTCCGACACGTAAAAGTTTGATTTTCGGCGCCCCAAATTCATGCGCAGGCGCGCCACAATTTTGTTTCTGCGTAACGAAGTCGCATCTTTGAAGGCCATTATCTCCCGGACGGAGGTGGTTACAATGAAACTTGTTGGCGGAAAATGTAGATCTCGACGAGTAGAACAGGAATCAGTACCTACAAATCTCTCTGCTATTGATTTAAGCGTTTTTGGCATTGTATAGTCCGTTCGCGTTCGGTATGCCCATGGGGGAATTTTGTGGCCACAATTTTGTGGCCACAATCACGCTCGTCTTCCGGTCTGGGTTATCTCCGAAGTACCCTATCTTGTTTGAAAAGGGATATAACATTAATAGGGTACTCCCAAGGAGCTCTCGCCCTGAAGAACAAAAACAAAAGTTGGAAATGACTGTTTGTATGACAAATATATGCTGCTGATTAAGTCTGCTGCTTATCCGTCGCGTAAATTTCTCATAGAAACTGCCAATTCTGACTCCCGTTTTTGTTCTTAGTCCGGCCCAGGGCTCATTTGGAGTACCCAATCCCACCCCACAATTTAACTTTCATAGCAATCTCCGAACGTCGCAATTCATTTCAGACTGCTCTTTCCAGTCACGGATAAACCAGGGGGTAGCACACGACGGCACTTTTGAGCGCTCCATGCGGTAGCGAGGCTCCCCTCCACTCACACTAAATTACTATGTACTTTTTTGTGCGCAAGATTTGCACAAAAGTGTGCATGCGTTTTGAAATTCACGAATTTGTGCGTAACTAAGCACGGAAATGTGCGTTGTAACGCATAAAATTCGTGCATATTGAAACGCATGCACAACTTTGTGCAAAGGTAATGCACAAAAAAGTACATAGTAATTTAGTGTGCTCTACCACCGCCCCAGCCGGTGCCGGCCTGTTGTGAGCCGAGCTCACCGCTTCGAAAATCACTGTTTTTTGCAGCGACGTTCTTTGGTGGCAAATCAGGCTCGTTTGTAGTTTGTTCCCTCGTTCATTGTGTTCGATCAAGTACAGAAGATATTTGATTTGTGTCAAGGTTGCGGAACACTTTTATCAAAGCGAAGTCGCTGCATCTGGCCACGGCGCCGCGGCCCGTTGACGTTCCGCTTTGGTGAAAGTGTTCCGCAATTGAGACCCAAACCAAGTATCTTTTGTGCTTTATCAAAAGAACACACAATGAACGAGGGGAACAAACTACAAACGAGACTGATTTACCTCCAGAGCGATTCTCGCGTTTCGGGGTAGTTTCGTTCTTTTTGGCCCCTGTGCCCAAACGAGGGCAGATATCGACATGGGGTTTGTTGCTTTGTGCACTTCACTTTTAGTTAAATATCAATGCTGAGAAAAGAATGAAATTAATATACATAAAGAAATAACTAACCTCCAAAACACGTGTTCTCAAGGAACAAAGACAATATCACAACAACACCAAGAAAAAGTAAATAAATACTAATTAGAAAGAAGAAAATAAAAGGAAAGTTGAAATATGCCTTCTAAAACGGCGAGAAATAAAAACTTGAGTCGCGGCCAAAACCCACAGCATGGCATAAAATAAACAAAGTAACACGCGGAGAAAATCAAAATAGAATGCTAAGTTCGAACCGGCCAATGCACCAAAAAGGATGTTTTGTATGTGGATTACTGGACAAATGAATACTCAGGTGGTTCAGAAGTTATGGTTGATTAATATTCAGACTATTGGTGACTCTGCTTTGAACTTACTCTAACATACCACAGTTCCGTCGTCTCCCTACATGTTTCTCTCGCACTCCTACCTGGACCTCGGCTCGACCGCGACTGCCGGTGCCGGCCGGGACCTCGCTGGATCCTAAGCCGCTCGGGACTTTCCGTCCGTCACATAGTAAAAGGCGGTGCACGCAGGCATACCAACTTCATACACTTACTGGCGGCAACGCAATATTATTCAAAATGTGTATTGCTACACAGTAGTACCGAATGTGTTAGATCCCCTTTCCGACTCCTCGTGGAAAAGGTCTGGTCGAGATTTACCGAAAATTGAAATAAAACTTTTCAGTCGGTCGATTCCCTATTTTTCAGATCCTGGTTTGATGAACTGGAGGAGGTGGGATCCTTGACCCCTTTTCCGACTCTTCGTTGTTGAAAAGGTCTTGCAGAGACCTATTGAAATCTCAAATAATTTTTTTAGTCGGTTTACCCCTTATTGTCAAGATCCTGGTTTCACGAACTGACGAAGACGCCCTCGTAGACCCCGTTTCCAACCCCGCGTTGAAAGGTCTTGCCGAAAGTAATCGAAAACTGAAATAAAAAAATTTTAGTCGGTCGATCTCCTGTATTTAAGACCCCGATTTGACGAACTGAAGGAGGTGGGCTCCTAGACCCCCTTTCCGACCCCTCGTTAAAAAGGTCTTGCCAAAACCTATCGAAAACTGCAATGAAATTTTTCAGTCGGTCAACCCCATATTTTCAAGATCCTGATTTGATTGACTATGGCGGTCTCCTGGACACCCCTTCCGACCCCTCGCCGAGAAGGTCTTGCCGAGACCAACCAAAAACTGCAATAAAATTGTTTAGTCGGTCAACCCCCTATTTTCAAGATCTTGATTTTATCGACTATGGCGGTCTCCTGGACAGCCCTTCCGACCCCTCGCTGAGAAGGTCTTGCAGAGACCAATCAAAACTGCAATAAAATTTTTCAGTCGGCCAACCCCCTTTTTTCAAGATCCTGACCAAGCCATTTTGCAGAAGCGGCCGATTGTGTCGGGACCAGTTCCATTGAATTTGTATCGTCGCCCCGATTCCAAAAATACCCCTATATGCCTATCTACCGCCACAAATGGCGGAAATCCCCCTCCCGCTCATGTAAACCATAATGCACCTGCAGTAGGGTGCGTCGATATGGACGACTTTTCGATATCGACTTTTGGATAGCAAAAAAAAGTTTTGTTTTTTCATGCTGATTCCAGAACTGATCTTGTTTTTGCGATTGGACAACTCCTTCAACACCCTACCGGACGTTTTATGCGAAAAAGCGGAGTTTTTCCACTTGTTTAGGTTTTTAGGCCCCTGGTATCATCTTGACCGGTCGGGGTGGCAGTCGCATGGTCGGGTGGTCATTTCTGACAGTAAAGACACCCATTTCAGCTTGGCCGAACCACCGGACACATTGTGTGTGTGCCCCAGACCCCAACTTCCATGTATTTTTCACTAAAAGTTTACGTTTCTGTTACGTTCTTTCAGCTTTCTTTGGTGTTTGTGACTACCCAGTAGGTCTGTACCATGACCTGAGGTGGTAAAAAGGAGTTCTGGGGTAGGGAGGACGCGACCCGACCCCCGGCCCGGGGCTGGGTCGCGCAGGGGAAGGAAGAAAGGGGTGGGGACAAATCCTCCAAAACAGCCCAAATCAGCTGCGCTCGCCGTGCGCCCATTAAAAACTGTAAAAGCGTGCAGGTCTAAGCTCAGCAAGTGTTTCTACTACCTGCCTACCCAGGACTCACCACGGGGAGGTGCCTGCACATCTAGTCCCGCCCGCCCACCCACTCGGGCGTTGGTTTTACTAGTTAACCTAGTGCGGCGGTTTAAACGCTGCCTTGCTCGAGAACTTTGGCATTGCTTTCCCGGCTGCAACCCGGGTCCTGATAGGGGCCATTCTCTGTGAGATCATGGAGGCCCTAAAATGACCCTCCTCCGATTCCAATTTTTTTTGTCTTAAATGTTAGGGACCGACCCCCTGAGCACCCATACCAAAGGGTTTTGAAAAATATTAAGCGGTTTGGATTTCACAGCCATTTTAGTTTTGAAGTTTTCAAAATGTGTTGGTTTTACGTAAAAGTGGAAATTTTTTATCTTTTTTAGTCCAATGCTGGTTTTGGCCTATCGTTTCCCTCCAGATGAGTCAAAAGAAGAATTAAGTGGCTTATAGACCCTCTCGCTCCAATTTCAGGTCAGCTCAATAAGGAAATTTTAGCAAAATTACTGAAATTTTGATCTCCTGAAAATACGTGGTCATCGATTTTGACCGTTCTCTGGTCAAAGGAAGGTGTTTATGGGTCGAACAAACCCCAAAAATAAAAAGTTGGGTTTTGGCACTCCTTGAATTTAAACATGGTCAAAACCTATTATAGACACTGTAAAATTTCACTGAAATGACCTAACCCAAAGGCGGGAAAGCACCACATAGCAGCAGAAACCTCAAAAAAAAACAAAAAAAAAAAACAACCCTTTCTAAAAACTGATTTTATTTGTGAACTGTTTTGATTATTCATTAATAATATCATCAGGGAATTAGGCTATTATCCTCTGGGCCCTGATTCACTACAGAAGGTTCCGATTTCGTCCCTGGCTTCAGCAGAGAAGGTTAGCAAGTACACCCTATCACCTCACAACAGTTTGAATAGTACAAGAAGGTGTGTTAACAACTTTTTAATTGTCTGGAGTTTATTAACATGTTTTAACCTTATCACCTTCCAAAAAATTGAGTGAAACCCTCATAGATAGTGTCTGAATGCCTCGTTCATCCAAATTATTAACATTTATGTGTAATTGGACCATACAAACCTCATACGAGAATGACAGGATAGAGTATCGGTCATTTCAGTGAAATTTTACAGTGTCTATAATAGGTTTTGACCATGTTTAAATTCAAGGAGTGCCAAAACCCAACTTTTTATTTTTGGGGTTTGTTCGACCCATAAACACCTTCCTTTGACCAGAGAACGGTCAAAATCGATGACCACGTATTTTCAGGAGATCAAAATTTCAGTAATTTTGCTAAAATTTCCTTATTGAGCTGACCTGAAATTGGAGCGAGAGGGTCTATAAGCCACTTAATTCTTCTTTTGACTCATCTGGAGGGAAACGATAGGCCAAAACCAGCATTGGACTAAAAAAGATAAAAAATTTCCACTTTTACGTAAAACCAACACATTTTGAAAACTTCAAAACTAAAATGGCTGTGAAATCCAAACCGCTTAATATTTTTCAAAACCCTTTGGTATGGGTGCTCAGGGGGTCGGTCCCTAACATTTAAGACAAAAAAAATTGGAATCGGAGGAGGGTCATTTTAGGGCCTCCATGATCTCACAGAGAATGGCCCCTATCAGGACCCGGGTTGCAGCCGGGAAAGCAATGCCAAAGTTCTCGAGCAAGGCAGCGTTTAAACCGCCGCACTAGGTTAACTAGTAAAACCAACGCCCGAGTGGGTGGGCGGGCGGGACTAGATGTGCAGGCACCTCCCCGTGGTGAGTCCTGGGTAGGCAGGTAGTAGAAACACTTGCTGAGCTTAGACCTGCACGCTTTTACAGTTTTTAATGGGCGCACGGCGAGCGCAGCTGATTTGGGCTGTTTTGGAGGATTTGTCCCCACCCCTTTCTTCCTTCCCCTGCGCGACCCAGCCCCGGGCCGGGGGTCGGGTCGCGTCCTCCCTACCCCAGAACTCCTTTTTACCACCTCAGGTCATGGTACAGACCTACTGGGTAGTCACAAACACCAAAGAAAGCTGAAAGAACGTAACAGAAACGTAAACTTTTAGTGAAAAATACATGGAAGTTGGGGTCTGGGGCACACACACAATGTGTCCGGTGGTTCGGCCAAGCTGAAATGGGTGTCTTTACTGTCAGAAATGACCACCCGACCATGCGACTGCCACCCCGACCGGTCAAGATGATACCAGGGGCCTAAAAACCTAAACAAGTGGAAAAACTCCGCTTTTTCGCATAAAACGTCCGGTAGGGTGTTGAAGGAGTTGTCCAATCGCAAAAACAAGATCAGTTCTGGAATCAGCATGAAAAAACAAAACTTTTTTTTTGCTATCCAAAAGTCGATATCGAAAAGTCGTCCATATCGACGCACCCTAACCTGCAGCAGCCCTTGCGCGGCTCGGACGGGATTTGCACCACCGGATTGTTTGTTCCGACGGTACTCCTGAAGTACCCTCCAAATCTGGTCACTCTAGCTTTACTCCTTCCTTGTACACAGACGACAACGACAACAACAACAACACACGGACACAAAGGCAAATGCATATGCCCTCCCCCTATTTTTTTAATAGAAGGGCGGGCCATAAAGTTCTGTCAACACCGTTAATTAGTTACCAGTGATTACCGTAGCCAAAGCAAAGATTTTATTGTTCCAAAATCAAAGGCAGTTACCGTATAATGAAACACAGACACGCCCGTCACTTCAATGTACATGATTTACCATGCACAAGGTAACAATGTACACCGTAAAATTTACTACACGATATACCGTTATCATTCGGACAGGAATCGCCGTAAATTTGTTAGTTTGAAAACACCGTCACTTTCACACTAAATTACTATGTACTTTTTGGTGCATTACCTTTGCACAAAGTTGTGCATGCGTTTCAATATGCACGAATTTTATGCGTTACAACGCACATTTCCGTGCTTAGTTACGCACAAATTCGTGAATTTCAAAACGCATGCACAATTTTGTGCACATCTTGCGCACAAAAAAGTACATAGTAATTTAGTGTGTTCGTTGACGGAAATTACCGCTATATTTTTAACTTCCCGAGCACATTTAGGTAGTCGAGACTATCCAAACCTACCTTAACCTTGCTGCCATCCTCTTTGTTGGGAGACAGGGTGGTATTCAGAAGAAACGGTAATTACCGTGAGAGAAAATAACGGAGTTATCCACGTCACTATAAACGGCCATTTCTGTCACTAAAATTACGGTAAACCCTGTGAAAGTTTGTCGATCAAACATCAGAACCGTGCGGGTTCGTCCAGAGGTGAAACTAAAATTACACACTAAATTCCTTTGTACAATTTTAGTACGTGCCCTCACACAATTTTGCGCACACTTGCTTTTCGTACTAAAATGTACGAAATTTCGTACAAATTTTTGCGTTTGTGCGATTCTGCGTACAAACTTTTACGAAAAAGTTCGCATGTTGAAAATTGTGTGAGACCACGTTCAAAATTATACAGATACATTTAGTGTGTATCAGCCCCATCCTGATCGGCCCAGCCGTTTCGAATTCCGGAAGTGACTGACAGCGACGGACAGGAAAGATAGTCGTACCCGACTCAAGCAGGTGGCTTCAGGTGTTGCACAGGCAGCAATGTAAGTTATGTTCCAACATAAGTACACTACAAGATCAAATGTGTGCTTAGTACACACAGGGGGTGGCAACGGCGAAGGAAGCGCGTGAAGCTATGCTCGAGCGAGGTGCAGCGGTTACGCACTTGTTCGAGATTATGAAAACTAGGCCGGTGTTTGCAAAACGCTTTGAACAGATCAAAACAGCATGAAATTTAGGGTGCATTAGGCCTAGTAGCCTGCCTGAGTCCCCTCAATTTAGCCCACACAAGGGAGGCAATTTTTACATTGGGATGGCGCGGCCAAGATATTTCCAAAATTTTCGAGTTTTTGTGTTTTTCGGTGAAAACCCTTCAATTTATTGTGGGTATAACAGGAAGTATCGAGGAAGGCAATTAGCCTAATGCACCCCCCATTTCATGCTCTTTCCATCTGTGCAAAGCGTTTTGAAAACAAAGGCCTGGTTTTCATAATCTCGAAGAAGTGCGTAACCCCTGCACCGAAGGCGCGAGCATCGCTTCACGATCTCCTTGGCCATTTCCACGCCCTGGTACACAGCTGTGGGAGCGTACTTACAAGCATACATCTATAGATGAGTACTAAGCACACATTTGATCTTGTAGTGTAAATGGGCCCTGAATTCCTAGAATATATTAGTATGAATTTAAGAACTTTAAATGCGCAGAATAGTTGCAAGCAGACGGCTTTTTAAAGAAAAAAACAGACATGAAACATTTATTTTATTTTAAAACCTTTCTGATCACACGGGCCATGAAATCGTGCCTGGGAACATTTAGCTGGTGCCCGCTGTTTGGGCCAGCTTGGATACACTGTAAAAATATCGTTAGTATACGGAATACTTAAACAAGATTTGTGTCATCAAAAAAAAAAAACAAAAAAAAAAACGTTATCATTGTGCACCTTTACGAACAATATTGTAATTCTACAAAGTAATTTCGTGAAGAGAGATATTTCGACGCCTCCTAATAGAATAATTCTTACTGTCAGCGTGCAGATCGAAGACAATTCGAACTGTCAGTGTCAATACAGAACAACTGCACTTGAAGTGAATTTCGGACTTTAATGAAAGTTCCTGACGCTCACGTATTACATTAAACTTCTTGCCGATAAACTTTTTAAATAGCTTCATCCTTAATTAAGAACATGCACTGTTATTCAACGAATGTGACGTCATATTCGTTCGAATGTGAATTTTGTCGCGTACGTTTGAATATGACGTCACAGGACATTGTATTTCGGGGATATCGCGATTCACTGATTTGCAGTGAAGCGAGTTCATAATTAACCAGTTTTCACCACATCTGCAGTAATAGGATAGTTCCCAATCCTCACTGACAGTCAGGATTGTCCTGGATCTGCCCTGGCAGTTAGGATATTCTTGTTTCTGCACTGACAGGATTATTCCACGCGTCGATTTATTTAAATTGACGTCTTTACCGACGAAATCATTACAAAATGTTTCGGTCAATGGTACTTTACAAAATACTGTCGTAAAACAACAGAGCGAGTTTGGGTAATTTTCTATTACAAAGCTGTCTCAATTTTATGAAAACATTTCGTAAAGAAGTTCGACTTGCATCAAGAAAAACACAATTTCTTAAGATGTTTTTATGAAGCACGGTTCTTACAGCAGGAAGTCGCACTAGAACATATCGTTTATTTACAACATTTTTGTAAACTTCCGAGCACTTCGTAAAAGAAAATTACCGAAACTTTATTCGTTTATTTACTAGAATGTTTTTTACAGTGTATACGGAAGGTCCCGAGGAAACCCCCGCGTTGTCGGTCGCAGATGCATTGTTGCTCTCCCCACTGCGAAGCACGTGGACCCAGCGCCCAGCCCCAGACACAGCTTGTTGGAACAGCCCTCCTCATTGCCACTGTCCTGGTTCCGTCCTCGGTGAGTCACGAACGTCAGAAAACAAAGGATTGCGGTATTTCGGAGCAGGTCTGAACAGGAAGCCAGGAGACGCCATCGTCAGAAAATTTGTTAAAGATGCTTAATTTTGGGAGCGACGGGATTGAAGGCTCAACAAGTCAGAAATGCGTAACATCAGTGCCAGTAAAGGTTTACGCAATGAAATATACCTCCGCACGCGCACGAACTACACCTAAAACGCTCACTTCCGGTTCGAATTTGGCTCTTAGCTTCCGGCCTGGACCACGACCACCTTCGCAATTACCTCTCTAAATTTACACGGCGTTACGGTTGAAGTGCCCATGAGAAGCAGTACAGAAAACTTACATATCGAATTCGTAATTTGTTGACACTGCAGTACTGAAAAACTTTTTCAAGGCTGTGGCTGCGGCTGCGAACTCATGAACGAACCGCGCGATTTCAAACTTTCAAAGCTTCCCGCCGAGCATAGCTCCTTGGCAGCTTGGTTCCATTGCGACAAGGCGGTGCCTTTCCCCTCCCCTACTCTCCCCCTCCTCTCCGCAGCCATCAAAACAACAAACGAGGCCCTCAACAACAAGTGCCCGGCGAGTCGCCCTAAAAGGTGCGTTTACAGCAACTGTAAAGAAATTATTTATCGGAATCACTTCAACCGTGGGTTGCTAGGCCTTGAGACTCTGCCCTTCGAAATATTTTGCCCGGTGAAGTTCGGTCAATATGCGCGTGGGGGTTGACTACGGTGTTGCGAGTTTTGTGCCGCTGGCGTTGTGAGTCAAGAACATCGTTTATTTTGGACGTTCCATGTTGATGATAGGATAAAGTAAGTCCTCTCCCTTTCGAAGAGAGTCATTTCTTACTGTTTTAACCTATGGTGTACAAAAGTCACCCTCTTAAATAATTAACCTTTGCTTTGTTTGTGGTATATAACCTAACCACTTTTTTCGTCTAAAACAGACATTGTTTTCTGGTTTGTGTAACGTTCAAACACCTCACTTTAACTCCGAACACTATTAGGATTGTATGCCTTAAGTGACGAATTGTGAGAGGAGATTGTGCAGAAAATCTTGGCTACTTGAGATTGAGTCCCAGTACCAAAGTTTTTTTGTTTATCTGAAACACTTTGTAGCAAATAGTGAAGCATGAAGTTTGGAGTGTAGAACCTATCCTGAAATCTTGCCTAGGAGGAATTTCATGCGAATTGCAGTCGCCTTTCCAAAAAGTCTTCTTCCCATAGTATTTCAACGTAATCTGTTGGTTTGGGTATTTTTCACTTCCTTGGTCCAAACTGAATCAACTGTGTCAAAAATAAGTCACTGAGACTATTACGTTATTATAACCTTTATTTTTGAGGCAGCATGTCACTGAAAATTTTTGTATCTAACACGTATCAATGTTTATGTATTGGTCCTGCTTCTGCCACGGTTCGTTGTATGAGTCATGGCATGAAGGTTTTAAAGGCCTCCTCCACTGGATATCCAGGGAAATATAAGGCTCATAATTTCATGTCACACAGTTCCCTATGTAGTACAGCATATCTCCAACATATCTTTACTCTTGGGCTCAATTTGAAAAATTCAGTCCGCACAACCTCTCCTTGAATCAAAAATCTTTGACACATACATCAAGGAACCTAAAAGACTTTTCAAACCGCAGCAATTAATTTTTGAAAGTGGGGCAAGGTCCAGACTAATTCAAGGGGAGGTTCTGGTGAAAATCTTGCCATTTTCAAAATGGGTCCCACTGTCATAATTTGGAAGGAATGTGAATTCTTACTTAGAAGAGACTATATGTGACTTTTGAAGGCAAATGGCTGGTCCTTAACCCAGTCGAAGAGTCTTTTTCAGCCTATTTTGGCTGTATCTTGAAAAATCTTCTTGCACATACTATTTTGTCGTAAAAGGTCCGCCTTCACATTTTTCACTTCTTTGATTCATTTTTGAAACATTCCGGCTTGCATACTTCAGAATGTATATTATATTATTACTAGCAAACTTTTTCACCTGGAAACTCACTAAAAATTGTCTATTTTGTTCATTTTTATGCAATCATAGTAAAATGCTTGCTTAAAAAGCTTGTCTATAGTAATGTTATGGACATTTTGAGTTGTGCATGCCGGAATCTTTTAAAAAAAAAAATCAAAGAAGTTTAAAAGGTCAAGGCCAAGCTTTTATGACACAATATAGTATGCGCAAGAAGATTTTTGAAGTCATAGCCATAATAAGCCAAAAAAGCTCTTTGACTGAGTTCAGGGCATGGAACGTGCCTTCTAAATGATATTTTTTGATACTTATTTGGTAAGTCATCATATTTATAACAAATATGCACAGTGGGACCTTTTTTTTTGAAGAAAGTTTAACATATTTGCCAGAACCTCCCCTTAAGTCATTTGGGTAGTAAGCGTAGAAGCTGAACCCCTCCTCACATTTTTGCAGTGGGATCAATTGCAAGAAAGTGAGATTTTCACCGGAACCTCCACTTCAGAGAAATCTCATCCTTTGTGGTGGTTCTACTTTTTATTCGGCCAATTTTTTTTTTTTTTTTTATTTTTTTTTTTGGAACGGTTCATTTACCTTATGATACAAAATATTCATGCCGTAACTTCGCTTGGTAATTTCGTTAATCAACTTTCAATGTCCTTACATTCGGTTTTCTCTTGACAATCAAAGAGCCTCAAGGCCGAAACCATTTTTAGTGTCCAAAGTTGGGCGACAATATTTCGTATCACTCGAGTATCACTGCAGTGAATTTTTGAATTAGTTTTATCACCTGGCAATAGACCCTTTTCCCAAGCTCCCTTAACGGGTTTGTTTACGTATTTTGCCCACTAGCCAGCGCATTGGTGCGGTCGATATTTTTTATTTAAGCCACGGTGTTCAATGTAAAATGTTGTACGGAATAGACACTCTCAAAACGTTACAAACTATTGTGGGCCTTAAAAAGAAAAGCAGCTTGTTCTAACAAAGTATTCTCAGCACACATACACTGTGGCAAAAAACAACGGGAAAGTCAGTCAATTATTTAGCCAGAATTCTCTGTACCCTGAACCCAGTATTTCCTGTAGCCTCTCACTCTAAATGTCCAATGAAATTTGACCTATGTTATTTGTATGTAATAGTGAATTCGGGGCAAGCATAATACAAAGAAATATGTCTCCGTAATTCGATTTAATTTTTTTTTAGCCTTTTCATTCCGCATGCCCGTTGCAGACCATTGAGGTGCACGGAGACGACTATAGGTCCTACAGAGAAGACATTGAGTCGCACTGTGGATATTGTAAAGAGGCTACAGAAAATACTGGGTTTAGAGTACGCAGCCTTAGCACAAGTTGTTTACAGGTTTCTCTGTAACTTTTTGCCCTAGTGTACGCTTACAAAGAAAATACTGCGCAATTTACGAACTACCTCTTCGTAAGGTTTTATCCGTGGAACACCGTGGCCAGAATATAAATTATCGCCTACACTAATGCGCTGACTTGCGGCGGGGCAAAATACGCAAACAAAGCTTTGGAAAAAGATCTATTCGGCTACAATTTTGACATTTTTCCTTTCAGCTTTCGCTCGCTCGCTGGTCCCTCCGCCTAGATGGCCAGGAAGCCGGTGCGGACGCTGCGCGCGTGCAGCGGGCAGGCGCTGCTCAAATGGCTGCTGGCTGCGGTGCAGGCGGCCGCGGCCAGGGACCCCGCCCCGCTGCAGCCTGACGAGGCGCTGCGAGACTTGATGGACCGCGCCCCCATGCGCGTGCGCAAGCAGCTCCTCAAGCTTCTCGAGACTCGCGAGCTTTCGAGGTGAGTATGACGGCGCACCCACTCCGCACTCTGAAAATCTTACAAACTATTTTCGACTTGGCAAACAAGAGTAGCTTGTAATAACAAAATATTTTGAGCATACACAATCTTACGAAGAAAATACTTCGTATGATACGAACTATTTCTCCGTATGACAGGCTAAATAGATTGTACCTTACATAAGCTTAACGTACTTCGTAAGGTTTTTAGCATGCTGTGTTTGGGCACACAAGATTTCTGAAGGGGAGAGATTGCGGTTGTATTCGTAAGATTTCACTGAGTTCATGGCCCAAATTTTGCAACTTTTTTTGCCTTTATGCTTGCGAACAAAATACTTTCAAATATACGAACTTTTTCTTCGCACACAAAATTACTATGTACTTTTTTGTGCGCAAGATTCGCACAAAATTGTGCATGCGTTTTGAAATGCACGAATTTGTGCGTAACTACGCACGAAAGTGTGCTTTGTAGCGCATAAAATTCGTGCATATTGAAACGCATGCACAACTTTGTGCAAAGGTTATGCACAAAATAGTACATAGTAATTTAGTGTGCGCACGACAAACTTAATAGTTTTCACCTTACGACAAATATCTAGTACGGTGTTAAGCGTGAGTGTGCTCGTCCCTCTGAATGTCCCTTCGCCACAGCCGCGCGGAGCTGCTGGCGCTGCTGCTGCTGGTGGGGCCGGGCGTGGAGGCGGTGCGGGTGCCGGAGGTGGCGGAGCTGGGCCCGGCGGCGCTGGAGCTGGTGGTGCCGGCACTGCTGCGGCCGCTGGGCGCCGTGCTGCAGACCATGGACCTGCGCTGGGTGGCGTTCCCGGACGGCAGCGCCCACCAGGCGGCGCTCTGCCACGCGCTCGCCCAGCAGGAGTTCGACAAGCTGACCGTGGTGCGGCTGCAGGCCGCCACGGACGCCCTGCTGGAGGCCGTCGCCAAGGGCTGCCCCGTGCTGCACACGTGAGGACGCACCTGGAAGCTTGCCATGAAAAGTAGTACTTCGTAGTCGCAGCACGAACACACTGAATGTTATCTACAATTTTGTACGAGACATCACAGTATTTTGTGCAGATGAACTTTTCGTACAATTTTCCTACGAAAATCTGCACAAATTTCCCCATTTTTATACGAAATCTCGTACAAAATTGTACGAAAAGTTCATCTGCACAAAAAACTGTGATGTCTCGTACAAAATTTGTACAAAAACATTTAGTGTGAAGTATTCTCCGTGTTGAACATCGCTGGGAACCTTTTTGTCATTGCAAAATAGTTCGTTGCACGGTGCAATGCACTTTTCTTGGCAAGTTTCGGAGTAGTAGTTCGCCATGTAAAGAAAACAGTTTCTAAGATACAGTATGTAGCTTGTAACACAATGCCGGAGAATACTTCGCCAGGGTTATTGTGAGAAGCGTTGCTTGCGAAATGACCCGAGCTTACCCATTCATTCGGAGCGTCCGTGAACGTTCCTTTCATGTTCTCCGTGCCTACTCACATGGGATTCCTTCGGAGACTTCGTACGGGAAATCTGTACGGAACTTCCCTTCCAATTTTCTGTGCAATTTCCGTATCCAAATACGGATTTCGCAACGGTGTTTTCAGGGTTTTACTCTCCGAGTGTGGCTCTGTCCTGCAGGCTGGACCTCCACTGCGGCGACGCCTCGGTGACGCTGCGGGGCCTGCGCGCGCTGGTGGCGGGGCCGGCCGCCGCATCCACGCTGCAGGAGGTGGTGCTGGGCAGCGAGGAGGAGGGCGTCTGCCCCACGGCCGCCAACCTCACGGTGCTGCTCCGCGGCGTGCCCCACCTGCGTGACCTCGGCGGCGCCTGCCCCTGGGTAAGACGCCATTATTCAAGTGTTCGTTCGTGTGTACCCTTCGTTCCGTAATCACTGGTAATTACATGTCAAAACTTGGATATTTTCTCTGTTTATTCATCGGCGCTTCAGCACTGCAAAGCTAGTGGTAAGTTTGCTTGCCACAAATTTGGCAAGCTGTTTTGAATGCCAAAATTTGGCAAGCTTTGACCTGGAATCTTCAGAAGCTTGCCAAATTTTGGCAAGCTGGTGAGTATTTTCGGGCCAAGCTTGCCAATTTTTGGCATTCAAAACGGCTTGCCGCTTCTGTGGCAAGCAAACTTACCACTGGATTTGCAGTGAGGGTTTTTCTTATAGAAATAGGCAAGCAATGCTCCTATGCGGCTTTCATTTTAAATTATTTTTCTTTTGAGAATTACTTTTGGTGTGCACTTTTCACTAACATTGATCGCCTAGACATTGAAAAACAAATGTGAAACAAGAACCAGGAATGCATGCAGTCTTTACGGCATACAATTAAATACAGCAGTGAAGTGAAGCGAATTAGCTTTAGAACAAATGACCTTGATTTCTTTTCTTTCCAAGTGATAATGAAAGTATTCACTTGATCAAAGCCATGAATCTGAAACCTTCCGTGCACATTTCAAGTGAAGTATTGGAAAAATGCAATGTTCTGTTATTTTTGCCATTCTTTCACAAATGTGTTCTATTTAAGCATATTATGCGCTGAAATTTTCCCATTTTAGCTACTATGCTCCGTGGAAACGCTCTATTGAGTAGGATTTTCTGAAAACATTTCTTTTTGTCATTAGTGTGTTAACAATTTATGGTAATTTTCCTCTGATGCTGATGCCATGCGTTACCCACAGGTCACTAAGGCACTGGTCATGCTCAAAAAGAGCCTTCCAAGCCATCCGCCCCTGGCGCTCGAGCACTTCGTCTCCCAGCCCAACATCAAGGACAAGGAGGCGGCCGTGGTGGCCAAGCTGTGCCCGAATCTCAAGAAGATCCACCTGGAAGGGCCGGAGGAAAACTACCAAGCCTTCGTCCCCAACCAATTGTGAGAATACTGTTTTACTACTTCATTCATTCCTGTTCTGTGAATGGTTCTTGCTTCTCGAAACTTTATATTGATGGGTTTCAATCCTGGATACGGAAAACAAAGTTTTTGTCAATTTATTTATTTTACACTAAAATTTTCGTCATGCAATTGAGGTGCTGAGCTTTTTATTGTTAAAGTAGCTGTGCCTCGCTGCTCAGGGAACACATTTTGATATACTCCAAGCCAAGGCAGGAAGTGTTCAATTTGGGTCTGCGTAAACTCCCATTTTCTAAATCTTGCGTTCCTTTCTTAGCAGACCGCTTTCTGGATTGAGCTCAAATTTGACGAGGCTATTCTTAGATACTATAAGTGGCTGTTAAATGTGTTCCCTTGGCCTCAAACGATAGCTTTTCTATTCAACTGACAACTTAAAGCTCATCACCTCAAATACATAAGGAAAAAATGTTCTAAGGAGAGGTTCTGGTGGAAATCTTTCTTTCTTCTTGATGGGTTCATCTCTGAATCAGGCCTCTGGCTATCACCCAAGGGCTGCTGTGCAACATGGCTATTTTGGAGGAAAATTACTGGGAAAAAACAAAGAAAAGTAAATTGCTGAAATAAGGGTTAATCTAAAGTCTGAGACATTTGGCTGTTGTATATTCTTGAAGAGCATGAAACATGGATCTAAAGAAATTGCTTTGGACTTCAGATAATTATGGGAGGCAAAAATAATTGAACGTACAAAGTGAAAATACCTGTATTGCAGAAACGTATGTTCCGAACTTCATGATTATTTTTCCAAAAGTAGTTGTTTATAGGGGGAACTAATTGCTGAAACGACCTGGTTGCACTTGGCCATCCTTCAAAGTGAAAAAAAAATTAGTGAAAATTTTGGTGCTTTTTTATCTTTTTGTGCTATTTTAGCAATGACTTTGCTGTTCTGGACCCTCAAACTACTCTCTAAAGCAGTCTTTGCGGTGAATTGTACTCAAGGGACAATACTGTGATGAAGGACTAGATAATCAGGGTTTCAAACATGTGCTTTGATCCTGCAACCAGTATTGTAAGTACAACAATACTTGTATTGTCTGCGACAAATAGTGATTGGGAACTTTTGTCGCTGACTTCATTTTTCATGGCTCTAGCTCTAATATTCATTGTCTCACTATGACATTGAAACAATTTCTTTTCATGTGTTTTAAATTAGCAGAAAACAACAAAAGATGTTCTTCACACACGAATTACAGAAGAAGTGGTGATAAAAAGAATTTTGATTGACTGCGACAAGTTGTCGCTTTTAGATTCAACACCATTTGTTTGGCTCCTAACCCTTAATGTTTTTGAACTACTAATTGAACATTTATTTTTAACTGTACAGCAACCGTGCAACCCGGATTGACCAGTTCTTCACCGCAGTGTTGTTCCTCGAGAACGATTTACTGCAGAGAAGCATAACCGAAGAAGCAAAACAAATGTCGTTATTTTTTGCCTCCAATATCCCATATCAATCTGAAGTCAAAAACAACTCTTTTAGATTAATTTTTCATTCTCTTAAAGAATATGCAACAGCCAAATATCTCAGACTTCAAATTAACCCTCATTGCAGCAATTTGCTTTTCTTGTTTTTTTTTTCCAGTAATTTTCCTCCAAAATAGCCATGTTGCACAGCAGCCCTTGGGTGATAGCCAGAGGCCTGAATTTTTTTTTCAGGACTCCCCACCCTAATCCGTTAGGGCCCACAAAGTTTGAGCGAAATCGGAGATACCAAGGGGTTGGCAGTTCGTTGATTTGATAAATAATGACTCGCAGGACATGCTGTGGTCGACACTTGCAGGTGTCGGACACTGTGTGGTCAACACTTCAAAGCGTTGGACAAACTTGGTCGACACTTCAAAGCGTCGGACAAAACTGGTCGACACTTGCAAGCGTAGGACAAACTGGTCGACGCCTACAAGTGTCGACCTGTCCTACATTTGGATTTCCAGTCTGAAAACGGATCGTGCCCAAACCACTTAATTTTGTCAGGGGGTTCCGCATAAATGCGCACGCTTATCTTAATTACATGGGGAGGTTACGTTATCCAGTTAAATGAGAAGGAGAAGGGCGGTCCTAATGTACACTGTAAAAAGTTTTTGTAGTCAAATTCCTATACATGTATATGAAACAATTCACATATACATGTATACGAATATTACCACACACTTGTATGGCAATTTTCCTATACATCGGTATGGCATTATGACTGTACGTGTATAGGCGTTGCCCTATCTGTTGTGCAGGATTTTTCCTATACATCGGTATAGCAGCTTTGCTACGCATGTATAGAATTTCTCGGATTTCCCAAAAAAGAACGCAAATTATGCAAGCCGTTAGGCTGTGTTGACGTTATCATATTCTAAAGTCCACGGCTATGATTGGAGCCGTGTTATCATGACTTGAGGTGCAGCCGGTCCGCCAATCTGACGAAATCAGACCACTACTTGTCCTCCAATGGTGAAGGGGGACGTATCATAGTCAAAAAATGTAGGCAGTCGAATTGCCACTCGACTATCTCACACTCAAGGAAAGCGCGTGCCTCTCCACCCAACGAAATTCCTAACCGTAGCTTCCACCGAGAAGTAAGTCCGTAAAAACGATACTAGCGCCATCTAGCGGATCATCTGGGTTACAGACATAGAAGCAGCTTTGCGACTTTTGTCACAAGTGAAGAATTAATCGCATTGGTTCCCATTATTTGTACAAGTTACAAAAATTTGAATCTCTGCTAAAACACTTCAGAACAAAATTATTTTTTTCAGTCAGTCATATTTCTATACACGGGTTGGAAAGTTCCTATACATGAATAGGATTTCAGGGCGTTCCTATACATGGATAGGAATTTTCCTATACATTTTCGGCTTGAATATTAAAAAACCTATACAAATCGGAAAATTCCTATACATGTATCGGAATATCCATGTTTCCTATACATGTATAGGAATTTTGCTAGGCCACTGTATTGTAAAAGTCCGATCATTTTTTACAGTGTAGCCTCGTTTGGGTCACGTGGTTTGTGCACGACCCCTAATGTATCTGACTCGTTCCTCATTGCTGACTTCTTTTATGCCCCTTGGTGACTCGTAACCTGCCTGCAGGGGCGCGGTGCTGCGGCTGTCGGACCTGAAGCACTTGGAGTCCCTGTGCGTGCTGACACTGGACGTGGTTGAGTCCATGTGCTGCGTGCGGCAGCTGCTGGCCGCGGGCTCGCGGCTCACCGAGCTCACCCTTATGAACGTGATGCACGGCCCCGTCGAGCTGCCCTACCTCGCCCACTTCTGCCCCCACCTCAAGAAGCTCTGCCTGCGCGCCTTCAGCCTGCGGAAGCTGGCTGAGGGCAGGGACGAGTACGGGCCCCGCCGACTCAGGTATGCAGGCCAAGCGACTGCCCTGCTTACTCAACAGTGTACTCAGTGCACTCTCTGTGGCGTGTACTCGCAAGTACACTCCCACGAGCGTGCAATCATAAGAGTACGCTTTCACGAACGTGTACTCACTTTCAGTATAGTGCTCTTAGATAAGTACACACCTTACGTACGCCTGGAACTCCAGGGCACAACAGTCTTATAGTCTTGTCCGCCTTGAAACGGTTACGCCTTTGGAAGGGCATTACAATATTGCCTCAAAGTCCTATGCTTTATGCACCCCGCTTCCAAGGGCTTAAACTGACACGCCGTTCCAGGGGCGTGAATCCTTTACGCCGCTGTCAAAGCATAATTTTAATGCCTTTGTTTTACCAGTGTACTCATATGTTTGTTCGATATGTGCTTAGGGATAGTGTTTAGTAAAGTATCATCGTCTAAAAATACTTTTGGCGGGGAGCTTATTTTGTGTTTGAAATTCTACCAATATGTGAATTTATAATATTCCCAAAACTTCGTTTCTCTCAAATTCTCTTTACGACAATGGAAAAGAAACCCAGTCTGCAGGTATGGCAATGGAACTCTGAATAGTATAACGCTTATTTTGAAATTTCAGCACTGCAAATCCAGTGGTAAGTTTGCTTGCCACGGAATCGGCAAGCCGTTTTAAATGCCAAAAATTGGCAAGCTTGCCCCTAAAAATACTCACCAGCTTGCCAAAATTTGGCAAGCCTCTGAAGATTCCAGATCAAAGCTTGCCAAATTTTGGCATTCAAAACAGCTTGCCAATTTTGTGGCAAGCAAACTTACCACTGGCTTTGCAATCCACATTCAAACTTCGAATGAATTTGCGGGAATTCGCACAGAAATGTGCCCCTTCAATATGTGGGTCGGGGATCCTGCGATGCAGCGGCACTTGACGCCCGAATGATGTGCAGGTGGGACGATGGCGACGACGACGACAAAGTCGATGCTCCGAGTGGCGCTGGAGACAAGCCGAAGAAGCGCTTCCTGTGGCCCAGCCTGCAGACGCTGGAGCTGACGCCGCTCCGGGGCGGCGGCGTGGACCGCGAGTCGCTGCTGGAGATCGTCCGCGGCACGCCCAACCTTCAGACGCTGGACGTCAGCACCTCCGCTGATCAGTTGTCGGTGAGTTTGTCGTCCTTGGGTCCACTACCCAATTTAGGGCGAGGAACACTTTATCACCCGAATTTGGGCGAGGCCAATTCCTCGCCCGAATTTGGGTTAGGAAGGCTTTCTCACCCAAATTTGGGTGAGGAAGAGTGTATCAGCTACACTGTATTATCACCCAAATTTGGGTGAGGAAACTTTCCTCACCCAAATTTGGGCGAGGAAACCGTCCTCGCCCAAATTCGGGCAAGGAGTTTTCCTCGCCCTAAATTTTAGTCTTGATCATGACTCTTTCATTGTCAGTGCCCATATGTTACGAAGTTACGTTCTGTGCAAACTGCAGTGTGTACTCAGATTGCATCAAAAAATGCATATCTACAAGCACACATCTACAGATGCAGACTTAGCTGAGTAATTGCACACCTATAGATGCATACTGCGCTAAGTACACATCTACAAATGCATACTTAGCTGAGTACACATTTAGAGATGCAAACTCAGCTGACTAATTTCACGTTTACAGTGGCATACGTTGTAGGTATGGACTCACCCAAGAAATATGCATTTGTAGATGCATACTGAGTGCAGACTTTAATTTGTAGAGATTTTGCGAATTTTGGACTCCTCTCTCTCTCTCCATGTGATCATTTCCTGATCTAACGCCCCGTGTATGCAGCTTCAGGACGTAATCAAAGCTTCCTCTTCCCCGTAGGTGATTATACATAACATGGGGATAGTGACTCGTGCCACTCTTCATCAAAAGGCGACACTTTAGTGTCGTTTTCGGCAATGTAATTGTGTATCGCATTGCCAACAAAGAGCCATCTCAGAAAATATTGCCTTTCTAGAGGCGATGATCAGATGTATCGCCGAAACCTTGGCTTGTCTTTTGATCATCGCCAAAATTTGGCAATAAACTATGATGAATTATTCCAAAGGTCATTGCCAAATTTTGGCGATACTTAGAAGTATCGCCTAGTTTTTGCCAAGTCTTTTGTTTTTCGCCTCTTTGAAGGCAAGATTATCTGTATGCCCCCTCATTGGCGATGAACCATTGCATCGTTATTAAAGGTACTAAACGTATCACTTTTGCACTCTAAATATGCTAGATATTTAATATTGAACACAAAAAACCTATAATAACGGAAATTTTGTTTTAAAGTACATTTTTCTAGCAGTATTTTTCGTCCGATATTAACACCGGTGGTTCATATTGTGGGCAATTTTATGCTCTTTCGGATGCTTTTAACCGATTGGAAAAAAAAATTGTGAACTTTGGCTGCAATGACATGACGCGCAGTGACATCGTGTTTGATTTTGCAGACATTTTTGCGTGCTTTACATCCCTGCCTAATTTGATGCTAGAACAAAATATTATATTTTTTTTTGAAATTGTTGTAAAAAATCTGTACTTTTACATGGTGCTTACCGTTTGTCTCTAGCGTTCATACCAAATTTTTTTATTGTGGTCCAAACAGAAAGTTCGGAAATAATAAGAAAAACGTGCACGAAGTGCTAGTGCCCCCTTAATTGAGAAAATCACACTTGGTGTGGCAGAAGTTCTGAAATGTCCTATCTAGTCCCTGAAACCGATGTCCCATATTTACCCCGTGTTCCAAAATGAGCCCAACCGACCCTACTGTAACATTTGGTGTTCAGTATTGGTGTGGCGGTGCTGCGAGGGGTCCACCACTCAAGTAATCCTGTGTACACTTCGTCCAGTAATCATTGGTTATCACATGCCAAAACTGGATATTTTGACTGTTTTTATCGGCTTTTGGGAGTTCTTCTTAAGAAAATAGGCAAAAAATGCACCTTGCTGGCCAAAATTGTAGAGTTTTTTGAGATTTTTTGTAGGTAATCACTGGTAATTGGTAATCCTGTGTACACTCCTGAGCTGAGTGGTGGACCCCTTGCGGTGCTGCCTCACGCTGCCCCTTGCCCGCAGGACGAGGACGTGCCCGCGCTGAGCCCCGCCGGCACCAAGCTGGCGTCGCTGTGGCTGCGGCGGGACGTGGCCACGGCGGCCCCGCTGCGCCTCACGAGCCGCGCCGTGCTGGCCCTGGTGGAGCGCTGCGGCCGCCTCACCACGCTGGGGCTGCTCAACGACTGGAGCGTCTCCGAGGCGGAGCAGCAGGAGCTGCGGCGCCACTGCAGCAGCAACAACCTGCGCGTCACGCTGCGCGCCTCGCGCTGCGGCTGCTCCTGCGCCAACTGCTGAAGTCCTGTGTTCGCGCCGCACGCGCTCCACCGCACAGCGGGCCGGAAGACAGGTGAGGCGGTCAAGATTTCGGACGCGTTGTGAGCTCCGGAGTCGCTGAATGGGTTTCGAACCGGACGTGTGGACCCCAGCGATGGATTGCCCTCCGAAGAAGCACGGCAAAAGTGACGCCTGGGATTCCCAAGCGCATTATGGCAGGAAGGGCCTATTTTCCAGGCGCTGCCTGGGTATCCCAGGAGGTACTTTTGCTGTGAGGAATCTATTGGTGGGGTCACCAGTTCGGTTCGAGTCATGTCAAGCGACTCAGGAGCTCAAAACGCGTCTTCAGTTTTGGCCTCCTTGGACGGTACTCTGTCCCACTGTGCTCCGTGCTGACGAGGTGACGCGGCACTGCTCCAGGCCAGAGAGACTTATCTCATGCAGTGAGGCGTGCTCGGCTTCGCCCCGGGAATGTGCACTATGACGTTTTCCTCTACTTATCTATTACGTGCTATGTCCTTCCCGCGGGCCAATACCTCGTTGATTTGCTGCTGATTCACTGCTGCCTTTCTGGCAGACCAGAGATGCCGTCATTTAGCTCAAACTCTACGTTTTCCTGAAAATACTAAATAATTAAAGTGACGTTAACTGTTGTGAACAGATGTGTGTAGGGTAATAGTTTTGGTGGAACTGAATGATTTGTTTTTAATGTGGACCGTTGTTGACGGATGGAACCTAAACTTGCAACTCAGTTTCGGAATGCTTGACTTTGACATTCAGAGTTGTCACCTTCAAATAAAATTTTAAAATGGTACTCCTTGCGTTTTTAGTTTTTTGTCCGACCAAAACCAACTGCAAACACTATTTCACATTGTTTTTCTGCTGCCGACCTGACAGAGGGCCATCGAATGGGACTCACGGCACTTTTACCGTGCGCTTCTAGCGCAATGTTACTGGGTTCTAGCGCAATGTTCTTGATTGCGAGATCCATATTCTTGGTACAAGATCAAAATGTACTCAATTGCTTCTCCGAAAGACGCATGTTCTTCTTTTGCCTTGTTTTCTTCTCGTTTGCTGCAGAATAATCGCACCATATTTTTCGAGAACATTTCCTCGAAGTACTTGAGAACGTTTATGTTCTCGAGCTTCAGACGATGGGATTGGCTGGCTAAGTCACGTGACATGTGGATCCAACTGTAAATTTTAGTGGTCAAAACGGGACATACCCCGACGGGCTTTGAACCCACGCTTGCACGGTAAAAGTATCGCCTTGAAATCCAAGGGAATGCCTTGTCCTATTTTCCAAGGGGTTTGAGTGATTTTTCAAAGTTGTCCAAATTGACATTACTTGACAGACATGGATTTGTTTCGACAAGACAAACAAAAAATGTCAACATAAGTCATAAGTTTGGATGGCAAATTAAAAAGTTATTGAACTTCAAAAGTACAAGGTAGGCCTTTTAGGCTATTTTTCAAATTTTGAAGTTGAATAACTTTTTTATTTCATATCCAAACCTATGACATGTGTTGACATTTTTTGTTTGCCTTGTCGAGACGAATCTATTTCTGTTCAAAGATGTCGTTTTGAACAACTTTGAAAATTCACTCAAACCCCTTGGATTTCAAGGCGGCACTTTTACCGTGTGCAGTGTAGAGATACAGCGTCTTTGACCACGCGGCTATCACGCCATTTCTGAGAGTCACTCATTGCTGACCGCACATGAGAAGCCATTACCTGCCAGCCGGGCTGTCTCCTCGTGCGAACACGTTCCGAAAGCAGCCGCCGCTCGCCGGCCCGGGCTAACTTCAACGCGCTCGAAGTGACAGAGGTTCGACGCTCGCTGGTAGTAATTTTTTTTATTTTACCAAGATGTTAACTAAGTGTACGCAATGAGGTCATGGTCTCAGGATATCATTACTTCCGTGTTTTTGGGATTTGTGTAGTCAGGAAGCCGCCAAAACAGCGAGGCTCTGCCTGGTGTCGTCCCACCGCTTGGCCGGCTCGGCCCGACTGACCAGCGTTGCGACATGTTCGAAACGGCAGCAAATCTGGTCCGTCAAATGTGCCCTACTCCTCATGGCCCACTTCGTAGCGCAGTCAATAGAGGCAGTGATCTCAGATCCAATGGCGGCAGGTTCGATTCCTGGAGGGGTCATTTTGGGTGTAAACATGAATGTGTTTGATCATACATCAAGAACATACGGACGGAGAAAACTGAACTAAATCCCGGGTAGCAAATGTTCTCGGCTAAGCTGAGAGCAATATGCTCTAGCTCTGAGAACATAAATCGAAAACACAAAATCGAGAAATGTCCTAATCTCGATCCGAGAAATGATTTCTGTGGGTATAGTTGTCAATGGACTTTCCCACAAGGCGGGCGAAGTGCTGGTCGCGGCACCACTGTCTTGTCGTCACTGGGCTGTAATTACGACTGGCCGAGTGCAGTGCAGGCAAGGCACGTGACTAGGAACAAGTCCACGCACAGTGGGCCAGAAGACCGACGCAGGCGGTCAAAACTCTTGACGCGTTTTCATCTCCAGAGTCGCTAAATAGGACTTGGACCGAACGTGAGACCCCACCTTTGGATTCCTCGTGCGGAGAGCAATCCATGGGTGGGGTCACCCATTCGGTTCGAGTCCTACTCTGCAAATCGAAAAGCATACATTGTATGCTCTACCTGGAGCATGCCTGCAAGCACGCTCTAGCTAGCGCATGCCTGCCAAGCATGCACTAACAAGTGCATACCTGCCATGTACACACTTACTGGAGCATATATCTAGTGCATAAGAGATAGGGAGTTTTCTGCTCCAGTAAGTGTGTACATGGCAGGTATGCACTTGTTAGTGCATGCTTGGCAGGCATGCGCTAGCTAGAGCGTGCTTGCAGGCATGCTCCAGGTAGAGCATACAATGTACGCTTTTCGATTTGTAGAGTATTCACCGACCCTGGAGCTCAAAACGCGTCTAGAGGTTTAGCCGCCTGCGCCGTACGTCGTGGTCTTATCCTAGTTAACCATACAATTCGATTGATGAGTCACGTTTGTCAGAAACATTCTACATAAAATCACACGAGCAATTTTTTTTTCATACATTTCATGTTGTTAAAAAGATTCGAAATGCACGGCATGCCACTGTAACATATTTCGTCACACTCTCATATTCTTACGTCAAAACGATCTGCATAACATACGTTGAAATGAAAACATACATACTAAAATAAAATTCATCGTACCTTACGCTGAATCATGCGTCATACGATGAAATCATTCGTAGCTTATGCAGAAAGCATGCGTAATACGGTTAAATCATGCATACCTTACGTGGACAACTGTGCATATTACGTATGTGCAAATTTAAGCGTACCTTACGGTGACTAATCATCGTAATATGCATAAAAATGATCGTAAGAAATTGAGCGTGCAGTTAAGTGCACTGATATTCGCAAATACATGTTATGATTTGTGACTGGGATTCCGGGGCTCGGCTTGACAGTAGCAACAGGTGCTACGATGATTAGCACGTTCACGCCGGACCCAAAAACAGTCAACTGTCCCAGCTGCCGAAGCTTCCCATTTGGGTATGCATCGTCCGACAGTGATAACATATATACCAATGGACTACCATTGGGTCGGGGACTTCCCAAAAAATTAGCGCCGCGTGACCACACGTGTGGTCACGTCGGCAGGGGGGCCAGATCGTGATGACCACACGTGTGGTCATGCAATATTTCAGGTTCCTGGTGACCTAGGACAAAAACCAAGATATCCATGGAAAGGTCTCAGCGAGATCTCTCAGAAAAACCAGGACACGACCCGGTGGGGTGCACGATGACGCCCCTGGCCGAGGCCGCGCAAAGCAGGCACTGCCGGCACCCTGAGCCGGGGCAGGTATCGCTCTGCGGACTTCGGCGACGTGGTCCGGGCCCTGCGGCGGCCCCGCGCGGCTACCGGACGCCGAGAGCGTAGGGACGTCGAACAGCTATTCCAACTCATGTTTTGCCCACTTGGTTTACATCCACCTCATTGGGCCCACCGCCACTTTAATCCACCACCGTATGGCGGCCCACTGTACTTCCACTTTCCCCACTGTTGGAACAAAGTTTTTTCGTTGTGTGAGAGATCCACGGCTGAACTGGAACTGTAAAAGGTACAGACGGCAGATGTGGTCCGGACAGTACAGGAGAAACAGTCCTCTGCACTTGTGGAAATTTTGTCAGAATGTCAGAAACATGTCTAAAATTCTCATCTTAATTCGCAAACCTCTGAAAGCTGAGATTTTGAAAACGTTTCTCTGATATTGATGGCCTGAGATCTACAAAGTGTCAGAATAGGTTATTAGCTTTCAGAGGTGCATAAATTATGATCAGAATTTGAGACAGGTTGCTGACATTCTGACGAAATGTACACGAGTGTGTCATAGAGAATAGGGGTTTGTGTGAACGTGTTTGAATCCTCTTCAACAGCTGTATCATATCATCCTTCGTTGCTGAAGGTGCAGTTGATGTATAGTTGCCGGACTTCCTGCGGACCTACGGAAATAACTAGGGGATTTTGGGGTACAAAGGTGGGCCAAACAGTACACACTAAATGTTTATGTAGAATTTTATACGTGGTGATGCACGATTTTAAACCTGCGTGACGTTTTGCATAAAATTGTGCACAAAATTGCATAAATTTATGCATTTTCACGCAAAATATTATGCAAATTCCCCGCATGCACAAAATCGTGCAAGTGGCACGTACAAAATTCTACATAAACATTTAGTGTGTAGTTGGGTCTCCTAGTTTTGGATTTAAGGAAGTAGGTCTAAAATTGGTGGATTAAATAGAAGTGGGCATTTCTGCGGTGGGTGAAATACTTTGGGTGAAACGTCGTGGATCCCTTTGCTCGCGGTGGTGTCTCTGCTTACTCACATGAGGTATATATACAACATCTCGGCGATTCACTGCCTTCCAACCAGAGATGGGTGGCGAGACTCCGTTGTACCATAGTGGCCTGCAGAGGGGGGAGGACGCCAGCAGAGGGTTGTAGCCCTCTCACCTGCATGGGAAACGTCGCAATCTGGCTCGATGACATGGGTGGATGCCTCTCTGCGCCGTGGCTAGTGCTTGAGCTAAGCTTGCCAGCGGTTGGATGGGAGGCAGAACACGGGAGAGCACTACACCCATTTCCGGTTCGAGGATCGGTCCTGCACCGCGCAAAATTACTTTTCTCTTGCAAAAATTAACGTCATTAGTTTTGAATTGAAGTAGCGTCATAGTCTTGTCGGAGGATGAGGCTTTTATTTCTTATCAGACTGGCGGCCAGATTGAGGTAGCTTTGCGCGACCCGAGGCGACCCCAAGATATTTTGCCGCGACCCCAATGTTGAGAACCGCTAGTTTGATAGAGCCGAATTTGGAGTCTCAGTACCAGTCTCGCAGTAGAGTCTTGCAGAGCATCTATATCTTGGCACAGTGGAAACGTCGACAACTGCGCACTGGAAGGGTCCCCAATTCGAATGTGCACTTGTCCTCACTTGGTAGACATCATGGGGGCAAAGATGGAAGGCAAGATTTTGTTGCAGTCGTAGAATAAGCTCAAGTTGAGCTTTTCGACGAATTTCTTTAGAAGGCTATCCCTCTTCTTGGTCACCATATCGACGAGAAGCTTGCGGTACACGGCGTTGACGACGTTGGTGCCGCCGTCCTCGACTTTGATTTCGCCCTGCTTGGCGATGTCGATGCCCATGGACATCACCGTGCACTGGCCTTCGTTTATGTAGAAAGAGATCAGGCCCGACACGCTAGTGGCGCCGATCGTGGCGGTGAAGCGGCCGCCTGGCGCCTTCACGCTGGCCACGTGAGTCTTGTACTCGTAACTAGAGAGAGACCACGATGTATCTGATTCGAAATTCGTGAGGCTGCAGTTACCTCTGACTCCCTTGCTTGCACTCACCCAATCTCGGCTTCATCAAAGCCGACCTCCACGGTGAGCCTTAGGTCCTTGTACGGGCTCATTTCCAGGGTGGCGTCACCGAACCGCTTCAAGGCCACACCGCCGACGGGGGCACCGTCGTCGGCCTCGATCTTGACGGACGTGTTCCAGAAGAGCACCTTCACCTCGGCGTCCTCCTCGAGGTCGGGCAGGCTGGTGATGTGCTCGTTGAAGGACAGGCGCTTTAGCAGCATGTCCACGATGTCGTTCACGACGAAGGGATCAGCCTGTAACGTGCAAGCGTTGAAGCGGCGGCCACGGCCAACAGCAGAGGCCGTGCCGTCCTTTACCTGGGCCGAGGCACACGCCAAGGCAAAGACGGCGAGGAGGGACAGGAAGGTGCGCATTTTGGAGTTGCTTCGGTCAGCGCAGAAAACCAAGTGGTGGACTGGGGCAGAGCGTCCACCAAATCGGCTCGGTCCAGATAAGCACTAACACGTTCACGCCGACGTGAAAACATGCGCGCTCATCGTGTTTTGGCCTCTCTGCAAACTGAAGTGTGCACGCAGTACACTCTTATTAGAGCATGCTTCCAAGCACACTCTTATTTGCAGCATGCTTGCTAGGCACACGCTATAATAGAGTGTGCCTGGCAAGTACACGCTAAATAAGAGTGTACCTCGAAGTACACTTTAACTGGTCCATGCTTTTAGATAGGACTAATCGAGTTTATTATAGCGTGTATTTGCAGGCACACTCTTATTTAGCGTGTACTTGCCAGGCACACTCTGTTTCAGCGCGTGCTTAGCAAGTATGCTGTAAATAAGTGTGCTCTTGGAAGCATGCTCTAATAAGAGTGTACCATGTACACACATAAGTTTGCAGAGCTCCTGGGCGACGTGACCACCCATGTGGTCATTTAGGGTTATTACTTCAGAATGGCCCCTTCCCGTGAGGAAAAGGGCTAGGACCACCACACTACGTTTCAAGGTAGTACTCGGGGAGACTAACCAACGTTTCAACCGCTGGAAAATCCAAGAAAAAAACCTGACCACGCGTGTGGTCACGTCGGCAGGGGGGCCAGATCGTCATGACCACACGTGTGGTCTTTCAATATTTCAGGTTCCTGGTGACCTAGAACAAAAACCAAGATATCAATGGAAAGGTCTCAGCGAGATCTCTCAGAAAAAACCAGGACACGACCCGGTGGGGTGCACGATGACGCCCCTGGCCGAGGCCGCGCAAACCAGGCACTGCCGGCACCCTGAGCCGGGGCAGGTATCGCTCAGCGGACTTCGGCGACCCATCCAACCGCTGGCATGCTTAGCTCAAGCACTAGCCACGGCGCAGAGAGGCATCCACCCATGTCATCGAGCCAGATTGCGACGTTTCCCAAGCAGGTGAGAGGGCTACAACCCTCTGCTGGCGTCCTCCCCCCTCTGCAGGCCACTATGGTACAACGGAGTCTCGCCACCCATCTCTGGTTGGAAGGCAGTGAATCGCCGAGATGTTGTATATATACCTCATGTGAGTAAGCAGAGACACCACCGCGAGCAAAGCACCCGCCGACACAAAATTAGGCGGTCGATTCCCCGGAACAGAGTGTCGAAAGTGACGTCTGCACTCGGTGTCGAACTCAGGTCCCTCGGACTTTAAGTTCGACGTCCCTACGCTCTTGGCCACCGTCACACATGAGACACTGCCCGTGAAGCGGTGCATTTGACAGGCTGGATCTGTACCGAGTGCGTTCGGAAACCAGCAAAAAAAGTGGCAGGATTCGGACATCAGCTCTTAGACTTTGCAGTAGCTGATACCTCAGTGATGACGGTAGCCGAGAGCGTAGGGGCATCGCGCTCTAAGTCTGGATTTTCAGGGTTCGACACCGGGTGTGTTTTTATCACCAAAGCTGAGGTCTGTATTCTTTCCATAAAAATAAAAAAAATTCCAATGCTAGTGCATTGCCTGGTGTTCCGATAATTTAAAAATGGTGTATGTGACATGTTTATGACATGTCTGTCATGTTACTGTCATGTTTGCTATATGCTAGTGACATGTTTGTGACATGTTTATGACATGTTTGTCATATGCTAGTGACATGTTTGTGACATGTTTATGACATGTTTGTCACATGCTTGTGACATGTCAGTGACAAGTTTGGGACATGTTTATCACATGCTTGTGACATGTCACAAACATGTCACATACATGTGACTGACATGTCACGAACATGTGACTGACATGTCACGAACATGTCACTGACATGTATGTCATGACCAGGAATAAAAAAAATTCCAATGCTCATGCATTGCGTGGTGTTCCGCTAATTTAAAAAATAGTTGCGAAATTAGTTTTTTATTGCTAACATGGGAAAGTAAATTTTTACCAGTAGATAGGAAACAATTGCCAACTTTGAAAAATTTTAATTTTTTGTACAATAATGGAAAACTGAGAAGAAATAAAATTGGCATTTGCAATACACTACCCCTCCCGGGCGAGCAGATGGCGATAGGCCCTTACCAAAATGAAAGTACGAAAAGAGTGTGGAACCAGTAGGATATCAGTGTGCATCGGTGTGCCACAGTGCTGATTTAGTAGACTTCAGTGCGACCTTCGCACTTTCCTTCCGACAGCCAGTGTGCTAAAAGTATGACCCAGGAGGAACTGTGCGAAATTGGTGCGTCCGGTGCGAATTCGGTCCACCTAAGATCGCACTTCGCACTGTTCGCACTTTCTTCTCACCAATTCGCATTGGTTGGGTTGGAAGCACACCTCTGACCAATACGAGTTCAAAATAAGCGAAGTTTAACAGTCAAGTTGCTGACCTGACCATTAGTTTTTAGTTGTTTAGGATTGCGAATCAGTTGAAACTTTGAGATGATTGCCTCAAATTTCTTGTTTGATAATAAATTTAATATTCAAGTATGAACTAATCTGAATCTTTTGAAAACTTTGTTGTTTGCATTTCGGGGTGAACACGTTAGAACATATTTAGCATTAAACGAATATTTGATGAATATGAGCCCTCGGCAGCAAGAGTCGAAATGACAATGCGATGATAGAAAGCGGCGTGAAAACCACTTGACAGCTGAATCGCTTGCCATCGTATCAGCGGCAGCGTGGCGAGTCACCAGCTCGCTGGCTGGAGAGTGACACCGCTCCCCGCCTCACCGTCTCGCAGAGCGAACTCGTGGTGTAATGGATAAAGGACATTGGCAGTGGCCATTAAGTCTCGGTTCGAGGCCCGTCTCGGCGACCCTTTTTCGCGGCGGTCGCACTAAGTTCGCACTGAAGTCGCACCAGGTGGAGGGCGGAAATCGGTGCGAAAAATGAAACCTTTTCCTATCAACTTCGCACTGCCGGAACCAGTGCGAAACAAGGTTGAAAAGAGTGCGACCGAACACACTAAAATCTCCCTTCCGTTTTTGGTAAGGGGGGGGGGGCGGCCACCCCTACAACGGTGGATGAAAATTTCCGGCATCGGATTTTTTTGACGGGGATGGGTTCGTGCCTACCCAAGGTGAGTCCCAATAAAAATTAGCGCCAAAATTCAACCTCTTTGGGACTCAAACGACACAAAAACAAAAAAGGGGGAGTCCTCCGAGGGGTTGGTACGGCCCGGAGTGGACGGAATCGAAAAAAAACTTGCACAGTGTACAGGAGAGGCCACTGAATCGCTTGCTGCCGGTTTTAAACATTTTTGAAAACAACCCCCTCGAGGAGGTGGGGGTGACTGTGGAAAGGGGTGGGTTTGTCCGATTGAGATTCCGCTTGCACGGTCGTGAAGGGGAGACTCGTTGTTAAATGACATGTCACAAACATGCGACTGACATGTTACGAACATGTGACTGACATGTCACAAACATGTGACTGACATGTTTGTATGTATGACTGACATGTCGTATGTCATGACCAGAGACTATCGTTGAGGTCAACGATAGTATCGTTGAGGTCAACGATAGTATCGTTGAGGTCAACGATAGCATCGTTGAGGTTAACGATAGTATCGTTGTGAACAGGAATAAAAATGACATGTCAGTGACAAGTTTGTGACATGTTTATGACATGTCACAAGCATGTGACGAACATGTCATAAACATGTGACGAACATGTGACTGACATGTTACAAACATGTGACTGACATGTTTGTATGTATGACTGACATGTCGTACGCATGACCAGGAAGTATCGTTGAGGTCAACGAAAGTATCGTTGAGGTCAACAATTGTATCGTTGAGGTCAACGACAGTATCGTTGACGTTAACGATAGTATCGTTGAGGTCAACGATAATATCGTTGTGACATGTCACGAACATGTCACTGACATGTCGTAAGTCACGACCAGGAATAAAACAAGGGAAATTTTAGTCAAATACAATAGGGGCTCCTGTGTCAGTGACATGTCAGTGACAGGTTCGTAACATGTCATGCCATTTAACAACATTGTTCGTCACATGCTTGTGACATGTCATAAACATGTCACGAACATGTGACTGACATGTTTGTATGTATAACTGACATGTCGTATGTCATGACTAAGAAGTATCGTTGACGTGTCAGTGACATGTTACTGTCACGTAAAAAACAGGTTAGTGACATGTCGTAAGTCACGACCAGGAATAATAAAAAAAAAACAACAGAAATTTCGGTCAAATGCAATAGGGGCCCCTGTCGGAACCCCTAAAAAAAAGATAAATTTGGTCAAATGCAATAGGGGCTCCTGTCGGAACTCCTAAAAAAATCCTAATTCATTATTTTCTTAAGGCGTGGGGGTTGCGAATGTTTGGAGCCGCAAAAATGTTTGGCAGCCAGTTTTGGGTCGCGAGACGAGAAACATGGAGAACCGCTGCCACTTACCGTAACAAATTCGTGACATATTCTGTCCAATGAGTGCGCCAAAATTCGCAGAGATCTGGTTTAATTGTCTTTGATTTCGCGGCTCGGCTTGTCAATCAGGATTAGCCGCCCGAACCACTCACCCTACGTGACAAAGGCAGTCCGTTATCTGATTAGTGCCTCTATCTCGACCGAGCCGATTTGGTGGACCGTCTGGCCCCAGATTGGGCAGGATCCCCTCAAGTCTAGAACCTGGTAAAAAAAGTAATACATATTAAAAGTAAAGCTCACGGAGGAAGTATCGTTTTGAGTTCTAGTTTATTGACAGAAGTTAAGGATTATTTTTTATTTACAGTCGCCAACGGTTTTTTTTATTTTTTTTTTATTTTTAAGAATATCTGTGGTGTAAACGAGAGGTCACGAATCGTGCCGCCGTCCCGCACGAACACTGTGATTCAAAATGTGGTGTACACCTCATAATAACCATGGTGTATCCCTTATCCCTATGATAACTGCGTTGTACACCTCAAATTACTGTCGTTAATTCTGACCCCTATGAAAACTGTATTGTACACCGCAGAAAACTGCAGTATCCCCCATACCGACCCCTACAAAATGTGTGTTAAGTAACCTCACCGCACTTCATCTTCGGTGAACTTAACACAGATAAGGGAAGGTGGGGCGATTCGTAACAGGGGCGATTCGTAACACATGCTCTTTTTACTTAAGTGGAGAGTGCAGAGGGAAATCTGAGTATGTCCTTTCTTCCGCTAGATGTAGAAGGTCTTTTAAAAATCGAAACCGCTGTGATCGGTGCTCAGGTATGGTTTTTGAGGGAGTCTGAAATTTTGGGTACACCGAAAAGAGGCAAATCGTGAATTGTGAGTTTTAGGAAGTTTCCGTCTTTGGCCCCCCCGGGTATCAATCACCACCAAACCACCCTTAGGGCCTTGAAGCGGGACCCCTTGACAATGTACCCACGTTGCATTAGTTTCCATTACTTCGTCCAGTAATGGTTGGGAACGTACTGTTAGCGTAACACGCATTCGGGGTGATTCGTAACAGACTACGTTTTTTTCGAAGTATTTAAGTAGTTAATGCATTTATATGCTTCATTTATTTCTTGAATTACTTGCCGCCATTTGTGAATACATTTACACAGCACAAAATGCTTTTTGATGCAGTTTGCTCTAATCTGATCCTCCGAAGTTTTCAAAAGTGAGGTTAGGATTGACACAGTCAATAGGTTAATGCTGAGGCGGTCAACGATAACTTTAAATGGACCGATGTAGATTTTCGTACGTCCGCAGGGCATCCAAAGAACAACAGTCAAAGGCGGTTACATTGCCTACGATATTTTAGATAATATGAAGGATGTTACTAAACGCCCCATGGCTGTTACAAATAACCCCGTGCTGGGGTGATTCGTAACAGATGCAAGGGTTTTAAAAGTGCCTTAAATTTCAGAGCTGACGGCTTCCAGAGAGTCCTAGGAAGCTATTCAGTCTAGAAAAAGGGCCAGACTACTCACCTGGCACATGTCTGCCACCGGTATGAAGAATATACACCCGTTGTAAAGAAATTCCTAAATCTGTTACGAATCGCCCCACCCTCCCTTAGTGTTGCTAAAATGGCAAAATTCGTCAAACCTGCGTTGAGCACAACGCAAAAATTTGAGGTGAAATCTACACCACGGCTGCAGATGCGTTACATTTGAGACACCACAGATTGAGCTTCACCTCAGATAAATGGGTTAAAAGTACCTCATTTTCAATATCAGTGAATTGAAATCGGCAGTGCCCGCGAAAGGTAGGCAGCGCCGCCACGCGATGTAAAAACACACAGTTTAACACATTCGCGACCGGGCCCGTCAGGGGCAAACTTCCGCTCCCGACCGGACCCTGTTTTGACGGTCCGGGAACGGTGGTCCCGGACAGTCCCGAGAGCCATGCCATACCCGGGAACCAAGTTCCCGTGTGGGCATGAACGACATGACACCTGGGAACATGTTGCGGGCACACAGTTTTCGTACACAATGAGGTGGAAATCACATTATTCTTCAATAAAAAGATGAAATAGCAAAAAAAAACTTCATTTTGAAACTTGTCCGCCGATTATTGGGAACGGGAACCGTGTCCCCGGACGGTCACCAGAGACATGACGAAAACGGGAACATGGAAAATGTTCAAAAGTGTAAGATCACTCCGTAGATGGTTTCTGTGATTTGAATCTTTACGTTCGAATATACTACGGAGCCATGTTCACTTAGTTTTCCCAAACAAGGTGGAATTTAGAGGTGGAGCTGAGGTCTGCGTTGAGCCTATATTGCTCTGGTACATTTTTGGAGTTACCTCTTTTTTTCCAACTAGTGTTCTAAAAAAAAAGGGGGAGTTGAGTTGACTCTATGTACATTGGACTCATTAAAATGCAAGTAGAGTTATCTCCCTCTACTATTTTGTCAAACGGAGTCATGTGGACTTTGGTTGAGTTATCTCCATTTTCCGATGAAATTTAGACCGTAAAAGGGGTCAAGTTGAGTTATACCCTTTCACCAAGTGGCTTTTCTCCTAAACTGCTAGGAATTGGATCAAATAATTTGGTGTAATGATGGAAACCATCCTGAGGAACAATAATGAAATTACAAATCAATTTGGAGATAAGGCAAGTTATTCCCTTCTTCCGCTTCCTGGATCATTTGGTGTGTGAAAAGTTTAATGATGAATAATTTTTTGAGTGTGTGCATGGATGTGACTAGATTGTGTCAAATCTGTTCACAAAGTTCACAATAATGTGACAAAATTGTAACATAAATGATAATATCAATGCTCTGCAAAACAAGACGTCAGTTTCACAAACCACATTGAAATCTCCTTCCATTCATGTTCAGGTTCTGAACATCTTCCATTGTGGGCCATAGACACTTGATTTACTCTTTGATAACTGGCTCTGGCACTTCAAAATGTAGTTTACCATTGTCTTTTCTCTACATCATGTCAGTTCTTCCACGAATAGTTTAATGCCGCTTTTTCCATTGCAGTTGAGAAACTGAGCTCGCAGCAGTGCAGAGAGTTTATTTTACGAACTTACAGTTAAATTTTGAAGCGTTCGTGTATTTGCTATAGGCGGTATTCCGGTCGGCGGAAGGCGGTAGATGGCCGCCATCTTGCCGCCCAGTTTTCCGCGGGATCTTCGAGGCGCAGGTAAGGCTTCCGTTGTTTTTTAGGCGTTTCTGTTAAAAATGTCCGGTGACGGTCGTTCTGTCGCTCAAAATTTGTTCTCAAGTACCTAAAATTGAATTTGATTCATTATATTTGTCCGATGGCTCCTTTTAAACCCTAAAATCTTGACCTGTAAACCGGCTTTGGGCCGGCTCCTAACCTAGCAGAGGCCTCTCTTTAAGCGATGTTTACGGGTCATTTATTGACTCAGGTGAAAATGTTTTTAGTGAAAATCATTCTCTAAGGACACGTCTTTACGCCTTTTCCGCCCGTTGGGCCGTAAGATGCGGCACCGGGCGTCTAAACTAGTTCAAAATCGCCTTGGGGAGGGCGGCCATGTAGTGGATCTCCAACCCCTTCTGGCTAGTTTTAGATTTAATTTCCCGTTGTTTTTTGGCGTCGTGTGATCAACTCATTTCCTCGGCAACATTTAATCTTATATTTTTAAGGTTTTGACATGTCTCTTTATCAAGAGTCTCCTTCACCTTCCTAGTGCACCTTAAGTTACTTGCTTCATCGCTGAATGTCTCTGTCAATTTGTTGTGTTTGTTTGTGGATTTTCAGTGATGTCATGTGTTTTTTTTGCTTTAGTGATAGATGTATGAAATGACTTAAACATTGTTTTGTTGTTCACAGACTTTGGAATCTGTTGGTATCAAATAGAGACAGAGACAACTGTTCAAAGAGATGCTTCGGAGTCGTAAAGTAATGAACCTTCAGCTCATGCATTACTTCACCTTCCTTGTCTCTCTTCTGAGTGCATTTGTAATATTTCAGGGATGTACTCCAACACTCCATAAGTTGCCGTGGTTGCCAACACCGGTATGCAGACAAGAATACAAGTCAGAAGCACCAATTCATCCCCTTTCTGATCTTTGCACTGCAATAGAGGGCTGCTTTGTTTTTATATTAAGTTTTTAATTTTTGTTTTTGTCCTAAATGAATAAATATGTACGCAAGCACTATTTTTCCTTACCCTTCCTATTCTCTTTGCAATCCTCCATGATTTATCATCCGTGAAATTAATACACGTGAAAACACTCTTGAACTATTTGAGGGACTATTTCCTCCCTCATATAATCCATTTTGGAGAACTCCTTACTGCTATCAATTTTTTTGTGAAGCTATTCAAACTCTTAAGGGAAGGAGTTGAAAGTATACATAGTTTCGCTGTCAGCAGCAGTGAATCTCTCCTGTTAAGAATTCAAGGATCTTCTCTGCCAATAAAGTGACTTGAAGTAGGAATTTCCTATTGGGTCTCTGGCACAAAGTGTACTTAAATACGAATCATTAGTGGAAGGTTTGTAGCAATCAGTGCTGGGCAGTGCAACCCACTGTTTAATTGATGCATAATAAGAGGAGGAAGGACGAGAGAGTAATCAGTGTTTTCTACTTTAAGCGTTATGTTTTAATATACTTTAACCAGGTACATAAAAATAATCTCTTGACCAGAAAATGCTCAGAATGACTAGACAGAGGAAAACACAACTGGAAAACGTACAACTAATAAATGACTTATTTAACAGTCTCACAAATTACAGAGCATCCCAAAATTGAAAAAAGTGCAAATTCATAACACTCAACAGCTTAACTAAACAAGAATAAATACATTGTCCCAATCAAAATACTTGCATGACCAGAAAATATCTTAAGGTAATAAATACCAGTTGAATCACATGTACAGTGCATCCCTCTTAAACAGTGTCCGCCGACTTGCACGCCGAATACACTTTACGTGGGTGAATTTTTAGGACTTAAGACTAGACACGGGAATTATTATTAGCGGGGAAACAGTTTAAGCGGACATGGTTCAAGAGGGAGGCACTGTAGTTTCATAACACGACACTACACAGATGATGGTTTACATTGGGGGCACAGCCACAAGTCAGGAGTTTTCTTAAAACCGAAACAACGGATGTGAAAGTATGTGAAAGTACACTGACTACCCACACACTTGATCATGGGAGGGTCCCATGCTGTTTGACAGTAGCATGCAACACGCATGTTTCTTGGCTGAACTACAGGTTGCTTCTGCGGTGGGTCCACAATCCTGAGTTGATCAAAGAGGTGTTTCAAGGTGGTGAAGTAGCGGGCTTTTAACTCTGGAAGAACCACTTGTTTACAGAATTTTTCAGCCCCATCTAAAATATTTTCTTGGTATGCTCGATCAACAAAAATTCGTTCACATGTAGATCCCGAAGGATGGTACACATAGTAGTCACAATAGGTAAACTTTGGGCCAGTACACAAGAGCTGGGTCTGCATCTGGGTGTAATGATTTTCAGGAATATAGTTGACATCTGGATTGGGGTCTTTGGTACACTTTATCTCCACAAGCCCATAACCATGGCAGTCACATCGAACCTTTCCATCAGGGGTAGCACCAATGAATGGGAATTCAGGTGATATGTACAGGCCTGAATTAAACAAAACAAAGTTGGAGTGAGTGGCCTGCATTACATCCAAATATTCTTCTTTAGCTTTTGGTTCCAAGTCCAGACCTCTCTGCATCCACTTGCTTGGGTAATGTTCTTTTAATGGGTTGCAGATTTTTTCAACAAGAGTTATGCTAGGATTGTCCAAACAAGTACGAAGACATGAATGCATGTCAGAGGCGCCAATTCTACCTAGTTTTACTTTGCGCCAGAGCCGTGAATTATATTGTTTCCGAGTTGATTTTTCAATATAAGCTCTATCCTCAATAGATATTTTGAATTTGCTGAATTCATTACAGCACTCCATTCTGAGCTCAGTCAGAGATAGATCACACAGACTACGATCAAATATTTCTATTACAGGAATATTAAGTTCTTTAGGAGCATACTCATTACAATAGTTGGGTAAAACACGAAAAATCGCACAGTCTGGTTTGGCGACATGTAACTCCTGAAAGAATTGACTCAGAGCGTTAGGAGACACAAGCTTTTGCCTTGGAACATGGACTGGATGTGGATCATTTGGATCATCAGGAAGTTCTTCATCCTCTTCTAAAAGCCTCTTCCGCTTGTTGGCAGGTGTTGTCAAATCAATGTTTTGTACAGCAGAGAGAGGAACTTTCTTCAGTGCAGGAGGAAGCCATGCACAGGCTCTGGAGGTGCATGTTGTCTTTCTCTTACGTTTAGCTCCATACTCAAGAGAATACAAGAGAGCAGCCAAGTGATTACATGATTCACCTCGTCCAGCCTTGCAGGTTAGGGTGTTTCAAATAAAATAGATTTTTGAAAGTAGTCGATTTTCTGGTTTGTATAGGTCCCAAATGATCCCCCACCAAGTTTGAGCGAAATCGGTTAACATTTCCCCGGTGCAATGCGCGAGAGAAAACTTTGAGCCGCCTGGGGTCATCCACCGCCTCGTGTCTTGCCGCCGCGACTGTGTCGCCATCTGAGATTGGAGCTCAGTGAAATCTGGTGGCAATATTCCTTGAGGCTGCTCCTACCTGCCTGCAAAGTTGGGTTTCAGACTCCATCTCACTTGACTATGCGACAGGGCCTAAAGTGCAGTAAATTGTTTTTTGAGGGGGACGGGGGGAAGGGGAAGGACGTCGTCAAATTTGCATGTGGGCCACTTTAACTGATGTGCCAGAGAGAGATATACCTGATCTGGACACTAACTGGTTCAAATCTTCGCAGGGAAACCAGGGAAAATAATGAGAAACTGCCTGGGAGGTAGGCAATGTCAGTGACAAGTACTGCGGTTTGCCTACCTCCCAGGCAGTTTCTCATTATTTGCCCTGGTTTCCCTGCGAAGATTTGAACTAGTTAGTGTCCAGATCAGGCATATCTCTCTCTGGCACATCAGTTAAAGTGGCCCACATGCAAATTTGACGACGTCCTTCCCCTTCCCCCCGTCCCCCTCAAAAAACAATTTACTGCACTTTAGGCCCTGTCGCATAGTCAAGTGAGATGGAGTCTGAAACCCAACTTTGCAGGCAGGTAGGAGCAGCCTCAAGGAATATTGCCACCAGATTTCACTGAGCTCCAATCTCAGATGGCGACACAGTCGCGGCGGCAAGACACGAGGCGGTGGATGACCCCAGGCGGCTCAAAGTTTTCTCTCGCGCATTGCACCGGGGAAATGTTAACCGATTTCGCTCAAACTTGGTGGGGGATCATTTGGGACCTATACAAACCAGAAAATCGACTACTTTCAAAAATCTATTTTATTTGAAACACCCTATTGCAGGTGCACCAACCAGCAAGAATCTCACCATCTGACTTAACAAGAGCCCAAGTACGAAGACAAGCCTTGTCAACTTTGTATGAATGCTTCACAAGAGCTAAGCAAATAATATAATCACTGGGAAGTTTATGAAACCTTACATGTTGCACCCATCCATCATTACTAAACTTATAAGCTAAGGTTGACTGGTAATTCTTCATACTTTCCATGCTGACAACTCTGGTTCTATCTACAAGGTAACTAGCAATATGAATAATGTTCACATCAGGAATAAAATCTTCACTTGTAGAACAATTTTTCCATACAAGCTCACAAGGATCAACATCACCACAAAGCCGAACTAAATCCCTGTAGCGGGTTAAGTCTGCTCCAGTAAGGCTTTTAATATAGTCAGCATTAAATTTGGCCATGGCAGACTAAATCACTCAAATGAATAAGATAACAATAATAAAATATATATATATATTACATAAAATATAGACATAACAATTTTAAATTTGAAAATTACTCACATTCATATCACAGGCAGAAGAACCTAGAAATATGAGAAAATACAGGCCATTACTCTTCAGGTACATCAGACATAGGAATAATGGGACCAGCTAAATTACACAAGGCACAACATATTATTACAACATCATCAATACGAGCTACGGGATGGCCAGGTGAATGTTGGAGATAACTGAAGTCGAGGGTTTGATTCAAGACAAGATACTTTTTTTTCAGTAAGCAGATTACTCTCTCAACGTGAATACGAACATTAGCGACACGCCGTGATATCTCAACATCCTCGGCAGACAATTGGTTTCGATTATGCATGAATGAAGGAGTGACAACACGGGCTTGATATCTGTCAACAGCAGCATTGATGTCAAAACCTCGGTCAGCAAGAACAATGTCACCAGGCAGTAAATTATTCAGGAATTCATGACTATCTTTAGTGATAAATTTGTCTGATGTTCGTCCTCCATATGCTTTTGATACGTAGGAAATTGTTCCTTGAGGGGCAATTCCTATTAAAAACTTAACGGTGCTGTTATGCTTGTATGATGAAAAAATTTGAGCTTTAGCTAATAATCCTGAGGGAGACTTGCAGGCAACTTCAAAACAATCAATGACAACAGCAACAGCTTTACCAAAATGCTCTTGAAAACATAGGGGCATGGTTTTGCGTAGAGTAACACGATCAGGCCAAACTATCAAACTACTCAGACATTGAGCCATGACAGGAATCCACAAATTCATGAATTTGCTGACTGTTCCCTGTGTAACACGAAGCCTGTCGGCGATATCTTCTTCTAAAAGACCCAGCCTCAACCGAGCGAGCACAGCAGCGAATTCTTGAAATTTTGAAGTGACAACTTGACGACTGTTGTAATTTTTCTGGATGTGAGGAGCAACCAAATTAAAAATTAGGCTGAGTACAGCAAAAGTAGATATACCAGTGTAAAATTTACATTTTTTGTCACTTTGAAGATGTGTTTCAGAGAATACAGGAGGGCCTGCATTTTCACACTTTTCTTGCATTGATTGAATGTCGAACATGGTGAGGTCAGTTTGGCACTCAATACTACGGAAGCCTGGTGGGTCATGAATGTCGACATCTTGATGATCTGGGACTTGAATATTCTCATGTAATGTTGCCAACGGTCTTCTATTTTGAGCTCGAACATATCGTGCACAATCTGGTTGGTTAAGATTATTGTATCCAAGATTAAGGGATGGGGCCCAATCAGGGTTCAGTTCATCCATGTGATAGGAAGGTTGTCCCAGAACAAAGTGCAAGCTGCACACCTGCGTATTTTTCGTGACAGTGGCTTCTGATATATCTGCCCGGCGTATTCTTGAAAACCATAATAATCTGCGTCTTCTTGTCACATCAGATGTTTTCTCACATGAAGATGTAATTACCTTCGGAATTAGAAAAAATTTCACTTTGTCACGCCCAGTTCGACTCGAGCACCCCACAATGCAGCAAGTAACCATGTTGACAGGACAGTACAGCACTTGGGATTGAGATGAGACAAACTAACTTAGTTTAAAGATAAGATAATATATAAAACAGTGTGTCTGACAATTCAGCATAAACGTTTGACTCACCAGATAAAAGACCTAGTACTAGTATCGCATTACCTGAAATTAAACAAAAAAAACAACATTGTTTTAGAAAAGGACACTAAAACGTTAACACAGTGAGTCAAAACAGACCCTAAACATTACAAACAGTAGCCTGAAATTGACTTGGGTCTACTCATGTACCATAGGACACAATTCAGAAATAATAGGAATCTCTTTCGATGGCATGCATGACATGAAATTCAAAATGAGCTGACAGCAAATTCTTCACTCCAAACATTGCAAACATAACAAGCAGGTCTACTTATTCACACAAATTGGCATAAGTTGAAAAATAACAGAAATCTCTTTTGATAGCATGTATGATATGGAATTCAAACTGAGCTGACAGCAAATTCTTCATCCCTCATGTCCGAAACTTGATACACAAAATGAGGATGGATAATTTCCAACTTCGAGTAACACACAACCACAACTTCCTTGATCCAATATATTGTGACTCCACTTCATGTCCTAAATTAAACTATTTCAGTGCTTGTTGTAGTGTCGATACCCAAAGGTCTCTGTCCTGCAAAAAGATTCAGTCAATTTTTATTCAATGGCAAAACTTGTTTCGAATAATTGAATAATATTCATTCAGTTGTGTTTTTTACCTCATAATATGCACAGCAGTTTATAGGACATACAGATTGTTTGCTGCTTCATCCTTTACTCTGCCAACCAACACCAATAATCCCTTTCCCAAATTTTGGTCCAGAAGCATTGGGATTCCCCTCTGTCCCTCTTCTTCGTGCTCCAAACCATTAAAACAACAAATACAGTTCCATTGGAAGCAGAACTCGCCATTGGGACAAAATCTGTGAAAAGAGAATGTGCAAAGTCAGAATGAACCAATCACAGCAAAGCTAGCAAATAATTGATGAATTATTCAAAGAAAAATTCAATTTAACTTACAGTTTTAGACATTGTGATTTTGAACGGTTACAGGGCTTCTGGGGTTTCATTCCATTGGGCTCTGGTGCAGAATCTTTTTCTTGTGTTGTACTAAGAGCTGCAGAGCCCTCAAGAATTGGAGGTCGCAATTTGATTAGTAGACTTAATAAATCAGCATCTTCCATAATTGAATTGTTCATCGTCAGCCATGAAGGTTTCATATCAACATCTTGACTCAAAACTGAAACAAATATAGAGTTTGTCAAAATCATTGTCAGATTAGATTACAACAATAATTTCAGAATTGCAGATGCATCTTACCTTTATGAGGTCCAAGGAGAACTATATCCATGGCCTTGAGCTGGATCTTCTGCTTGAGAATGGGATCTTTGATCCCCAAGGTAGATGTTAAATACTGCATATTACTCACAGCCAATCTAAAGGTTAAAAAGCGAGTGAAGTTATAAATAAGTTTACAACACAAGGAAATTTGTGAAATTCTAGATTTACAGTATAATCTCAATTTCTTCACCTTGGCAAGAGTGCTACTGTAACTCGATGATGAATGAATGTTGGAATGTACTGAGGAAGTTCAACATTAGAAGCCAACAGGTCTGTTGTCTGTTCTATAGTCCAATTCTGTACCTGAAATAAACTTGAAGACCATAAAAAATTTCTGCACAAAAGACACAACTTACTGGACTTTCATGACATGCCAAAATAGACAAGTCAAATAAATAGTGAAAGTAATACCTCTGATCGAAGCCATGCTTCCCACAGGTCCGTAACAGATATATGCAAATCATCATTACGATAGAATGCCTTCTGTCTTTTCTCAGAGCCCTGCTCATACTTGAGCTCCTCTCTCAAAATCTAGAAATAAATTAGTTGGGTTAAGACAAACTCTTCCACTATAAGATAAAATTAGCAGCCAATATAGAAAATGTAAATAAATGTACATACTTTATCAGATTCTGATAAGCTGACACTTCCATTAGCTAACCCCACACGATCGTACTCAGCAGTTGTCAAGCGCGCTATATCTTCATGGCAGTTATCAGCATAAGCTGGAAATTTAAAAAAAAACAAGTAAATGCAAATAAATGTATGATGAATCAATGTTTTATGACTCTATAAAGACATAAGCATGCATTTTTGACAGCAGCGGCTTAGGATGGTAAATTTGAGACAGACAACGTTTACAAATTAGAATTCTTCAAATAAAAATGCTGCACGAAAAGAGGCAAAGCTTTAACACATTGTGCAACGACAACACTGATTAATATTGAAATAAAGAAAATTGGAAAGAAAATTAATCTTTTGTACATTTTTATCATGTGTCAAATTGAATACTCACTGGCATCTAGAACTGGCTCATTAGATGGATTTTCTGCAGATGAATGTGTGGAAGGAGTACTGGAGCTCCTTGACAAAGTAGGGCCGTTACTTCCCAGGGGAGAGTTCCTGCAGGAATCTCCACAGACTTGTGACGGTATCAGTGACAGAGAAGTTCGACGCATAAGATTCAGTCTTCCCCTGGAAAAAACACACAAACACAATAAATTTTGAGATGAGATGCTGAATGAATTGGATCAGGAGAATCAGGATAGGGCACAGGAGCTCATGCGCAACAGTACATGTGACAGGCAAAGCCACATCCTAAGATTTGGTTGCCAAGCTGGTTAAGGACGAGTTACTAAAAACAGCTTTGACATGTACTTACCCACAGAAGATTGTGAGGGATACCTCCATGATCCGTGGTGGCGGTGTCACATACCTGCTGCTGCTGCAGTGTCTTTAAGCTGTGAACAATAAAACCCTAGACTCAAAACACATTAACACAAAATAAATCTGTATCACATAGGTTAGGTGAACTTTGAAGGGGGTTGAACGAGACGCTTGATAAGATGCCATAACGCGTAAAACTTTTAAAATTTAAAATTTCACGTATACGACTTTATTTATCGAACACACGTTAAAACACAACACGACATTTACTCTAATCAAGTCTAATGGGACTGAAAGGCTCCTTCCCGCCACTACTCCGTAGCGGATTTAGGCTCGGATTTAGGACCCGTTCCGACACCCTTTGACAATCTTACGACGTAACGGTTGGAACAAGCGGATAACTATGTCCTTCGGGGATGATTTTTAACTTAAATATGTTCACCAGAGTCGATAAATAACCCACAAACGGTGTTAAAACACAAGCCGCTGCTAGGTTGGGAGCCGGCCCAAAGCCGGTTTTCAGAACACGATTTAACGGTTTTAACAAAGCCATCGCGCAAAACTCATTACTCAGATCACATTTTAGGAACTTGAGAACAAATTTTGAGCGACAGAACGACCGCCACCGGACATTTTTAACATAAACGCCTAAAATACAACGGAAGCCTTACCTGCGCCTCGAAGATCCCGCGGAAAACTGGGCGGCAAGATGGCGGCCATCTACCGCCTTCCGCCGACCGGAATACCGCCTATTGCAATCACTGATAAAAAGCTCACACTACCACAACTACCACCGAGAAGACCAAAGGAGTATCTCCTCCAAAACGTTCATGGAAAGGGATGTCTTGTTTAAGGGAGAGTGGGGCACCTAGTTACAGGGGCACCTAGTTACAAGACGCTGGCTACAGCAGCTGGAGCAGTCCAATGGCCATCCAACGCGCGAAAAAGTGAGAGCGTAACCTAATTATGAGTTTGCGACAAGGCGGTGTCGGAGGAGAAAGGAATATGGCGGCAAAGAATTACATCTAAATTTGAGGCTGGCCAAAACTTGGTAAGTTTCGATATTTGGTCGACATTATATCTGCTAATATTATCGCTGTATGCAAGTTAAACGTCCATGAGGCGGTTTCTCACGTATTTCACACTATGTCAAACCGTACTGAACTTGCAAACTCAATGACGAAGCCTAGACTAACCTCTCAGTCACGTTTGAAAATAAACCTGACTCGGGGGCACATAGTTACACATTTTCGTGGGGCAGGTAGTTACAACGGACATTTTGCTCCATTTCTCGAACAGTCCTGTTTCTTTGGTTTGGCACTGTTTGAAGTTACTTCATCCATTCAAAATGACTGGATGTTTCAGAGCCATAAGAAGACATTATTAATGTAGTACAACAGCTACCTACATTTGTTTATGTAAATAGTTAGCTCCATCATGCTAATTTCATGTTTTGTTTGTTACAGATAACATCAAGATGGTTCGTAATTACAAACCAAAGGGAACTAGAAAAGCCTCTTCCCCAAGTAAAGTATTGGCCGGGATTGAATTGATAAAGGCTGGATGGTCTGTCAGAAAAGCTGCCAGCCAAAGTAACATCAACCACATGACTCTACATCGATTCTACAAAAAACGGAAAAATGAAGCATCTGCCTCCTCGCTGAAAATTTCTTTTACTTCAAGAAATATATTTTCTGAGCATGTAGAGAAGGACTTGGCTGATTATTGCGTACAAGTTTCTCAAATGGGATATGGATTGACCTCAACCATGGCTCGAGACCTTGCATATGATGTTGCAGTAAAAAACAACATAAAGGTCCCCAACTCCTGGACAACAAATAACACAGCTGGGATTGACTGGTTTCATGGTAGGTTTTCATCCTGGTTTACACTGGAGTACTTAAATATTTTCAGAGTACCAACTTTTGTTTGGTTGTTTGTACAGGGTTTCAGAAAAGACATCCCAACCTTTCAATGCGTGTCCCCGAAGGCTGTAGTATTGCACGAGCGATTGCTTTTAACCAAGCTAATGTAAAAACATTTTTTGAGAAGTTTGCTGAGGTTCGAGAAAGACATCCCTCCTTCAAAGATGGAACTCGAATGTACAACTTGGATGAAACCAACACATCTACGGTGCAAAATATTAGGAAAGTCCTATCTCCAAAAGGAATTAAGCAGGTGCATCAAATTAAAGGAGCAGGAAGGGGTGTTGGTGTGACAACATGTGTTATCATTGGTGCCATTGGGAGTTTGGTGCCGCCTGTTATGATTTTCCCTCGTAAGAAGTTTGTTCCAGATCTTTTGATCAATTCATACCCGGGAACTTTAGGATTAGGCAATGAAAAAGGATACATGACCAAAGAATTATTCTATACAGTTATGGAACATTTCATACGTTGCACTGGCTCTTCTACTGAAAATCCAACTCTATTGCTTTTAGACAATGTTGAAAGTCATTTCTCCTCCCGCACTTTAGACCTAGCTAAGAGCAATGGGGTTGTTGTTTTCACCTTTCCACCCCATTGTACCCATAGGCTTCAGCCTCTTGATGTAGGGTTCTTTGGCCCATTTAAGAATTACTACGATCATGCTATCCATATGTTTTTGTGCAATAACCCTGCTCAGCCACCTTCCATTTACCGAGTTGCAGGATTTGTCAACCAAGCACTTACCAGAATCACTCCTCAAATTATTATCAGCAGCTTTGCAAAGCCTGGACTTGTGCCATTTAACAGTGAGGTTTTTACTGAGATTGATTTTGCTATGGCAGCAGTAACTGAAAGACCGAACCCTCTGGAAGCTGACACTGAAGCAACAGAAGAACAAGAGGCGGAAGTTGATGGAGATGTTACTTCAGATCAAGATCACGGTGAGGTGAATGACATTGCTGATGTTGCGTTGGAAATTCCTATTGCTCCTTCTCCAGAACCAACAACATCTGGTGGGGGCTCCGAACAGCCTTACATTTCTCCACTTCAAATACGGGGTCTGCCCAAAGCAAAACAGCAAGCAGCAAAGCGTAAACCACGCAGAAAAGGGAAGTGCATGGTTGCCACCGATTCCCCAGAGAAGGATCAGATTAAGGAGCGAGAAGAAGCGCAAGCAAAGAAGAAAGCAGAGTTAGAGGAAAGGAAGAGACAGAGGGCTGAAAAGGCTAAAAATAAATTACAAGCAGCTGAAGAGAAGAAGAAACAGAAGATCGAAGCACTTGAGGAAAAGAAAAGAAAGAAAGTTCAAGCGACTGAAGAAAAGAAGAAAAAAGCAGCCAAAGCCCAAGAGAAGGCGGTGGCAAATGAGAAAAAAGGGAAGGGTGGCAAAGAAAAAAAAAAGAATGGTGGAGTTTCTAGAGTTTTGTCATTTGATTCTGTTCAGTCTAATACGGATGATCCTTCACCTTCATCGACCCACCAAGATAGCTTTCCACCATTGGAGAGGTCACCCGTGGAAGGTGACTTTGTCATTGCTGCTCTCATTGCTGGCAAGGAGACGAAGTTTTATGTTAGGAAGATACTGTCATCAGAAGATTCAGACGGAGACTTGGAAATCTCATACTACAGAGGGAAAACCCTCTTAGATGGCACCCTGGGCTTTGCACTTCCCCCAATTCCTGATCTAAACAGTGTGCACATTTCAGATTTGAAGGTCATTTTGCCTAAACCCAAAGCAGCTGCTGGTTCAAGACGTCTGAAAGATGTTCTGACATTTGATTGTGATTTGTCCCATCTGAAACTGGGCTAATTTGTGATATTTTGTATTTTTGACAACCAACCCTATTTTGTTCCTTTCTTATAGAATTACTCTTAGGTTTGTGTGATAAAATTTAATTGGTCATTAATTTTAGTTTAAAATGCAAGAGTTTTTTCTTGTCTTTTTTTATATTGACTGAAAGTTATGTGATATTTAATTTTGTTATATTATTTACATTTTTTTGTTATGTTTGTATATTTTAGATTTGACTGAAAGGTTTACAACACCTTACTATTTGATCAAAACCTGATAATTTGAAACCTATGTAAAAATAAACCATAATTAACATTTCTGTACATCAAACTTTATTTTTTTTTTACTCCTTAGCACATATCATACTCCACTAAATATTTGATGAGCTTTAGCAGCTTTGGAAGCCAGCAATTGTTGAGAAATAGTCTATTCTGAGCTTTGTCACTACCTGCCCCCAGCACTGTAACTAAGTGCCCCGCCTCGGGGCACCTAGTTACAAATGCAGAGGTGTTTTCACGGGACTTAAGCACCATTATTTTTAAAAGAACTCGGGTCTAATCACTGGGGAACTGAAGACAAAGGTCCAACACAGACGGCACACTCGAAAAGGGGGGGATGGAACAAAAATTGTGGCGGTGACACTGAAATTCCAAAAAGTGTAACTAGGTGCCCCACTCTCCCTTACTCTCTTGGTTTGCGAAATCTCATATATTAATCTCTATCGGTGATTGTTTCTCGAAATGCCTGCAATTGTAGTGGCTCTCCTATAGCCGTCGAGGTGGGGAGTGGTGCGATGCACAGTGCGGCCGCCTGGCGTCCTCACCTCGGCTGGTGTGCTTTGGGCTGCCTTCCCTCTCGGCGGAGCCGTGGCGCCGCAGACCAACGACAAAACTGTGCAAATTATGGTTGTCACTCAATGACAATTCCAAGACTAATTGTTTTAACAAGCATATCATCAAAACTTATGATGACATTGTTGTCACGCCCATGCAAAAGGTATAGGAATTTTGATGAAAATGTGATCAATTTGCGATGACATTGTCATTACTTAAAAGTGATGAAAAAATGATCCAAGAATTCGTCATAAAGTGACAACCAATTTTTACAGTGAAGGCGCCGCGCACCGGCCACTTAGGAAATACCTGTGATGGCTATTTGATATAAGACGTACCACACTGCTTATCCATGTGTAGGCTAAGTACACACTGACAGGCGAAGACCATAATGTCCTCCACCTGCAAGTGCCGACCAGTCGTGTCCTACGCGTGCAAGTGTCGAACACGCCGTGTCCTACGCTTAAAAGCGACACTTGCAAGCGTAAGACAACGGGCGGTCGACACTTGCAGGCGTAGGACACGACAGGTCGACGCTAGTATGTGTAGGACACGCCTGCAAGTGTGCACTTGTCCTACACTTAAATAAGCAGTGCAGTTTTACAGGTAACTCCATGACAACCCAACATGCAAAACTGTTCATATCTTATGGTTTTGGCTGCTAAATCCACACAGAAATTAGTATAAAGAGCATCGCTTGCGTAAGACGAAGAAAACGTAGAAATTGTTAAGTCTACGATGAAATGCTCCGTATTTTGAAGCAATGCGCAGTTAATGCGCGCTGTACATTTAAATCTTCCCGACAGATAACATGTTATTCTGGGCCTGCTCCCTGTTTTAAGCGCGAATGTGCAAAACGCACATTATATTCACATCATTGCGAAACATGCGCCGAAAATGTGTGGGCCCTTTTCAAAGCACTTCAATGCACATTTCGCACTGCTAGGGAAGGAACCGATGTCCGAACAAGCGCCGATTTATTGAAAGAAAGCTATTGAATTTTTCAATCTCCTGGAACAGCGCAGCCGCCACCAGGCCGCCTCAGCGACTGCCGCAGCCACGGCGACGGCGAGGCCCACAGTCCAGACGGCGGCCGCCAGCCTCGTCGGGGCGCCCCCGTCCGGCTGGGCTGCGGGACGGCCAGACTGCAACACATCGCAGGGATTCACTTTCAAATACTTTTACCATACACTGCAAGAAAAAGTGTAAATAGTACAAGAAAAACTGTACACTAAGAGTACAACAGGGATTGTAGAAAGTACAACGAGGATTGTACGAACCACAACGAGGCCTGGACTGCACAGCACTCGTCATGCCGGTTTTATTGAACTTTGTGAAACAGTTGTATTTAGAAAGTACTATAAATTCCTGATAAAAAGATTTGTCAGGAATTTGTGTACTTTCGTTGTTGTTTTTTCCTTGCAGAGCAAAATCTTGGGATACACATGGGTTTGCCATTTCCACGACTCATCGCACAAGTCGACCCTTGCTGACAATCCTACCCTTCTTGGTGCTGGGAAACCATCCTAATTAGCCAGGGCGTTAAGACACCCACCCTTAACTCGCCTGGGCGCTGGGAAACCATAGGTACGCACACAGCTAACAACAAGACCAGATAAATTGGTATTCTGGGTGCCGTGCGAATTATGATAGTTTCTCAGCACCCAAAAGCGCCCTGCCGAGTTAAGGTGGGTTTCTTCGGAACAGTCGAATTTGATGATGGAACTTTACAGTTTAAGTTCAATACTAGTGACCCTTCACCCCAGGGTATTCTCCGCCTTGGAGATTGGTCTCACATGCGGCATTTTCACTCACACTTAACCTGTAACTCATTCACTCCGAGGCCATGACGAGAAAACTTCCATTTTGATCCTTCGCTCTCTTTGTACTAACCGCTCCGTCCTGGCGGAGTCGATGCAGGCGGTGCCAGTGGTCCATGATGCCAGACGCGTGCAGGGCGAGCACAGTGTCGCTGAGGAGCTGGCCCAGCGGGTCGTGGCGACGCATGTAGAACACGGAGTAAGCAAGGCCGACGCTCTCGTCCACGACGTAGTGGCAGCCACGCAGGCACTTCATGGTGAAAGGCATTTTAACGGTACGCAGCATAGCGAAGCTCTCGTCTGATTCAAACCTGGAAATAAAGAAAGCACGAGTGATGGCTTCAGAAGCTATCGGCAACTAAAAGGATATGGCATACTTTGCTTATGTGAAAAGAAAGCTTTTCTTTAGTACTATCGCGACTGAAAATATTATACATGAATAATAAATAGTTTGGGGCGAAAATAATTGCATAACAAGGGGTGGAAAAAATGGATTTGAAATACTCCAGGGTTGCAACCCCCTTGAATTCGAAGCGCCTGGACCTACCCCTGGTCCAGAATGACCCGAGAAATAGGGATAATTATTCTCCCTTACGAGCTCTTTGAGCTGATCACTGCAAATGTTGTGGTCGGACACATGGCCAAATAAATTATGGCGTGACAAAAAGTAACACCAAAAATTGGCTTGACAGGAAATTCACGCCGAAAAGCGGCATGACATGAGTCACGCCGTCATGGGGCGACAATGCGTTTAAAGTAAAAATAAATAAGAGGTGACAGGGTTGGATTTCACCTTTCATATTTGGCCGATGTTTTGTGGGTGTCTTAGTGTCCAAGAGACATGTAAAAGGACGGAGTATAAGGTGCGGCAAAAATTTATTGTCCAATCTGCAGCCATGTTTGTTTTTTGTTTTTTTTGACTTGAATTTGGGTATTTTCCCCCATGTCTTAAGTTTTCCCGCTAGTTGGTCGCGACATAGTTGATCCAGGAAGCGGAAGAAGGGGTTAAGTCGAGTTGAAACCGTTCACTTTTACACGGCTCAAACTTGCAGGTAGGAGACTGTTTTCGTCATCCAAAAATAGGTGCAAGAGGATGGGATTTGTCTCACCACACTTGATTTTCGACCAAATTTTCGCTGATGTTTACTTGATAGACTGATAAGAGATCACGGAATCAGCTAAAGTTAAACCCTTCCCTCGCTTCCTGGATCAGTTTTCCTGGCTCAAAATGAGCCAAGGAATCCAAATCTGTCCAGAATTGAGCTACGGCTCATACTGTAGGAGATATTCACAAAAAACGTCCAAAAACTACCGAAAAAGTCCCAATCTTGGGGAAATGGTCCTAAAATCGTTTGAGAGGCTTACCATGGGATATAAAATATAGGTGATGAACTAAAGAATCCAATAAGTACAACCGCGTATTTTTCTGAAGAATCGTTTAAATTGCGCAGAGTCTCAAAGTTGAACAATTAGTCTTTTCTTCAATTTTTCTAAACATTTTGACCCTGTTGGACTGTATTCTATCTCATCATCTCGTTGGCAATATCCTGTGTCATCTAGGGTCACACAACTTTAATTCTACTTGCTTTTGAGAATGTTTTTTTCTCAAATTTGTTGGAACAGAGTATCTTATCATTAGCAATTGTTGATCTCATTTATGCTGTCCGTACAAGTTGTTTCAAAACTTTTATCAGGTTGGCTTTATTCATTGGAAACATACCATTGTATTCTATCCAAGGGGGCGGAAATGACCAAGCTATGCTCCCCGCTTCTGCACATGTTACAAACTCTTTCGAGATTATGAAAACTAGGCTCTTGATTGGAAAACGCTTTGTACAGATCGAAAGAGCATGCAATTTAGAGTGGGTGAGACTTATTCGTCTTCCAAAAACTTCCAATTCTAACTCTAATTACAGAGGAAGTGTGTACACATAGATGGCGTCACCGGTGTTTCTTTGGCTTTTTGGCAAATTTTAGTGTTTACACCTACGTTTTTTGTAGGTAAAAATCGGTGTTTCGGGAAGGCCTATAAGCCTAATGCACCCTTCATTTCGTGCTCTTTCGATCTATGCCAAGTTGTTTCCAACCAACGGCCGAAGTTTTCCGTGATCCCTTCACCGAAGCGGGGAGCATGTCTTCACCTGCTACTTAAGTCGTTTTCGCACTCTGATAGAATGCAGTCCAACAGGGTAAAATGTTTGAAAAAATTAAAGAAAAAAACTAAGTGTTCAACTTCGAGGCTCTGCCAAATTTAAACGGTTCATCAGAAAAATACGCGGTTGTGCTCATTGGATTCTTTAGTTCATTACCTATTTTATACCTCATGGAAAGCCTCTCAAACGATTTTATGACCATTTCCCTAAGAGGGCGTTCAAATATGACGTCACACTTTTTCGGGGGGGGGGAGGGGTAAGCTAAAATATGACCCAATGTGACCGTCGGGAAGGGGGGGGGGGCAGAGGGCATGTGACATCACATTCCGTCGATAACTGCGTGCGGTAAAAATATAATGCTCAATTTGAAAGGCGCGCAACTAACGATGTCGCAACGCGCCTTGGCGCGATCTAGGGGCAGAAAACGGTACTACGCGCAGACAGGCGCAGGCTACGCCGGGACGCCGCACGCCCACCCTTTGAGTGACAGTGACAGGTTGTAATTTTTAAATATTTAAGAAAATGTTAGGCACCGCGTTGAGCGTAAAAGCGAGCTGCCAGGGAGTACAGCTGCTTGCAGTACGGCGCATGTGCACAGTAGGCCAGAAGACCGGTGCAGGGGGCCAAACTCTAGACGCGTTTTGAGCTCGAGAGTCGCTTAATCAGGACTCGAACCGAACTTGCGACCCCACCAATGGATTCCTCGTTCCGAGCGGAATCCATTTTGGGGTCACACGTTCGGTTCGAGTCCCATATTTACCGACTCTGGAACTCAAAACGCGGCTAGAGTTTTGGCCGCCTGCGCCGGTCCGAGCTATTCGGTCAATATGGGAAAATGTGACATCACAAGAGGGGGAGGGGTCAGTTAAAATCGTGACCAGCTGTGAAAAGGGGGGGGAAGGGGTCGAAAAATGAGACTAAAAAGTGTGACGTCATATTTGGACGCTCCCTAAGATTTGGGACTTTTTCGGTAGTTTTTGGACGTTTTTTTGCCAATATCTCCCACAGTATGAGCCGTAGCTCAATTCTGGACCCAGATTTGGATTCCTTGGCTCACGCTAGGTAAACTTGTGTCACGACCAACTAGCGGAAAAACTCAAGACATAGGGCAAAATACCCAAATTCAAGTCGAAAAAGCCCAAAAAAACCAAAAACATGGCTACAGATTAGACAATAAATTTTTGCCGCACCTGTTCCTTCGGCTTTTAACATTGCTCTGGGACACTAAAACACCCACCAAAAATCAGCCAAATCGGAAAGGTGAAATCCAACCCTGTCACCTCTTATTTATGTTTACTCTTTATGAGCAACGCTATAGCACGTTTTTTGGCATTGCCAAAAACCGGCATGACTGGAAATTCACGCCAAAAATTGACGTTAATTTCTGAGTCACGCCGATTTCTGACATGACTTTTTTGTCATGCCGTATTTTGGCGTGACCTTTTGTTCTCGCCACTGCAGCGGCACGAAGTCACGCCGACCGATTTTCAGTGATCTCTCGTTTATTTCTCTAGAGACCTGGCCAAACATGCAGCTACAGTGTCGTCCAAACACAGCATTGACTTCGGCCCTCCGAACCCCATGGCCTGAACTGCCCCTGCATACGATGCGCTGTTATACCCGAGGACGGTTACTTTGGAGTCTTGAAGTTCCGACACCTGAAATTAAAAGAACGCAATGTAGGCAAAAAAATGATACTTTTTTTTTACTTAACATTAACTGTAACGACCTGAGAAGTAAAGGGGTTCTTAACTTAACTGTCTCCTTGTGAAGACTACTGTTTAAAACAAGGTTCAATTTAAACAAAGTAAAGAAGTTATTTTTCTCTGAAAATTGCGAACTGTTCCAAATTAGAAGAATCTTTTTGTTAGTCATCCAGCCATTACGATGTCTTATGAATTTGCAGATCCCTATATCAAATCTTTTCGCCCTAGATAGCAATTTAACGAATTGACACTGCCAAGCAGTTAACACAACCGTTTCGCAGATTTTGGTGCGGATAGGGGTAGGTTGGGGAAGAAAAGTACAAAACGGCTGCTTTGCACTGTACAGAAGTTACAAATAAGGCTTCAACTAGTCTGCTCTGTGGAACTTGTAATGTAGTCCCTTCACGATGAAATGGTTCACTTTTTATCGATTCCAGGTCATCACAGGACGGACAACATGCCAGAATAGATGTGATTTCGGTACTTTTCGAAAAGGGTAAGAAAAGTACACCACCGGGAAAGAAAATTACAGTGAAAAGAATTGCAAATTGGAACCATACTAGGTCCAATCTTGGTTCAAATCAGGTTTTAGCCTAAAGTGGGAGGTAAGGACTTGCCATTAGTTCAAGTTTCGTCAAAATCGGTCTATTGGTTCTGATTCTACATGGATTTATAATGGGAAGTCCAAGAAGCCTTTTCTTAGGGATACGAGGGTACAGCTTTTATGTACTTTTCTTCCCCTCGCCTCGTAAATGTCCAATAACTTCTTCATTTCTAGTTTCATTCTATAAAGTGTGTTAACATTTTTAGTTTGTCTCGCCAAATAAAATATTTTTACGTCACCAATTTCATATTCACCCCACTTCAATAATTTTACAGGGCGCACTTTTCTTCACCAATGCCTGTACTTTTCTTCCCCAGGGGACTGTACTTCTTTTAGCCGTTTCATTTTTCCACTGATAACATTTATTATTCAAGCCTAAGAGTCAAACGATACTGATTTTCAAAGGTGATGGTCTAAGCTATTAGTTGGTACCACACATTCGACTGGCGGCTGATTCTGTTCGAAGCTATACTTCAAAGTACGAACAGTTTTAAAAAAGTTTTTCACTGTCCTTTTTAGTGTTTTAATCAACCATGCGTTTTGGCTCCAAATATTAAATGAACAACTGGGCAAAATTTATTTTTTTTCGGCGGAATGACCACTTTTTCTTAAGGGGGGATCCTAGTGTAGCGGGGTCAAAAGAAGGGTGTTTTGGGTTTTGTTTTTTTAAAACTAAAGCTTCACTCTAAAATCCGAAGACAGGGTTGAATTTGTGGTTCTTTAATCACTTCAGAAAAAAAAAATTATGGTGATAAATTGAAAAATGTTGCTGCACGGTCCGCTGCAAAATGGCATGTTTTGCGTGCAGTGCCTGGACGGGCGTACAACTGCAGGTCGACTCGAACGCCTGAAACAATCGTTCGAATTTTTTTTAGACTCATTAGGGATTGGTCCAGTATCTGAACTAGAATCTTCGAAAAATAATAACTTTTAGTATTTTTTTTGAGCAAGTTAAACTTTTAGTACCAAAATTTAGGCAAAATTTTCAAAGTTTTGATTTTTTTTCTATGAAGGGATACTCCGATCCCGGATCTTCTAGTTCAGATTATGGCTACTAGTGTCGGGAACATTCACAAAAATTTTTAGCTCGATCGGATCAACCGTTTGGGCTGTAAGTGTACGCCCGTCCAGGCACTCCAGGCCATTTTGCAGCGGACCGTGCAGCAACATTTTTCACTCTATCACCACAATTTTTTTTTCTGAAGTGATTAAAGAACCACAAATTCAACCCTGTCTTCGGATTTTAGAGTGAAGCTGTAGTTTTTTTTTTTTAAAAAAAAACAAACCAAAAACACCCTTCTTTTGACCCCGCTACACTAGGATCCCCCCTTAAAGCACACTTGAAATGGTTCAGTAAAGTCTCAGTGCGGAGGCACAGCAGGTGTTCGTTTTTTACCCGAGTCCAGAGTGTACTTTTCTTTCCCAACCTACCCCTATCCCCAGACAAAAAGATTTTGCGCCCGTTACGGGCACAGCCTGAGCGAATCTGGGCACAGCACGCAGCACGGGCATGCGCTGGGCACATCGAGGCAAAGCGTGGACAGGTGCAGGCGGTACGGGTCAAAGCTTGTGCCCGCATACGGGCAGTTGCGGGCACATGTGCCCAGCCTATCCCCGTGCTGCCCGTGATGTGCCCGGATTTGCTCGGGCTGTGCCCGACACGGGCGCAAAATCTTTTGGTCTGGGGTACCTCACTCAAATAGTTACTTTGTGCTCCGTTGATAATAGCTCACGTTTAAGCAGCAATTCCTCACCGAAGTGATGCGAGAGGCAGTGGTCGCCTTGGTAGTCTCTGCAGTCAGCAGCGACTTGAGGACCACGTTGAAGTTGAGGACGAAAAAGAGCCAGGAGCCGAACACCGCGCGGAGTGCGGAGTGTGAGGGACCTTTCGGTAGCGACACCTAGTGGGCAATGCCAATGGTGACGAGCGCACACTCAATAGGGTACTTCGGAGAAAACCTAGACCGGAAGTCAGCGACTGGACGGGAGAAACAAAAGAGCGTCGGGGGGCTATGCTGAGCGGTGGTGGGGGTCGAAATTGGCGGAATGGGGGCAGCATGCGCGCTCCCCCTTCACCCCCACCACCGCTTAGCACAGCCTCCCGCCGCTCTTTTGTTTCTCCCGTTCTGTCGCTGACTTCCGGTCTGGGTTATCTCCGAAGTACCCTATTCCTCACAAAGAAAGGTTGTGCAGCCATATTACGGTGCGGAAATCGTTTGCATTCCAGAGAAAATACGTCAATTTCTTCGTAACTTACAAAGAATAAGACTTCGTTGGTTACGAAGCCAGCGCAGCAGCCATAGTACGAAGGTTTTGCACCATATTACGAAGATTTGTCATCCTAATACAAGGTTGGTGTGCGCCTGACCGTGTCTTGACGTAACAGGCTTCGCAATGCTGCGCCAGTTACGACAATGCACGCCTGGCGTTACACCTAACTTGGCCTGCGGCGCTCCCTGCTTGCCCTCGGCAAGCTGTTTCAAGGTTAGTTGAGGCAATGAGTAGTGCACCACGTGTTAAAGGGTCGAAATAGATTATGTTAGAAAATTCGGGTCCCTACGCGGTTGAAACTTTGGTTGGGGATCGAAATAGATTTCTTTCCCCTCATCAGCACCTTCCTAAACATTCGAAAAATGTATGTAAAATGTAAAGTGACTAAAAAGTTGCACTTTTTCTGCCGTTTTTTTAGTGTTCTTTCGTTGTTACGACTAAATGAATAGTGATAAGAAGCTGAATTATTGCGTGCGGCGAGCCAACGACATACCAAGTAACCCTGAAAAATCTCAGTCAGATCGGCCGAGCCTTTCTTTTTATAAGATATCAAAAGATATAAGAAGATTCAAAAAAGTTCTTTTTTTCTGCCGTTTTTTTCAGTGTTTTTCCGTTAGTGCAAGTGAATGGACTGAGACAGAGAGCTATTTTTTTTCGTTTGGCGATCCAAGGACATGCCTATTAACCCTGCAACATCTCAGTCAGATCGGCCCAGCCGTTCAGGAGGAGTAGTGCTGACACACAGACAGACAAAACTGTCCAACCCCAGCGGAGCTCGCAGTGGAGTAACTGGCTTCGCTAAACGCTCAGCCAGCTAAGACTCGCCTTCGTAAAAATATTGAGCGTACACGCGACCGGAGTGGCTCCCTTTGTGTTATCAGAGAAATATGACAAATTTGAGTATACACGACTGACCCATGAGTCATGTGGGACATGTCAGAAGGAGCGCAGCTGAGTGGATGATACAGGGATTTGGACAAAGGGTGGTGGGAGGTTGACTACCTGAGGCCCGCAGCCATAGCTCAGACAACATTTGTAAACTGTAAAATAAATGAAAAAAAAAAATACAATGAAACAATTATCTTTTTCTTTCCTGTTTTTTTTAGGAACTGTGGTCCCACTGCTTAGAGGACGGCTGACTTCAGGTGACGTGGGTAAATGCCAAATCCTAAACTAATAACGCCAGGCTTTTCAAACTTATAATCGATAAATCATGGCAGAAACGCCGGTCCATTTTTAGATTAAGGTGAGGTGAGGGTGTAAATACTTTCTCTAAAACTTTGAGACCTAGTGGGTCCAACTTTTGCAGTGATAATGGGTCTGTATAGAAACAAGACAATCTGAAGTGGCACCAGAATCCATCAAGCCGTTTTATAGGTACAGGCCATTTTCATTAAATTCGGTCACTTCAGCCAAATTGATGCTGCGCAACAGATGTTTTCGTAAAAGCCTGTATTAGGCTTCTTTTTCTTTTTCATGGCCTATTGAACAAAGTTACATAGCGTTTTGGTCATTACACTGTCAGAAATTTTGTTGTTAATTAACAACAAATCTATTGCTAATTTTTTTTCTGACAACAGTTGTTTTTAAACGACAACAGTCGTTTACGAACAGAGAATGTTGTTGATAAATGACAGTTGGGTCATTCTAAAACAACTTACTTGTTGGAAGACAACTTTTCCGTCGTTTCAGTTTTAAAAAAAGATGTTGTAGGAAACCATGTTGTTGACAGTTTTGTTGTTTTCGAACAATCGTTTCGGACAGTGTAAAGTCACCAGAAAAAAAAATTTAAAATGTAAAAATTGACATTTTTGATCTGAAAGTATTTATTAACCCCTAAACTATGGTTGATATCACCAATATCGCTATGTAACTTTGTGGACAACAATCATAGGAAGTTCAGGAAAAAAAATGAGACCAAACAGTCAAAAACTGTTGGGTAGAATCCCTTTTGAGTGTAAAATCTTGTCGTAGAGAATTTTCGACTATTGTACACTGTAAAAATTTTTGTACTTTGGACGGAAGTACGGACGAAAGAACGGAACGTCCGTACCTGTTCCGTATAAGCTCATGCAAACGGGTACGGAAAGAAGTACGGAAAGTTCCGTACTTCGCAAGTACGGACGGTCCAGGCAAATTGTTGACCAGACATGTTCCGTACTTTTTCCGTACTTTTTTCTATCAGTGTAAGCTAACGACAAATGTAAACTTCGTTCGTACAAGTTAGATATTTCACAAGTCATTAAACTTCAACTTTAACGGGGTCATACTTGCATGGTAAGTACAGAATTTGTGTGGAACAATGTGTGCAGATTGTTATTAGATTAGCATTTTTAGCTGGTTTTTTCACCCATACCTCACATCACCCTCAACGACCCCTCTTTTAATGATCATATTCAAAATAGTTTTGGTGAAGGGAGAAACGTCGTCATGATTTGACTACAAAAATATGTCAATGGCGCCACTGTCCCCTCAACAGAAGGGTGCTATGTGGCTGTAGAATTGCACGTATAGTGCGATGTCTCAATGCATTGCACCATACATGCTTTGTTTAAAGCCCATGGAATCACAGTGGTGGCTCACTTCTGCTAGGATTGACCAGTTGTCAAGTAGCACCGACCAAAATTCTGGGGGACGTTTGTTCCTCTTCGCTAAAAGACAAGAAGAAATCGACATCATGTTCTTACTCCACGGGATAGTTAGGAAAAAAGTTCGTAAGTATCTTTCATACCGATACACATCTGCACGGTGGAGACAAGAAGCAGGCTACCAAAAAGCATCGACAAGGTAGAGGCGATCAACAGTCCCGACGACAAGGAGCCACTGTCGACATGTAAATAAGACGTGACGGTTTCAAATAAAATGGATATAATAAAATTTTAGCGAATAGTTTGTATTTTTTTAGCTTAAGGGAAGAGAGGTACAATCGAAAATCTTCCACACTATACTGAGATAAACTCGATTTCTCGAAATTCACTGTTATTCAACGAATGTGACGCCGTATTCGTTGAAATGTGAATTTTGTCACGTCCATTTGAAGACGATGTCACATTTGTTGGAACGTGACACGGCCGCCTAATAAGGATGTCACACTCGTTGGAACGAAGATCAACATACAAACGAATATGACATCATCTCCGAACGAGCGTGACAAAGTTCACATGTTAACGAATATGACGTCACATTCGTTGAATAACAGTGTTTGACAACGACCAGGCTCTAAACGTCTCCTACCTGCCCGCCCTGGTGACGCCACACCGAACGTACACCTTAATAGAGTCCTGATGGACCACGGCGCTGGCTTGCTTCTCCACGACCAGCCTCGGATTTAGATTGTAGCTCGCTAGCGCGGCGTCGCACTCGCCCCTCTCCAGCAGTCCCAGCCTGCCGTTGAACGAACCGTTGGCCAGCCGAAACTGCGGAAACGTGGAGGGGCGATATTTGTCCTGTCAAGCACTATAAATCTAAAGGTCAGACTTCTCGCCACTCCAGAGGCGAGACAAAAAGTCTTACCCGGTTTTGGTCAGACCTGAAAATCTCGCCAAAACACTGAAAATTGAATGCTGAGAATGATGATCAAATTTTGGTGAGAAAAAATTCTCACCGCTAGACAATCAAATTATGGCTATCCTTGCCTTACGATTCTCACCGCTACAGATGTCAGAATCAAAATTCTCACCGCTGTAGGGGTGAGAATTCCGATTCTCACCGCAACAGGGGTGAGAATTTCGATTCTCACCGGTGCAATGGTGAGCTTTTTTCTCTGACCTCCACGGCGGCTTAAATTCTCACCATTGATTTTGCAGTGTTCAATCTATGAGAATATTGAGTCTAGTGCGTTTCCTCACATCAGATAGACAGTTTGGCGAGACATATGATTCTCGCTAAATATTGCGGCGAGACATTTGGTTCTTGCCACATAATGGCGAGACTTCCGTTTCACGCCACAAAGTGGTGAGAAATTGTATTCTCGCCCCAGAATGGCGAGATTTTTTTCCTTTCCCCTAGGATGGAATGAATTCCGACCTTTGACTTTACAGTGAATACGGTCAGACAAAACTGTCTCGCCAATAGCGAGACGACAATGTGGTCAGACTTTTGAACCCAGTCAATATGATCCATGCAGCCTATGCCGCGGACAGACATAAAAGTCTCACCATTTTGTGGCGAGACATTTTTGTCTGACCAAGTCTTGGCGAGACTTTTGTCTTGCCATGTTTTAGCGTAAAGTCTTTCCATTTTAATTTCAGTGAGGGCGTTGCCAGCCCTCGACGCCAGCACATCGAGAGCAGCTTTGCTGAAATCGCCATGAGTTGAGAACTTACCGTGGGCATGTCTCCTGTCATGTTTATGTCCGGAGTGAAATTCCACTGCCCTGCTGCCGCCTCGAACACGCTCTTCAGGATGAACGTGTCATGCGCCCAGTTGTGCACTGACCACAATGCCGCAACAGAACAGACGAATAGCCACAAGTCAGACCCATCTTCTGGAGAAGTCTTCCACGACACCCTTAAAATTTGATGCTTCTTGCTGCATGGGTAGAAGCTGTTCAACGCACCATTTTGAATAAAGAAGGAGCGACGTGAACAGGTATCTCTTTCGCCCAAGGACAAGCTCGCCCGTATTGTGCAGCCTAACAGATTCCTTGGTACCTAGAGATAATAAACCGAATGAACAACGGTACGATAAAATGTTCTACTATGCCAAAACTGCGCAAACTTCTTACGGATACACGTATCTATATTACGGACAGTTGCAAACGTATTATTGTTGGATTATATTTGTAATACGGATGTTTTCATCTGTATTACAGAGATTCTCTCGTCCGTATCTTTCGGATGTTTTTGCTTGTATGTTACGGATATACTGTCAGAAATTTTGTTGTTAATTAACAACAAATCTATTGCTATTTTTTTTTCTAACAACAGTTGTTTTTAAACAACAGCAGTCGTTTACGAACAGAGAATGTTGTTGATAAATGACAGTTGGGTCATTCTAAAACAACTTACTTGTTGGAAGACAACTTTTCCGTCGTTTCAGTTTTAAACGAAGATGCAATTGGAAAACGACCATGTTGTTGACAGTTTTGTTGTTTTCGAACAATCGTTACGGACAGTGTACGTGTGTCCGCAAGAAGTTAAGTGTGAGCGTTTATTTCTTAATATTTCTCCTTAATGTTACGCATGAAACGAAATGAGAGATTACGAGGCGCTTTCTTGCAGCTTCGCGTTGTCGCTTTGCGCCTTTGCAATCGTCACTTCTCTTGGGATGTGATGTTTCGGTACTCACGAGGGTGAGCTCTCAAAACGCCCAAAAATATGGTCTGGGTTGCATGGAATTTATACGGCCCAAGCTCAATTTCGCGAACATACTGAAGGCCTAACATGAAACCAAAGTTACGAAAACGTCCTGTCTAACGAGCTGTAGAGGTCATAAGTTTTCGATTATTGAGGATATCTTAATTTCGATCGCTCTTGATATTTTTCTTAGAAATTAAAATGCCTTCGATTTCTGATGACTGTATGGTCTTCATTGGGTGGAGGAAAATCTTCTTTGAGGCCCTAAACGGGGCGCCGGTTTGGAGGTGAAGGAAGCGGGAAGAATGCTAACTCTTCGACATGTTGTGACAGCAGTGAGATGATCCCGGTGCAAACTATATGCTTTGCACAGTTTTATACGAGACACGTCACAGCTTGTTATGCAGATTGACTTTCCGTAAAATTTTCGTACGAAAATCTTAACACATTTATCTTTTTTTTGTGCAAAATCGCGAACTAATTTGTACGAAAAGTTCATCTGTTCATATAATGTAACGTTTCGTCGGAAAACTTACAGTGCGTGGCTCCCTCACCTTCTTCGGAAACGGATGAAGGGCAGCCATTGCTTCGGCGTCTAGGGCAGGCCGCACAGGCACCAGGCCCACGAAGGCAGTGTGGCCAGACCCCTGACCACACCGTACTTCTCGGTTTTCCCTGTAAAGCAAACGTGGAATCGCTGCTCATGGGCAGTGCAACAGTGTAAGAATGACAAACTTTTCGCAAAAATATGGCCTGAATACTAAAAATGTAGACTGAAAACTGGACAGTCCAAAACTTGTTCAAAACAATTATGCGTTCCCACCCATAATTCCCAGAAAGTTATTCCCAAAAGATGCTTCCCAAAATGCATTTTTCCCAAGTAATTCTTCCCAAAATTAAATTGCCAATCCTATATTTCCCAATCCATTGTTCACAATTTTATATTTTCCCAAGGTTGTTCCCAAAATTTTTCCCAAAACCTTAACTCGTGCGCACCGAGTCTAAACGGAACTAGCGGACTTCGAGACCATTATGAACAAAATCCGGATGGGTGGGAGGGTAAAGATCCTCCGCAAGAACACTGAGAATGGATGAGTCTGGATCAGTACCAAAGTTTTGGGTGAAGTGTAGTAAATTGCCCAACTCTGGGTGAAGATAAAGATAAAATTTTCAACCCTATTTTGGTTAACACCCAAATGCAGGCGCTAAAATAATCCTCACAAAAATTTGGGCGAAACGGAACCTCAAAGAAAACTTCAGTCCGGGTCATGACTTTGACTTTTTCATTAAAGTAGCGGGATATGGTGCATCGGTGCACAACATCATTCTGCAGTACGAAAATACAAGGCTGACGTGCATGTGGCTGAGTGCCGGCGCACTTTGGGCCACCACTGTCCACTTGAAATTGAAAAAAAAAAAATAACATATTGGGAAAATACATTTTTGGGTAAATTAATAGTTTTGTTATGTGATGTGATGACTTAGGGCTCCTTTCTTTTTCTCTACAGGTGGCCCCAAATTGATATGACATTCTTGGATCGACCAAATCCCGACCCGACCACATTGGATTCTACATAAAAGATTCGCGACCCTTTTTTAAAATACTTTTTCTTGATGCGATGATTCTAAGCACTAAGTCAATTGTGACAGTGCACAGATTGAAAAAAAAATCTCATGTTTCAGCCCTATTTTTATGAACGAATGGTCGACGATTCGTTCATCTTGACATGAAAAATACGATAAACAATTAAGGGAAAAAATCAATTGTGGGTCACGAATCAATTGTGGGCCATTTTTTGCCGGTCGCTACAAATCCATGAATGAGTGAATCGATTTCAATTTCGGTATGGGTCTTCCCTCAACTATTCTTTGTTTCCTGAAATGGCGCGGATGTCTGTGCAACGACCACAACGCCACCTAAAAGGCAGCAAAGAAAGACCTTAAAACTCAAAGGAAAGTTGGGCCTATCCGAGGGCAAGGAAAAGGGGAAAAAATGATGTTCTTTAAATATTTGCCAAAAATCGAATTATTGAATGAAGGGGAACGTCCTTGCCGATTTAGGCAAATAATTGTTAAATGAATACAAGTCAACTTTATTTTGGCAAAAAAAATTTCAAGCTATGGTGTGCGGATAGCTTTAAAATTGCTGACCCACAATTGGTTCCAAAAATCAATTGTATCCCAAAACAGCCTATTTTTGAAACGGCCGTAGCTCAGTAAACGAGGACGATAGACGGGGCTGCTATGCTGCAAAACGAAGGCAAGGGATCATATTTAAACGCCTCAAAGCTACTTTGGCTACTTGTTCTAACTTTATACTTTACTTACGCATTTTTCGAAAAAGTGACCCGCAATTGATTTTTTACCTTACGCTGCACTTCATAGCCATCCGACTTTCTTAGATAAACCTCAATAGTAGTCCCATGACTAAAACTTTCTCATACTTTATGGTCCTTAGACCTTACTTCAAACTTTTGCGAGTGGTCGCATCCAGGGTGGAAGGAAGGATCTATGGTTAAGACTATATTAGATTTTTTTGGGGTTGACCGATGCATCTGACTTGAATATTATCGTCGAAAGTGTGCAAAGTCACCTCTCCGTGAAGGGGAATAGCGTGTAGACGGAGACGAAACTGCCACCAGGATGCACCATCGAGACAGCAACGTTGAGGGCTGACATTTCGGTCCAGAAGAGGCGCAGCGCGACACCCACGGAAAAGTAATTCTGATGCATCGACGCTGTCAGAGTGCACAACAACAACATGCTCTAACAAGAAAACGTTTTCGCTTTTTGGCGTTGCTAACATAATAGAGTACTCTGCCGAATCATGAAACGCAAGGAAAGAAGCAAAAAAGCCTCGAAAAAAGCCCAGAAAGTGCTCCGGCACTGGTGCAGAAGTTTTCTAGAAGATAAGCTGAGCGGAGGCGTGACGTTTGAGTATGCGCAGGTATAAAAGTCATAATTAGCACTAAAATTTTGGGTGTGGTATTCTTAATAACCAGTATTTGGGTGATGATAATAACCAGGTATATAGGTAGGTCGTTAATGTACCATTTATCGCCAAATTTGGGAGAGGAAGGTCTGTTTAGCTTCAAGATGCAGCATATGGCTGTGTTCCACATTTTATTAACGTGTGTGCAAGAACTAGCAATAATTGGACTCAACTACCTGTGTAATTGGAGACATGCACCAGCAGGCGGGTGAGAGGCGTCCACTCCGCCCGACGCCTCATGACATGGACAGCGAGTCGAATCTGACGAAGAAATTGAGGGCTCAGCTCGGATACCTACTCGGTCGGGTTAAGGTGTGTGTTGTGGGCGTAATATGCATTGGAAAGGAAATAGTTTATGTTGGAGACTACTCCGCCAGGAGTTTTGAGTGTAGTACACTGGACCAAGAAGCTAAAGGGGACTGGAAGCCCCGTAACGTTTGGTTGTGTTTTAGTGAAGCTAGCCTCAGAGGGTCGACCCTATCCTAAATCTGCAACTGCGCCAGCGCACAGATAGATAGATAGATGCTTCGACCCGAAGATACCTCCGGGCTCGCCCGAAGCTCCTTCTGCTGCTGCACCGGGGTGCTTCGGCCACGAGACCGGTGTCTAGTGGCCACCCGGAGCGGTCGGAGCCGAAGACGGCCGAATCGGAACCGAAGAAGTGCCGATTGGTCGGACCTGTGTCAGGTCGTCTTGAGAAGGGTCGCGCGGGCCATTCACTGAGAATGAAAGAGTCATGATCATGACTAAAAATTAGGGTGAGGAATTCTTCATCACCCAAATTTGGGTGAGGAGGGTTTCCTTGCCCAAATTTGGGCGAGGAAGGTTTCCTCACCCAAAAATGGGTATTGATCATGACTCTTTCATTCTCAGTGCTAGCAGATCCAGCCGGCAGCCAAGCCCCGGATTCGCTAACAAGGGAACGTTTTCCGGTGATACAGTCAGAATTCGATGGCGCCTTGAAACGTTGTTCCTTGGACCCTTAGACAAGGTTTGGCACCGGTTTTAGCTGCCCGTAGGGGATTTAAGGCTGTTCCGGGGTAAAGAAGATCCAAGAAAGGGTGAAAAAAGTAAAAAACATGATTTTGGCAAAGATATTACAAAACGGTCTAAGACGTCCAATCACAAAGAACTTTTATACTTTTGACAAAAAACAGACTTTTTTGTAAAAACTTTCAAAAAATGTCATTTTAAGTTAAAAGTTAAGAAAATGTCTTTTTTGTAGGAAGTTACAAAATGGCAAGTTGTCGGTTTTTACCTGAAAATAGGGTTTCCTTTTACTTTTCACTAAACTAGGTATTTTTCTTCATAAATTGGTAATTTTCGTGTGTGTGGATGGTTAAGACCATTCGGCAACGTTTATGTCAAAATCGTGATTTTTGCCTTTTTCACCTTTTTTCGGGTCTTATTTCCTTCGGATTAGCCTCAAACTCCCTACGGGCAGCTAAAACCGGTGCCAAACCTTGTCTAAGAGTCCAAGGAACAACGTTTCAAGGCGCCATCGAATTCTAACTGTATCACCAGAAAACGTTCCCTTGTAAGATTGGGAGGTCTTCCGGTCCTCCTAGTTTTATGGTCGTGTGAGTGTACCATGCAGTCTGATCACCTCGTCCAGGGTCCCCACCAGCAGGTAGCCAGAGGCCGCCCGGTGCAGCCCGCTGGGCTGCGCTGCGTGCTGCACGCCGACGATCAACAGCACAGGCTTGGCGGCGAGGCGTTGCATCAACAGGGAGGAGCAGGGATCGCCTGATTTGCCGATCACATGAAAACTAATTGGTGTCCGTGTAGTACACCTAAGCCTGCAGTCTGTTCCTTACCGGTGTGTTCCGGCAGAGCCACTACCAAGGTACCAGCAGCATCTGCAACAACAAGGCATTCAGTCAACTAGGCACGGCTCCTGGATTTAGGCCTATCTGAGGGACAGGTTTAAAGTTTCAAAGACGGCGCTTCCATCCTATGCAAATGTTTTGTTCGGGGGCTCCTGCAGCCACCATTCTTGGGTTTTTAGCATTCGACGCAGAAAAGAACGGAGGAAGATAAGAACAAATCGCGGTGCTGACCGATTTGAAGTGATTTCCTCGCTTAAAAGTCCGACACGCGAGCAGAAGAAACCGCTCATCTTCAGCGCGATGAAACAAACCCGCGTACCGCGCGGCCGCCGTTTCAAACCCGCTTACCTATCCCGGACCGAAACAAAAGCGCAAGTACGTCCTGCCTTTGACTACTGCAGGCTCACATTCAGTACCTGATCTGTCTCGCAGGAAGAGCTCCGTGAAGTTCAGAAGGAAGTCGCCGTCAGGGCAGAGAAAGGCACTATGAGGTTGTAGTCGGCCGCGCGTCTGGAGCGAAAAAAAATATGGAACTTCTTACTCGCTCTTGAACAAGACCTGTGAAAATTTTGGTTGTCACTTGATGACAAGTTCAAGGCCAATTTTCCTTACAAGAGTGTCATCAAAACATGTCATGACATTTTTGTCACGTCTATGCACTAAATAAAGTAGCTTCGATGAAACTGTCATCAATTTGTGGCGGTGTTGTCATTATCTGAAAGTGACGAATACATCAACTCTAATTTTTCAGTTTTACCTCGCCCAACATTAGATATTGATCGGGATTCTTTCATTCTCAGTGTTTTAGTGACCTACACAACTACCGCCTTTGAAAATTAAGGTTACTGCGTACTCACTGGGCACCATGGTTCTTGCATTGCCAGCAACAAGAGAAGCGCTACTACCGGGTCCTTGAGACACCTGCTACACACTATATCCTGCAGCCCGTGTGACTTCATCGTCCAAACAAATGAAAAGTTTGGACCAGCATTTATACAAAAGAACGCTTGTCTCTCCCCTGAGCTGAGACTTGGACAATTTTTGTTTCGTGAGATGAATTTGGCGGCATGAGTAACATAGAAACGCGAACCTGAAAAACTTTGGTTCGAATACGACTTAGAGACCAGAAACCACTGTGGACCTGGATGATTGCTCACAATACAGAAAACATCGCTTTCATTTATCAGCAACTTCTAGATCTTATGAGGTGCCGTGGTTTGCGTGGGCGCAACCCATTCTGGCACACGCCAGATCATCAACCCCTTTGAGTTTCGGTCGGCCTGCGTGCACAGTGAAGTGTGGATCGGTGAGGTGGATGTGGTCCCTTTGCCGTAATGCTGCTACATATTGTATGCGCTCGATACCAGTGCTCTGACGGGTCGCGAGCAGAACGCAATGGTCATCTAGGAAGCAGGCCATCATCAATCATGGCATGTTGGAGAGTCTGACACCTTCGGACTCTTTTAAGTTTCAAAGTGCGCCAAAATGTGACACGACAAAATGTATCTTCTCGCTATTTAACATGGCAAAAGCGGTTCCTGGTTTTCCAAGGAACTGCCTGATAATCGCCTTTGTCGTTATAAAAGGCTACCTCGACGCCTCCTATTAGAATAATTTATACTGACCATGTAGGTCCAAGGCAATCCTAACTGCCAGGGCGGATCCAAGACAATCCTGTCAGTGCGGATTGAGAACTATCCTAACTGCAGAGGGGGCGAATCCTGGTTACGAACTCTCTTCACTGCTAATCAGTGAATCGCGATAACTCTGAAATACAATGTCCACGTTTTTAAATAAGGATGGAACTCTACAACAAGTTCTTCAGCATGTAGTTTTAGGCAGTATGAGAGCGTCAGCGACCGATTTTCACGTCGTGTGCTGTTAAGATAGTTCTGAACCGACACTTACAGTTAGGATTGACTTAGATCTGCACTGAAAGTTAGGATTGACTTGGATCTGCACTGAAAGTTAGGATTGTCTTGAATCCACACTGACAGTTAGGGTTATTCTATTAGGAGGCGTCGACCTAGGAAAAATCCTATTCCATGAACGGTAATGGAAGCAGATGATACTCCTCATGTTTTGTCTAAATTGGTAGTTCTCTTTTGAGCGTATTGATGTGAAGCTGCCAGAACGGTAATTTATCCCAAGTTTCCCCATATCTTCCTTTGTTTCTGGTCTTTAATCTACAGAGGGATATCAGCATGAAAATATACTTCTGCAGGAGCAAAGTACGTAGAGTGGTCCTAGAGGCTTTGGCCTCACCCGCTTCACCCACGTGTAAGGAACTGTTGCAGGCCGGCCTGCGACAATGCCACCCCGCGCGCAAGTGGCCGTGCTCCGCTGGGGCTGTGCGCAGGGAGGCATTGTTGATGTTCCGCGCATATTGTCAGGCAGGCACCATTCACTATCCCGCCCCAGCCCAATTCTTATTGTTGGGATATGCGCTTGGTTTCTGGACTCTCGAGTAAAAGCAAGCTGACACCTTCATGTGTCGTGTAGTTTTAGGTATGTTTGAAGTGTGAAGGTATCATCTGCTAAAAACAGGCAGATGTAAGCTTAGGTTGTTTATTTGGAGGCGTATTACAGCGATATAATGGCGTAAAAGTCGAATCACAGGTTTGGAGAGTGCATGCCACCCTGTCACATGATTGATTGTATCGCATTGAGTTCGTCGGTACATTTTACGGTGTTGCCCGCCTCCCCTCCGCGACACAACGTGGCTGCAGCTAACGCGCACTGTGCGTGCTCAGCCCGGTTTGCTAGTGAAGGGCCCATCCTCTTTTATTTTTCCCTTACATTTCCCTGACTTCTCCTTTACCTGGTATGAGCCCTTGTTTTCTTTAGTTCGCGGTTTATCAAAACTACATCACAGATATTTTTCAACTCTCGTATTACCAATACCATTTCCAATTCAAGTTAATGGCAAACCTGCCTGAAATAAGCACAGTTATTCAAATCATCTATTAAAATTAGGTTTCGAGCAATGTTAGATTGGAAGCTGTACCCAATTTTTCATACCCGCGGCATGAACAAACAAAGTAAAAAGCAGAAGGGTTAAAAAATAAGATCGGTCATAGTTTTTCAACTTTCTGGATTGATTCAAACCCCTCCGGAGTGTTAACACAGTGTAACACGGAAAGTGAAAATGGAAATGAGTGCGCGTTTCGTCTCTCTCCCCTCTCTCTCCCCTTCAAGTCAGTGGTAGTCGTGAGTGCAGTGTATTTGCAAATTAAAAAAGGAATCTTGGTTTACCTTTCATTCGCGGAGAGAGCGACCGACCGGAGGGAGCTCGCTCGGTGAAGGGCCACTCACCCACGTGATCTGTACTAGGCCGTTAGTCACACAAATATATTGATGCAATAAGACACTGTCATACTGTCACGCAGTGTCACGCTGTCACACATTATCAGACTGTCACGCAGTGTCACGCTGTCACACAAAGTCACGCTGTCATGCACTGTCACGGAGTGTCACGCAGTGACACGTTGTCACGCAGTGTCACGCTGTCACAGTGTCACGCTTTCACGCAGTATCACGCTGCCACGGAGTGTCACGCAGTGTGACGTCACGCAGTCTCGCAATGACACGCTGTCACGCATTGTCGCGTTGTCACGCATAGTCACGCTGTTACGTAGTGTCACGCTGTCAAGCAGAGTCACGCGCTGTCAAACAACGTCAGGCTGTCACGCAGTGTCACGCTGTCTGGGAATGTCACGCAATGTCACGCTGTCACGCAGTGTTACGCAGCATCACGCTTTCACGCTGTCTTGCACCGACACGCTGTCACGAACTGCCACGTTGTCACTGCTATCCAAGTTGCGATACTTTCAACACAAAAACGTGTGATGATATCCAAAATGTGATTCCCACGTATCATTGCTCCTCAGATGCAATGACTTTTGTATCACAAAATTCTGCACTGCTCATCGCACATTTCGGCAATGAAGATCTGAATTATTGCAAAAAACTGCGATGATGGCAACACTAAATCTGCAATTTCAGTTAGGTGCAATGATCATTGCAAACGTCTGCGATACAGCGGCTCATCACACGTTTTAGCCATGATCATCGCATAAAAGTGCGGTGAAATTTGTATTAAGCTGAAAGTGCGGTCTGTATCGCAAGTAGAATAACAGTGGTCACGCAATGTGACGCAGAGTTACGCTGTCACACAGTGTCTCGCTGTCACGCAGGTGAGACTGTCACGCAGTGCCACGATATCACGCAGTGTCACGCTGTCACGCAGTGCTACGCTGTCACGCTGTCATGCAATGTCACGCTGTCACACATTATCAGAATTTCATGCAGTGTCACGCTTTCACGCAGTGTCACGCTTGTCACATGTTTTCCCTTTTAGCTTTCTAGCCTTATTTTTCTTGAAGCTTTATTCAATATAAAATAGCTGATGTAAGTACATTGAATATACTGTATTGAAACCAAACATTAATCTTGGTAAAATGGTCTTTGTTGGCTCTTGGTATTGACTCCAGAAATGGATTTTACTGCAATGATTGCAATGCTCCTAGTTAACATCAGTACTAAACTCTATTCATAAGGTTTTAACTGTAGTTGAGTGAGTGTAGCACATGCTGGGTTTGACATTGACATCAGATTCAATGAGACGAGTCAGGTTTTGAGTGTTAAGTGAATGGGTCATTTGATCGAATCTCTTTAAATCGATTTGAAGAGACGATTCCCTCAACAGCATTATACAATGTCTGCGACAACTGGTAGTCAGTGTCGGTCTTGGTTTAAGCAGGCTCTCTTTTTTATTTGCTCAAAATATGAGTTCAACATTTATGCTTAAGATTAAATATCACATGAAGACTGTCATTTTGAATAAGATTAACTTGCGTTCAGCAACAAGTGGCCTGGAAATTAGATTCTATCCGCTGATTCATTGGATTCGGCCATACGCCTTCTCCGTAAATTGACAACTTCTAATTTTGTCTCTGTATATTGTGGGGGAAACATACATACCAATTAATGGTGATGTGTGGTGCCATGTACCTGTGTAAGATTTGCCGCGGTACCAAAACTACTAGCGGGGCAATCGACAATTGAACGTTTCCTCTCGCTGCATGCTACGGGTCGCTTGGCAAGCTGTTTCAAGGTTCATTGGGGCAATTGAGTAGTGCACCTCGTGATGAAAGTTCGCAGTAGATTATGTTGGAAAATTCTAGTCGAGGTAGCCCCTTTGCCGTTGACACTTTGGTCGGGGGTCTCAATTGATTATATTTTCGTCATCGGCACCTTCCAGAACAAACGACACCATGTAAAAATGCCACTAAAATGTAGAGTCACTAAAAAGTTGCATTTTTCACTGTTATCCATGTTGCGATACTTTCAACACAAAAACGTGCGATGATAGCCAAAATGTGGTTCCCTCGAATCATCGCTCTCCAGATGCGATGACTTTTGGACCACAAAATTTTGCAATGATCATTGCACATTTCCGAAAAGAAAATAGTAATTATTGCATAAAAATGCGATGATGGCACGCAAAATCTGCAATCATTACAGTTTTTTGCAATGATCATTGCAAAATTCTGCGATACAGCAGCTCATCACACCTTGTTGCAATGATCATCACAGAAAAGAGCGATGAAATTTGTATTGCGCTGTAAATGCGGTCTTCATCGCAAGTGGAATAACAGTGGCATAGCTTCACGCGCTCTCTTGGTCATTTCCGCCCCCTGAACGGTGGCACTGCCCGGCGACGACGCAGAGGCCTATGTCCACGTATGTAAGTATTCTGTAGGTGTGTGGTGATGGTAAGAACCAGATCATCCTCCTCGTCCACCACAGCATCGAACACGTTCTCTAATTCTTCAAGGGAAACAAACGGAAGGGCCATCAGTCGCTGCACGTCACGGCGGACTGTACGGTCGTCGTTCTCCGCGTTGTTGTGGAGCACCTTCAGCCCATTGTTGGCGACATGCCGCCAAAGTGCCCGGTGAAAATGGAACGGACACCCCTTGTTGACCGACCCCGGAAACAGCTCTTGCTGGACGTTCATGGCGGCGATTTCAAAGTCAGTCATCATGAGCGTGACGCGGAAGGGCAGGTGCAGGGAAGCCGCCTCGTCCTTGATGGAGTTCCACAAAAGGCGGTACGTTGTCTCGTTCTTGCGCACGCACAAGCAGAAGGCGAGCGGGAACACGTAGCGCCGGCTCGCGACATCTTTGATCCCGCCGTGGATGCTGTGGGACTGTCCGAACTGGTTGGGGACGGTCTTGAAGGTGCCGTCCGCGTAGATCACCTCGCTCTGGCACAGCACTTTGAGGCTCGCCCGGGTGGAAGGATCTGCAGTTGAAACTATATGACAAAACAGGAGTTTTTCTGTTGTAAAATGTATTGTTTTAAGTGAAAACAAAATTAGAAAATTAAGAAGTTAAAAGTAACTTTTAAGAGAAAATAATTGCAGTTAAACTGTAGTCAACTGCAGTAAAACTGAAGTTTAACTATGCAAAAACTACCAGTTATTTGGAACAACTATAGTTTCTCCCTCATTTTCGTGCTAGTTTAGCTGCAGTTCAACCTTAGTTTCGAACAACTTAAAAGCCATTTGAAATATCTAGAAAGAGAGTAATGAGGGTTCAGTTTCGGAAAAGAAGGTGAAAAGGCAAAATAGAGCCTCAGCCCTGTTTTCAAGTTGCCACCTCAGGTTTCCAACCTTAGGTGTTGGTGAGTGGAGGCAACTCCTCTCGGAGATGATCACCCGTCAAAAATATACTTCGTGCCGAGGGCTGATGCTCAGACCGGCACAGCGATCGGAGCCCAACCAAACTACGACCCGTAGCCGTACGCGAGAGGAAAGTTGTACTCAAAGTTATTTCCCTAATATTCCACCTATTGAGATCAATCTTTTTGTGGTAGAGTCATAGCATCTCAAATATTTACCCTGCACAGAGTTTGATCCAAAAATATTCCTCTGATCGGCTGCAAGAACACTTTTAACTCGAAGACGTAAATGATGCGACACTAGCGCCACCTAGCGGATGATGCACTAAGTGTCCATTTTTGCGGTAGTCGATATGTTTTGCTCCAACTTCACTCAACGAAAGTGTTATTTAATACTACTAGGATGTGATATTATGTTTATTTTAAAAAGGGTTTATGAGGGACTACACAGAATTACTTTGATTTAGTTTTTAATAAAAAAAATAATTAAATACTAAGAATTTTTCTACATCTGTTAAACTACACGCAATTTTAGAGTAATCCTGTGTAAAGTTGTAGTCCTCTTCAAGACAAACTTGCATTTTATGACCAATTTTAATTATTAACTGTCATTATAAAAAATGTAAGCGCAAAATATTTTGGACCTTTGCGACAAGTCAGTTTACGTAAACTTGTCGCAGACTTTGGGTTGCTTTGTCTCTTTAGGGAGGCTAACTTAAAAAAAGGGGAAACTTGCATAAATTTTTAAACAGCGAACAACTATACCATTTAAAGTAAAGCCAACTGTATTAGGTATAAACTGTAAACGTTTGGTTTAACCTGAAACTTTTTTTTAAAGGGAGACGACATAAAATTCAACGTAAACCTCAACTGCTTAAAAAGTAATGACGCAGCCACTGTAATTCTGAGTTCCCCTAGTGGTATGTAACTTTTACTTGATACAGGTAACTAGAAGATTGCATAAGAAGTATGGAAACTTACTAGTTTTGAGACATAACTATCAACGTTAGTATGTCGATAAGAGAATATGTTTAAAATATATACTAAGTACGGAAACATATTAGATGAGAGACATTTTTTAAATATTTATTTTCAGCAGTCGCTTTACTTCCAGAAATGGATATTAAGTAAATTGTAACTAAAACTTAAACTGAACCTCCAACTGAACTTCAAATCAACACTAAAACTACATTGTGAACTGACAGATAACTACAATTTCAACTGCAAAGTGGAATTGTGTTTAGTCTTCAGTTTCTTTTTAAAACAAACTATAGTTCGGGAACTGCAGTTTTGGTACTGTAGTTGAATCTACAGTTTAACTTAAGATCCTTCCACCCGGGTCTCCTCCGAACAGAAGACGATAACTCTGTCGGGATCTTCTCTGCCTGTAATTTCAGGGGGAACATAAATCAAGGCATAACATATTTGAACCAAAGGCTCGCGGACCGAACCGCTTACCGGAGTCTTAGAGGAGGAAGCGCGATCCTCGCATCGTCGTCGTGTAAGGGGCATTGAGGTCAATGTCCTGCAGCAGTCGAGGGTTCCTGCGACGGCCGGTGTTCTGATGGATGTTGATGACTTGGCGGACACTCTGCCTCTCGGGAAGTTTCGCCAGCACTTCTGTGTGGGAACTGGGCTCCTGCTGTCCTGATGGATGTTGGGTGTACGTACTGGGTCAGGCAGAAGGCCAGTATCTCCGAGGCTAAGGGTTCTCGGCAGATAAGCACTTGCACTCACTGAGAATATAGGCTTTAATCCAGGCGTAAGGAAACATGAGGAACAGGGTGCCGCTCAGGGCTTCTTGCGTGTAACTTGGATGGTGTCGGAGGCCAGACTGAGGCTGTACCGCCTTTTGTATGCATCGGCGGTGACCCTGGAGTTGTTTACACGAGCTCTCTACACGTGCAGCGCTCGCCTACACACCTGTTTAAGTGTGCAGTGCTCGCCTTTGGAGTGTCCACTGTGTATGACCTCTGTGTAGTCTTGCATGCGTCATTGCCTCGTGCCATCATCTTACAGTTGCTATGCGCCTAGCCTACTGTGTTGAGAGAGCAGGAAGTATCACTCCATCCTCCTTTCTCCTCCTAGGGTGACGACCGCAGGTGGTCAGGTTAGGTTGCGGTTGGCGCCGTGGGCGCAGCCGAAGTCCTGGCCTGGATGTAGGTGGGTGCAGGTCCGTCTACGCATCGCATAAATCGCGGGAAATCGCGTTCGTCTGTTGTCGATCCTTCCACGGTTGTCTTACGTCGGCGGAAGCGACCGGGTTAGTACTTGACTACCAAGGCGTCTGGGTGGGTCCGAACACAAGTGACTGTCCGTTCCTGGATCGCTCTGGCCATGGAGATGTGGGCGATCTCCGGGTATTGCGGTCCCAAAAGGCCGCCGCATGATGAGTTGAGCTATCGGGCAGCGTTGCGTGCTAGGAGATAGGAAAGCATAAATAAAACAAACAAATGGCAGAGGTGGCAAAGACAAGAAAATAACACATCAAAAACGAAAGAAAACTACTGCCGTTCAGTTCAGAATCCATCGACAGAAAAGCTGGTTTTGGGGAACTGCCCCCCCCCCTCGGGCTGTCGCATGGTCCTCTCGTTTTCCGTCCTGGAGGGAAAACGGCAACATCGCACGGGCTACCTTTTGGTCCTGCGCGTACGATCTGGGGTGGACCACGAATGACCGCCTATCGGACCTTTGCTTCTGAGGGCCCATGATGGAGTTTGGAGATGTGGCATTTTTCGTCTCGGATTCCCGTCGGTCTTCTTGGTACTGATAAACCTTTTTGGCCATCCTGGTTTGGACCAATTCTCGACAGGACTTGCAGGTGCTGTCGGGGTTGTCCGTGGCGCGCCGTGTCGTCCGGCGCTGTTGGCTCTTCGGTAGTCCGGTGGGTGGAGCCGTCGCAGCAGAGATGCCGCGGCTGGATAAGGTGGCTGCTCGGTTGCTCAATTATTGAGTGTCTTCCTGTGGCATTCGAAAGTGCATCAACATCAAACCACCGCAAACCATCGAAAGCGAGAGAGAGTTTGAGCCTTGTTCGGCCGCTCAGCTGTGAGCGTCAGGCCAAAATGTCTCACAAAACAGAAATATTAGGACTGCGATGCGGGTCGTCGGTATGAGCTCATTTTGCCTTGTTCAGGGTCAATGGGCCTCCTGGAGGCGTTGCCACTCGCGTACCCCGCCATAAAGGCCAATAATATTGTTATGAGGTTGGCAGTAGATTTCCCCGCTAGCGCATGCGCATCTGTACGCGGTCCTTCACCGTTGTTGTCTCCCTGGCAACAATCCCTGTAGATAGTCGGCCAATAAACCCCTTGGAGAACACAGCTGCCCTTCAATTCAATATATTTCGGTTTATTGCAAGCTTTAACCGCAATTTAAGGGCTTATGTCAAATAAAGCTGCCTGCAACTGTAAATTGAACACTTTAACCGCACATGCCTACCGCTTTTATGCAAATTTTAAGCGCACTTTATAACCAAATGCAAAATGTAACCAAATTTGTGATGGAACGCGCTTCTAGGGCAAAACACGCCTTCAAAATATTTAGATGCAATATTTTTTGTCTTTGAAAAGTTATTCCCTCGGGAAATTAGTTTGGTCCTAAAAAGGACGTTTTTTATGCTTAATAGAGAGGAATGGGAGAATAATTATTTACAAAAGGAAGGATTCTTGATGCTTTCAATCCAACGACGATTCTTCGTCCGCTAAGTTAGCGAAGAATGTTCTCAGCTTCCTAGCGCTGCACTCTAAATTACTAGGGGAAGGTGGGGCACAATGGGACACGTGGTACAATGGGACAGAGTCGATATTTTGCACTTCTGGTTCAGTTTAAGAGCCGATAAAAATTATGCAGTTTAGCAATGCATAAATTTTATGTTGCGCGACGGAGTTAATAAAATTACAACAATTGTTTGCGATACAGAAAATTGTGAAGGGGAAATTGTCCCAATGTGCCCCAGTCGTGGGGTACATTGGGACATGCTTTTTAGATTCTCTCACAGCTCGTTAATCTTTTCGTGAAATTTGACCAGATTCGAGCGATACCGAGCACATTGATGTCCTCGTCCAGAAGGAAATGTTTCTGAAGTGCCACCTGTTTTCTTCCATGTGCAATAGCTGATCATGTCATGAGTGTCCCAATGTACCCCGGAACCGGGGTACATTGGGACAATGCAGCCCTAACTTCAAATTGATCTGGATAGGACCCAGAGAAAGGAAAGTTCCGTAAACGCTCTCCATTTGAAAGAGCACCCAACAACGTACACTTTTCAACAAACGCGGAACGTTTTTAAGAAACACATTCGATTTTATGACGAAAAGAAAAAAAGTGTCCCAATGTACCCCACCTTCCCCTACGTAGGTTTTCATGCGTGCCCGCGCACGAAATTAAACATGCACTTTGTTACGCACGAATATGTACGTGACAATGCACGATTTAGTGCGCGGGTATGCAGAAAATGGTGCGTTCTTGCGCACAATTTTCTGCGCAACGTAGTGCATGTTTAATTTCGTGCGTTACGTATGGACAAAGACCTACATGGTAATTTAGTGTGTGAACTTCAATTTTCCAGTTTCTTGAATTGAAGATTTCACGATAGCCGAGGTCCGGGTCCTATGTGTCTTGCCAATCCATTGTAATACTGCGTCTCCGCCTCAATTTTCTTCTCCAAGTTAACGACAGTTAGCATCATGTCGTCCAGCACTTTTTTCTTCTCCAGAAGTGCAGTCTTGGTGGTGGTTTCCGGGGCATGAATCTTCTTCACGACTGTTGATATCAGAGATGTCAAGTGATTCTTCAGATCGCGAAGCTTCGTGGCGTTATACTTCGACTGCACGTGATGGAACTTGTTGACTTCTTTGGCCAAGTCGCAGGCGCTGTCGTAGTAACCACGGACTCGGTCTATGAAGCCCAAGCCCGTGGTTTCAACCTTGCTGCAGAAGCCCCATGCACGGCGGGTTTTCGGAAGTAACCTCCTCCGCCACCTGCTGGATGAGTCTGACACGTTCCTGCCCCGCCTGCAACTGCTCGAACTCAGACAGCGACACAGCGGGTTGTTGTTGCTGCTTCGTGGGGCGCTGGGGGGTGCTTGATGCGGCAGCCGGCGCCTCCACTGCGTTTGCAGCAGCGGCGGCCGTCGCCTCTGCTGCGTCTGCAGCTCGAAGTGCTGCCATCACCATAAACGGCACTTAAGGCGTGAACCGTTTTCTGGGGGTTGAAGCGTCTTCTCCAGCAGGTGTGGCACGGCCCGGGACCGCGTCCGGTGTCGCTGCTTCTTCTTGAGCTGGTACTGAAGGGCCTGCCACCACAATTGGAGAATGGGCACTTCACTGCCCCTTTGTTTGTCATCTCCAAGGCAATTTATCCGAAAGTTGCTGCTGCGCCAAGTGATGTTGCCACATCTTCACCCACTTGGTCTTCGGTGTCTCAAGTAGAATTCCAACTTGCGCCCTTGTTGAATCGTAGGTGAGACACATGAAAATCCCTTTTTATTGAGAATGCGCGGAATTCCATCGTCGCGCTGTTGTCGAACCTGCAGGTGCGGTAGCGGAAAGTCTTCTATCCTTGCTTTCCCTCACCGTCTTCACATCCATCTTCTGGGCATTGGGTTTTCATGGATCCGTTCCATTTTCCGGGCGCTGAGCCTTAAGAGATCCGTTGTGTTTGTCTTCACAAATCCTGGGGAGCCGCCGGTCGTTGTTCAGTCCGTGCGGTCGCGCCGCTCCATGCCGCCTACTGTGCGGTTTTACGGCGTGAGATGGACTCGTGCTAATACGGCGAGATCGTTCACACGTTGTGATGAAAGGTCTGTTCATCTGTGGGATTGACTCCAATGCGCTTGTCTCCGCGCACCGCAATTGGCGGACGAGTCGGGCCAGCTAGGACTCGGCCCATGGCCTCGAGGATGGTCGTGTGCTATGCGCCGTCTTCGTGTCTTCGGAAATTTTGTCGAAGGAAAGGATGGCTAAACGGGGAAATTCTTGTTCCATGTCCACTGGAAAGTCTTCCAAGCACGTCCTAAGGGTAGTCCGTCGAAATCCCACGTCGTTCTTGTCCGTCAGTGTATTACTGACAAATTCCGCAGGTCATTAAGTCTTGGAGTTGGCCTCTTCTTGCCCAATGGCGGCCCTGTTCCTGTTCCAAACGGGGGTCTGCCGACCAAGAACACCTGACACCAATGTGGTAACTGGGCTACTGCTGTCCTGATGGATGTTGGGCGTACGTACTAGGTCAGGAAGAAGGCCAGTTTCTCCGGGCCTAAGGGTTCTCGGCAGATAAGCACTCGTACTCACTAAGAATATGGGCTTTAATCCAGGCGTAAGGAAACAAGAGGGACACGGCGGCGCTGAGGGCTTCTTGCGTGTAACCTGGATGGTGTCGGAGGCCAGACTGAGGCTGTACCGCCATGCATCGGCGGTGACCCTGGAGTTGTTTACACAAGCTCTCTACACGTGCAGCGCTCGCCTACACACCTGTTTAAGTGTGCAGTGCTCGGCTTTGGAGTGTCCACTGTGTATGACCTCTGTGCAGTCTTGCATGCGTCATTGCCACGTGCCATCTTACAGTTGCTTTGTGCCTAGCGTACTGTGTTGAGAGAGCGTGGAGTATCACATCTGGGTCGTCAACCGCGGCAATGGCTTGCCGCACGATCTAAGATGCCGATAGTAAACATCTCAAAAGGGAGCTTGGTGTGCTCCTAGTGCGTAGTACTCACTCGGAGGTGAGTCACTCGGCTCCTCCCGGTCCCGGGCCCGCCGCTTCAGGCCCTGTATGCCCTTGCGCCCCTCGATAGCCCGGTGATCCTATGTGCCCAATGTGCGCCGAAGCATCTTCCAGCAATCACAGGTTCTCCAGGTCAGCGTTGGTGTGGACGCGAGCGTTGCAGACTGCCCGGTCCGTGCATCGCCAACATATCTTCAGCCCGTTCTTGCTGCGTGAATGCTGGCAGTCCGTAAAGCCGTTCAGGACCACCAGGTCCTTCCCCTTGTTGGGGGGGAGGAGCCGCAGGTCGGAGTGCGATGTTCGAGCCATCACCGCGTGTGCAGTGTGCACCCAGACCACAGAGCCACGCAAAATCACCCCCAAAATCGCCCCCAAACAATGCAGGGCCACAGTGCCACTATTGTCGGCCGAGTTCATTCGGTGCCGAGAAAAACCCAGGCCATTATTAGGGGTGGTCATTAAATTAGAGGACTTACTACCTTGGACATTACGTGCATAGACAAAAAATCGACGGACAAAAAAAAAACGGACATTTACCTGCGGACATTCCTTCACTGGTCAACCAGGACGCCTTTAAAGTGCACGTGCGGTGCAACTTGAAAAGGCCGGGCGGGTAGGACTGGGTCTCACGGTGGGGTCATCCTTCTGACATCAGCCATAAATATTACAGTGTGCACTGCCACTTGCGCAATACTCTTCTTTTGCAATTCAACGAAGCCCATGAGACGTGAAAGTGGTTGAAGACGAGGGGCAACCCACTGTAAGATTTTGTTTACAATGAAAGTGGTAATGTGTTGGAATGTGCAAGATTTCTGCTGTATTTGTGACATGTGTTGCCTACTTGCAGGAGTTTTTTGACTCCAGAATGTGGGAATGTGTTCAAATTTTGTACATCAAATGTGGGTTGTTGTTCCCCCCCTCGGTCGAAGACGGTACGTTTCAAATCTCCGTTGACACACTACAAGATCAAATGTGTGCTTAGTACACAGCTATAGATGTATGCTTGACAAGCACACAGCTATAGATGTATGCTTGGCCAAGCACACAGCTATAGATGCGAATATAGATGTATGCTTGGTCAAGCACACAGCTATAGGTGTATGCTTGGCCAAGCACACTTTTATCCCACCCATTAAAAGGCAGGCTCCTACAGCTGTGTACTGAGCACACATTTGATCTTGTAGTGCACTGACTCGGTCGCATCGTTCCTGCTGCCTGGCTCCGTTCTCGCTGTGCTGCTAGGTGGCCTGCTTGTGGTTCTAGCTGTGCAGTTAGGGATCATTGGAGCAGGTAACCGCAATCATGTCTCACAGCCGTGAGACTGAAAAAGAAAGAAACTCGGAAACAAACCATGGGTTGCCCCTGTGCAGGGCAAGGCGACAACCGTCGTTGTGCGCTGCTCTTTGACAACCTGTAAACCCTGACTGAGGTAACGCCGCTGGAACTCACGTCTGAAAGTCGGATGAGTCCTCCACTTTTCACAGTGAGCTAAGTGTATAAACCTGACCGATGATCCAAGTATCATAGCTGCGTCTAATAGGACTGATTTGAATTCTGGTTGCGGTTTTGTGCCGGGCAAAAATTGCGATCAGAAGAAGCCAAGCAAAGCATAGAGGGGTGCTTTAATCTGAATGTGGTCCGGGGAAAAAAAAAGCTTGTCTTAAATGCAAGCGAATTCCTCTCAGCTTCAAGCGTGGATCCAGGAGGGCGGGAAAAAAGGTCAATAAGCAGGTCCCACCTTTTTTTTTTTCTTTTTTTTTTTTTTTCAACCACCACCTTCAGAGGTTTGCGGGGCTTTTCGGAATCGGATCAACAAGAAAAGGATTATCTACGAAAAACAGGACCTTACATCGACCCCCTTAGACTGTCGCATCTTTTTTTTCTCAAGTAGAACTTCTTAAAAGATGACAATTGCCAAAATTTCAGACCCAGGTCCTTTGTTGTGGATTTGGTGGGCAATTTTCGTTTTTGTAACTGTTTTTACAGTGAATTTGGGTATTTCTTGCTACGCAGCGACTTTTCGGTCTAGAGTCGTGATATTTTGCATTCTGGCCTAAAATTGAACGAGGAAAACGATGAGCACAACAGATTTAAGGTCGAAATTTCGAAAATTTTACCTAAAAAGACCCAAATCGAGGGTATTTGAGTTTTTTTTTTGTCTCGATTGACACAAAAATTGGTATGCTTATGTACAAATGTGTGCTGAATCCGAATATAACTGGCTCAGCTTTGTGCGACCAACCGTTCTAAAGATGTGCGGATTCAAAGTTGGAAATAGGCTCGCTCGGTTCTCCGAAGCTCTCCTCTGGCTCCGCCTGGCCCTTCCTGCCGAGGGGGGAACAACCTACCACATTCGTTGTACAAATTTTGAACACATTCCCACATTCTGGAGGCAAAAACGCCTGTAAGTAGGCAACATGTGTGACAAATACAGCAGAAATCTTGCACATTCTAACACATTCCCACATTCATTGTACACAAAATCTTACAGCGAGTCACCCCTCGTTCCCTGCCCCTGCCGCCCCCTTACTGCCTCCCTCCCCCCTCCTCGCCCCCGCCTCGCCCTGACTGCTTCCCGCTCCCCCCCCCCCCCCGGAAATGCCAACAGCACTAGATTGTCTGATGCGCCATCGTTTTCTCCAGCACGGACTAGGCTGCTGGCGGCAAGGTAGACTACCTTTACGACATCATTGTGTTGTGGGACGGGTTTGTGGCCTACCCAGAAGGCTGATACATTCTCGCGAGTGGGTGAGTGTATACAATACAGGGTTAACCGAAGGAGATGTCTCCAACAGGCCTTAACACATTCGCTACGTCCTGCTACGTCCTGAGAGATAGGAGTTTTAGCTAAAGGCCCTCCGGTGTAGTAGAGGAGACAGGGATAGGGAGAGAGTCCGAGAACAACGAAAACTTTTGTTTCTCAGCCGGAGATAAGGCTATTCTAAAGTAAGAGTAAGAACAGATCAGTAAAACTAAAACTTTCATTTCTTGTATTTCCTCCACTGTTGGAAAAAACCACGACAAATGCTACGGTACTTTGATGGTAGACAACTTGCCTAATCATGTCGTACCTGTATCGTACTAGATACGATGAGAGTACAATTCAACCGTACAAGGATACCGTACCTGATTGGACCACGAATAAAAATTACTGTACTAGCTCACCGTACTAGATTTTTTGTGCTGGAGTTGATCGTGTCAAATTCATAAGCAATGCAAAAAATTTATGTACGCCACAGGCTTGTGGAGAAAGTAGCTTAAAGTCATGAGGAACGTTATAAATAATTACAATTGATCATGTAACTGGCATGTATTATTAAGTATATAAAACAAAAACCAAGGTCATGATACAGAACAAATATATTCCAAGATAGTTATTTAAATGAAAAATACAGATTCAACAATCTTTGACCGATGCTTGACTTCATTCTGGGGTATACTGATGTCACTCTTCTGATCAATTTAAATCGTGGATCTTCAATTATCTGGGCAAAAGAGACACTTCCAACAACAGCCAGCTGAAAAAGAAAGCAAAGATACAGAATTGAAGTTCCTTATCATTACAAGAGAAAAACAAGGCACTGCTTTTATACTAAAAATAATAAGATAAAAATGCATACCTTCCACACAGCATACAAGGCTTCACATTAAAGATTTTAGAATAGCTTTTGAAATGCTTCTGTGATAGCTTGGGACTAAAAGTGCATCGTCTGGCATTGTCCTTTCCAGTTAGACCAAAAGAATAGCCTTGGCTTTGTTGTCAGCGCAGCAAACTTCTGCAAAACAAAATTAAATTCAAAATTCAAAAGGGAAACAATGAAGAAAAATTCACAAGATTATCAAATTTATAAGACAGTTACCTTAGACAGGCAACATTCCAAGTTGTATCGAGTTGAAAGATGTGAAGGACAGTCCCGACTAGTTGTACTCCGATGATGATGTAAGACTCGAGTACTATTTCCATGTAAGTCTGACCAAAACAAACATCTCGATTGTCATGACCTCAGCTTTCTGAAACTTCTGCAAAAGAAAAACAAAAAAAAAATTAGACAAACTGAATGAAACAACATTCAACACTTTGCGCTGATTCTTGTCATAGGCTGGGATTGGGCGGCAAAGGTACTAACGGAGCACTTAATGTTAATTCTACAATAAACCAATAACAAGGTAGGTTTACGCCAGACCGTGGCGATGCTGCGCCAGTTACGACAATCCACGCCTGGCGTTACACCTACCTTGGCCTGCGGCGCTTCCCTGCTTGCCTTCGGCAAGCTGTCTCAAGGATTTTTGAGGCATTAAGTAATGCACCACGTGAAATCTGCAATAAAATTTTTTAGTCGGTCGATCCCCTTTTTTCAAGATCCTGATTCGGCAAACTGATGAAGTCGGGCTCCTAGACTCCCCCTTCCGACCCCTCTTTGAAAAGGTCTTGCCGAGGCCTATCGAAATCTGCAATAAAAATTTTTAGTCGGTCGATCCCCTTTTTTCAAGATCCTGGTTCGGCAAACTGATGAAGTCGGGCTCCTAGACCCCCCTTCCGACCCCTCTTTGAAAAGGTCTTGCCGAGACCTATCGAAATCTGCAATAAAATTTTTTAGTCGGTCGATCCCCTTTTTTCAAGATCCTGATTCGGCTAACTAATGAAGTCGGGCTCCTAGACCCCCCTTCCGACCCCTCTTTGAAAAGGTCTTGCCGAGACCTATCGAAATCTGCAATAAAATTTTTTTGTCGGTCGACCCCCTTTTATCAAGATGAAGGGTCAAAGTTGATTATGTTAGTAAATTCGGGCCGAGGTAGCTAATTCGCTGGTAAAAGTTTGGTCAGGGGTCGAAATTGATTTCATTTTCGTCATCAGCACCTTCAAAAACATACGAAATCATGTAAAAATGTCTCTAAAATCTAAAGTCACTGAAAAGTTGCACTTTTTCTGCCGTTTTTTTAGTGTTTTTTCGTTAGTACGACTAAATTATTTGAGATAGAGAGCTGAATTTCGGCGTGTGGCGAGCCAAGGATATACCTAACGACCCTGCAAAATCTCGTCTCGATCGGCCGAGCCGTTTGGGAGGAGTAGTGCGGACACACAAACAGACAAACAAACAGACAGACAGACAAAACTTTTCAACCCCACTGGAGTAACTGGCTTCGCTAATCGCTCAGCCAATTATATATTTTCTTACACACATACAAGTGCCTTGACACAAAATAATCTAAGCTAGCCCAGTCAGTTCAAAAATAAGTATGAAACATGTCATAACCATGTTACTTAACCTCAAAAGGCTTTCCACAAGTAACTTTACACAGACAGTCAAAGGCCAAACTTCTCACCTGGGGATTGACTCCGACTCTAGTATCTCGTTCATAGTGACGGGCGCTGTATTTCCAGTTGAACACTACATGTTTACAACCCTTTTTCAAAAAACAATTCCATCTCATGTGGAAATATAAGAGAGAGAGAGAGAGACTTCCAAGTTTTTTGGCCTCCGAGCCGTTTGGCTCATGTTTAGCCAGGGTTTGAAGGGAGGAGGGGAGGGGGAATAGGCGGGAGGTTCAGAATTTTAGGAGAGGGTTGGACGCCAGGAGTGCTGTCACTGCAGGCAGGGCAAGTAGCGGGTTATTGATGATGCTGTGCAGAGTGGGATCCAAGTCTTCTTTGGACATTTCGTCCTCGAAGAAGGCCCGGTCGGTCATGGGGCAGATGTTGATGAGGTGGTGAGCGTCGGAGGCGGAGGGGGCCCCACAGTGGGGGCACGGAGGGGGCTCTTCTGTCGTGAACCGGGTGAGGTGTGCTGGGGTTTTATTATGGCCGATTCGAAGTCGGGAAATAGAGGTGATGGTGTTCCTCGGGGCGCGGGCCTTGGAGAACCAGGGCCGCAGGGGCGGAACGGGGGAGCAGGAGAAGAGGTGGCGGCCTTTGTTGTGTGCAGCCCATTGGGCGCACCACGCAACGTTTTGGCGGGCGCGTTGAATCCCGTAGAAGGTCGAGGGGGGCAGGAGGGCCAGGACTTCATCTCCCTCCGCGCCCCGGCCAAGTTGGCGGCGGCGTCGGCGGCCTCATTGGGCAGGATATCTCGGTGCGATGGGACCCAGGCTAGCCGCAGGCCCACGCCCCGGCGGCAGAGCTCTGCTGCTATGGAGCGCGCCTCGCAGAGCTGCGCGGGGGTGGAAGCTGAAGTGGTGGCAGAGGCGAGTGCGCGTAGGGCTGAATGGCTGTCCGAGAGGATGAGGGGGTTATTCAGGTCCGAGTCCCTGGCGTGGGCGAGGGCGACGGTGATGGCTTGGAGTTCGGCGGCTTCGGAGGCTTCTGGCTGCAGTTTCATGATGAAAGTCTGTAGAGTCACTGCGTCGTAGACCGCGGCGCCGACAGAGGGGGTGCCCGAAGGCCCGCCCTTGGAGCCGTCCGTGGCTAGGACGTGGGCGTCCTGCCACAACCCGGCGCTGTGGAAATATAAACCAATATAAACATGATGACACTCGGACCAACACTCTCCCACTCAAAGTTTTTGTAGCAGCAGCTATCTTCACATTGGTAGGTTGGCAGCAGCGCTTGTTTATTTTCAGTCTCTAGCAGACAACAACAAAATGGTGGTAATATATCTCAAGTTCTAATGCTTTGCTGACAAATAATCAAGTTTATGTGTTTTTGAGGAGTGTTACACTTTGGAGGTGCTGCAAAAAAATATGAAGTGATCAATAAAACAAAATGTGGGCCTACCAGCCATTCTGAGATCACAAGAGACTGGTGGTTTGTCTATCTTACAGGAATGAACTCTAAAAGATTGTTTTAATAGAATGTTCAATATCAATGCTGAGGCTCTAAATTAAATAGACAAGTAGGCAACGACTCTTCTTTTATATTTCTTTATCTTCTTATCCTTCTTATTTAGACTTTCTGTCACAACTGATCAACTGCTTTAGGGTGTTCATAATACAACCGAATAGATCAAAACTATTTCAACAACCTTTGTGCACACTTATTGAAGGAGTGCATCGTCTTTTAAAATTAAGAATATAGTTAGAGCTGCGGTTACTTAGACTCAGTGCAATATTTTTACGGAGGAAAAAGTTGAGGTCTGTCGTTTGGTTTGTTTGTTTTGATAATGGATATAATGCATTTTCAAAGCACGTTGAGGAATACGGTATGGGCTGTTCTTGGGCCAATACGATTTGATCGTATGCCCTAAATGATTTCAAAATTTTGGTACGGTGTTGTTGCGTATTGTATCGTACCAAAAATACTGTAGCAGATGTCGTAAACTGGTACGGTTTTTTTAACAGTGTCTGTTTTCCCTAACCTGTCCCAGTCAGTATTGTGTTTGCTAAACAAGCCACCTGCCCAGCCTAAACCAAGCCGAGAATGTATCAGCCTTCTGGGTAGGCCACAAACCGGTCCCACAACTCACTGATGTCGTGAAGGAAGCCTACCTTACCTTGCCCCCAGAAGCCTAGTCCGTGCAGGAGAAAACGGTGGTGCATCAGAAAATCAAGTGTTGTTGGCATCGCCGGGGTGGGGGGGGGGGGACGCAGTCAGGGGGAGGCGGGGACAGGGAAGGCCAGGCGGAGCCAGAGGAGCCCTGGACTCCGACGAAGTCTCGGCCCATCGACCCCGACCTGGCCCCGACCCGGCCGAGACCCGGCGGCCCGATGGAGGGCCCGCTTGGCCCCGGCTGAGGCCTCAGTTCGAGTACCGCCGTGTGCCTGGCCAAGTATACATCTATAGGTGTGTGCGCTCCCCGCTCCCACAGCTGTGTAGTAAGCACACATTTGATCTTGTAGTGTGAGAGTGAGGCGAGCCGCTGAGTCACGGAGTGAGACGGTAGCGCCGGTGGCTGGTGCGTCGATGCCCAACCGACAAGCGAACAATTTGGCGCGAACTTACGTCTGACGCGGCCGGCCGGCCCGGCATCTCCCGCCGTCTGGATAGGCATCCCACTTGGCTCGCGCCTCAGTTCGGCTGCCGGGGCGCACCGGCTGCGCCTCAGTTCGTCCCCTTCCCCCGACTACTTATTGGCCGGCCCCTGCCTCGCAGGTATAGGATTAGCAAGTAGCGCCTCAGTTCGAGTCCCCCGTCCGACCATGGTCTAGCGGCCTCCCACCTGGAAGCCGGCCTCACAGTGGGATAGGCCCCTCCACCATAGCTGGACTCTGCCGGCTTCAGCCGGGCCCCAGCCCTGCATTGGGCGGCCGGGTCTGGGCCGGGCCAGCCCCTCAGCCGGGTCTGGGCCGGGTATAGGCCGGGTCTCGGTCGGGTCTCGGCCGGATCGGGGTCGAAGGGCCACAAAAGTCTCACCATTTTGTGGCGAGACATCTTTGTCTGACCAAATTGTGGCGAGACTTCGATGTCTGACCAAAACTTGGCAAGACATTTTGCCTCGCCACTGAAGTGGCGAGAAGTCTCACTTTTGGATTTTTAGAGGGGAGAGCTTCTGAGAACCGAGCGAGCCTTTTTCCAACTTCAAAGCCGCACATCTTTATAACTGTTTGTCGCACAAAGCTGAGCTAGTTCACTGTTAGAAATTTCTGTTCCAGAACGGAAGGTTTTCCAACGACCTTATCCGTTCTGAAATGAACTTGGCCATTCCTTTTACAAACGGTGAAATCACTGTTTTGGAATGAACTTTCTCCGTTATTGGGTAGAAAAGAGGCCAAGAATGTTGGTTGAGCATGAGGTTCTCAACTGTTTTCAAATTTTCATCACCGTTATTTCCAATGATGCCAACAAATTGTTTCCAAACGGACCAATGGCGTTCCAGAATGAAATGGGTTATATAATTCTCAAAGTGGAGATAATTGTCGGTACAGCCACAGCCGTTCTGAAATATTGAACACCGTAAGCTACAATGACACCAATAATGAATTTGTGAATGGACAAATGCCATCTAAGAATCAAAAAAAATTTAAATTAGACAACCAGCTGGAATGCCTCCAACGGTCACATATGTTTTTTGATGTTCAACACCGTTATTACCAATAACACAAAACAAACATCTCCAAATGGACCGATGCGGTTCCAGAATGAAACGGGTTATATAATTTTCAAAGTGGAGATAATTGTCTGTACAGCCACAGTCGTTCTGAAATGTTGAACACCGTTAGCTACAATGACACCAATAATGAATTTGTAAACGGACAAATGCCATCTAAGAATTAAAAGATTTTATAGATTAGACAACCAGCTGGAATGCCTCCAACGGTCACATATGTTTTTTAATGTTCAACACCGTTATTACCAATAACACAAAACAAACGTTTCCAAATGGACCAATGCTATTTCAGAACCAAAAGCAGGAAGAATTCCTTGAACGGCCACAAAAGTTTTGCAATGTTTGACATCATTCGCTACAATAATGGAAATAATCAATTTGAAAATGGGCAAATGCCAATTCAGAATCAAAAGACTTAATAATAAGACAATCTGCTGGAATGCCTCCTACAGTCACATATGTTCTTCAACGTTCAAAACCGTTATTACCAATGACACTAAAAGGCTGGTTTATGGTCTGAAAGACTATGCAGTAATGTTCAAAAGTAAAATGACTTAAAAATGTACCATCAGTACACTCTGCAGCAACGTTTATCTATTACTTCTTCTTCTTCATTTTTTTTAAAAAGAGGTTATGAATTTGTGTTGTCTCACCTCACATGTAAATCCTCACCAGAAGAAACCATGGATTTATCCAAATGCACGAACACAGTCAATTCAAGCGGCAACACCAAGTCCACTTCAGCAGCAGTAGAGTTTACAACGTTTTGAACCACAGTGAAGTCTAAATGAAAGGCCGCCGGTACTGTACTGCACTTGCCATCAACACTGTTAGTAGTATTCAGAACGCAAGCGCTCCAGTACAGCTAAGGTAGAGACTATCCGGGCAAATAGTCTCAACAGTCCTGTCCTGGTGAGTTCTCACCGTCTTTTTGGTTTCGAGAAACTAAACATTGCGCTGTTTTTTGACACAACAGACATTGGGGTTTTGTCTTCTGCTGTCTGTCTTTGTTTATTTACTTTTTGCTCTCCCCCTTTCCTCCCCCTCCCTCTTCCCTCCCTCTCGACTAATGGAATTTCTCAATTTTATCACCGGAAAAAAAAAAAATCAAATTTATTATCTTTACTTTTACATTCAAAACAACTCGAAGCTCTCGATAAAATCATTGCATTTCCCACAAAATTGTCGGACATTGCAAATTTGAAATTTAGCTTTCTAATTTCTCATATCACATGAGAATGTTACTAATGAAAGATTCATCATCACCCTGTTACTTCTCGATTCCTCTTCTGTTCATAAAATTTCTCGCTTCTGCCGGACTTGTCTGGCTACATCAGCCAAGTTTCAAGTGTTTCAAAGTGTGTGTCTGCTTGATCATTTTTTAAATTTAAAATTCCTGTGTCCCACTCATTTGAAAAGAAAAATACCTCTGCCAAATGAATCTTGTGAATGAATCCTGTGATAGTCAAGTCCTCCGTTTATCCTTCATCTTCAACTTGTTCTATCAAATTAGGTTAAACACCAAAATTAGTGACCTTAGGTCATAGACTGAGGGTAGGACAAGGCAATCAATCATAATTTTTAATTTTTGTAATTTTTCCAGGTAAATGGTGGTAGGGGAAATTGAAAGGCTGGACATGGACAGATGAAGCAACCCGGTTTCTTTTGTCGTTCTTCTTCTTCTGAATTCATACCTGTATGTTTAGTCCACCGATTACTTTAAGATTACGATTTCCTGGTTAAGAGCAGTGGTTAATGTCTTCGTTTGTCTTCTCTTATTCTTTCAGGTTAAACTGGAGTCTGTTTTATACCATTCTGGACCATGGGGGACTCACTTGAAGCTTGGAGGTGCAGGATTGGGCGTTGGGCAGGAGGCAGGGGCTGTACAGCGCCATTGGTTTTTATCTCAATCAGATTTGAGCCTTCAGAGATAAGTGTCTTGATTACATGCCTCTTTGCCATATTCTCAATTCTCCTTTTAATAGGAAATGTTGAAAGCAACCCAGGGCCTACCTTTCATTGCCATGCATATAAATGTAATTTTAAATCAAATGATGGTAATGTTGTTATTAGGCACCAGCCTTTGCACCAAAATGACAAGAATTTTATCTTCAAGTGTCCATACTGTTCTGAAATAATGACATTTCCCAAGTTCAAAAACTTGTTGGCTCATTGTGAAAGTCAACATAAGCCTGTCAAGTATATTAAGCCTGGAGGCCACATTTGTAAGACTCCTGAATGCTCCTTCTCATCTGAGACTCCTCAAATTATGGCACGCCATCACCTTGAAGTGCACTTTGCAGTACTTAATCCTGAGGTCTATTGTGCTTTTGGTGGTTGTCGCCATGCTCTTGACCCTTTTGCAAAGAAGAATGTTTATCAGAGTCATTTAAGTCAATATCATCCTGCCTGGCGTCAAAAAACGTCTGAAGATAGTGCCATTTTAGGCAATGTTTTATTTGGATATACAGGAAGCAGCTCTATGGACACAATTGAACTTCAAGGCTCAGCAGGAAGCAGCACTGAATTCCAAGGCTCTGCCCAAAGTCAGACTGATTTTGACGTTCATCAAGTGCTTGGCAACAATGGAAACTTTGACACTTTTGAGGATCCTTGCAGCCATCCTTTCATGAATGATGATTTGGTTGTAAAAGCCATAGCAAAGTTTTACCTTATGTTACAAGCCGATGCGCTTGTTCCTGCCACTACTGTACAGCAAGTTGCTGATTCATTGCAGTTTATTTCCGAATTAATTCAAGCAAGGAGCAAAGTGATACTGCAGCGCAGTTTGGAAAAAGAAAACATAGAAGAAAGCAAAATAAATGCAATCATCCATGAGCTCCAGTCATCAGATCCATTGTATGCCTCCCATCACGAGGAATGTCCTGGGCCAAATTTGACATCAGACTACTTCAGAATGAAATTTTTCTCTAATTATTTTGGATTTAAGGAGCCAAATCAAATCAATCTTTCCCTTGACCCTACGTCAAAAAGGAAAATTCAGTATGTGTCCATACGGCAAACATTAGAAGAATTGCTTTCTGATCCGTCTGTTCAGAGACAAGTAGAAGACTCCTTCGTAAGAAAACCATCACCACCTGGAGTGTTTAAAGACTATCATGATGGAGACGCTTACAAAAAGAGAGTTGGATCAGAAGAACCCACTATTGACCTTAATTTGTTTCAGGATGCATTCAGCATGGTCAACCCAATTGGCTCAGCAAAAAAAAAGTACAAGTTTTTGGGCACCTACATGACTTTAGGAAACTTGGCTTCTCATGTCCGAGCTAAACTGGATGCCATCAGACTTCTCTTAATTTTTAGAGAGTCTTTGATTAATAATCTTCAAAAGGAGCATGACAAAAAAAAGGACAAATATAAGGACAGAGCTTATGGTGTCAGGAAATGCTTTGGGCCATTACTCTCTGATTTGAAAGATTTGGTGGAAAATGGTATTATGTTTAATGGCCGGAAAGTAAAAGTTAGAATTTGCCACATGCTGGGAGACAATTTAGGCTCCCATATGATTGGTGGTTTTAGACAATACTTCACATCTGGCCATGTTTGCCGCTTCTGCAACATGACCCTGGAAGAATTTAGGTTGAATTGTAAGGACAACAAGCTAAGTGAAGTGACCAAGCCACTTCGAACCAAACAAGATTACAAGGATTCATACAAAAAGGCTGAAGCAATGAAGAGAAAGAAGGATATTCATCACTGTGGAATCAAGCATAATTCCGTCTTCAATGATATTGGGGATTTTCATGTGGCTGATGGTTTACCTCCTTGTCTCGCCCATGATTTCTTTGAGGGTGTGGCTAATATTGACTTCTCATTGATTATTAAACATCTTGTTGAAAAGGGATGGTTCTCTTATGAAGAATTAAACAAGAAGATTGCTGGCTTTAAATTTTTGGGTATTGATTCTACTAATAAACCTGCACCTGTTAACAGCAAGAAAGCAGGTAAAAAAATTGGAGGACACGCAGTCCAAAACTGGATGTTGATTAGAATTTTGCCATTGATTCTTGAAGGAAACATCAAGGATGCCTCTGACCCAGTGTGGCAGTTTTACCTGACATTGAAAGAGCTCTGTGAGTATATATGCGCACCATCGTTTACTAGTGAAGCGCTTAATATATTGAAAGAAGTTATTATCCCTGCATATCTTTCAGCCAGAGTTGACCTCTTTGGCGCTTCATCTCTTACATCCAAGATGCATTTTATCTGTCATTATCCTGAATTAATCCAAAAATTTGGACCAGTGTTTTATTTGTGGACTTTGAGGTTTGAAAGCTTTCATTCATTTTTCAAGCAAGTTGGAAGATACAACCACAACTATATTCATCTTGAGAGATCACTAGCCCTGAAGCACCAACTTCGTATGTGTTATTTGTCTACTGGCGTTCTGTTTCAGCCAGGGCTCACAGAAAGTAAGAGAGAATACCTCTGGTTAATGCCCAGATTGACAGAAAGTTGGAAGATTTCGTCAAGACTGCTAACTTTTCCTCTGATGCCTGTGTCATGACTTCAGCCACCTTCAACGGTTTAAGTTACAGCATTAATGATACAATACTGTTGAGGGAAACCTGCTTAGGTGGACTTCTTGTTGGAGACATTAAGCTGATTGTCTCTCATGGAGCAGGGCTGTTTCTTGTTGTGAAAACGCTCAGAGCTGTCCCAAATATGGACAATGGACTTTACTCAATGCATGAAGATCATCTTTTACCAGAATATTCTTTTATTAACTTGTCTGAACATCAGCATCCTGTGGCACAGCCAGTTTACATCTATGAAGGACAAAGAGTAATTTCTCTAAAATACAAATTGTTTGTTGAATACAAATAATAAGGTAAACTGCCACAGCCATTTTTAAAAAAATCAAAATTGTAAGTAAATAAAAAAATATGTTTTTACCAAAATTATTCTGTAAAAATGTTAAGCTTTCTCATTAATACATTGCCTTTTTTCATTGTTACAGGTAAAAATCAGAGTATATTAAATTTTTGTGTTGCACCACTCCATGATGCCAGAAACTTCATGAGCTGCCAGAGGAATATCAACATCCTGTGGCATTGCCAGTTTACGTCTGTGGAGGACACAAAGTAATCTCTTCAGCTTTAAGAAAATCGAAATTGTAAGTACATAAAAAATATCTTTTCACTAAAATGATTTGGTAAAAACGTTAAGCTTTTCTCATTAACACACTGCCTATTTTGATTGTTACAGGTGAAGACCAGAAAATGACGGATTTTGAGTTGTACACTGCCTAATGCCAAAAATTTCATGAGCTGTAAACAGACATTTGATTTTCTGTTAGGACTAATCAGATCAATTATTAATTGGATTTGTATAATAAGGTAATCAAATTTCTTTGAGATTCTTAGAATTCTGTAGTTAGTCGTCCCCCATTACATCCTTGTCATCTTCATTTTCTTGATTGTCGTTGAGGCTTTTGAAGGCTGCCAGTTTGTTTGAAAGTTTGGTAACTCTCTTGTTGATGGCTGCAAATGGAAAGCTGCCTCTTGTTCCGTTGGCAACAATTCCAGCTATACATCTATGAAGAGATATTTATTAAAAAATTAGAACTTTGGTATCTTTTACTCTTATTTTGACAATAATTTTCTCCCTGATAATCTACTTACTTTTGAGTGAAGGACAGCGTGTTTGCTAGGTGTTCTGGGTATTCAATGTTGCATACAAAATATGTTGAGAAAAGTACAGCAAATGCTTTCATAAAACTGGTTGCAGTTCCTACTACATGTCCATCAACAACTATGAAGAACTTTCTCACTTTAAATATATTCTTTCCTGTAAAAATGTTCAAAGTCAGTATAACTGTAAAGTTAGATTTTTATTCTCAAGCAAATCTTAAAGATTACTTACCTTTAGTGACTAGAAGTGGAGTCAATGGAATATTTCCATCTAGGAATGGAATATCCTCAGCCTCTAGAGTGTCCTGAGACAGAAACATTATCAGGATTAAAATATAACTGAGAAACAAGTCTTATTGAAAAGGAAATAATGGAACCATATCTTACATCAGCTCTTTTAAGAAGGAACTTGATTTCATCCTTAAAATAGGTGACCATCATCATAAAAGCAGCAAGAACCCTAGGAGATTCACATGTATTATTTTCCAAGGCGGTTTCTAACAGGGACATAATTTTTTTGCAGTTATCATTGGCGTCTTGAAGTGTCCGAACCATATCTTTGATGTTTCCATCTGCCCATGACGTCAACTTCTCACTAAAGGATTCTCCTGTCAACAAACGGAAGTGGACATCCATGCCATCTGGGTGGAACAGAAATGGCCACCTCTTCTGGATTTCATCCACACCGAGAGGACTGGGCAGATCTTTTGGGGGTGCTTGGCCCTTCTTCAACCGTGATTTGCTCACTCCAACATTCAGGTCTTTCCTCTGTGTAGGGTAAGTTTTTTCAAGTTTCGGAATTATATCAGTCTTAAAGTTCCAGTCACTCTGATTTGTCCCGTTGAATGTGGCTGCCATTTCTCTCATAAGTTCTCTGTGTTGTTCCTCTGTTTCGTCTGCTGGCATATCAGGTTCCCAATTAATGCATCCGTGTGCTTTGGGAATATCAGGATTGATAGCCATTTTCTTGGCTTTTTTGCTTGGTTCCCTTGTCATGTTTTCCAAACACACAACTAAATTGTGCCGAAGCGAGTCGCTGCCCACCTTGTTTTTAGGGTTAACGATTGTATCCTTGAAAGTCATTGGAAATGCAGTTACAAGTTTATCTGCAAGATCTCTTGCGTCGTCTCTATTGTAATCTTGGATATCTCTCAAGGAAGTTTTTGTAAGCAAAAACACTAAGTTTCTTCTGTCGCCGTCTTTCAGTCTCTGCTTCTTTTCTAAGAATTCTTTCACCCCAATTAGCTGTGGGCTATCAAGAGTGAATGGAGGGAATTTTGAATGTAATTGAATTCTTGCTTCCTCTTGCAGCAGTTGATCGACATTTCTCTTTCTTGTATTGCTACAGGGTTCTTCAGTGCCAGCCTCGCTTGAAGTAGAGGGACCTCGCATTGAAAGCTGCGAGGAGCCTGACTGCGATGGACCTGGTCCTGGTTGCTGCGATGACTTGGATACTGCAGAAAGAAAAAATCAATTAATATTCAGTAAATACATTCAAATTTTCGGCAATATACATATTTATGTGAATATGTATTTTTAATTAAATGGGGTGTCATTTTCAAGTTGTAAATCTAAATAGAATACACAAAATCAATCTGTGGCTAATTCAATGTCTTTTTCATGTATCTCATTTGGTTATTTAATTCTTATGTGTTACATAACTTAACACAAACAATAACTCAACATTGAGTAACAAGTTAATTTGTCACAAACTTGGAACTAAAAGTTATTGTGCTGGACAAAATGGCATGGCACGCTTTTCAAAAAATGTTTTCCAATTTACAGAAACTTTAGAGCACTGTTAAATGGCATTGTGTTGCCATTACTGTTTTCTCCAAGCTACTCTCCTTCTGTGATACATATAACCCATGTCTTAAATCACTGTCACTTTGACAAGTAATGAAGGTCCACATAAAGCCATTTTATTGATTCTGAACATTTTGAGCAGCTTGTTACGAGCAGTGTTATCATGACGGTGCCAAAGTCTTTCCAAGCAGGGAGCAGGTGATCCTCAGTGCATTGTGTGTGGTCCCATTTTCAATTGCAAGCAATAAGAATCAGAAGAGTGCCTTTGTATAATACAGTGGTTCTATTACATTTCCTTTATATGGATGTTTTTGTTTCCAAATTGCTTGCAATAGAAATGGGACCACACACAATGCAGAGAGAATCACCTGCTTTTTGCTTGGAAAGAATTTGGCACCGTCATGAAAACACTGCTTGTAACAAGCTGCTCAAAATGTTCAGAATCAATAAAATGGCTTCTTGGGGACCTTCGTCACTCTGTCAAAGTGACAGTGAAATGTAGGATATTTTATTGGCTATGTTAAAAAGTATGCGGAGGTTGTGGACCACTTGGTTTTACCGTCTCAAAACCTTCCTTCAATAAAATTAATAATAATATATGTGCTAGAGTATTGAGGGAATGATAGTCAATAGTGAAGAAAAACTTAATAACTAGAGGAGGAATACTCTTCTCTACGTACTTTGATCAAATTTGTCGAGGAGCTTCTTGGCTTCAATCGGCAGAACAAACCGCAGAAGGAATTCCTTCTCTGCGTAAACCAGGTCCTCCAGGCAGGTTGCGCCCTCCCCTAGTAGCCCAGTTGCCAGGGCCTCCACTTTCTCCTCTTTTAATTTGGGGCATGTTGTTCTCAAAATATTTTGGATTTTCCCCAGCAGCTCGACATCATCGTCCTAAAAAATAATTGGATGTTTTTAAAAAGTAATATAAGAAATTCAGATTGCCTGGGAGAGAGAGAGAGAGAGATGTTGGGCCTATGCCCATACTGGCTTGCCTGGGAGAAGGCACAATGGCATGTGTTCCCTTCTTTGAATCAGCCGAGTTATTAGCAAGTGCTCCCTTCTTTGAATCAGATGTTGAGAGTTAGGTTTGCTTACCTGCATATTTTCTTGAGCAGTAGACATTCTGATTCCGATCTGATCACGATTCTGATCACGAATCCACGAAATTTGCTTCTCTGTGGCGCCTCTGAATCGGTTGCATTTGAATCGCAAGTTTTCGCGGTATGCGTCAGGCATACCAACACGAACACTGTCCAGTCTGCAGGGCAACTTATCTTAATAATGCTTATCTGATGACCAACTCCTCTCAAGTAGTAGTTGATTAAATTTTTATTTTATTTTATTTCATCTGAATATTTCATTAAGTAATTTTGAGCCAGCAAAAAAAGGTCCATATTTTTGTGAGCTACTTTTCCGAGACGTTGCCGCCATGCAGGGATGCGATTCAGGCGCCACCTAGCGGCGGTTTGAGAACTAGCCTCGTCCCAGCCGGTGAACACAGCAAAAACAACGTCGCGTACTAACTTCATCGGGAATTTGGCGAGTTAATTGAAACTGATAGGCTGGAATGGAAGATCTCTCAGGTACATTTTGCCTCATATCTCGTGTCAGCCTAATGAGCTGCATCGGTGTTGAGTGGAGCCTGTATTCAGTTTGGACCTTTCTCGAGCCGTCAGCCTTAACGTCACCACAGAGAACAGGTTAGGTTGATCTTATCCCTTCCGTTCCGTTTCGTTCTATAACAATACTTTTCCTCTATTCGGAAGAAAAACTAAACTTCTGCTTTTCCCTTGCTTCCCCCTCTTTTCATTTATCAGTGTTGCCCATATTTTGGTAATTTGGACTAATTTCATTTTGCAATCCAAACTTATCTTAAGCCAACTGAAGTCAAAATGGCATTGTTTTTAAAGTATTAAAACAGCTAAGTCCCTTATCATAGCCTCTTTCTTAGCATTTGTTTTACATGATCAGGATTAAAATTCTTCGCTCTTGTTTCTCTAAAGGTTGTCAGTACCAATGATTGTTTTCATTCCTTCAACTTCTGATAGCGATTTGCTAGCCTCAGTGATCTCAAGTCTGTACAAACATTGAGAATGCGCAAGAAGCATTGAGGTATTTACCCACCTGACTTCACTTCCCTCTTTGAGTATAATTTTCCTAGAGTATGTCTCGCATCACTGTCTATTGTTTCAGAAAATCTTTTCTGTTTTCTACAATGAATGCAAAGAGAAATTTGCAAAGGAGAATGAAAGGCACAAGCATGAACATAAGAAGAAGCACAGCATGTTTTCAGCAAGAAGCAACTAATTGGTCTGACCCGTTTACATAACCACGAGAAAACATTCTGAACCAAGGTAAACATAACCAATTCAAATTTCCTTTGTGAGTTAGAATGTTAGTTTAAAGTGACTGCTATACTATCTGGTTCGTATATGTATGTATTTTTATTTTAATCCGCAATGTCCGTCTGGTCTATAATTTTCAATTATTTATCTTTACAGTAAAGAAGAGTTTAAAATAATCATTTGTTGTGTATCAAAAGCTGTAGAATGGAAATCTTAAAAGATGTTTACAAAACTGTCAGCAGTTTCAGGGATATGAAGATGTGGTGAGTTAAAATGCAAATCTTAACTCCTTCTGTGTTAGATGACATTCAAATTTTTAAACATTTGCTCTCTATTCTTTGGTTTATTTGTCTCCAGGTAACCAAGGAGGATGCAGCAGTTTAGTGAGAGTTTGTGCACACTAAACCAGATCTGAATTGAAGGATCTATTTGTTGATCCGTTGTGGAATGTTATGGATCTCGGAGACAAGTGAGGGGAACTTTTCTTGATTTAAATATTGACATCTTGGTATGTAAGTAATGTCTCATTATTTTCTTCTTGGTTTTCCTGACTTACCATAATTACATTTTTTATTTCTGTTTCAGAAGAGCAAGGCTGTTTGGTCATGACAATCATTTATTGCGTATCCAAAGCTGTGCGATGAGATTCTCAGAAGCTGCTTACAGAATTATCTGCCGTCTCAGGGATATGCAGACATGGTAAGTCAAAACGGAAATCTTAATTCCTTTTATATTGGATTACGTGCTAAGTTTTAAAAATTGGTGCTTCTTTGATTTCTTTGATTTCAGGTAACCCAGGGGAATGCAGTAGTGTAGGGAGAGTATGTGCACACTAAACCGGATCTGAATTGAAGGATCAATTTGTTGATCCGTAGTGGAATGTTATGGATCTCGGAGACAAGTGAGGGGAACTTTTCTTGATTTAAATATTGACATCTTGGTATGTAAGTAATGTCCCATTATTTTCTTCTTGGTTTTCCTGACTTACCATAATTACATTTTTTATTTCTGTTTCAGAAGAGCAAGGCTGTTTGGTCATGACAATCATTTATTGCGTATCCAAAGCTGTGCGATGAGATTCTCAGAAGCTGCTTACAGAATTATCTGCCGTCTCAGGGATATGCAGACATGGTAAGTCAAAACGGAAATCTTAATTCCTTTTATATTGGATTACGTGCTAAGTTTTAAAAATTGGTGCTTCTTTGATTTCTTTGATTTCAGGTAACCCAGGGGAATGCAGTAGTGTAGGGAGAGTATGTGCACACTAAACCGGATCTGAATTGAAGGATCAATTTGTTGATCCGTAGTGGAATGTTATGGATCTCGGAGACAAGTGAGGGGAACTTTTCTTGATTTAAATATTGACATCTTGGTATGTAAGTAATGTCCCATTATTTTCTTCTTGGTTTTCCTGACTTACCATAATTACATTTTTTATTTCTGTTTCAGAAGAGCAAGGCTGTTTGGTCATGACAATCATTTATTGCGTATCCAAAGCTGTGCGATGAGATTCTCAGAAGCTGCTTATCCGCCGTCTCAGGGATATGAAGACATGGTAAGTCAAAATGTAAACCTTAACTCTTTTAATGTTGGATTACATTTTTAGTTTTAAAAATTGGCTGTTCTCTCTTTGATTTCTTTGTTTTCAGGTAGGAGAATGCAGCAGTGCAGCACAGGGTTTGATTTACACTAATCTATGTCTAACTGGAGAGAAAGAGCTGCAGGTTTGTTTACTGTGTGTAAGTAATATACAATATGCTTCTTAATGTTTATTCATATCTTTTTTGTTTATTATGTTTACAGAAATGTTTCTTCCATGGTGCTTATACTTTTTGTCTTCAAGGCTGGTGCCTAGAACAGCTTCTGAACAACAGAAAGCAAGCAGGAAAGCAGGGCCTTGGGTGCAGCGCAAGTTTTCAAGAAACACACCGTGCATCTGTAGAAGCAGAGAAAAGACATCATGCAGAAGTTATGATACATTTTGGCAAGAAGCAAGCAAGCAAGAGGGCAGGCAGGTGCACTTGCTCAAAAAGACAATAGAGCACATGTTCAGGCAAGAAAACACATGCAATGTATCTACCATGTTATTATTCTTGTGAAACATTTAGCATCTTTTTATTAAGAGTATGTTCCACAATTTGCATTTTATTTATTTCAATTCCCATTTATTTGTCTGATCATAAGTAGAAATGTTTCTAAATGCCCTGATATCTTCTTTAACAAGCACTTTTTTCTGCCACCCTTTTGGCAGACCATAACTGTTGTCACTAAAATGCCTTAAAAATGTATTGTAGGCACAGCAGGTGTGTTTTAAGAATACTGATACTAAACAGATTTGTGCCATTTCACAACTGAAGGTGATGTTTCTGAACGGCTTGAAAACGTTTTGTAGCCACAGCAGGCTTTTTTAATAATACCGCTTCCAAACAGTTATGCGCAATTTCACAACTGAAGCTTATGTTTCAGAACGGCTTAGAGACGTTATGTAGCCACACCAGGTGTATTTTAAGAACGACGTCTCCAAACAGATTTATGTCATTTCACTACTGAACCTTCCGTTATCAAACATCTGTGGTCAGACCAAACCTCTTTTCATTTGTCGTTTTGAAACGGCACATGACATTTCTGAACACCAGCCACTCGTTCATTCAGTGCACATGACATTATTGGCAGTCCTCTCGATATTGTTTCTGCACAACATTAAACGTTCAAGTACAGAATTCTTCCGTTTCAGCTAGGACAAGGCAGCCCTATTGTATTTAGTTTTATCCAGTCTGAATACGGCAAACTCCTGTTCTTGAACAGATAATATTATCAATGCTTGTAACGGAAGCTGATTTCATGAAACTTTGCGTAAACTTTTCCGTTTCAGAACGGATGGATTTCTAACAGTGTTATATTCGGATTCAGCACACGTTTCTACATATGTGTTACAGTCAATACCCGAAGTCAGGGAATGCGCAAATTCCCTAGGGAATATGCGAAATTCGCAAATTCACTGGCGGCAACCAGGGAATTCGCGAATTCCGCATATTCACTGGCAGCAACCAGGGAAGGCTTTTGTATATCAGTACTTGTACCCGTCCAGATCTAGCATTCATTGTTAGTTACCTGAGTAAGTTCTGCATTAGCCCTACCACCGCTCACTGGTCAGGTGTAAAACGAGTTTTGAGATACCTGAAACAAACTATTAACTATCGCCTAACCTATATCAAGAATGAAAATGATTTCCAACCAATTGTTTTCTCAGATTCAGATTATGCAAATGACCCAACAGATTCTAAGTCTGTAGGTGGTTTTGTTGTGCAGGTATGTGGAGGTGCCATTGCATCGAGAAGCAGAAAACAATCTATCGTGGCAACTTGTACTATGTTAGCAGAATATTATGCTATGTACGAAGCTTGTAAGGAAATTATCTGGTTGAGAGACATGCTATCTGAACTAAATGTAAAAATGACTGTACCCACTGAGTTGTACGCAGATAACCAGGGTGCCATATGTTTAGCCAAAGGAAACAAGACCTCCGAACGCAGCAAACATTGCAGGATGAGATATCACTATGTCAGAGAGTGTGTATCAAATAATGATGTAACATTGATCTATGTGCCAACAAGTATTAACCCAGCAGATATTATGACCAAATCTCTACCAGCGCCAAAGACTCTGACCTGTGCCATAAAAATGGGTTTAATTGATTACTGATCTAACTTTTACCCGATCATGACATGTACTTAATTATTTAAGTTATATAACCCTGATTATGACTTTTGCCTCATATACGTCCAAAGTTTAGTATGTAAGAATTTTTTTATTTCATACTCTTTATTGCTTATTATTTTTGAGTATGTTTTTTCTCTATAATGAAGTATTTTAGTGTTCTTTTTGTTGCTTTTATGCAAATGATGTGTTTCTATTATGTATCCTTATGTATTCTCAAGTTTTATCGTCAGTTAACGTTTTTCACTGATTGTTTTTTTGTTCTTTCAAGAGTTTCAAGGGGAAGTGTTAGAACCCTATTTTAAAATTACGCGCCACTTTAGTTTTTTGCCTTCCGTCACTTGTCAGCCCTGTCAATCACTTGTCAACTGTTTGTCGCCAGTCTTTTGTCTTGGATGATTCACGCCTCAGTCTCAATAAACCATCGGAACAGTGAACAAGCGTACTCGAGTCTCGTCATTATCCACATACATCCACGAAATAGTCAATCAGATATCTCACGATCATCATGCAGGTCGGAGATTTTGTTTATTTTGCCGTTTTTTCCTGCTCTTTCCTGCTGTTTTCCTGCTCTTTCCTGCTGTTTTTCCTGCTCCCCGCGTCTGCCGACGTGCCCTTGTTGGAACAGGACAGGCTGGCGTGGCATGTCGAGTTGCACAGCACCCCGCCGGCCCTGCACTTGCACTTCGAGGGGAGGCCATTTTGGTTTTTCTTTTGGTTTTTAGAAAGTCACTTTAAATTTAGAAAAGGGGTGTGGACTGGACTGGAGCCCTTCCCTCGGTGCACTGATGTTCCTGGTTGCCAGCCTTCCCCCTGACAATGCTACTCGGCCGCGCGCGTGGCCAGTGCCGGCACAGTAGCAAGGCACTTGGCGCGGTTATTTCGCACATTCACTGGCCACAGTGACTGCCCAAAATACGCTTTTCGCATATTCCCTGTCCTGCCCGGTGAATATGCGAAGTGACATTTTGAGATTGGGGAATTCGCGATTTCCCTAGGGAATATGCGAAATAATGCTACTGATACGACGACTTCGCGAATTCCCTGGTGTCCGCTAGTGAATTTGCGAATTTCGCATATTCCCTAGGGAATTCGCGAATTCCCTGACTTCGGGTATTGACTGTAACATATGCATGCCAATTTTGGTGCCAATCGGGACAAAAAAAAACCTAATACCCACGATTTGGGTCTTTTTAGGTAAAATTTTCGAAATTTCGACCCTAACTTGACTTTTTATTGGTTGTTGCTCAAATCTGTTGTGCTCATCGTTTTCCTCGTTCAATTTTAGGCTAGAATGCAAAATATCACGTTTCTAGACCGAAAAGTCGCTGCGTAGCAAGAAATACCCAAATTCACTGTAAAAACAGTAACAAAAACGAAAATTGCCATCCAAATCCACAACAAAGGACCTGGGGGTCTGAAATTTTGGCAATTGTCATCTTTTAAGGAGTACTACTCAAGAAAAAAATAATGCGACAACTCTGCAAACTTAAGTGTGTACATAGTACACTCTTATTAGAGCATGCTTCCAAGTACACTCTTATTTACAGCATACTTGCCAGACACACGCTAAAATAGAGTGTGCCTGGCATGTACACGCTAAATTAGAGTGTAACAGCAAGTGCTCTTAACTGGCCCATGCTTTTAGATAGGACTAATCGAATGCATTTTAGCGTGTACTTGCAGGCACACCCTTATTTAGCGTGTACGTGCCAGGCACACTCTAATTTAGCGTGTGTCAGTTCGCCTGCTGATTTCGTGTCACACTTGAAGTAATGTGACAAAACGGTGCGGTGTGTCACATTCGTTTGGGTATAAATTTTCTCTGTTCGTCACGTTCAAACTGACATCGCAGTTTTCACGTTCGAACGAATGTGATGTCACATTCGTTGGCTACCAGTGATGCCACGTGCTGGTGCCCGACAGAGAAACCTGTCTAGTCAGTCGTCTATCATATCCTATCATCCCTCCCTCCCTCTCTCTCTGTCTCTCTCTCTCTCTCTCTCTCTCTCTCTCTCTCTCTCTCTCTCTCTCTCTCTCTCTCTCTCTCCTCTAGGTGGCGGAACTGCAAAACACACCAAAGTCACGGTGGTCGGCTACAACAGCCGTTTATTGGTGGAGAGCCTCGAGGTGATGGGCTTCGGGGGGGACAAATCGATTTTCTGCAAGGGGGAAACTGTTCAGCCGTACAGGTTACTGAAATACTTAAATTACTCAAGCACGAGGGGTTTGATTGTTTGCAAGTCTGTCTTCTTTACTATCAAATCCCACTGATGCTCTTGTTCACAGCAGTAAACTGTTCCATTCGTTGTAGTTTTGAGTCGGACGAGAGCTTCGCGGTGCTGCGCTTAGTGGCCATGCCCTCCTCCATGAAGTGCCTGCCAGGGTGCTACTACTTCGTGGACGAGAGCGTGGTCATTGCGAGCACCATGTTCTACATGCGTCGCCACGACCCGCTGGGCCGGCGGCTCAGCGACACACTGTGCTGGCCTCGGGCCTCTTGGACCACTGGCACCGCCTGCACAGACCGAGGGGTTACCCACTTCGGGAATCATGTGTACACTCAACCTGGGAATCATTCGTAATTTGTTCGAAATTTTATTCAAAATCCTTATAATTTAAATGATATGTCGTCGTAATCTTGTAATAGTGTCTCAAAACACCAAGAGACAAAGGAATTTCTTAAAATTTCCTCTCTTTTTCCATGGGATTTGTTCAGGAATCGTGTGTACACCAAAATAAGAGGTGGGTGACCCCTCGGCACAGACTCGGCCGCCCTCAAGCGGTCAGTTTTCCTTTAGAACGAATCGATTGCGTACTCAGGTTTGAACTGATAGCACGCTTGTGACCTTTGTCCGAAACGCACTGACCAGTTGACACAGGTCGATGCCTGTGTGACGCGCACGCACCTCCACCGCGCTCGGCGACGCGCTACCTGACGCGCGTGCGGCCCCTGCGGCTCCAACTGGCCGACCCCGCACAGTGGGTCAGGACATCGTCAAGGCGCCCAAAATTCTAGACGCGTTTTGAGCTTCAGAGTCGCTAAATGGGATTCGAATCGAACGTGTGACCGCACCAATAGATTGCTCTCCAAACGAGAAATCCATTGGTGGGGTCACGTTTGGTTCGAGTCCCATTTAGCGACTCTGGTCCGGAGCTCTTAACGCGTCCGGCGTTGTCGACGCCGCCTCAACGGTCTTCTGTCATACTGTGCACCCCTTTCATCGGCCCGCGAGGGTCGGTACCCAAACCCCAAAAAAACCAAAAACTATAGCGCTTAGAACCAAGGAAACAACTTTTCGTTGGTGTGCAAAGTCTTCCGGAGTTTTGTTCCTGTATGGACCAAGTCAAAATTCTGCTTCCCTGAGTTGTGTTTGTTTAGGCCCCCAAAATAACAAAACTAAGGGAAGCGGAATTTTGATTTGGTCCATATGGAAACAAAACTCCGGTACATTTTGCGCACGAAGGATGAGTTGATTCCTTGGTTCTACCTGCTATCGTTTTTTGAGTTTTAGACCTACGTGCTGTCAGCGTAACGGCCTGGTTTTGTTTAGGTTTGGGCAGGGGGCAGTAACGGCCTGGGGAGCGCGTGAAACCATGCTTTGCACCTCGGTGCAGGGGTTACGCACTTCTTCGAGATTATTAAAACGATACAATTTTAGGCGAGACGCTTTGCACAGATCGAAAAGAACATGAAACTTAGGGTGCAATAGGCTCATAGTACCAACTGAAACTGTCTCTAAAGCCCCAAATATAATGGAGTGAAAACACCGAAAACTGCAAAAAAATCAGATTATGACGGAGAAACGTCGGTAGCGCTAGCGTGATGAAAACATTTTCTGTTGTGTTTCAACTTTAAATGAAAGTTTCGTCAAATCCAATGTGTCTATTGCACCCTGAATTTCATTATCTTTCGATCTGTACATAGCGTTTTTGCAATCAAAGGCCTAGTTTCAAATATCTCGAAGAAGTGCGCAACCCCTGCAGACGTGGAGAGCATAGCTTCACGCGCTCCTACACCGTTGCAATGCAACCCCCTGGTTTGGGTTATCAACCCTAACCCTGCCCCGCCAGCCCGTGTGTGACACTTTGGTCATAAAAGAATCCAAGGACGGGTGATTGGCTGAGCGATTAGCGAAGCCAGTTACTCCAGTGGGGTTGAAAAGTTTTGTCTGTCTGTCTGTTTGTCTGTCTGTCTGTTTGCGTGTCCGCACTACTCCTCCCAAACGGCTCGGCCGATCGAGACGAGATTTTGCAGGGTTGTTAGGTATATCCTTGGCTCGCCACACGCCGAAATTCAGCTCTCTATCTCAAATAATTTAGTCGTACTAACGAAAAAACACTAAAAAAACGGCAGAAAAAGTGCAACTTTTCAGTGACTTTATATTTTAGAGACATTTTTACATGACTTCGTATGTTTTTGAAGGTGCTGATGACGAAAATGAAATCAATTTCGACCCCTGACCAAACTTTTACCAGCGAATTGGCTACCTCGGCCCGAATTTACTAACATAATCATCTTTGACCCTTCATCTTGAAAAAAGGGGGTCGACCGACTAAAAAATTTTATTGCAGATTTCGCTAGGTCTCGGCAAGACCTTTTCAAAGAGGGGTCGGAAGGGGGGTCTAGGAGCCCGACTTCATCAGTTGGCCGAATCAGGATCTTGAAAAAAGGGGATCGACCGACTAAAAAATTTTATTGCAGATTTCGATAGGTCTCGGCAAGACCTTTTCAAAGAGGGGTCGGAAGGGGGGTCTAGGAGCCCGACTTCATCAGTTGGCCGAATCAGGATCTTGAAAAAAGGGGATCGACTGACTAAAAAATTTTATTGCAGATTTCGATAGGTCTCGGCAAGACCTTTCCAAAGAGGGGTCGGAAGGGGGGTCTAGGAGCCCGACTTCATCAGTTGGCCGAATCAGGACCTTGAAAAAAGGGGATCGACCGACTAAAAAATTTTATTGCAGATTTCACGTGGTGCATTACTCAATGCCTCAAAAATCCTTGAGACAGCTTGCCGAAGGCAAGCAGGGAAGCGCCGCAGGCCAAGGTAGGTGAAACGCCAGGCGTGGATTGTCGTAACTGGCGCAGCATCGCGAAGCCTGTTACGACAAGACACGGTCTGGCGTAAACCTACCTTGTTTATTACCATCGAGCTGTGCTACCGTGTCCGCTTGTTGCAGCCCAGTGACCCCGCAGCCCAGTCAGACGGGGCGGCTCCCTTCCGGCTGGCGGCCTTGGCCTGGGCGGCAGGCATCGCAGCGGCCGCGGCGGCAGCAGCCTGCGAGGTGGCGTGGCGGCAGCTGCACTGAGAATGAAAGAGTCATGATCAGGACTAAACTTTTGGGTGATAAAGTGTACCGCGCCAAAAATTGGGTAATGATCGAGACTCTTTTATTCTCAGTGTGCACACAGTGAAAACAGTTTGGTAGCCCTTCTGCATCCGATCTTACTAAAGCGGGTACTCCTAAACTAATAAGGGATCGTACCCATATTACGTGACCGATTTTAGGCCACTTTTTGACCCCCTCCCCCCTCCTCGTGACCTGGATAACCTAACCTTCCCATGTATTTAAGATAGGGCGTAGTATTTGGCTAGACTCCCCCTCCCCCCAAATCGGTCACGTAGTATGGGTACGGCCCCTAGACTCTTAAGATTTGAGACCAATAATTTGGTGCAATGATGTTAACCATTTTAAGACAATTAATAAAATGAAAACTCATTTTGGAGATAAGTCAAGTTTTACCCTTCTTCCGCTTCTTGTCACTTTTGTTGGTCTTGTTAAAAAGAATTCATCACGGCACCTTATTAGCACCTATGGTAGTTCGTTGTTTCCAATACTGTTACAAACTGCCCCATCTAGGTTCTTCTCTGGTATAACTCAAGCGTGGTATCCAGGGAGGCTGGGGCACCATGACCACTTATTTTTCGTCCCAGCCTCAACCACACCCTATAGTTCGAAAAGTTGAGTTTCCAGCATGAGGTGATGTTTTTTGGACTTCCAAGTACCCCAGCCAACCATTGGAACGTGTTTGCAACATACAGCTGGTGCACAGACCACTTCGGAAAAAAAAACGTGCAAAGTGGTTATAGTACCCCAAACACGGGGTTCAATGATCACCCAATGGGGCACCATGACCATAGTCATTCACACAAAAAGTGTAATTTTTACCTGTTTCCTCATTGATATTAGTTCCTTACTTGTTTCTTACCATAAGTCAAGTCGCCCCGATCAAAAGAACACTTTAAAAACGTTCTAAGCTTCATAAGTTGTAACGGTCCTCAAAACAGACGTTAACACTCTAACGCGTTAAATATATATTCTAGGGTATGACATCTGTTAAAACTTTTCGTTTGGTTAAGACAAATCCATAGTCGTGATAAGATTTCGATTTAGCCGACATCATGAATTTATTAGCGCTTACTAGACTGAAAATGAGTAACCTCGGAGCCCTTTCTAAGGCTGGCAGTGCCGTTTCTATGCAAAGTAGCCAAGGATCTACTTCCTGACCAATTCGTACGGTTTGGGACACAAAAAGAATCCACAGACTCTGACATTTCAACTGTTTTTCTAAGAACCTCAGCCTTACTTCCGGTTTATGACTCGTCGGCAACTGTCTATACTATGGAACAACTATTCCATCCCAATCCATCTTCTGCAGCAAACAGCCAACGTCCAATCCAAACGAAAATCAACCATGGTCAGCTCCAAAGCTGGAAAAAAAAAAAAAAAAACACTTAAATATGCATGGCCATTCGTTACGACTTCGAGGCTTTCTGAGCAAGCGAGAAGCCATTTAGAGCAAAATGTAATGTCGGATTCTTTGCCTGACTTTCGACATTTTCAGAAGAGCCAAAGACATGGAGCATATCTTGCCAAAATGTGATGGTGAGAAAAAAATGTCCCAGATTGCGATGTGCCTAATTTGGCTAAAACGCCGCAGCGAAAATTTTGACGGGCTGTCGTGATTTTGCATTTTACTTTACAGCACTCTCAAAACCTTGCAAAGAATGTGTTCGCATTGCAAACCATTTGGTTTGCAGCTTGTGAAGAATTTAGCTTGATTGTATTACGAACTGGTGGTTCGCAATTCTACAAACAATGTGTTTGCAAGGCCTGATAATACAAACAGATTGTTTGCAAATTGCAAAGCACTTGTTTGCAAGTTGAAAACTAGTGGTTTGCAATACGTATGCGTTCTTTGCATTACGAACTGGTCAGATTCTTCGCAAGCTTACAAACACATTGGTTTGCAAGGTAAGACACCGACTCTCTCGACAGTCCGGTTGACTGATTGCCGTCGGTCGCATGGTTCCGGACGGGTGTGGTCATGGTGCCCCGGTGGTCATGGCGCCATAGTCTCCCTTATCAGTGTTGTTACACACTACCCCGCGGGTAGGTTCTTGCGTTAAGGCCTGTCAGAAGAAAACAGTGAAGGTTCAAATGAAACCGACCTGAATTTTACATTTGCCGATGGGCATACTTTCTTGGGAAATCAGCGCTATAGGTTATATTCGTCTCTGGACGGCACTGACCGACGAGAATTAAGGCTGAAATGCTGGAACCGCAGGCTCAGGCTCCTATCAACCTGTCGTCTTTTTTAACTTTCTCCGCTCGTCAAAAATCAGACCACCGACTTCTTGGTCGCGAATTCTATGAGTGACTCTGAGGAAAGATAATACACATTGACAGTGGTGTTTTCCCGCACCTTTCGCCACTTATGGGGGTCTGTTTACACTGCCCCTGTTACATACTGCCCCTCTCTCCCTTCGTTACAAAAAACTGAGAAACTTTCCAAGCCCTGGTCGGGAGCGAACAAGGTTAGCATTGACCTAGGAATATCCAATGAGGCCACCTAGCGGCTAGTCTTTCTCGTCTAGCACTGTGGAAAATACACTCTTAAAACCTTGCGAAGAATGTGTTCGCATTACAAACTATTTTGTTCGCAGCTTGCAAAGAATTTGGCTTGATTGTAATACGAACACTTAGCTTGCAATTTTATAAACAAGTCCTTCGCAACTTGCGAAGAAGTAGTTCGTAAGCTTCAATAAGGCTCGAAGAGAGAAAAAATTCCTCGTATGACTCCTTGCTTCGTAGATTGCAAACCAAGAGTTCGCAAGTTGAAGAAATTTAAAAAATAAATAAATAAATGGATAAATAGTAAATTTAATTTTTAAAAAGGCCTTCTTTTGATACATGAAGCCTTCATAGCAACCTCCTCTCAATACGATGTAAGTTTTCCTCACTTGAGAATGAAGAACACTGGAAGTGAAGGGGCCCCTGGGTAGATAGGCAATCGTGCTGCAAGGCTCACACCCGTGTGCTTCGGCGGCCTATCCACCCGGCGCTCTCCGGCTGCTTATATCATAGAAGCAAAGACAGCTGTTACTTAGTAAGAAAACTATTTTAATAGAAACAATTTTATACTCCTCTGCACAAAATGTAAGTTAAAGAAGTTAAAGAACTTTGAGATCAAGTAGACACAAAATTGTACAAAAATTTACAAAAAAATTACAAAAAATCTTATTGAAATGTAGAAGTTTTAACTTCAGCTTGAAAGGGTAGTATTCTTTATTCTGATGAGTGTTTCTTCGAAAGAACTCTCTCGAGCATTTTCTAAGGGAATTTCGTATACATGTACTTGGAGGAATCTAAACACGTTTTTCCACCCCAGAGGGAAGTGGAGGTGAAGCGAGAAAAAGGTCTTCGGCAACAAGTCGATGGCACTTGTTGCCGTAGCAGCTCTTGATAGGGGCATTATAATTCCATCACCCAGAACCAAGTGGATCTTTTGAAATCCTTTGTGTGTTCCTGATACCATCAAGTGTGGCTGGATGAAGTAGCTTGCAGTTTCCCTTCTCCTGGTGGCCTCGTGTCTGGATCACTTCCAGCCTGGCAAAACAAAAGCACACAATTAATGCTTAATAAGAAATTACAATGATTGCAGGAACCACCCATAAACTTCTCTTTAAAGAGCAGATTTATTCAAACTAAACAGAAGGGTACTTACAGGTATCATGTGGATGAAGTCAGACAAGTCTGCTTGGAGCGGCTGCTTGGCCTCATGAGCAAAGGTCCTCCTGGGTACTGGCAGCATTTGCTTTAAGCCCAGAACAGCATTAATCACATTTGGAATAAAAGATGAAAAAAAAATTGAAAAGGAAAGAAATAAGAACAGTTTAAGGCAGCCGAAAAACTTGGAAAAGCATACTACTACTTAGTTTCACCGGTGAAACGGCGGCGTCTTTCTGCACGTGATTAGAAACACAGTAGCTCTGTCGTCTGACTCGCTCGACCAAACGCTCTACTGTCTTGTATGACGCGCTCGACCAAACGCTCTACTGTCTTGTATGACGCGCTCGCTACCGGGTGCGTACGCGTACTTGCAGCGCAGGACTCATTACTCTCGCTCGGAGGTAGACGATTACTGTGCCCAGGGGGCAGAAACGACCTAGTCAGCAGGAGAAGACATGCTCTCTGCTTCTGTAAAGGAGTCAAGAAACACTTGGACATTATCAAAACGAGGCCGTTGTTTTGAAAACGCTTTGCACAGATCGAAAGAGCATAAAATGTACACTAGTAGGAAAAAGTACGAAACATGTCTGGTCAACAATTTGCCTGGCCCGTCCGTACTTGCCAAGCACGGAACTTTCTGCTCTGTTTTCCGTACCCGTTTACATGAGCTTATATGGAACAGGTACGGACGTTCCGTACTTTCGTCCGTACTTCCGCACTATATTCTTCTGTACACTTTCAGTACAAAAGTACAGAAATTTTTACAGTGTAAGGTGCATTAGGCTTGTAAGCCGACCCCGAAACACCGATTTTTAACCACAACAATGCAAGTGTTAACACGCCGACACACTAAATGCTTATGTAGAATTTTGTACGTGACACATGCACGATTTTGTGCATGCAGGAAAATTGCATAATATTATGTGTTTAAATGCATAAATTTATGCAAATTTGTGCACAATTTTATGCAAAACGTTACGCAGGTTTAAAATCATGCATCACTATGTACAAAATTCTGCATAGACATTTACTGCGGACAAACCGCGGTGTCGCAATCTATGTGTGCACACTTTCTTTGTAATAAGAGTTAAATTTGGAAGTTTTGGGAAGGAGAATGACTCTGATGCTTTCTAAATAGCATGCTCTTTCGATCTGCGCAAAGCGTTTCAACCAAAAGCCTAGTTTTCGTAATCTCGAAAGAGTTTGATATATAATCTCTGCAGAAGCGGGGAGCATAGCTTTACATGCTCTCTTGATCGTTTCCGCCCCCTGCTGTACACCTGACGGCGTTAGTACAGTTTACCTTTCTACGAACCAAAACAATATCAATTTCTGCAACCAGGAAACTTAGCTCATTAACTCACGGATCTCGAGAAATGTCCTGGAATAGTCTACATACTAAACTAAGCCTGTCGGCGAAAAGGCGCAGAACACTGGGTAAAAATGAGTTCTGAATCTGAGAACATTTGTATCACATTGATGGAATGCTCTCAGATAATCTGACAGCATTCCATCAAAGTGATACAAATGCGCCGTCAGGTTTAGAATTATCTTTTTTTTCTGTGAGTTGAAACGGGTCAATATTCTTACAAAGGAACGTAATTTGCCCATACACCCCGATTCGCCCCAAACTTTTTTTTTAGTGTTCCTATGTCCTAAATTAAGATTGTACCCCAAAGTTGGTGCTAAGATACATATGCACACCCTGAAACAGCTGTTTAAAACTTTACATTAGTAAAGTACATTTGACCGTTAATTTAGCAATTTTGGACCGAAACTTTAAAATAAAGTTTCACATGGTTTCCGGAGGTTTTCGGTACGCTGAGCACGAAAATGACATCCAGTTTTACTAGAACCAAAATTTTAACCCAGTAAACGCATCATTTAGGACAAAATTGGAATATTTTAGTGGAAGTTCGGTCAATTTGTGACGTTTTAGACTGGATTTTTTTAAAAGGCGTTTATTATTGTTTTTGATGTTTTTCAGTATACGAAAGACGAAAATTGACTATCAGGGTCAATCACACGTGGGTCAATTAAACTTGGGTGAATACTTGGGGGTGAATTCACTTATAAAATCGTCTGATTTATAAATCCTCAGTCATTTTCGCGCACCTCTCAGCGGTTTTCCCCGAGTGATCAAAACCTGAATGGCATTCCCTAAGTGGCTAATTTCTGAATGACTTTCTGTGAGTGGTGCGTTTTCAAGTGGCGCTTTTCTGGCCGTTAAAAAATGTCAAATCAACGGGTCCTATTCAAAATTTTCTAGGCGTTCCCGAATAAAGAATCTTACCTGGAACGGAGACGAATTTCGCTACCTTTGAGCATTTGATACAACTCCAGATCAAGATAATTTGTGATACACACCAAATACCTATGGACATTTTTTGTAACATGTAATGGACGATTTTGGGTCCATGGCGAATACGTTTCCAAATGGCGACAATTTCACACATAACCCATGGACAAATTTGTCCAGAATTTTATGGAAGTCTTAATGTGAATTCATTGTTTCTAGATATGGACAAATATGTCTCGTTAGGTTAGGTTGTCTGTAACGATGTTTAAGTCCATAGAAAAATGTCTTAACAGATGAAACAAATGTGTCCATCCATAGACTAAATTATTCCTCAAGGTCTGGAAGAAAGATGATGTGTCCGGCCTATGGACCAATAATTTATTGACAGCTACAGTGCAGAAAAAAAAGGGACGTTTTTACCGTTAATTTATTGCAGGTGCTCATGGCCTTTCAACGCCCTGTGCAAAGTACGGAGATTTCTAGGTTTCGAACAACGTATAAAGCTTGGTTCTGAAATCACGAAAAACCCTGTGACTCAAATCACGGAAAATCCTGTGCCTCAAGTCACGGAAAGTTCTGGCACGGTAAAAATATCCCTTTTTTCTGCAGTGTATGGACAATTTTGCTTAAAAGCCATCGACAATGTTAGTGATGTTTAAAAAAGTTTCTACCCTGATTACAATATTGTCCCTAGAGTTTTTTGCGTCCAGTTGTGAGCAAACTATAGTGCATAAGTATCCACAATAATTGTTCTCTGCATGTTATTGACAATTGAATTGTCCTTGATGCTGTAAACAAATAAATGTCCCTAGATATTACGTGTGTTAAATGCTAACCTTGATAACAAAAGATGAAAAAAAAAACCAATAGTGCTTAAATCCGGTTGTACCGAGTTAGGGAAATAAACTCATGAGTGATTTTCTAAAATCAAAACGCCACTCAAAAACTTTCTGAGTGATATGCGAAGTCTTCATGCTATTCAGAAATCTGAGTGCCACTCAGAAAATACTGAGTGGTTTACTAAAATCTTAATACCGTTCAGAAAATTCCTGCAAGATGCTGACCTGCAAAGGACACTCAGACAGGGCACTCAGGAACACGGCATTCAGAAAATCAAGAGGCTTATAAAACCGGAAGTCGAAGGAATTTTGCGTTTAAATGGTCAGCGTCTTCTTCTAAAGGATTTTTGACAAGGGCAGTTTTTATTTCAAAAAAATCGGGCCACATTTGCCTCAGTTCGAAGAGCCGATGGCGACGTATCGAATAATTGAACCGCGGATTCGGCTCGGACTAGATGTCGACTCCCGGATGTAGTTCCTCCCATTTTCGAATCTGTATATATTGACAAATTTTGGCATTTTAAGACAGCCACAAAAGCGCCACTGAAAACGCGCCACTCACAGAAAGACAGTCAGATATGAGCCACTCGGGGAATGCCACACAGGTTTTCATCACTCAGGGAAAACCACTCAGAGGTGCTCGAAAATGACTCAGAATTTATCAAACGGACGATTTTGTAAGTGAAATTTCCTAAAACACCTCCTGAACGCATTAAAGCCAGTGTTTGTGTTCATTTCCCACCGGACTTAACCAGTGCCTGCGATCGAAGTACATGCCATTTTCGTTTTCCGCATACTAAAAAACAAAAAACAATAATAAACGCAAAAATTTCCGGTCGAAAACGTCAGAAATTAAATGAATTTCCATCAACATACTCGAACTAAATACTGCGTTTGCTGGGTTCAAATTTAGGTTTTTATAAAAATGGATGTCATTTTCGTGCTCAGCGTACCGAAAACCTTCGTAAACCATGTGAAACTTAATTTACAGTCAAATGTACCAAAATTTAAAGTTTCAAACAGCTGTTGGTGCGCATGTGTATCTTAGCACCAACTTCGGGGTGCAATCTTAATTTAGGACATAGGAAAACTCAACAAAAAAAAGAAAAAAAGTTTGGGCCGAATTGGGGTGTATTGGCAAAATAGGTCCGCTTGTCAGCATGGGCCCAGGCTACGATTGAACTGTTTCATTCGCCTTCAATTAAATATAAATGCCTGGTAGTGGCCGTCACTGCGTTCTTCAAACCCGGGGGAGTGTGTTTTCACGAGCCGCTTTGCATGCGACGTCATGTTGCGAAGGCCGTCGGGACAGTCGCTTTCGTAATGTTTGCATAATCCCCCCCCCCTTCCCACACTACAAACCTAATTGTCTACTAAGTAGTACGCACTTGCCGAAAAAATTGTCTACGTATTGCGTCATAATACTAAAGAAAATGTTGGACTTCTTTTTGTCGGTGCAAGCTCCTTCCACGGTTGCGATTCGAGGGGTTCTACCCAGTTAATCGAAATGGCAGAATCCGCAAAGGTTCTGCACAGAAAACGCTTGTGAATGAATCTGAATTTGGTAGTCACGAAAACAGGAATTGGCTCACAGAAACCGCTAGGAGGTTGCGGATTAATGGCCAACCTAACCTAACCGCGTCTCTGGACGCATTTGTTGTTTCGGACTATGTGTTCTGTAACAAAAATGTATTCTGATGCGCGTACGTACTTTTTCTTGCATTGACAAGTGTATAAAGTAATATTTTACGTACGTGGTACATCTACACCCTTTATTCCAAATAATATGAAACCTCAAAGTCGCGAGGTGGAGCGAATCGTATCTGACGAAAACAGTGCATTGTATCCGGATTCCGTCGCTTGTGTGCAGAATGGGTTTGCTGTTAGTGGTTTCAATGCAAAACCACCACGGATCCATTTAACTGCCGGTTTCTGCGATTTGGGGCTCCCAGACCACCAGAGATTCTGCCATTTCAATTTACTGTATATTGATAAGATCTTATCTGGGCGTTTCGGTATTAGGAATCTTATCTGAAACGCAAGCAAATTTCACTAAGTTTGGTCATTTGAGACAGGTAAGAGAGTTAGCATCTTGAAGTTTGTATAAATTAATCCGCAAATTATCTGATTGGTAGCTATAACGAAATTCGCTAGCTTTCAGATAATAGTTTTTGTACGGAAACGCCTAGATAACATCTTTTTAACAGGGCCCCTCGAATTTTGTGCCCGCCTCGAGACATTAATTATCTAATGAAAGAAAAACTTAAAAGTAGGCATTGCCCATAGACGGAAACATAATTATTTTACCACTGGATGTGATTGTAGGCCCAGTTTATTAAACTGCATAACTTGCTTGCACTATCAGAACCTTGCGAAGAATGTGTTTGCATTACAAACTAATTCACTCTCAAAACCTTGCAAAGAATGTGTTCATATTACAAACTATTTGGTTTGCAGCTTGTGAAGAATTTAGTTTGATTGTATTACGAACTGGTGGTTCGCAATTTTACAAACAATGTGTTTGCAAGGTTAAATAATACAAACAGACTGTTTGCAAATTGCAAAGCACTTGTTTCAAAGTTGCAAACTAGTGGTTTGCAGTACGGATGCGTTCATATTGCATTACGAACTGGTCAGATTCTTCGCAAGCTTACAAACACATCGGTTTGCAAGGTTTTAAGAGTGTTTGGTTTGCAGCTTGCAAAGAATTTGGCTTGATTGTGTTACGAACTGTCAGTTTGTAATTTTGCGAGCACTGTGTTTACAATACAGGTTGTTCGCAAATTGCAAAGAACTTGTTCGCGAATTGCGAACTAGTGATTTGCATTACGGATGAGTCCTTTGCATTACAAACAAACCAGGTTCTTTGCAAGCTTACAAACACATCGGTTTATAAGGTTTTATGAGTATGGGATAAAAAGTTGTCTCACGTGTTGTGTGATGTTTGTATCTAGTTTAGGAGGTTAGCAGCAGACGCCATTTCCGCACATCAAGTTTCTACTCTGACTTCGTTCTCAGGTAAGTTTTGTCGTCAATTGATGTAGCCTTCGCAACGGGAAATTTCGCAAATTTAAATCGGCTTGCGGACACACCAGGTCTGCGATCGCTCAGAACTGAGAACGAAAGTTTACACATTTTGGACGGCGGGCGACTCGACCATGCCGTTATAATGAACAACAATAATAGTAGGGGCATTTTTAGAACAAAACAATCAAACGAGAGCATCCTTAAGATTTTCAGCTTCACAATGGTATCCCGATTTTCCTCAAAATAAGTTTAATGATTAAATGACGTGACGCTCGGATCGCTTGGTTTGTCTGCCGGTCGCCACGTGCCGGGCTGGCCGTGGCGTCCCTGTTTCACACGCCACCCACGCCACCTGCTGATGGCGAGGTCGCACCAGACCCTTCTCAGTTTCGACGCATTCGCTGACGCCCTTCCCGCCCCCTCCCCCTCTCCTCCCCCTGACCATGGCGAGCTCAAAAGCAGTGAAATGCCCGCCAGTGTCTGGTGGTGTGCAACACAGTGTGCACGTCGTCGGCGCGAACCACGGACTACGCAAATCCTAAGGTCAGACTTCTCGCCACTGGAGTCGCGAGACAGCTAGTCTTGCCATGTTTTGGTCAGACTTATAAACCCAATCAATACGGTCCTGACGGCCCGTGCCGCGTTCAGTCAAAAAAGTCTCACCGCTTTGTGGCGAGACATTTTAGTGTGACAAAATTTCTGCGAGACTTTCAGGTCTGACCAAAACTGCTCACGACAGTAAATAGCAGGTGCGGCATCGCAGCCGCTCTTTCGGCCAAACTGTATACATTGTACACAGTATAAACTTCTTTATTATTTGTGCAAATCCTGTGTAAGCTTTCATGTAGCACAGAACGAGCACCGAATCATAACTCAAAATCTAATGGAGTGAAACACTCGTTCTGCAACTTCAAAAATGGCTTAAATTGGAGCGTGGCTTTATCTCTGAAAGTATTGGGAATTCGCTAAAGCCATTTTGGGGCATGAAACTAAACACATGGCGATCCACTTGGTCCAAGTCGGTGATTCGGCATGGAATGACCAACCACTAAATTGATACTGAGAAAAGTATTCAAAAAAAGTGAACAATATCCTTAAGGCTTACCGCTTGACAGTATTATTTAGAAAATTATAGCACCATTTTATTTTTTGGTGTCGAGACAAAGTGACATTTGTCTCTTGTACCCCCAGTTCATTTGTCATTGATGGAGATCCGTCAAGTTAGCTCATTTTACACCCCTACTTCTCTTTTTATGGAACTTAGGTATCAACTAGAGCCTTACGATGCCTAATGTTGTTGAAAACAGTTTTCTGGTAAAAACTCAATTTTCGATTAGTCGAACTAGCTCATAACTCTTCCGCTTCACAGCCCACTTGCTTCGCCACGATGCAAGCCGTGCAAGACATGGACGAGGTGGTGATATCCGGCGTGGGCGGCCACTTCCCGGAGTGCGACGGCCTGCACGAGTACCGCGAGAAGCTGCTGCAGAACCTTCACCTTATCATCAATGGCGCGGGCGACCTGCAGCCGAGTGAGTGCACAACTTGCCCTGCTCAACCATGACGTCAGTTACACTTCGCAGTCGTGTTTCGCTTCCGTGTGGTCGTCTACAGTAAAGTCAGCTAAATGCACTCTAGAAAGTCACTGAGAGTAAACCTCAAAGCTCGCTTCATCCTGGGGAGCACTGAGAATCCAAACGCTATGAATATAGCGTCAATTGGCGCTATGCGTTTGAAGCCGTTTTCATCGCGCCAATTGGCGCTATGCTTTCGCATCGCACGTGTGGTGCAATGCCTTCCTATGCGCTAGCATAGGGCATTTTCGGGACGCATCGCACGTAAGGTGCAATGTGACTATGGCATTGCACGTGTGGCGCGATGTCTCAATGCATTGCACCATACGCGCTATGTTCATAACGTTTGGAATCACAGTGAGTGCTTGCAAGCATGCATGACAAGCACTCTCTAGGATGAAGCGTGCTGCAGCAAGGCTTCACATCAACGAAAAAGCACGTTTCATCCTCCAGAAAGCTTGCAAGCATGGTCCACCCTGGAGCATGCTTGTCATGCATGCAAGCATGCTTGCAAGCACTGAGCAGGATGAAGCGTGCTTTGAGGTGTACTTCGAGGTGGAGCATGCCATGTGCTCTCTCTTGACTTTCTATAGTGGAGAATGCGGGATAGGTTCAGGGTCTTACCCATACTACGTGAATGGTATTTTTTCGGGAGGGCGGGGAATCTTCTAAACACCACGGTCAATCACAAGGAAGACGCAAGGGTCACACCAAATCACTAGTAGTTTTTTCGTGCAAAGCTTTGCGCCACATGGAGCATACGCGTGAAATGCACAAATTTTTGCGCCACCACGCATAAGGTGTTACGTAACAATGCACATTGTCGTACAAAGCTATGCTCAAAAAACTTCCTAAGCAATTGAGAGAGGGTTTTCAGTAAAGCACGTGGTATCACTGTGATTCCAAACGTTATGAACATAGCGCGTATGGTGCAATGCATTGAGACATCGCGCCACACGTGCAATGCCATAGTCACATTGCACCTTACGTGCGATGCGTCCCGAAAATGCCCTATGCTAGCGCATAGGAAGGCATTGCACCACACGTGCGATGCGAAAGCATAGCGCCAATTGGCGCGATGAAAACGGCTTCAAACGCATAGCGCCAATTGACGCTATATTCATAGCGTTTGGATTCTCAGTGATTTCTTATTACATAAAAACTTTCAGCACTTTCCACGCGAATGTGTTCTACAAATGCTTCACGACGGCATTGTCACGGTAAAAACGGTTCCCGGTTTTCCCAGGAAGCCTGTAGAAAAGACATAGGTATTTCTAGGGAGTTCCTGGGAAAACCAGGAATCGTTTTTACCATGTATGAACGCGAAACACATCAGAACTGTGCGTGCTTCGGCTATTCGCTTCCTTCACGGAACTGCGTGGGGTGCTATACAAATAAAATAGCATGCGCTATAGCTGGAGCATGTCGGCAAGCTCGCTCTGGGGAGCTCATGCCTGCCAAGCATGCTCCTACTGGTGCATATCTCGTGCGTTAGGAATCAGGAAGTTTCTTCTCCCGTCAGCGTGTACTTGGCATGTATGCATACTAGTTACTGAAAAATTGGCAGGCATGCGCTTGCTAGAGCATGCCTGCAGGCTCACTCTAGCTAGAGCATACTGCACTCTATTCGGTTTGTAGAGTGAGAGAATAGATCGGTGCACCATCTGTATTCCGTCCTGAACTAACGGCATCCCCTCAGGATACACCGCCGATTCGCCTCGTCCTGACCCCAGCGCCACCTTCAGCACGGAGAACATGTCGCGCGGCAAGATGCGCTACGTGGACAAGTTCGACAACGGTTTCTTCGGCATGCACTCCAAGCTGTCCACCCTCACGGTGCCCAACTGGCGGGTTCTCCTGGAGTCCACCATGGAGGCCGTCATCGACGCAGGTACGTGGCGGGCATCCCAAATAGGCAACCCCCCCCCCCTCATTCCCCCCCCCCTCTCTCCCTCTGACCTGGATAACCTGACCTTCGCACTTCAAACCAAACTGTCTACAGTCGACTCTGGTTAGCTGACACGCTTTGGCCACGGAGTCATCCCCACCACCTCGACTCTCGGCTCAGCCAGCGTGGCCTGGCCCGCCGGCGAGGGATTACCGTCGGCTTAATCCGCTCGCTGCCCGTAGAAATATATTAAAAAGTTCCGTTCATTTTTCTAACAATCTTTTAAAAGAAATGCATAGATGAGTTAAAAACAACCAGGATGAAAAAAACCGCACCTCGAAATTCGACTTTTCACTATGACGCAACCCGGTGGGGCATGCCGACCGTCATGGTGAAATATCGAATTTCGAGGTTCGTTTTTTTTTTCATCCTTGTTTTTAGTCACAAAGTAGCCTTATGAATTTTTCTCAGGATTTTCTTTTGTTTTTTGTTTTTTTTTGGGTTGGTCTGGCCCTTTATGGCATTTCTGAAATTCTCTATACGATTTTGTTAAGACTTGGCAAAGTGGCAGAACGAAGTACCTTGATCTCACTGATGAAGTATGGTAGAGAATTTAACGCCCAATTTTGCGCAATTTAGAATTGACATCGGCGTTACTATGGCAAAGCTCGACTCGTCAGCGAAAAACAGACGGAGAGGAGGGAGCCGAGCCACCAAAATTTGAATCGGACCAATAGCAGAGGTCCTTTTCGCCTCTATACAGCTTACACCAAAAACGCTCGCACCCCTGAAAAAGCGCGTTCGAATCAAAATTGTCTTTGATTGCAGCTAGAAGAGATCCAACTTTTTTAACCTCAAAGTATTTAAAACTGGGTGAAATGAACTACCGTAAGCCGGGGTAAAATGAGACAGTTTCGGGATAATATGGGACACACGATTTAAATCATTAGAATTGAATTTCTAGTTACATTTGATGACTCTGCCCTGTCAAACTTAACCTACAAAAATAATATCAACAAGACTAGTGAATGTTTTGTAGTGGTAGCCTTCTTAGTGACGAAATCGGGGGTTTGTCCAAGATAGCGTCACACAGCTGGATTTTTACACTTTTTCTGCTGATTGGATGTTTATCGTCATCCTGGACAGGCGGAAGGCCGGAACTTGACCAAAGTTGGTTTCTTGGTAGACCGGGACCCTCTCAACCTAATGCCGAAGTCAAAAGTTGCGGAAACCAAGTTGGTTCGTGGCCAGAGCTCCTTTGGCCTCGAAAAAATCACTACTTACTTCTCAGCCTGGATGGCGGCCGGCGGCCTCGTGGTACATCCTCGTATCTCTGAAAGTACTGGACGTAGAACAAAACGGACTTCGGCGTTGGGCACCGTGAGTCCCGGCGGCCTCAACGACTGATGAGGGTCACCACGGTGGACCCCGGAAGGACGTCATCGGGGACCTCACAACGTGGCCGACGACGTTGCCCAAATTTGAGCGATGATTTTAGGACTGCCCAAAATTGAGTCACCACTGACCTGTCACCCAAAATAGAGCGACGATGCGTGCGTCACCCAATCAAAGGGGAATGGTGGTGACACTTTCATTCTCAGTGTGCATTTAGTGTGCATACAGTTGTTAGTGTGTACTTGGCAAGTATGCGTATGTTAGTGTGTACTTTTTGCGGAGCCCTCCCAATTTTGATTGGGCCACCAAGTAAATGCACGGTCATTGCAGGCTACAGCCCCAAGGATCTGCACGGCTCCAACACGACGGTCTACATGGGCTACAACAACAGCGAGGCGGAGTTCAACTACTTCTACATGCATTCCATGGACGGCTTCGGCATGATGGGCTTCAATGCGGCTATGGCCGCCAACCGCGTGTCGTACTGGCTGGACCTGAAAGGTATTATTGGTAGTCCAGTATTCTGGTCATTTGACCTCAAAATAAATTGTAGTGAGCTGATTTTTTCTGAATTGGTAGAGCTCAACGCGCTGATTAACGTAATTTATTTTTCCTTGTTCTAACCCTTGAGACTTTTCTGCAAATTGAACTCGAAGGGCGTAAGTGCACTGTTTTAGTTTCCGAGCCGCGGCGACCGCAGTTTTCATCCGATCGTCGCGGACGAGGACTCTAAATAAGCAGTAGAACGGGGAACAAAATAGCAGTTGCACATTTTCCAAAAATCGTTTCCCTCTGCCCGATCAAGGGCGTTAAAGGCAAATTTTGGGATCGCGCCTGCGTTGAATTTTCAATCAAGTCGGCCGCGTTTATTGGAAAACCGTCCTAGCGAAAATTTGCCTCTTACGAACGCTATGCGGCCATCTTTCCTCTGCAAGTCGCCGTTTTCTCCTTCTCTGTGCGACTACCCCGAGCCTGTCAAATGGTCCTGGAATGAACCGCTGCAGCCCTGCGCGCCGCCGCGCCGGTCCGCTGCTCTCCCCACCACACTCGACCTCGGCCGCATCTGGAGGCAGAGTGTTGTCTCTCTCGCTCCCTTTGTAAACGCATTAGTGCGAAAACAGTACGGCATGCCTGCTCTTTCGGAGCCCGGCAGAGCGGCCGGCTCAGATGTTTACAACGCGCAATTTCTACTTCGAAGCTTTAGTAACCAAAACAAATTTTATTGAAGGATTGGATTGGGGAGCTTGGTAGAACGCGACGCGCTCTACAACCTGGGTTTTCGTTCACAGTTTTCCTGCGATTTATTCCCTTTGCTTAGAGCGAAAGGGCCTACACGCGTTCAAAGCCGTACACCAGAAACGGTGGCACCTATAAATACCGGACTGAAGCAAAAATGACAGGAATGCAACAAGGAATCGTTTGAGCATCCAGCGATTTGATTATTTGAAATAATCAAGCAGAAAACTTAATCTTGCTATTTTCTTTCACTGCTTTCTTCCTAATTCCTACTGCACTACTGCTTGTAAATGGAGCTGAAATCACAAACTAGGTCCCGAGGGATCGTTAAGCGCTAATGTTTCAGCTGCCTGTACGTGTTTTCAGAATTTCGCTAAGTGTAACGGTTATCGAGTAAAGCCAGTCAAAAGGCAACGGCGCGGCGGAGCGCTCCGCTAGCTCCGCTAGCTCCGCCGCGTCGCGTCGCGAAGCCAGGTGGAGTGGCCGAGGGGGTGTGCACTCGTGTATTAGTCGGGTCGCTCAATCCGTAATAGTTCGCGTAATAGTAGCGTATTAGCCGACATTGTCATGATTTTGCCTGTTTTTTTATTGTTATAGGCTGTTTTGGGGTTGTTTTAGGGTTTTTTCAGGCAAATTTCAACAATTTTGAGGCGTAATAGAGCGTAATAGCGTATTAGTCGGGTCACTCGTTTTGAGAGTGCACACCCCCTCGGGAGTGGCGGTCGCGCGGCAGAGAGACGATCCATCGCTACGTCCTAACAGGGAGGAAATCGGAAAATGGGCCACAAGGGAACGTCAAGCACTGGTCTTTTACCTACATGTATGTGCTTTCTGATTTGAGCTAGGTCAAACGGCCGCGATGGAAACTCGAGGCAAAGGCCGGCGTCGCAGCGCAGCAGCGCGGCGCGCGGAACGCAGTGGCCAGGCACCGCTACTCTGCAAACTGAAGTGTGTACATTGTACACTCTTATAAGAGCATGCTTGCAAGCACACTCTTATTTACAGCATACTAGCTAGGCACACGCCAAATAAGAGTGTGCCTGGCAAGTACACGCTAAATAAGAGTGTGCCTGCAAGTACACGCTAAAATACACTCGATTAGTCCTATCTAAAAGCATGGGCCATTTTAAGTGTACTTGCAGGTACACTCTTATTTAGCGTGTACTTGCAAGGCACACTCTATTTTAGCGTGTGCCTAGCAAGTATGCTGTAAACAAGAGTGTGCTTGCAAGCATGCTCTTATAAGAGTGTACTATGTACACACTTAAGTTTGCAGAGTAGGGTTAGTTGGGGTTATTTTGGGACACGGGGTTAAAGGTGATTCTTGGACAAAATTGGACATGATATACCGCCCCTACTCTACAAACTCAAGTGTCGACTTAGTACACTCCACCTGGAGCCAACCCAGCATGTACACTCCACCTGGAGTCAACCTAGCATGTACACTCCACGCTGGAGCATGCCTGCTAAGTACACGCCAGGTAGGGTGTACCTGCAAGTACACTGTTGCTCTGCTTTACATGCAAAAGGTAGGGGACTTAAGCAACAGTGTACATACCAGGTTGACGCCAGGTGAGGTGTACATGCCAGGTTGACTCCAGGTGGAGTGTACATGCTAGGTTGACTCCAGGTGGAGTGTACTATGTCGACACTTGAGTTTGTAGAGTAAAGTAGACTTTTACCTTTTTTAAAAACGTGGACATTGTATTTCAGGGATATCGCGATGCACTGATTTGCAGTGAAGGGAGTTTATAACCAGTTTGCGTGCCCTCGTGCCCTCAGCAGTTAGAATAGTTCTCTATCCGCAGTCTTGGATCTTCCCTGGCTGTTAGGATTGTCTTGGATCTGCACTGACGCCTAGGATTATTCTATAAGAAGGCGTCGATTTGCTATGTCCTCACTGTAAAACCAAACGTGGTCTAGACCACACCAACTGATGCCGTGGTCTAGACCACGTTTAGAGTGCTCTGGTGTGGTCTAGACCACGTTAAGAGTGCAGTGGTGTGGTCTAGACCACGTTTGGAGTGCCCCGGCCGCGCGCCGCGCGCCCCATATTATTGTGAGGATAGACGCTTGGTTTCTCGACTCGAGAGTTAAAGCAAGCTGACACCTTCATGTGCCTTGTAGTTTCTGGTATGTTTAAAGATTAAAGGTATCATCTGCTAAAAACTTAGTACGATCCTGAGAGTGTGGTTTTCTGGACCACTGTGCTTCGCTGTGATAGGGCGAGAGGCTAACGCGGCGTGCTTGCAGGCACCAGCATCACGTTTAACGCCCAGATGGTGAGCGGCATGCAGGGCCTGGACTTGGCCGTCCGCGCCATCCGCAACGGCGAGTGCGACCGCGCCATCGTGGGCGCCGTCTCGCTGGGCTACCTGGCTGAGCTGGCCTCGCACTACGACGACATGGGCCTGCTCAGCCCCACCGGCAGCTGCAAGCCCTTCGACGAGGCGGGTACGTGGCGGACGCATCGCTTCCTAATGCGAAGGAAAGGAAGGCATTGTAAAATCTACGAGGAAATGATTTGTATAATGAACCAAAATCCCCGGTAATTCGCATTTTTTCGTAATACGAAGCCATTCTGCCATGCTTTCATTTTCTTCGTAGGTACGAAGCAGATTCTTGGTAGACTTTAGTACGGAAAAATATCCTTTGTTGTGGTGATCAGTCGGTAGGCTGAATTCGATAGCTGCAATCGAAAAATCACCTACAACCAAACGCTCTTTCCTACGACCGACCACTTGTAGGAAGACAATAAACCCCAGCTCAGTTCACACTAAATGTCATGGGCCTTTTTTTTTGTCTCATGAAAGATGCAATTTTAAGCACATCCGTCGGTGATACCATTTTGTGTCCACTAGGCGATACAAATTGTCCAATGCTTATGGCAAATTGCTTTTTTCTCGTGTAATTTGTATCACCTAGAGGACACAAAATTGAATCACCGACGGATGTGCTTAAAATTTCATCTTTCATGGGACAAAAAAGTCTCATGACATTTAGTGTGTTGTCCTCTTACAAGTGGCCGGTCGCAGCGTCGCAGCAACCAGCATTTGGTTGTAAGTATTGACTTTTAAATTGCAGCTATTGAATTCCGCCAACCGAATGAAGCTGATTCGCATATAACTTCGTACACAGGCTGCATATTACCTGTATACTACTCATATATTACCGTTAAAAATCCATAAATATTACCAATGGAACTGCTTTAAGCACAGTTAGAACGAAAAAGCAGCCAAAAATTGGTAATATAGGACGTACATTACCATATATTACTGTATTACTTCGTGCATGCGGGATGTGAGTTGACGACCCCTCGAGCTGATTACCACAACAAATGATTTTTTTTCCGTGCACCGATGCACAGTAGGCAGAAGACTGGTGGAAGCTAGTGGAAGCGGTCCAAATTGCACAACGAATATCATGGGACTTTTTTTTGGCCCATGAATGATGCAATTTTGAGCACATCTATCGGTGATACAATTTGGTGTCTGGCAGGTAATACAAGTTGCTACCTATTTTATTGTACAATTTGTACCGCCTGGTGGAGACATAAATGTATCACAGACGGAAGTGCTTGCTTAAAATTGCATCATTCATAGGACGTAAAAAGTCCCATGACATTTAGTGTGTGCGGACACGTTTTGAGCTCTGGAGTCGCTAAATGGAACTGCTCTCCGAACGAGGAATCCACTGGTGGCGTCACACGTTCGTTCCGATTCCTATTCAGTGACCCTGACCCTGGAGCTCAAAATGCGTCTAGCGTTTAGCCTCCGCCTGCGCCGGTCTTTGACCCACTGTGCGCTGACGCTACTACACTATCATCCTTCAACAGACATTTAATTAAAATTCATAGACGTTTGTGCACTCTAATAGGATTTCGTTAAGAACATCAATAGAGTTGTCTAGCCGACATTGATAATAATGTTACTGTTCCAAATAAAAATGTAAATAAGCTCATTAATGTGCACAAACGTCAATACGTTATTCAACAAAAAAAATCACTACGAGTCTGAGAGTGTATAGAACATGGTGTGAGCCGACAGACGTGTTGCTGTCCTGTTGCAGCGGACGGCGGCGTGCGCAGCGAGGCCGTGGTGGTGATGATGCTGGAGCGCCGCCGCACGGCGCGCCGCGCCTACGCCGGTGTGGTGCACACCGCCTCGGCCCTCTGCGCCGAGGTCTGCCGCTCCCCGCTGCCCCACCTCGATCGCCGCGCCCTAGGCAGCCTGCTCAGCGCCTTTTACGCCGTAAGCCCGAAGCCGAAACATTGAATGGCATGGGACCTCTTCGTCCCATATGAATGAGACAATTTGAAGCACACACACTAAATGACCAGGGACAATTTTTGCATCTAGCTGGATGCGGTTTTAAGCACATCTAACTTCGGACAAATTTGTATCCGGCTAGTCACGAATTGTACATAAAGAGGCACAATATTGTACTTCGAACACGAGACAATATTTGTGATCCAATTGATGGACAATATTGTGCCTCTTTATGTACAATTCGTGACTAGCTAGATACAAATTTGTCCGAAGTTAGATGTGCTTAAAACCGCATCCAGCTAGATGCAAAAATTGTCCCTGGTCATTTAGTGTGCATCCATCGGCAATACGACAATTTTGTGTCTGCCAGGTGATTTTATTGTGCAGTGCCCATTGCTAATAGCTATTTTATTCTACAAGTTGTACCGCGTGGTGGACACATAACTGCATCACCGACGGATGTGCTTGACATAGCATCATTCCTTGGACAAATAGAGTCACATGACATTTAGTGTGCACAGTGGGCCAGAAGACCGCATTTGTCAAACTAAGGCGTTGTTCCTCGCTTCATTTAAGCATTACGCTTAAAGACTTTACGCCCTTCTTGAAGCGTAAGACTACACTTCAAGGCTTTCCCCCTCATGCATTTAGATAAGAGAAAAAAGCATATGAGCTCTTGTGCGCTTCACGAAAGGCGTAATTCTACGCCTTAGTTTTACCAGTGCGGTGGAGGCGGTCTTAATCCCAGACGGGTTTTTTTAAATCTCCAGTCTCGTTGAATGGGTCTCGAACCGAACGATTGACCCCACCAATGGATTGCTCTCCGAACCAAGAATCCATTGGTGGGGTCACACGTTCGATTGAAGTCTTATTTGGCGATTCTGGAGTTCAAAACGCACCGAGAGTTTTTGCCGCCTGCGCCGGTCTTCTAGCCTACTGTGCACACCCCAGTCGGCCCCGGTCCCCGTGTGCTGACCGGCGTGCCTGCCCCTCAGGACTGCGGCGTGGACCCGGACCAAATCGCGTACATGGAGGCCGACGGCTGGGGCGTGGGCGGCGCCGACGCGGCCGAGCTGGGCGCCCTGGATGACGTCATCGCCCGGCGCCGCAAGGGCCCGCTCCTCGTCGGCTCCGTCAAGGGCAACATTGGGCAGACCGAGGCCGCCAGCGGGCTGGCCAGCGTCTGCAAGGCCCTGGTGGCCATGGAGTCAGGCACCATACCCGCCACCCTGAACCACGTCCGCGCCAACCCCAAGATCGCCAGCCTCTCGCAGGGCCGCATCAAGGTCTGTAACATCATGGCAGCCCACTGGCGTGCTCAAGGGAGTGGCGGTAGAGGCCACTCCCCTTCTCGAAAGACCTTCAGAAGTATATAGAGTTTCCAGAAAGCTTGAAAACGTGGAAATCAGGAAAAAGTCAGGGGAAACCAAATGGATCAAAATGACTGTCAATTAGAGAAAGTTATCACGATTTTCAATCATTCTCTGTAATTGAAAGACGCTTAATCAATGTTTCATCCCGCTTAAATGTCAGGGAACTTTGAAGGACTTTGTGTCAGGGAATCAGTCACGACTGTGAATTTCGGTGCTCAAATCGATTGAATTTCGATGAATATCGGGCAAAAATTACTGATATTTGAGAAGAATTTCGGTAAACTATGATTAATCTCAGTGACTTTCAATTTTTTAGTGAATTTCGGTGTACAAGTTTGTCTTGGGTTGTTTCCCCTTGCTGACAGGCAACATTTGACCCGAACTTTGGCCTTCCACCCTCGGCGATACTGGAGCCTCCAAATGGGTAACGAACTGCGGGTATTGGCCGTGTGTTGGCCGGTGCCGTTGTGGTGGGGAAAGCTGGACCGTGAGCTGAACTCCGGAGGCAGCGGTCGGCTCGCATAGATACCCGCACTTACCCGCACTTACTCGCACAGCCCGGCACAGCCCGCCAGGTACCGTAGGCAGTCTACAACGCAGGCACGCGTGCTTTCTTGCCTACTTACAGGGTCGACGGCGGCGTGCGGGCGTCTCCAGACTTGCGGGTAGCGTTACCCGCAGAGTCTCGTGCAGGCTAGGCCGTTCGGCGCGGGTCGGGTTGGGGTAGGGTAGGCGTTTTCCGGGTCGGGTTCGGGTCGGGTAATGAGAGCTACCGGCCGCTACGCCTTTGCCCGCATTTCGTTACCCATTTGGAGCCTCTGCGCGATACCTCGATCTGTGCACGCCACTGCCGTCCATGCAGCGGACACCAGATGAATGACGCCTGTTCTGCAGGTGGTGGCCGAGAACACGCCGCTGCCGGCCGGCTTGGTGGCCGTCAACAACATGGGCCTGGGCGGCATGCTGGGGCACGTGCTGCTGCGGCCCAACCCGCGCGACAAGAAGTCGCTCTGCCGTCCGGCCGCCCCCAGTGGGGTGGCCCCCCTCCCCAAGCTGCTGCTCATGTCGGGCCGCACCCCCGAGGGCCTGGAGGAGGCCATGAAGCTGGTGCGTATGCTGTGGGGGCACTGCACAGCAGGGTTGTTAACGTTACTTTAACGGGTAACGGCGTTACCGGTAACGCGTTAAGCGTTAATTAACGTTAACGTCAACGCGTTTAAAATGGTACACAGGCCTTAACGGTAACGCGTTAAGTTAATGACTGTGGTTAACGGGTAACGCGGTTAACGTTTTACGCGTTAATGTCATTTTACACTTGGGCAGATTGTGCGGGCTGAGTTTGTTGTTCGGGCCCGCCGCCCACCCCCCTTCCCTTATGTTACTGAACATTGTCCAAAGATTTTTGTTTGCAAAAAATAAGTGTTCCTTATTTTTTAGAAATAAATACTGCTGTCGTTTTCCTATTAAATTAGGCGTTTTTCTGCGTTTTTTTAAAATAACGTTAACGCGCGTTACTACGTTAACTTAACGTTAACGCGTTACATTTGCCCTGAAGCCCTTAACGGTAACGCGTTAAGTTACTGCGACCACACTAACGCAGTAACGGTAACGCGTTACATTTCAAAGTAACGTTAACAACCCTGCTGCACAGGGGGTCAGAAGACCGTGGACTCCGACCAAAATCCCGGACGCTTTTTGACCTCCAGAGTCGCTAAATGGGACTCGAATCGAATGTGTGACCCTACACTGCAAATCCAAGTGTAGACAGGTCGACACTTGAAGGCGTCGACCAGTTTGTCCTACGCTCGCAAGTGTCGACCAGTTTTGTCCGACGCTTTGAACTGTCGGACACTGTGTGGTCGACACTTCAAAGCGTCGGACACTGTGTGGTCGACACTTGCAAGCGTCGGCAAGCGTAGGACATACTGGTCAACGCCTACAAGTGTCGACCTGTCCCACTCTTGGATTTGCAGTGTACTAATGGATTCCGCGTTCGGAAAGCAATCCATTGCTAGGGTCACACGTTTGGTTTGAGTCCTGTTTAGCGACTCTGCAGCTCAAAACGCGTCTAGAGTTTTGGCCGCCGCCCACTGTGCACTGCGAGCGACTGACTGTACTAGAGACTCGATCCGGACGGAGGTGAACGAACTTGTTGTCGGGCAGGCCGAGAGCAACGCGTCCGACCCGGAGTACGTCCACTTGCTGCACGGCGCCTTCTCCTCGGACATCTTCGGCCACATGTACCGCGGCTTCTCCGTCGTCCCCAAGGCCGACGAGGCGCGGCCCGCGCAGATCAAGGTCAGCAACTCTGGGGAAACTATAGCGGAGTATTACCCTGTCATCCCTGGCGTGTTCGGTTTGCGCTTGAAATCAGTGGTAACAGGCTTTTCAACAAGACTTCTCCTACCTCATGCATGGAGGAATTTCTAGTCTATGCTTCATTTCAAGTGTAACGTCTTTACTAGTAGTGTGTGACGTGGCCTATTCCAATCTCGAGTCGAATGTTGGAAAATATTTCCAAATCGAATCGAATCAGGGCACATTCAATTCGGTATTCGGTTTGATTCGAATACGAAGCGAATTGGGTCTTACAAGGGCTAAAATGAGCACTTGTGTGCTGTTTTGGTCCTAATTGATCCGAATTCGATATTTTACATTTTTGTTTCGTTTTCGAATCGAGTGGGACTGATTCGGTTTCGAAGCATTCGCACACCACCACTCTTCAAGCGTCACCTAATGCTTTCCTCAAGCAAAGAGTGACGCATCAGTTTCACCGGTGAAGCCAACACGCACACGTTTGAGCTTCATCAGAAACCTAACTTTGCTTACCTTGTGACGAGTCTAGCTCCACAACGGCAACAAGCGGCCCGTGTGGTTCGTGTACTCGGGCATGGGCAGCCAGTGGGCCGGCATGGGCGACGACCTGATGCGCATCCCCGTGTTCGCCGCCGCCGTGGAGCGCTGTCACAACGCCCTGGTGCCGCTCGGCCTGGACCTCAAGCACATCATCTGCACCAAGGACCCCCACATCTTCGACAACATCCTCCACTCCTTCGTGGGCATCGCCGCCGTGCAGGTGGGACGCAGTTGCGGATCCAGAGGCGGTCTGAGGGAGGGGCACAGGCTAAGTAGCCCTGTTTGCTCACTTGCAAGGACAAAGTGTCGATTTTCGCCAACCTTATTCACTTAAAAAAGTCTACGAAGAATCTGCTTTGTAACTACAAAGATATATGTAGGCTTCGTAGAATTGCTTCGTATTATGAAGAACTGCTTCGTATTATGAAGGGTTTTGCTTCATAATAGGGAGCACTTTTTAGTAGATATTACAATGCTTTCGGCTTCTTCGTATTACGAAGCGATGCTTGGTAGACTTTTTTCTGTGTTCAGGCGGCTATCTAGGTGCCAAGGCTCTAAAAACTATGCCGTTGCAGCGCGTAAACCATTTTCCGCCCGTGAACGGCGTGAGTTGTTTTATGCCCTTGGAAGTGGCGTGAATAAGTATAGGACTTCTTGCCCAATTTTTATTCCCTTTGAAAGCCATTAAGTCATTATGTCCTTAAAGAGTGTGCAAGAGTTGTTATGCCCACACTCAATTACTACGTAGGTTTTTGTGCATACGTAACGCTCAAAATTACACATGCATTTCGTTGCGCACAAAATTGTGCGCAAGAACGCACGATTTTCTGCATACCCGCGCACTTAATCGTGCATTGTGACGTACAAATTGGGGCGTTACAAAGTGCAAGTTCCATTTCGTGCGCGGGCGCACACTAAAACCTACGTAGTAATTTAGTGTGCCCGTAAGGGCGTAGGATTAATGCCTCTGTGTGGGGGATTTCAATTGTTGGTTTGAGTGCCAGTGACGCCTTGCCTTGCAGATCGGCCTGACGGACGTGCTGCGCGCCGTGGGCGTGGAGCCGGACGGCATGGTGGGCCACTCGGTGGGCGAGCTGGGCTGCGCCTACGCGGACGGCTGCATCACGGCGGAGCAGATGATGCTGGCGGCGCACGCGCGCGGCCAGGCCTCCAACGAGACGAAGCTCATCCCGGGCATGATGGCCGCCGTGGGCCTCGGCTACAAGGACGTGAAGCCCATGCTGCCCGAGGCCATCGACATCGCCTGCCACAACTCGTCCACTAGCTGCACGCTGTCCGGCCCCGCGGCCGACATGCACGCCTTCGTGGCGCAGCTGACGGCCAAGGGCATCTTCGCCCGCGCCGTCAACGTGAGCAACATCGCGTACCACAGCCGCTACATCCAGCCCGCCGCGCCGCGCCTGCTGGAGCTGCTCAAGGACGTCATCACGGAGCCCAAGAAGCGCTCGCAGCGCTGGCTCACCACCTCCGCGCAGTACGCCCAGGCCGGCCTGCACGACGTCAAGTACGCCACGCCGCAGTACTTCACCAACAACCTGCTCAGCTCGGTGTACTTCGAGGAGGCCTGCGACCAGATCGACTGGGACGCGCTGGCCATCGAGATTGCCCCCCACGGCCTGCTGCAGGCCATCCTGAAGCGCTCCCTGCACAAGGACGCCGTCAACGTGGCCCTCACCAAGCGGGACATGCCCGGCTCGGCCCTGGTGCTGGACGCGCTCGGCAAGTGAGTACCTTGCGATGGAACCCGGCAGGAACAACACGCGTACCTTGCGAACAGACGTATTTGTAGGTATGCGAGGAATGTGACTTGTTTCCTGGTGCGAAGACCTCACTTGTGAAACTTAAGCGCTGACAACTCTTGAAACGCGGGGGTGGAGGTGTGGAATTGTCAGTCTCCACCTTTGGAAGTGGAGAGTTTGCAGCGTCTTCACCTCAAGTGTGGAGTTCTGCATGTTTCCACCATGCCGAGCGATGGGGACTCGTCCACACTTAAAGTGTGGAGAGTGCAAACTCTGCATTTGCAAGTGTGGAGACTTACTCCACACCACGACCTGTGGAGTTGTCCACCCTTGGTTTGACAGTGTTCGCAGTCTCGGCAGAAATCTCCGCATTACAAACCACTAGCCATTTGCCAACCTCACGCTTGTAATTTGCCAAGAACGTGTTTGACTTATGGTTCGCTGTTTGCAAAATTACGAACTCACAGTAATACAATCCAGTCGAATTCTTCACAAGCTACAAACTAAATGGTTTGTAATGCGAGCGTATTCTTCTCAAAGTTCGAAGAGATCATCCCTGGTGTAACTGGGGCGTAGTTCTACTACGCTTCATCCAGGCATAGAAGTACGCTTGATGACTTTAGGCTCTTCTTGAAGCGTACAACTACGCTTCAAGGCAATTCTCCCCATGCAATTTTATAGGAGGAAAAGAGCGCATGAACACCTGTACGCTTAAAGGAGAGCGTACAGACTGTGCGCTTCACGAAAAGAGTAAGTTCTAAGAATGTATTCGCGCACTAAAGCAACCCTTGCCGCCAGTTTGTACACGGAGGGGCTCAGCCTGGACGTGGCCAAGCTGTACCCGGCCGTCGCCCGCCCGGTGTGCAGGGACACGGCTTCCCTGGCGCCGCTCGCCACTTGGGACCACCGGGACTCCTGGCCCGTCCGATTCCTCAGCGAGCCCCGCGCCGTGAGTACCTGCGGCTCGCTGCCGCGTCGCTGCGTGTGGCGGTCTAACAGTGCCGCCATCTACCGAGGGGAGGCCGTGGTTTTATAACCAAGGGGTTGAAGTGAATTTTCAAATATGTAATTGACATCACGCTGCAGTAATGGATTCACCTCGACAGGATAAACTCTAAATGTCAACACACGTCATAGGTTCTGGCTGGAAACGAAACAGTTGCATTATTACGTCAAACCGACGCTGCACAAACTGTTGGAGGCCAGGAACTGTTTCATTTTCTGTTTGTCTTGTCGAGACGACTCCATGGTTGAAGTAAAGTAAATTTAGAGATCTTAAAAAAATCCACTTGAACCCGATTGGGTTCCTTCCTTCGTCCAATCAGTATAAACCGTTTAACTCCAGTAACTTCCGTTTTTCAGCCTAACGTAAATATGCCCTATTTGCAGCTTTCTGTAACGCATTCCGTAAAATCAAAGTGAAAATTCAGTCCAGTCACCAGTCAGTGTACGCCCCTCGCTCGAACCCCATGGAAATAAAACAAAGGCACCCCCTTGCACAAGGCGGCCCCTACTGCCTGCTTGCTAACGCCTAGCCGGCCTCCAGGAGGGCGGCCCGCGCTACGAGTTGCAGTTGCCGCTGGCGCTGGCGACCGCCGAGTTCGCCCACCTTGCAGACTGCACGTGGAACGGGCACACCCTGCTCAGCCCCGCCACCTGCATGGTGAGTCGCAAGGCGCACTCTGACGTCTATGTGCTTTGATTGCCCATAACTGATGTGTGCATAATCTATGTACAATTTAATACATACATGAGGGACAAGTTTTCCATGTCGTGCTGAAGGCTGAAGTATTTATAAAATTGTACCTAATTCATGTAAAAGTCTGTACTTAACTTACAAACGCACAAATCGACGCCGCCTAATAGAACAATCCTAACTGTCAGTGCAGATCCAAGACGATTATCTTGGATCCGCACTGACAGGATTATTCTATTAGGACGCGTTGAAATACGCCAATTCTTATGTACAAAAAGTAAGCATTTTTAGTATCCATGCACGCTCAATTTCTTACGATCATTTTTATGCATATTACGATGATAAGTCGCCGTAAGGTACGCTTAAATTTGCAAATACGTACTATGCATAGTTGTCTACGTAAGGTATGCATGATTTAACCGTATTACGCATGCTTTCTACATAAGCTACGTATAATTTCATCGTATTACGCATGATTCAGCGTAAGGTACGATGAATTTTATTGTAGTATGTATGTTTTCATTTCAACGTATGTTATGCAGATCGTTTTAGCGTAAGAATATGAGAGTATTTCTACTGTAGTGTTACCAAACCTAAGGTTTCTCTAACGCCTCGTCCCACAGAGTCTGGTTCTGTCCGTCGTATCCACCCACGCGCCAGAGGGCTCTTCCATCGTGCTGGACGACGTCGTCTTCTATGATTTCGAGAGGGTGCCCGAAGAGGGTGAGCATGCTCCGCCACATATATCACTCACTGGTAGATAAATGAACAAAAGAACTCCGGAATATGTCTGGTCAATTATTTGCCTGGACGATCCGTGGTCCGTATCTTGCCAACTCCAACTGCGGCGGTTTCGTGCATGTTTTCCGCGGAGAACGTTTACAGATGTTCCGTCCTCTATTCGTACCCATTTTCTGTACATGTTCCGTACCACAGTAAGGATCCCTCCATTGACATTTTATTTTTATTCATAGACGTTTCCGCACATTAATAGAATTTTGTTCAGAAGCTTAATAAATTTGTCAAGACGAAATTTATAAAATGGTTTCTAAAACAAATAAAATTATTAATAATTAATTCACTCTGCATCAATCTGCAATCTGCATTAATGTTCCGAATCGAGTCTGAGAGTTTATATCAAAGCATCGCGGGCCTCACGTATTTTTTTTAATTTTTTTTTAAATTTTTTTTTTTTACCATTTATTTACATTATGGTGGTGTTGCAGCGGACACGGAGCTGTACGTGTTGGTGCAGCGAGGCAGCGGCTGCTTCGAGGTGGGCGTCGGGGACCGCCTGGCCTGCACCGGCCGCTCTGTGGCCGTCTCGGGTCAGGACGCGCCGGCCCTGGTTCCGGCAGCACCGGCGGAGGACAGGTGAGACACGCCGGTGGCCTGCGGACTCGAATCCGCGACTCTCGCAACGGCCCTGGCGTCTTTGAAGCATTGCATCAAATGCAATTAGAATTATAATTCTAGTGATTCAAATCATTAGTCTCAAACTACCCCAAATTTGTCTCATACAACCCAACCCCGGCTTACGGTATGCCTTTACTATGAGCTACATGGGAAAACCAGAACTGTTTTTGCCGTGAATACCCGTGCAGTCTCGGTCAGACACACAGTTCGTGTGTCTGACGTGCGAAGTGCGTGCCTGACAAGCACACAGTTTAAACAGTGTGCCATGCACACACTTGCGTTTGCAGAGCGAGTTAGGATGGTTTTCTTATGAGGGATCGATGTATCTGTGCATGCATCACGATGCACAAAATTAAAAATCCACAACACTGAGAATCAAAAGACTTTGGGTATAGAGTCAATTGGTGCAATGCATTTGATGCCGTTTTCATCGCGCCAATTGGTGCAATGCCTTGGCATCGCACGTGTATTGCAATGCCTTCCCATGCATTAGCGAAGGGCATTTTTGGGACGCATGTAGCTGAGGCATTGCACGTATAGTGCGATCACTGCAATTCCGTTGGTAAGTTTGCTTGCCACTCCAGTGGCGCTCCGTTTTGAATGCCCAAATTTGGCATTCAAAACGGAGCGCCACTGGAGTGGCAAGCAAACTTACCAACGGAATTGCAGTGACGTCTCAACGCATTGCACCTCACGCTCTATGTTCGTAGCCGTTGGAATCGGATCTTTAGTGGAGACTTTGGTGTGTTGTGGGCTTTGAAGAGTCGGACCACACTTTGTGTTGGGCAGGACGCAGTGCGAGGCGGACGCCGTGTACGAGGAGCTGGGCCGGCGGGGCCTGCAGTGCCGCGGCCCGTACCGCAGCCTGGTGTCGCTGCAGCGCGGTGCGCGGGCGGTGCTGGGCAGCGCGGCGTGCCGCGAGGACGACGAGCAGTGCGCTGTCGACATGATGAGGACGCTGCAGCTCGAGACGCTGCTGCAGCTGGTGGCGCTGGAGCAGTCCGAGGACCGCCACGAGCTGCACGTTCCCAAGCGCATCCAGAAGGTCGTCTTCGACCCCAACCAAGGTGAGCAATGGGCGTGTGTCACGTGGACCGATGCCCTAGCCGTGCACACTGGGCTACACTGTTATTCAACGAATGTGACGTCATATTCGTTAGAATGTAAATTTTTTCACGTTCGTTTGAATACGATGTCAGATTCCTTTGAACGTGACACCGCCGTTAAATTTGGGTGTCACATTCGTTTGAACGTGGGTCAACATTCAAACGTGTGACGTCATATTCAAACAAACGTGACAATAGTCACATTCGAACGAATATGACGTCACATTCGTTGAATAACAGTGTAGAGGACTAGAGGCTAGAGGCGCAGGCGGTCAAAACTCTAGGCGCGTTTTGAGCTCCCGAGTCCGCTAAATGGGACTCGAATCGAACGTTTGACTCCACTAATGGATTCGCTTGCAGTTCAGATAAGATTCTTCATGCGGAAACGCCCTAATAAGATCTTTTGAATAGGACCCATTGATCTCGTTAACCGTAAAAGTTGGATGCGTATAGTAAGCAAGCCGATTGTAGCTCAAGCAGAGATCTGCAATCGGCTCGCTCATTGTAACTTACCCGTGTAACTTTAACGGTCTAGGAAATATGGCTGTAAAAACCACCCGCCAGCCGCGCGTCGTCCGGTGTGCAGACCTGCGATTTGTTTGACTCGCACTCAAACTCGCCGTTTTGGCACGGATTTTTGTTCCCGTTTTTTCCCCGAGTCATCCCCACCACTCTGGCTCTGGGCGGGCCTCACGGCCGTATTGCTAGGCAACGGCGGTCCAGGGAGGGCGTGTGTGCAACCCTGCAGGGGTCTGTTGAGAATCGATCCTTTGGTTAGTGACACCTTCCGATTCGCTCGCTACAAAAATTTGGAGCTGTTGTATCTCTTTTGCCTGGTGCACTGAAAATTTAATGGAAAGACTTTGCGCCAAAATGTGGCGAGACAAAAAGTCTTGCCAAGCTTTGGTCGGACCTGAAAGTCTCGCCAAGACTTGGTCAGACAAAAATGTCTCGCCACAAAATGGTGAGACTTTTTGTCTGACAGGCCGCATGGACCGTGTTGACTGGGTTCAAAAGTCTTACCACATTGCGGTCAGACACAAAAGTCTCGCCATTTTGTGGCAAGACATTTTTGTCTGACCAAATTTTGGTGAGACTTCGACGTCTGACCAAAAATGGGCAAGACATTTTGTCTCGCCTCTGGAGTGGCGAGAAGTCTGACCTTTGGATTTATAGTGTGGCCTTGACTGTGATGCCGATTTCGTTAACCCATGGGTCGTGGGAGCGTGGTTAGCGCCACCGAGTTGGCCAGTGTGCTAGAGCCAGCCACAGCAAGTTCACAACGTATGCTGTTCGTTTCCCCAATGTACTGTACTAGTTAGAGGGACAAGAAGCTTGATGCGTGGCGTGATACGAAACGCCACATTCTTCATTGCCATGCCAACTTTGATGGTGGGAAGTTGGAAACTGGAAGTGGAACACCTCTGGCGGTTGAACCCAAGTTGAGAACTATAGAACGTTATAGTGACTTAAGATAAGTAGGGAGTACCCACACTCTAAACGTCTGACGAAGAACCATAATACGAAGGAAACGGCACAAGCATAATGCGAAGGTGAATTTTCTTCCTATTGAGAAGGTTTTTGGACAATTTGAGCAATTGCTCAAATGTTATTGCACGCTCAATTTCTTACGATCATTTTTATGCATATTGCGATGATTAGTCACCGTAAGGTACGCTTAAATTTGCACATACGTAATATGCACAGTTGTCTACGTAAGGTATGCATGATTTAACCGTATTACGCATGCTTTCTACATAAGCTACGTATGATTTCATCGTATTACGCATGATGCAGCGTAAGGTACGATGAATTTTATTGTAGTATGTATGTTTTCATTTCAACGTATGTTATTCAGATCGTTTTAGCGTAAGAATATGAGAGTGTGGAAGACATGTAGAGTGCAACTGACGTCGGTGGTGACGTGCACTCAGAGTGCACGTCACCACCGACGTCAGTTTAATTCGATACATTGTCGCGTCACGGACAACGTGCCGCGCGTCAGAGTCCCGCCCGGTGCGGAGGGCGGTGCCAACTTTGCGTCCGACTGATTGGATTGAGGATCGGTGGACACTGCTAGAGTGGTACGGAAATGAGGCTACACGTGATCCCAGGCGGGTCAGACCGGGTCAGACTTGTGAGAACACGCCGGGACTGCTAATGTCTAGACGCGTCCTCTAAGGCCAGGACAGTAGTGTCGCCCACGTGCTTTCCGCCACAAGGCTCCATATATTAGACACGCACACAGAAAAAAATCTATGAAGTAAGGTAGAAAATCAATTGTGGGTCACTTGTTTAAAAAATTTATATTTAGGACATTGATTTTGAACAAATAGCCAAATATCATCCCTAGACTACACACTAAATTGCTATGTAGTTTTTTTGTGCAAAGCTTTAAACGAAATTGAGCATACGTTTGGAAATGCACGAATTCGTGCGTAGCTAAGCATGAAAATGTGCATTGTTATGCAGCACCACGTGCGTTGTTGCGCACAAATCTGTGCATTCCACGCGTATGCTCAATATCGTGCAAAGCTATGCACGAAAAAACTACATAGTAATTTAGTGAGTACACAGTTATAAGAGGCTTCGATTTTCGGACAGAGTGTTCGATTTTCGAACGCTTCGCCGGCTTTCGGCAGTGTGGCCCTTCGCAAGACAGCGCCTTGTGAATTTTTTGAGTGAAATTCCGAAGTTGTCGAAATTGACATCACTTTACAGAAATAGATTCTTGTCGACAAGGCGATCTAAATATGTGAACACATTTCATAAGTTTGGATGGCCAATCAAAAAGTTATTGAACTTTAGAAGTACCAAATAGTAATTTTTGGTCACTTTACACACTTTGAAGTTCAGTAACTTTTTTATTTCCCATCCAAACCCATGACATGTGCGGACCTTTTTTCTTTGTCTTCTTGAGACGAATCTAAATTTTTAAGGTGATGTCTGTTTGGTTTAGTTTGTAAATTCACTCAAACTCAGTGATTCGAATTACGCAAATTCGAACAAAGCCGAAAATCGAACCTTCATTTTGTCAAAATATCGAACCCTTGAGATAACTGCCACGGAGTCCGATTTTCGAACCGAGATGGGTTCCATCCTACTTACGCCTGTTTTTCGAGGCCTAATATGGGTTCGAAAATCGAACCCTCTTTTAACTAAGAGGCGTTCAGAGGCGTTTGTCTCACAAATACAGGCGTTTTTAAGAAAATCATTTAAGCAAGTGTAGGCATGGCGCGTGCGCTAAAAGTGAGTGAAAGAAGTGCCAGACCCCTTGCTTTCGGAAATACTTCACCGGGGATAACTTTGTCTGCGTTCAGACATCATCGGTCGGGGGACACTACTATGTGAATAGGCAAGGGGGGAAAACGATTTTCCCACCTGTCTGTTGCGAAGGCCTTCAAAAGTGCGCTCAATTTTGGCAACTGCTCATATCTGTGTGCTGTTCCCGGCAGTGCTGCCTGCTGGCTCCAAGGACTCGCTGCACTACGACCTGCAGCGGCGCTCCGTGAGCCTGTGCTCTGTGCGCGGCCGCGTGGCCCTGCTGCACGTGGACTCGCAGGCCGTGTCGCTGCCGCCCACCTTCCCGCCCATGCTGGTGCAGACCAGGGCGTTCCTGGCGCACGAGGAGGGCGCCGCCAAGAACCTGGAGCACCTGTGCTCGCTGGCGCTGCAGGTGGCCGCGCTGCAGGGCCGCGGCGCCGTGCAGGTGGTGGCGGCGCGCGGCGCGCTGCAGGACGCCGTGGCCAGGGCCGCGCAGCAACAGCTGCCTGACGTGAGTATGCCCGAACGGGCCGGGGTTGGGGTAGGGCTGGGTGGTTTTTCAATGTTCCCTTTCAATTGAGCGATTCTAGTCGTCGCTGATCGAAGAACAAGAGCAAGAAGAAAACCGGAAGCCGGGAAGAAAGGGAGTGTAGGTGGCTAGCTCGGTTTATGGGAGAAATGTTGACAGAGATATGTTTCTTTCCTTTGCCAAAAAGTATTTGAAACTGATGAAATTGCTTTTTTCAAGAAGTACGCTTTGGAAAACTCTTAGGCCAATGCTCTCGTACAATTCTGTGAGGGCATGTTGCCGGCGCCATTTGCGGTTTTTTTTTATTACTCTTGTTCTTCGATTGACGAGAACTAGAATGCTCTATTTTTTGTTTTAAATATTAAAATTTCAATACCAGCGTATTCGTATTGGTTGTGATATTAATATTTTAATTCTTTGGTAATGGATCAATTTCTCAAACAACCGATCGCTTAATGTGTTTGTGAAACCTCTGTGTCCTTGGTCATCGAGTTTTTGGCACTTGTAACGTGAGGTATTAGAAGAGCAACTTGTTTACATTTACTGACAAGCTTAAAGCATATCTATATTGTGGGCCGCTGTTGTAGCTAGACCAATATGTAATGTAGATCAATATATTGACCACTCAAGATCATATATTGACCACTGAAGTATTTTGAGCATATAGAATACAAATTAATTTACTTTGTTATACGAAGAAATAGTTCGTAAATTACGCAGTATTTTCTTTATAAGCTTATTTAGGCTTAAAATACTTTGTTATAACAAGCTGCTTTTCTTTGTAAAACCTAAAATAGTTCGTAAGGTTTCCTCAGTGCACTATAAATACAAGATATTGATTTCAGATTCAATTTGAATATTGTAATCATTGAGTATAGATAATGAAATCACAACACTGCCAAAGCCCTGGGCTGAGGTCGGCCAAGATTATTGTGGCTCGAAACACCAGCGCTCCATTTGCTTGCAGCTGCCGGTTCACGTGGCGAGCGTGGCCGACGCGGTGGACGGCGCGGCACTGGTGGTGAGCGACGCGGCCGACATGGACGCCGGCCTGGACGCGGCGCGGCGCCACGGCGGGCTGCTGCTGACCGAGCTGCCGGCGGGGCTGCCGCCGCCGCCCAAGCTGCGCGTGCTGCTGGGCGTGCAGCAGGCCGGCCGGCGGTACGCGCTGCTCAAGCACGCCGTGGACGTGGACCCGGCCAGTGAGGTGCTGCACGTGGAGGTGCTGCCGCTGGAGCGGCTGTCGCTCTGCAAGGACGCCGTGGTGTACCTGGTGTTCCACGGCGTGCCGCTGCCGGCCGTGCCGGGCATCGTGAACACGCTGGCCGCGGCGCCCGGCGGCGACCGCGCGGTCTGCGTGTTCCTGCAGGACAACGCGGCGCCCCCCTTCGCCCTGGACGCGCCCCTGTACGCCGCGCAGCTGCGCCTGGGGCTGCGCGTCAACGTCCTGCAGGGCGGCCGCTGGGGCTGGCTGCACCGCCGGCACCTGGCTCACCTGAGCGCCGAGGCCGCGCCCTGCCTGCAGCGCCCCAGGCAGCTGCACATGGACGCGCTGCAGGTCAAGTGCCTGGGCGTCAACCCCCACAACGACGTGGCCGAGGACACGGCCGTGGGGCTGCTGGACTACGCAGGCGTGCGCGCGGCCGGCGTGCGCGTGATGGGCGTGTGCGCGTCGGGCGCAGGGCCGCTGCAGCCTGACGCCGTCCTGGAGTGGCCCGTGCCGGCCGGCTGGTCCGACGAGGCCGCCGCCACCGTGCCGCTCGTGTACGCCACGGCCGCGAACGCGGTGCATGAACAGGTAGGTTGGCTGCCTCTTGCTGCTCCTGGCTTATGAAACACCTGCGCGCAGTGGGCCAGAAGACCGGCGCAGGTGGCAAAAACTCCAGACGCGTTTTGAGCTCCAGCGTCGTTAAACAGGACTCGAATCGAACGTGTGACCCTGCCAACGGATTCCTCGTTCAGAGAGCAATCGAATGATGGGGTCACACGGTCGGTTCGAGTCCTGTTCAGCGACGCTGGAGCTCAAAACGCGCCTAGAATTTTGTCCGTCTCCGGCCCACTGTGCGCCGGCGACGTGCGCCGCGCCCTCACGCCCGTCCGTCTGCAGCTGTGCGTCCGCCGCGGGGAGCGCGCCCTGGTGGTGGACGCCGCCTCGGCGCTGGGCCGCGCCGCCGTGGCGCTGCTGCTGCGCGCCGAGTGCCGCGTGGTGGCCGTGGTCAAGGACCGCCAGCAGGAGGCCGCCCTGCGCGCGCACTTCCCCCACGCCGCCCTGGACACGCTGGTCGGCACGCCCAAGGACTTCCCGTCCAAGCTGGCGCACCGCTACGGCAAGGCGTGCATGGACGTGGCGCTGACGCAGGGCGGCGCCGACGTCTTCCGCTGCGTCTTCGACATCATGAACCACTTCAGCCGCGTGCTGCACGTCGGCACCGGCCTCAAGGACGTCGGCAGCAGCGTGGGTGAGTAGGGCATCGGGTCGGCGGACCTCCGGGCAGAGTGCGCTGAGGGGCTCTTCCCTCTTGGGCCGTACACCGCTAGAAAAAGGGTGAATAGTACAAAATTACAACAAAAACTGTACAGTAAAAGTACAAGGGATTGTCGGAAGTACAACAAGAATTGTACGAACCACAACGAGGCCTCGACTGCACTGCATTCCTTATGCCGGTTCCATTGTACTTTGTATCACAATTGTTGTACTTTGCAAGTACAATACATTCCTGATAAAAAATTAGCCAGGAATTTGTGTACTATCGTTGTGGTTTTTTTCTTGCAGTGTAGTAATGCGTGAGCCAAACACCTCTCACAGAAAAATAGTATACGAAGTATGGCTTCGTCATACGAATAAAACGAAGGCATTGTAAAATCTACGAAGAAATGCTTCGTGTTATGAATCACAATCCTCCGTAATACGAAGCATTTCTTCGTAATACGAAGCAATTCTACTATGCCTTCATTTTCTTCCTATTCTCAAAGCAGATTCACACTAAACGTTTTTGCACAAATTTTGTACGGGATGCAACAGTTTCTTGTGCACGCAAACTTTAGGGAAATATGTGCAATATTTCGTACGAAAATTGTACGAAAAGTTCATCTGCACAAAAAACTGTGATGCTTCGTACAAAATTGAACATAACATTTAGTGTGTTCTTCGTACACTCCCAATTTCCTAGTGAGAAATGCCGTGCTGTTATAATATTAAGCAGATTCTTAGTACTCTACGACACAAATGTATCATAATACAGAGAAATTTGTTCGTAATACGAAGAAATTGATCTGTGGCTACCGAGAATCCTTCACCATAGATTACTACCTTCGTTGTGCTGTCGTAATACTAAGCTGTTTGTTTGTATTACGAAGAAAAAGCTCAGTAGGATCTTGAGAGTGCAGAATTTTCAGAGCGCTCACTGACACCCATCTGATTTTGTGGTGCAGGCCTCTCGACCTTCCTGATGAGCATCTCGGCGTACTCCCTGTCGTGGGACTGGCCGCTCAAGGCGAGCGAGGAAGCCAAGCGGCGCGTCCAGGAGGCCGTGAAGGCCGCCATCGAGGACGGCGCCGTGCAGCCGCTGCCCTTCCACGCCGCCCCCGGCAACACGCTGGCCGGGTCGCAGAGGCACGTAGTACTTGCCGTGCATGATATGTGGCAACACTGGTCTTCCTGCATGACATGTAGACTAGTGTGTGATGTTATGCACCGCAGCTGTGATGCAAAATATCACACACATCTTACATTCAACTGCATGCACAATTTTGCTCAAAAAGAGTTTACAAGAGGTTAATGTGTGTTGCTGTCGTCTGCACACACAGTTAACTTCTTACTGACACCACGTATCCCTGATGCAGACAATTTTGTGCAAACACAATTACTGATGGATGAAGCTTGACATACGGATGATTTCACCCGTATTGCGAAGATTTCTTCGTCCGTACCTTGCGGATGTTTTCGTTTGTTCGTTATGGACACCAAAACATTTGTATTACGGGTGAAATCATCCACACTACAAGCTAAATCCATCCGTGATTGTGTTTGCTCAAAATTGTTTCCATTACGAATACACGCAATCGGTGAAGGGTTTTGGGTGTGCAAGGTACCAAGAAAAACCTTTGTAACACGAAGAAAAAGTATCTTCTCAGTATGCTTGCACCATTGTCTTCACTGTCATCCTTCAATGAACATTTTATTGAGAGTCATTAAGGTTTGTGCACATTAATTTGGGAATTCGTCAAGAAGCTTAACAGATTTGTCAAGACGAAATTGATAAATTAGTTCATAGCACAAAAAAGTATGTTAACATGCTCATTAATGTGCACAAACGTCAATTCCCCTTTTTTTTTTTTTCAAGAAAAACAGTACGAGTCTGAGAGTGTTCGTATGACGGGAAATTCTTCCGCAAGTCATTTCTAGCGTGGCTTGCAGGCGCGTGGCGGAGGGCGCGGGCAAGGTGGTGCTGACGCCGGACGGGGGCAGCGCGCCGCCGCTGGACGCGAGCCGCGGCTGCCTGGTGGTGGCGCCGGCCGCCAAGGCCGTGTCGCTGGCCGAGTGGCTGCTGTCCCTGGGCGCGCGGGACGTGAGCGTGGCGCCCAGCACGGCGGTGGGCGCGGCCTGGGTGTCGCGCCGCTGCGGGCTGCTCGCCCGGCACTACGGCGCCGCCGTGCGCGCCCTGCAGCCCGCCGGCCCGCAGCAGCTCGTCAAGGTGAGCACTCCACTTCGACCAGTGTGACGTCACCTTCGTTAGGACGTGAATTTTGTCACGTTCATCGAGAGTGAAAGATTCTTGATCAACACCAAATTCTAGGCGAGATATTTTAAGCACCCGAAGTTGGGTGGGAATTATTTTACCACCCAAATTTGGGCTAGGTAGGATTATCACCCAAATTTGAGAACTAAGAATTCCTCTCCCAAAATTTTAGTCCTGAGAATACTTTCGCCAAAATTTTAGTGCTGATCATGACTCCTCAAGAGGTGACAATTTCATAGCTCTCGTCTTTTAGAGGGAGAATTTTCTTCTGACCCCTCCTAGGGTGGCTTAACTTGTCATCCTTGAGCTTCCAGTGTACAGTGCAAGTCTGTCCCCACAGGCAGCCGGGCAGCAGGCGCCGCTGGGTCTGGTGGTGACGCTGGAGCAGCCGGCCGAGCGCGTGCGTGCGCTGGACGCGGCCACGCGGGCGCCGCGCTGCACGCTGGTGGTGCTGGCCGACGGCAAGCAGGGCCTGGGCGCGCTGGTGGACGTGGTGCGCTGCCGCAAGGCGGACGGCCTGCCCGGCGTGCTCACCGCCGTGGGGGACCTCCCCGCCGACGTGCGCACCGTGCCGCTCGCCGAGGTGAGCGTCTACGTCTACCGGGCCACACTCTAAACCGAGGGGGGCACAACCTACCACATTCGCTGTACAAAATTTGAACACATTCCCACATTCTGGAGGCAAAAACGCCTGTAAGTAGGCAACATGTGTGACAAATACAGCAGAAATCTTGCACATTCTAACACATTCCCACATTCATTGTACACAAAATCTTACAGTGAGTCACCCCTCGCTCTAAACTCGCCACGGACAGCACGTATCTGTAATGCGAACAGTTTTGTGCGAGCACAATTACGGATGGATTTAGCTTGTATTGTGGATGGTTTTACCCGTAATACCGTAAGCTGGGGTCACGGTAAAAACGATACCTGGTTTTCCCAGGAACTCCCTGGAAATCGCCTATGTCTTTACTATAGGCTTCCTGGGAAAACCGGGAAATGTTTTTGCCGTGGTAACATGAAACAATGTCAGGGTGGTTTGTGACAACGTAAGACTAACTCTAAGCCCCCAAATTGATAAATGCAAAGGCTGCAACCATGAAACATTCAGAAGCCATTGTGATACTTTTTCTCGACGTGAAGTTTGACAGTTAAGAGCTATAAAATGCAACCAGAATGAAAATTCTTAAGATAAAAATCATGCGCCTCAAATTGCCCGCAAATTGCCTCATAAGGCCCCGGCTTACGGTATAAAGGTTTTTGTGTCCGTAACGCTCAAACTACATCATACGCAAGGCACAGCCGAAGAAACCTTAGTAATTCAGGTGAACTGATCCGTAATTCAAGCTACATCCATCTGTTATTATGTTTGCAAAAAATAGTCTGTACTACGGATACGTGATACCCATAGGAAGTTTGCTGTATACTCTGCATGCACCGCAGATCTCTGGATCTGCTGGGATCTGCAGTGCACCGATTGCCCTGTTCCATCTCAACGGCCGCCTTGTCTGTCTCCAGGCTCTCCGCTGCGCCAGCGACCCCGGCGTGCACACGGTGGAGGTGATGCAGGTGGCGGCGGACGCAAGCCGCCTTGGCGGGGACGCTGGCGGCGCGCTGGCGGACCTGCTGCCCGACTCGGTGGAGGCGCTGCGAAGGCTGGGCCAGTCCCTGCACGACGACGTGGCCGTGCGCGAGCTGCCCTCACTCGTCGGCGGCCCCAAGGACCGCAGGAACAAGGAGGTGAGCGCCCCATCACCATCATCACAGTGGGCCAGAAGACCGGCGCAGGTGGTCATAACTCTTGGCGCGTTTTGAGCTCCAGAGTCACCAAATGGGACTCGAACCGAACGTGTGACCCCTCGAATGGATTGCTCTCCGAAGGAGGTTCAAAACGCGTCCGAGATTTTGACCGGCTGCAGGCCCACTCTGCCCCGGCTGAACCGACCTGGAGCTCCGACATGAACCCCACTTGAGCCTTGCGCATCCTAAAAAAACTCCAGTTTTGCCTTAATACCGACGTGTCGAAAAAAAAAACCATAATTGATCCGTGACCCAAAACTACCTTTTTTTTTCTACCTCATTAGCTCTTTCTAAGAAAAAAGGAGCTTGTCATAACAGAGTACTTTGAGTAAACATACGCTGCAAACTCAACAGTGTACACAGTACTTTCTCATAAGAGTGCACTCATCTGAGTACACACTCTTGTTGTATGCTGAACAGAGTGTACTCAGTACACTGTTAAGTTTGCAGAGTAAGCTAATAAAGAAAATTGTTGGTTTTGTAAGAACTATTTCTTCATATAACCAACAAGATAGTCTATACCTAAGGTATATGCTGAGGCTGTGTTGATGTCCTCCAGGTTCCGCCCGTGTTCCTGGTGGCCGGCCTGGCCGACTCCCCGGCCAGGGAGCTGGGCTGCGTGGCGCGCTACTTGTCCACCACCGCGGTGGCGGTTTCGCCGCCGCGCGGCGCCTCGTCCGTGGAGAAGGCGGCGGCCGCCGTGGCGGAGGCGGTGCAGCGCGCGCAGCCCAGTGGGCCGTACACGGTGGCCGGCCGCGGCTGGGGCGGCACCGTGGCCCTGGAGGCGGCCAGGGTGCTGGCGCAGCGCGGACACGTGACCGCCTTCCTGCTGGACGCGTCCACCGACGCCATGCAGGCCGCCGTGCAGCCGCTGCAGAGCCACCCCGGCGGGCTGCCCGCCGCCCTGCTCAAGCACCTCCTCAAGCTGGACCGCGAGGTAGGGTTCTCACTGTGGTTTTCTTGTGCATGACTTTTGCGACAAATTTTGCATGCGTTTTAAAAGGCACGCATTTCTGCGTAACTTGGCAAGAAAGCATGCGTTGTTGCGCATGAATTCGTGCGCCGGTGGAGTGACAAGGAATCAAATTGATAAGCTTTGGCTAGCGCCTGGGCTGAAGGCCCCTGGCAGGCAGGCCGCCCGGTAGCATCAAAGCACGGGCGCTGCGCGGGTGGCCTATCCCCAACTTTGCGGGCGCCTGCTCATTGGTAGAACTGACGCGTACACTGAGAATAAAGTCCTCGAATCATTTATGTTTCGCTCCTCTCTCGCCTATCTAAGTGCATGGAAGATTTTCCTCTCCACGCTTCGCACCTGTCCGTGTGTGCGATGAGTGGGAGAGAGAAAGAGCTACAACAGACGGCTCTCGGCATGAGTGTGGTGGTGACGTTGCAGGCCGAGGAGCGGGTGCAGCGCGCCTCCTCCTGGCCGGCGCAGGTCCGCGCGGCGCTGGGCCGCGACGACGCCGTGCTGGCCGCGGCGCTGGACTGCGTGGTCCGCCGAGCGCAGGGCCTCCTCGACTACAAGCCCGCGCGCCGCGGCCCCGTCGACGACAAGGTGGCCGTCACCCTTATCAGCCAGCAGGACCACCACCTGCAGTCCACCACCGTCACGGAGGTGAGCCCAGCTTCCCCCGCGAAATATGAATACGCATGTGAAATAACTACGAAAATAATCGTGATTTATACAGGCAACTTATCGGAAAGTTAATGTGGCAATTTGGAAGGGAGAAAAGTGCAGGGTAAGAAAAGTACACCTATATTGAGCTTGACATTGAGCCATCCCTCAACCAGATACACTACAAACCTGTCTACTGAGCACGCACTTACAAATAGATGCTTGCAAGTACACACAAACGCGTGCTTAGCCAAGCACGCACTTACTTACTAATGCATGCTTGGCAAGTTAACACTTTTAACTGCATACTTGGCGCCGAATAACCCCATGCTACGCATATTGCCTTTGTAAAGTGTGTACTTAGAAGCATGCATTTGTAAGTGCGTGCTAAGTCGACAGCTAGGTCTGTTTTGCATTTCTGGTATAAGTGAAATCTGTGCGAAATCTCTGTCAAATTAATGTCGAGATGTCTGGAAAAGGCCAGAGTGGGATGTACTTGTCATACTCAAGTTATCCCTGGTGTTGTACTATTGCGAGAGCTTGGTCTACTCGGCGAGGGGCCGTGTCTCAGTTACCTTCACTGTAGAACCTAAGCAAGTGTGGGAAACTCAACACCTGAAACGCGGAGGTGCGGAATTTTCAGTCTCAACCCTTCAAGCGTGGAGTTCTCCACGTTTGCTCCAAGATTGCCAAGAGACAGTATCCCTGTGAGCTTCTCCACACAAGTGTGGAGACTTCAAACTCTGCTTTAGCAGGCATGGAGAACCACACTACAAGAAAAGACCACAAAAAATAACAGGAAAAGTAGCGATACAAATCGGCAACTTTGGCCCGTCCCGTACATTTATACATTCGTGAATTTCGCGAATGATGCACCTGCAGCATCGCCCTCGCGGCGTCTTAGATCAAAATGGATATCATTTTCGTCATCAGCACCCTCAAAAACATAAGAAACAACGTTAAACTCAAAAAAAAAAATTTTGGACCCCCGGGATTTGAACCTGGGTCCAAACTTCTCAGATTTGCTCGAAACCAGCACCGTTGGCTTTGTCTCGTCGCCCCGATTCCAAAAATACCCCTACATGCCCTTCTAGCTGTACCCGTTGCCGAGACCCTCCTCCAGCCCATGTAGACCATGATGCACCTGCAGCAGCGCCCCCGGGGCTCGGATCGGATTTGCTGCCACCGAGCGGTTCTTAGGGTCACCCAAGGAGGCTGTATACCAAATTTGGTGAAGATCGGACAACGGGAAGTCCTCGGACGGACGGACGGACGGACGAACGAACGAACGAACGAACGGACGGACGCACAGCAAGCATCAGACTATATGCCCGTCCTCCGTATTTATTTTATAAATAATACGGGACGGGCCAAAAATTACAACAAATTCTAGCAAATTTTTTGTCAGTTTTTTTTGTGCAAAGTACAACGATTTTCGTACAGAGTACAATGGGGCCTAGTGACAAAACAATTCTGATTGTACTTGCCACAATCATCGTTGTTCTTTTTTTTCAACAATCCTTGTCAACTTTGGTTGTACTATCCACATTTCTTCGTGCGTCTTTCTGCGTCTGGAAGTGCGGAGTTCTCGTCACTTGGTTTCACAGTGTTGCCGGAACTTGTCTCTGAACTCGTTTGTTGCTGCAGGTGGTGTCCGCGGTGCACACCCACGCGCTGCTGCCCTCGATGGAGGACGCGCTGGCGGTGTCCCGGCAGACCGGCTCGGTCATCAGCGCGGGCGTGCACGTGGGCCGCAGCAGCATGCGCCAGGCCCCCATCACCGTCGTCTACTAGTGCTCTCTCCGCGCTTATGCTGATAATAAAACGCTTCCTAATTATTTCAAGCTCTTATCAATCCCTAACCGGCTTTCTCATTTTTTACTTGGATATTTATGGAGTACTTTGAGCCCCACCTATCCAGTGATGTCCTGACATAAGGAAAGAGGAACGCAACAGACTCACACCTCACCCTCAACCTTGAGAAAGGCTTCGCTTTCGCTCAGGCAAAAAACTACAACAACTATAACACACACTCATGACGAGCCAGCTTGCAAATTTTTTCGTTTTAATTAATATTCATGAGTGTGATTTACAATACAATCTGCGTTCACTAAGACTAACAAACAATTAGCTGAAAGAGAAGACGCATCGTTCTTAGTGCAGACATTGTCACTTTTCTTACAATTTTTTCAATGCGTGTTTGCGATTTTGTGATCGGGAGGCTTTTGAGGAGAGGAGCGCTTCACTTAGGTTTCGTTCATCTTATATTGGCATTTCTCATAACTCCACTGTGATTCAAAATGTGTTGTACACCTCATAATAACCATGGTGTATCCGTTACCCCTATGATAACTGCGTTGTACACCTCAAATTACTGTCGTTAATTCTGACCCCTATGAAAACTGTATTGTACACCGCAGAAAACTGCAGTATGGGGGTCCCGACCCCTACAAAATGTGTGTTAAGTAACCTCACCGCACTTTATCTGCGGTGAACTTAACACAGATAGTGTCGCCAAAATGGCAAAATTCGTCAAATCTGCGTTGAGTACAACGCAAAGATATGAGGTCAAATCTACACCAAGGCTGCAGATGCGTTACATTTGAGACACCGCAGATTGAGCTTCACCTCAGATAAATGGGTTAGAAGTACCTCATTTTCAATATCAGTGTCACGGGCAACTCTCGACAAGTTCAAAAGCTTCGTACAAATAGTTCCAAAACAAAAAGTTCTTTCCTTTTAACATTTTGTATCTAGAGGGTTGAATGTGACGTCATATTCGTTCGAATGTGAATTTTGTCACGTTCGTTTAAATATTACGCCACATTCGTTTGAATGTTGACGCACGTTCAAACGAATGTGACATGTGACACCCGAATTTAACGGCCGTGTCACGTTCAAACGAATGTGTCATCGTACTCAAATGAACGTGACAAAATTCACATTTTAGCGAATATAACGCCACATTCGTTGAATAACAGTGTCTAAAAAGGGGGGTTCACCCTCCAAGACCGGTGCTGTGACGAGTCCATCCGTAAACTGAAAACTCACGAAACTACCGTAAATTGCCGTGGGAAGTACGAGGAAATTGTGAGGTCGAGTTGTTACACTGACAGGAAAAAAACAGTTTTGGGTTAAATTTACCCCGTTTTGGGTGAAATTTCCCCCAGTTTGAGTGTGAAACAAGAACGGGTAGGATTTTCGTCAAAACGGGTAGCGCTTCCCCCCATGCCGTTTGATTTCCCCCTCCACAAAAAAAATCAGGGTGGGCTCTCCCCTGTTTCGCTTTAAAATCCAAAGACTTTCAACGAATTTTCAAAGTTCTCTAAATCAACATTGCCTTACAGAAATGGATTTATCTTGACAAGACAAACAACAGATGTCACCACATGTCATGGGTTCAAATGGGAAATGAAGATGTTATCTGACTTCAAAAGTTACCAAACACTAATCCTTTTTCGCCAATTGACAAATTTAGGAGTTCAATACCTTGTTTATTTCCCATTCAAACCTATGACATGTGTTGACATTTTTGTTTGTGTTGTCGAGACCAATCTATGTCTGTAACCCAATGTTAATTTAGGCAACTTTGAAAATTCACTCAAGCCTTCGACATTTAGCTTCGGTGCGAAACGGGTAACCCACCCGTGTTTTGGGTAGAGTTGCTCCCAAAATAAGCTGAGCTTGTTCCCCGATCTCGGTTCACACCCAAAACAGGTTTGTGACAAGTAAACTTTGGCGTGTATGGTTAGTCTTTTTTTAAACAGGACAGGTTTTCCTAGCAATTATGAAAAGGCCAAAATACATAATGGCGAGTTTTCAAACAGGTGTTGGCAGTACCCTGGTGGTAGCTTTGCCACAAAACCGTGACCGTCGGCTAACTGTCTCAGGTACGTCTACATGTAGATAAAATAAAGACCGACTCGGCTGAAAAATTAGCCCGGTTTCTCAATCGGTATAAAAACGACTTATCATTGAGTATCAGCGCCAAAAATATTTGGACGCACGGTTTAGCAGCTAATCGGAACCCACGATTGCTACAGGTGATGACTGGTGCTCCTCCCTGTTGATGCAACGCCTCGCCGCCGAGCCTCTGCTGTAGGTGGTCGGCGCGCTAGGCCTGGGCGAATAATCGATTAATCGAAAATAATCGCGATTATTTTGAATATTTTGATAATCTTTTGATAATCAGACGATTTTTTCGGACCCCCGATTAGCGGTTTGTTAATCGTGGTGTGTGAACGATGAATAAACGATGACCGATTATCGATTTATCGTCGCTTTATCGATTATTAGTTAATCGGTTATCGTGATCCCTCGGTCCGGTCGCTCGAGCGAGCATTGAGCATCTTTATGTCATCTAACAGCGATCTTTTCTTGGATTAATTCTGAGCTCAATTTTTTCTCTAATAATATTTTGATCTAACAATCATCGTCAGTTACATGTACGGCATATGAATAAAGTCAGTTCTGATAATCTTATTGTAATTTTTCAGCTTTTATTTAGAATTTCTGATTAATCGGCTCATTTAGATTAATCGGCAAGTTCCGATTAATTTCAAGGCGATTAATCGAGATTTCTCGACGAATCGTTTGCGTTTCCGATTACCAAACCGCTAATCGACACCAATCGCGATTATTTTATTCATCGGCCGATTACGATGCATGCAAATAATCGCCCAGGCCTACGGCGCGCGGCACACAGCGCGGCCCGGCGGGCTGCACCCGGCGGCCTCGGGCTACCTGCTGGTGAGGACCGCGGACGAGGTAGGCCACCCATGTGTCTCCCTCGAGAGTTGGGTTGCCGCGCACTTAGGCGTTAGCCGCTGCGCTCCACGAGAGAGGCGTTACGCTCTACCACAGCTTGATTTCTTTGAGTTGGACGGCGCGGTTCGTTCTCCCGTCCGACACTACTTAAAATAATAAAGAGAAAAACCAAACGGCTTCTGCGTGAATAATTTTGCCATGATTTGTGCAAAATGTATTATTGTCTTTTGTTGTTTTTTTAGTTTTTAGTCCCAAGTAAGACAAAAAACGAAAGGATGACGCTCTGTGTCCTTTTCGTTTGGTTTCCACGGACTTTGAATGTTGAAATTTCTTAAAATGGTCGCAAACCAGGTGTTGACTTAGCTAAAACACAGTTACCTTGCAGTTTATTTTACTGAAGAATATAGACTTCCTGAATTAGGGCCCAAACAAAAAACATGTTGCATGCCTTGCAAGGCAGAAAAATTCAAACTATTTTTTTTTTCAAATCTGTCATCGATGGGGTAAACACTTCAAGAAATCGTGTACAGACTACTCGGTATTACGCTGTATTACGGTGGTATTACACGTGTATTACGGCATTAAAATGCTAAATTTTGCCACATTTGACCCTAAAATGGTATTACAAATACGTGTATTACGCGTAATACTCGGCTTTTTGGTACAGGGCATTACGAAAGTGTTTACCCCTTCGTCTGTCATTTTATACTCACACGACGGTCCAAAAACTTATACTTCTTTGATTCAAGCTTATTTCCACTTGCGGGTGGCCATTTGATGGAACAAATTTTTTATTTTCCATGTTTACAGTTCTGTTTTTAAAAGTTGTCGGGAACCTTGTTTTGACAGGTGCGCCATACCGCCCTTTCCTTGCGGCCACTGTAAATCAAATGGTGATACACCTCACCATCTGAGGGGTGAGACAGAACTGTCTCACCGAAAAAGGGTGATACTAAAGTGTATCACCGTAAAAAGGTCGTACACGAATGTATCACCGGAAAAAGGTCGTACTCAAATGTATCACCGAAAAAGAGTGATACTTCCTCAGGAAAACAAGGGCCCATCTCACTGATGTATGACCATTTTTCGGTGATACATTTGTGTACGACCTTTTTTTCGGTGATACATTCGTGTTTGACTTTTTCTCGGTGAGACTTTTTGTATCACCGGAAATGGGTGAGACGTCTCACCCTTTGAATTGCAGTGGCATCGAGCGGAGTGGACACCACAGGGCGAAACAACTTGAATTTTGGTGTAGCACTTTCCTTGGAATAACGTGAAATAACATTGAGATAATGTTGAAATAACTTTGAAATAATGTGTTATAATTTGAATTTAAAAGTACAAAATTTTCCGAAGTTGTTGGCCCCTTGAGCACCAAACGCATTTTCTTCCAGCCAAGTCTAGGCCTTGGTGTGTTCAGTACAAGTCGTGCGAGCAAATAACACTGCAAGCATCAAATAACTGATTTATTGAGTATCGTGGACACCGGGGAGAACTGCTCGGCGGGACCACTCGGCCCCCGCGGCGTCACCCTGAGCGTGCAGTCGTCCTTGAGGGCCAGCACGATGCTGCGCCCGGCCAGGAAGGGCGGCGGCAGCGACGGCGTGGCGGCGCACGGCGAGACGTGGAAGCGGTGCAGCACCGCGGCCAGGCCCATCTTCACCTCCTGCAGGGCGAAGCGGCGCGCTGCAACCAACGGGCTGACTTAGGGACGTGGGTCCAAAGGCGCGGGTAAAAAGAGGGCGGGGGGGTTTGGCCGCCTGCACTCTCATCCTTCAAAGAGGAAGGGTAGGGGAGAATTTGGCATTTTGAGGTTACAGTCGTACTTTTGGTCTCTCGGCTTCGTGGTTCTACCAGATAAATAGTGACCCATTACTTAGACTAGGTAACGTCTGTAGACGCTCACTAGTTCGTTGAACGTGATTTATAGGGCAACATTCAAACACTTGCATCTGATACGAACTGCCCCGGCCCGGGGCAGTTTTTAACAGCATAGTGGGGCAGTTTGTACACCCTAAATGTTTTTGTACAAATTTTGTACGAGACATCACAGTTTTTTGTGCAGATGAACTTTTCGTACAATTTTGTACGAGATTTTGTACAAAAAGGGGGAAATTTGTGCAGATTTTCGTACAAAAATTGTACGAAAAGTTCATCTGCACAAAAAACTGTGATGTCTCGTACAAAATTGTACATAAGATTTAGTGTGTAACAACCGTATAGCAGTCAACTGGGGCCAGTAAGGGCTGCACAAGAAACGCATTAGTACTCAAATAGACCTTGACAAGCAAGTGTTGACATTTTGACGTGGTTTTTGAAGATTTTCCATTCAAATGTAAGCGTTTGTCAATATGCTTATGGTAATGGATTCGTCTGAGAGAGACGAACAAAAGATGTAAACAGATAGTGCTGGTTCTGAGTCGAAATAAACACGTTATATGGAGGGTCCAAAGTTTTTTAGCGTCCGACGGTCCATAAATGTAGCATTTTCATGCATTTTATGGTACAAACATAAAAAATTCCATTGACGCGTCCTAGAATTACAAAAAGGCCCCGTTACTCACTCTTTTCGCATTTAAATATGTTCGTTTACAGTGATTTGGCCTTGTTACGAAGTGCCCCGTCCACATCTGTTACGAACTGCCCCAGGCACACAAACTAACTCATTCTGCTCCACGCCAGGCTGCATCAGGGCTACGTCAATGTCCGCGGGTGCGTTACGTTCGTAAAACATGATACTAAAAGATAAAACAATTGCCCGGGGGACGATCGTTTACCGGGGAAGCCCTGACGGAAACTCCCGTGGCAAGGAAATTGAAGACTTGACCCATTTCACGTGTGGCGCACTTCCATCCTCTTCTCAAGGCCATTCAACTGCACCGGTCCCGACCGTGTCGATTGCAAATCAATCAGATCCAAAAAAAGAAGAGGTGTGGTTCACACTCACAGTTTTTTCAGGGGCCTCCATTGCGTAAATATGGTTGGTTCTTACGAACTGCCCAACCCTCCCTTACATTTTCCATGCGGTGAATGCAGCAAACAAAGAGCCTTTTTTTGGGTCCTTACCAACGCAGTGCCGGCGACCCAGACCGAACGGGAGGTAGGCCTTCAGATTGGCTGCAGGTATTGTCTTGTCTGCGCCTCTCTCGGCGCCGGGGAGGAAACGTTCCGGGCAAAAGGTCTCCGGCTCGGGGAAAAGCGCTGGGTCGTGGTGCACTGCGTACACGGGCACCACCAGGCGGGTGCCTTTCTCCACTGTCACGGCCTAATGGCAGGCAGAAGGCACACGGTCACTCAGGCGGCACGTCCAATACTACTTCACTAAGATGAAGTGTGAAGATGAAGTATTTTGCACAATTTTAACCCATGTCTCTTATTAATCTGAGCACAGTACGTATAAATATTTTTTTTCGAAACGCTTACACGTTGGAAAGTGTGTAAGATGTAAAAAAAGTGTCGCTGGTAAAACTGCCTAACTCTAGGCCAGCACTGTAAATCAAATAGATAAATCTCACCATCTGAGGAGTGAGACAGAACTGTCTCGCCGAAAAAGGGAGATACTAAAATGTATCACCGTAAAAAGGTCGGGCACGAATGTATCACCGAACAAAGGGTCGTAGGGGAAGGTGGGGTACATTGGGACACTTTTTTTCTTTTGGTCATAAAATCGAATGGGTTTCTTAAAAACGTTCCGCGTTTGTTGAAAAGTGTACGTTGTTGTGTGCTCTTTCAAATGGAGAGCGTTTACGGAACTTTCCTTTCTCTGGGTCCTATCCAGATCAATTTGAAGTTAGGGCTGCTTTGTCCCAATGTACCCCGGGTCCGGGGTACATTGGGACACTCATGACATGATCAGCTATTGCACATGGAAGAAAACAGGTGGCACTTCAGAAATATTTCCTTCTGGACGAGGACATCAATGTGCTCGGTATCGCTCGAATCTGGTCAAATTTCACGAAAAGATTAACGAGCTATGAGAGAATCTAAAAAGCATGTCCCAATGTACCCCACGACTGGGGCACACTGGGACAATTTCCCCTTCACAATTTTCTGTATCGCAAACAATTGTTGTAATTTTAAAAACTCCGTCGCGCAACATAACATTTATGCATTGCCAAACTGCATAATTTTTATCGGCTCTTAAACTGAACCAGAAGTGCAAAATATCGACTCTGTCCCATTGTACCACGTGTCCCATTGTGCCCCACCTTCCCCTACTTCCCCAGGAAAACAAGGGCCCATGTCGCTCATGTATGACCTTTTTTCGGTGATACATTCATGTACGACTTTTTTTCGTTGATACTTTTTGTATCGCCGAGAATTAGTGAGACGTCTAGCCCTCTGAATTTCAGTGAGAATCAAGAAAACAGTCACGCATGAACGCGTTGCTCTTGAAATGAAGCATGTACAAGAAATTCCCCCATACATCTAGATAGGAGAAACCTTGACGCTTGCAAACAGGGAGTAATTTCTAGGCTTAAGTTTTACCAGTGATGTTGATAAATACAAAGCGAGCAATTTACCTCGTCCCCCTCTGTTCCAGGAAGCGTGCAGCGACTGGAAGCGTGTCGAATGAGCGTGGCGTTCGGAGGGTACTTCCGAAGGGTCTCTGTAGAAAAATGGAAAACATGTCAAGTTATCGACAACTCGCGTAGAAACGTGAGCTAGGGACGCAATGTCTTCAGTTTGGACATCTTAGGTGGCCTTAAAAAGAAGGCGAAAATTTCAGGGGGCGGACCACCATCGATGTTTGGTTACACAAGATTTTTGAAGGGAGACAGGACGACAACGATGAGAACATTGGCGTTGGAGGGAGTGAGATAGCAATACTTTCCCAAATCCAAAGAAATGTTCCAAAATGTCAACAAACACTGTATTTTGGTCATAATTAGACTTTCCAAAGGTGTGGCCTCGTTACGGGTCGTACACTACCTAAATCGGTAGTGACCGCACTCCCTCCAGACCGGGTGCACATGGCCGAAACGCCAGTTGGGTGGTTTGCATCTAAACGTCCATCATTTTCCCTCGCTTCTCATGGCTCGGTACCGCCACACTCTAGGACCCTAGCAGAAGTGAGGAGTTTTCCGCGTATGGTTTGACAGTGTCTTTGTTACCGTGATCCTTACCTTTGACTACGCAGTCGAGATACGTCATGTTTGCCAACGACTGCGCGGTGAACACCGACGCCCCGGCATCGTCCCGCTCCGCGTGCAGGTCCAGGTCCCGCTGCAGCTGCCGCTGCACGTGCGGGTGGTGGGCCAGCTCCAGCAGGGCGAAGGCCAGGGTGGGCGCCGTCGCCTCGAAGCCCGCGCGGAACGTGGCGAACATCTGGGGCGCGTGGACGGAGCGCAGCATGCGGGCCCGCGCTGCGTCGGCTGTGTCACCAAAACACAATTTAAAAAACAAAAATCACTTGCAATTACATTTGTTACAATGAGCAATAAAATATCTGTGAACATCGGACGTAACAACGTATGTCATGGGAGTGGCGTCAGGTGATGACACACACACGCTTAAAACCTTACGAACTATTTTGAGCATACACATTACAAACTATTTTACTTTGTTATACGAAGAAATAGTTCGTAATTTACGAACTATTTTCTTTGTAAGCTTACGTAGGCTCAAAATACTTTGTTATATGAAGCTACTTTACTTCGTAAGGCTTCAATAGTTTGTAAGGTTTTCAGAGTGCATAACACCCCAACAAGAAGGCCGTGTCAGAGCGAATGTGACGTCGTAATTACAAGTGATGCAATTCACGTTCTAACGAAAATGGCCTCACATTCGTTGAAAAAAAAAAAAGGTTAAGATAAGGTGGGGAAGCTGCCATGGATTTGTGAGTGACACCATGAGACATTGTTGGTATATTCAGTTAAGAAATTCGCTTCGCGTTTGCTAACCGTTCTCTTACAGTTTGCTCGCTGTTTGCCCTGGGCGGACCGCGAGCAAACGGTGAGCAAACGGCGAGCAAACGCGAAGCGAACTTCTTAACTGAATGTAGCATATATCGCATGTGTCTTGCTGCCTTGCCACTCTCCCTCATCGAATCCAATATCTACCTTGCTCTATCTCGGTTTCAGCCTGAAACATGCTGTCCAGGAGGTTGGACTGTGTCGACATCTTGGGTTCTCTCGAAGTTTGCAAGTTTAAAACAATTTTCTAAAAAGAAAAAAGGAATAATAATGATAAGTTGAGAACAAATTGAATCACAGCAGTGGAACAAACGCTCACTGCTTACGTTGTGACAAATGAATCTGGCTCAATACGCTTGCGACGGGCTTTATGCTTACCGGAAAACCCTTCGCAATGAAAAAGGGCAAAATTACTGTGCAAGGTTTCAGTACTTCACCAGCACACATACACACATACAATGACTCTTGACTCTGAGGGGGGCGTTAAGGGGGCATGATAAACACGAATTGCGAAGGGGGAACATTTCCTGGTTACCACTGGTAAAACTGGAGCGTAGTTGCACGCTCTATTCAAGCACACCACAACGCTCACTGTTATTCAACAAACGTGACGTCATATTCGTTTGAATGTGAATTTTGTCTCGTTCATTTGAAAACGATGTCACTCTCGTGTGAACGTGAAACGACCGTTCAATTAGCTGTCACATTCGCTTAAACGTGGATCAACAGTCAAACGACTGTGACTTCGCATTTTCAAACGAACGTGGAAAAAGTCACATGCTACACTGCAAATCCAAGTGTAGGACAGGTCGACACGTCCTACGCTTGGAAGTGTCGACCAGTTTTGTCCTACGCTTGCAAGTGTCGACCAGTTTTGTCCGACGCTTTGAAGTGTCGATCACACAGTGCCCGACACCTGCAAGCGTCGTCCACAGCATGTCCTAAGGCAAACTGCGTGTAGTTTGCCGTAGGACTTGCTGTGGTCGACACTTGCAGGTGTCGGACACTGTGTGGTCGACACTTGCAAGCGTAGGACAAAACTGGTCGACACTTCCTAGCGTAGGACAAACTGGTCGACGCCTACAAGAGTCGACCTGTCCTACACTTGGATTTGCAGAGTAACGAATGTGACGTCACATTCGCCGAATAACAGTGGCTGGAAGACATATACTCTAAGTCAAGCGCAGAGAAGCATTTTCCCATGCATAAAGGTAAGAGGGAGCAGAGCAGATCCGTGTACCACGCTACCACGCTTGAAGCCAAGCGTGGCGAACACTGATTACGATTGAAGAAAGTCGTTGCAGTACGCTTAAGTTTTACCAAGTGACACGCATCAAACGGCGTCGTCCACATATTACATGATCATCAAGGAGCGAGAGGGGGGGGGGGCGGACGATTTAATTAAGTCGTAAGCCTAGAGCATGTATCTTAGGAAATGATGAAATGGGGGAAGGAGGGTATGAAAACTTCCCAGGGAGTTGATCACGCGTAAAATGTGGACGGTCCAACACCAGTATTGGTGGGCAATGCGAACCTGGAAAAATCTGGCGGTGCTGTTGCGGTAGGGTATGTGCACGGCGAGGCGGGGACACACGTCCATGAGGCGCTGCCGCAGCCGCCGCCACCAGGCCGAGTTGCTGAAGGCCTCGGCGCAGTGCGCGTGCATCGGGTTGCCGGGCCGCTCCAGCGCCTGGCACTCCACGCCGAACAGTGTCCTGCCCACGTCGTCCGTCACGAACCTGCCGGGCAGAACGACCATGGCAACGCACTGACAACTCTCGGAACAGTGTGCAACGAATGTGACGTCATATTCGTTAGAATGTGAGGTTTGTCACGTTCGTTGTAATACGTCACATTCGTTTGAATAGGATGCTATAGGGTAATTCTTTCCCAAGTCACCCGAGGCCCCAAAATCGATGTCTCGGATTTTGGCTTAACTTTGTGCGGGTGTCCCTTTGGTAACAAAGAACTTTTAAAAAAAATTTCTATTTTTTTGGTCGGGCCAAATTTTTTTAGAAAAATTATTTTGTAAACCAACTTTGAACCGGCTTTGTAAATTTGTTGGTGGCCGTAGGTCGACCCCTGGTCGGCGTACCCGGTAGATTTCCGTTCTTTTCGTCATTCTGAATAAAAAAGATCAATACAGGTCCCGAGGGCCTCTTAACAAGTCACGTATTCTGATAGATGTGGACCAAAAAGTTGGTATTTCGCGAATACCAAAAAAATACATCCGAGTTTTTTCATGATAATTTTTTTAAAAGAAGGTCGTATGGTGGCTTACTACGCTGTAATCAGAGTACTTTGAAAAAATTGGTATTTTTGATAACTAATCAGGGAACGCAAACAGGCTAGTTTTTCAAAGTACTCTGATTTGACTTCATTATATATCAATCGATTCGTCTTGAAAAGACAAACAAAAACCCCATTGGGGGCCATGACGTTAGACTTAAAGTGGCTTTTCTAGAGGCCAAAAGGTAACCAAAAATACACTTTTCAATTTTTGGGTCCGCTGTTTGTAAAAGGCAAAATCCCCCCCCCCCCCAAAAAAAAATCACCACCATACGACCTTCTTTAAAAAGAAATATCATGAAAAAACTCGAAAGTATTTTTTGGGTATTCGCGAAATACCAACTATTTGGTCCACATCTATCAGAATACGTGACTTGTTAAGAGGCCCTCGGGACCTGTATTGATCATTTTTATTCGGAATGACGAAAAGAACGGAAATCTACCGGGTACGCCGACCAGGGGTCGACCTACGGCCACAAACAAATTTACAAAGCCGGTTCAAAGTTGGTTTACAAAATAATTTTACTAAAAATTTTGAGCTTACCAACAACACTGAAAATAGAAAGGTCAGATTTCTTACCCTTAAAGGGTTGATACTTAAATGTTAGACCGAAAAAAGGGTCAATCACAAGAGTAGGACTCAAGAAAAGGTCATACACCAATCTACGACCGTTGTAAAGGTCATACACTCTCAGCGCGCTACTGACTTTTTCCTCATTAACTACGTACTCGTTTAAGCAAGGATAATACTTAGTATTTTTTAAGTAAGTATGACCTATTTGCCTTGTAAAATTATTAACAAAACCAAATTGTCATTACACTACGTAACAATTCATAAGTGGTTACTTAAGATATGAAAAGTACGTATTATTGTTGCACAAATTACTTGGATAACTATTAACAAATTGACCAAAAAGTCAGTAGCGCGCTGAGAGTGTACACAAATGTATGACCGAAAAAGGGTGATACTTTTTTGTATCACCGATGAGGGTTGATGTATCCCTACGGTAAACGAGGGCCAACCTCGCTTTTATCTGACTTTTTCGGTCATACATTTGTATATGACCGTTTTTCGGTCTTACATTCGTGTATGACCTTTCTTCGGTCATACATTTGTGTATGACCTTTTTATTGGTCATACTTTTTGTATTGCCAAAACTTGGTCCGATGTCTCACCCTTTGAATTACAGTGAAAATTTAAATTTTTGTTAAAAGCTCTTTGTTACCGAAGGAATACCCCCTCTAAGTTTGGTCAAAATCCGAGACATCGATTTTGGGACCTGGGGTGACTTGGGAAAGAAGTACCCCATATTCGTTTGAATACGATGTCACTTCGTTTGAACATGGATCTACAATCTACAATCAAACGAATGTGACATCATATTCAAACGAACGAGGCAAAATTCACATTCTGTAGTCCCATCCGTTGAATGACAGTGAGTGCACACTCCACCTGAGGCGTTTCGTGCACACTTTAACAAGCAGTGTGCCTAAGCGTGTCCTTGGCATGCACATCACACTTAATTTTTATGTTGAATTTGTACGTGTCACTTGCACGATTTTCTGCATGCGGGGACTTTGCATAATATTATGCGTAAAAATGCATAGTTATGCAAATTCGTGCACAATTTTATGCAAAACGTTGCGCGGTTTAAAATCATGCGTGTAACCATACAAAATTGTAAATAAACATTTAGCGTGCCACCGAGGGACAGGATGCTGCAAGGTACACCTCTAGCAGTGTACATGCCAAGCACACGCCAGAGCCAGGAAGCACTGTGCATCCAAGCACATTCCTCATTGAAGTGCTCACTATTGTAGTATGGAGTTTCTGGAGATTGAATTGATTTCCCGCCATATCGACATTTCATTTCCGGCTTTTTGCAAAGTGCGAGAAGAAGCGCGCAGCTGGATATCTAATTGAGAGGCACCAACGCAAGGATAGACGACAATAGTTTTTGCAAGAGATTTCGTACCTTTCCATAATGTCCTTCATTTCCAACTCAGCGTCAAGGTTGTCTCCAATGGATGAACTAAGAATATTTTGGAGGGCGCCGGTAGCGTGTAGTGGAAAAACGGCCTATAAACAAAAACAAAGAATTAAATTAGTAAACCGATAACCGACGGGTTTGAAATGGAAAGTCTCGGGGGACCGCAGCGTGTCATTACTGTACGACTTCACCCAGGGAAGGTGTGGGAGATCAACACTGATTACAATTTTTGGCCCACCCATTCAAAATTAGGGGGAGGGCATATGCACATGCTTTTGTGTCCGTGTGTTGTTGTCGTCTGTGTGCAAAGAAGAGGTCGAGCTAGAGTTACCAGATTTTGACACTTTGGACTTGACGAAACTTTCATTTTAAGTTGAGACACAACAGAAAATGTTTTCATCAGGCTGGCGCTACCGAAGTTTTTCCTTCATAATCTGATTTTTTGCATTTGGTGTTTTCACTTTATTATATTTGGTGCTTAAGAGACAGTTTCGGTTGGTACTATGAGCCTTTCACCCTAAATTTAATGTTCTATCGATCTATAAAAAGCGTTTTCCCGAAAATCGTATAGTTTCGATAATCTCCAAGAAGTGCGTAACCCCTGCACCGAGGAGGAAAGCATATTTTCACGCGCTCCCTAGGCCGTTACTGCCCCCTGGCGTCACGTTTCTGGATTTCCAGTTATTTTGAACATCGGCCCCCTTATCCGCATGCACCAGTCTGTTGTGTCCCGCTGGGGGAGCAAGGGGAAGAATGCGGCGCAGCTGCAGTGACACGCCTTGTGACACGCGCGCATTCCTCGCCACCCAGACTGACCACCCACCGAGGGCCCCTGCTGGCCATGGGCGGATTGGGGTTCGCAAGCCGAAAATGCGCGTCGTGCAGGCGCGGATCCAGAGACAGGACAAGGGAGATGTCGCAAAATTTGCCTTCTACAGCGGCAAAACCGTCTTGTTGCCTACCCTAGACAAAGGCCAAGTCCCGGCCATCTGGCCGTCACCCCACTGTAATTCAAAAGGTGAGACATCGGACCAATTTTTGGCCTTACAAAAATTATGACCGATAAAAAGGTCATACACATATGTATGACCGAAAAAAGGTTAGACATTAGCGAGGCTGGCCCTCGTTTACCATAGGGATACATCAACCTTCATCGGTAATACAAAAAAGTATCACCCTTTTTCGGTCATACATTTGTGTATAACCTTCAAAACGGTCATACATTTGTGTATGACCTTCAAAACGGTCATACATTTGTGTATGACCTTTACAACGGTCATACATTGGTGTATGACCTTTTTTTCGGTCATACACTTGTGTATGACCCTTTTTTCGGTCTAACATTTTGGTATCACCCCTTTAAGGTTCAGAAATCTGACCTTTTTATATTCAGTGCCGGCCAACACCCGGCCCAGGCCCGGCCAACACCCGGCCGACTCCGGCCAAGTCCGGCCAACACCCGGCCTAGCCCGGTAAACTCCGGCCAAACCCGGCCTCGGCCAACACCCCGCCAACGCTTGGCCTACACCCAGCCCAGTCCACAGTACATTGAAATGGCAGAATCTGTAGTTGTCTGGGAGCCCCAAATCGCAGAAACTGACAGGTAAATGGATCCGTGGTGCATCGAAACCGCCAACGGAACACCCACTCTCCGAACAAATGTCGTTGAATCAACAACAAAATGTTGATTAATTTTTATTAAGAAATGTATTGTCAAAATAACAGGCCGGCTCTTTTGTTGATTCAACAACAAAATGTTGTTGATGAAATAATTGTTCCTTAGGCTGTGAGAGCGCCATCTTCGCGGCCATCTGGTCATCTTCAGTATTATTCGGTGACAGTAAACAGAATTTAATTGTTTGTCCTGTCAAGTCAATATTGCAGCCTTTAGAAACAGACTTGTAGCATTGTGATAAACGGTTAGAAGTGATAAAAGGGTGACGATTACTTTCCAATCGTGGAGGCCCGGGCCGAGGGAGGAAGCACTACCAAAACCCGTGACTCGACCATTACGCCCATAGCGCCTGAAAGTTATCGAAATTTCGCTCCTTAAAAACGCTCAAAATTTAGAGGATTCAGAGAACTGTTTTGTCAGTATGCTACATTTACAAATATTTATACGCAATTTCACGCATGCTTTTGCAAACTGACTGGCTCGACAATTTCGCGAGTGCATGCCCCCTCGGCATGGGCAGACATCGCGTACAACTAGCAGCAGGACACTAGCCCGCTAGGAAACAGAACTCACCTTGAGTTTGGCCTGCGTGAATGCCGGAGACATGACCGCCCGCACGACACTCCACCGTTTGTCTTCCAGCGAAAACAAATGCAAGCTCAAAGGATTCGCCTTCTCGTTCTTCGGAAGACCGCGGTTAGGGAAAAGGCTGCCAACAGAAAACATTTCTGCATCAGCGTTTTGTATCAACCGTACACTATGTTACGATGTAGCAAAGCTTTGCACGTAATCGAGCATGCGTTTCAGAATGCACGAATTTGTGCGTGGCTAAGCTTAACAATGTGCATTGTTATGCAGCACCCTGTGCGTTGGTGCGCATGAGTTCGTGCATTTCACGCGTTTGCTCAATTTTGTTCAAAGCTATGTAACGAAAAAATTTACGAAGTAATTGCGGTCGCAGGCTCGTCAAATCCAGCATCCTGTAACGGTGGAGGAAGATTTGGGTATTGGGTCAGCCCCGGAGCTTTCTTTCACCTAGCTATTTCTGAAACGGTTATTCGTCGCAACTTAAATGAAACGTCAGCGTCAGCAAGTTCAGGTGAGTCCCGCGCCAAGCGCCGGCGAGGTAGGCCTGCCCGCTACACCGCGCTGCACCGCGTGGCTGCAATTGCCTAGCCTCTAGGCGCTTCCACTGCTATTGGCGGCTGGACAACATATAATCAAATGCCTTTTCAGGCCCAACCGGCCACGTCGGTGTGGCACCAGGGGAGCGATTCCGCCGCCCGCACTCCTTGCTCTGTCTCTCTCACACTCTTATGGCACACTGCATGAGTGCGAGAGGGACAGAGCGAGAAGTGCGGACGGCAGAATCGCTTGACAGGACGAGACGTGCCGTCCTTACAGGTCACGACAATGCACACTAAATTACTATGTAGGTTTTCATGCGCGCCCGCGCACGAAATTAAACATGCACTTTGTAACGCACGAATTTGTACGTGACAATGCACGATTTAGTGCGCGAGTATGCAGAAAATCGTGCGTTATTGCGCACAATTTTGTGCGCAACAAATTTCGTGCGTTACTTATGCACAAAAACCTACATGGTAATTTAGTGTGTGGAACAACAATGCAGTGAACAATGCAACAACGCCACACCTGTCCGAAGTTACCTTCGGCCAAGGGCTAACTTCCAAGCAGGCTGATAAGAGGGAAGACTGTCCGAAATTACCCCAGGAGTCCGAAGTTATCTCCGTTGACAGTACAGCATGGCTGAAATCGCGCGAGCAAATAAGAACGCATATTTCGAGGGGTCCTACACTGATAAAACAAACGCGGCCAATTCCACACGTGTGGTGCGGCCGCGGACTTGACCACGTTTGGTGACGCGGTCTCGTCTCCGAATCACCAAACGCGAAATCCGCCACGTTTGCGCCAGGTTAAAGGATAGGGCTTGACCACGTTTGCGCTTCGAAGTGCGACGACCGCATCGTTAAACGTGGTCAAATCTTTCAGAACATTGACCGCACCACCTCGTGCGGAATTGACCACGTTTGTTTTCTCAGTAGTATCGGGTCCTATTCAATAGATCTTATGAGGTATCCTCTGGTGGGTGGCTCGTTACCCATGGTCGTGGCAGACGCGGTGGATGACGTCGAGCCGCGTGACGAGGACCTGGCGGCCGCGCAGCGCCACGCACGGCCCGCCGGCGGCGCGGTACGCCTCCTGCAGCAGCAGGGCCTCGGGGAGCTCGGCGGCGGACGGGGCGGCGGGCCGACGGACCCAGGCAAGCAGCGGGTCGAGCAAGGCCGCCAAGCCGCCCCGCCGCCCGACGAGCGCGAGGAGGATCAAAGCGAGACCTGCAGGCAGGCGAACACTTGCGTGAGCAGCGATTCGTGCACACACTAAATTACCACGCAGGTTTTTGCGCGCACCCGCGCACAAAATTAAGCGTGCGTTGCGTTGCGCACAAATTTTCGACACAGTAATTCAGTGTGCATTTAGGACAACGGCGATGTGGCCCGCGGGGTATCGCTCGCTCTAAAGAACCTTGCAAACTATTTAATGGTTTACAAACAAAAGTAGATTGCTAAATCAAAAGATTAAATTTGCACATTTTTAATGCACCTCACACTATTTTGTGCAGGCGAAATTTTGCGAACAAATGTGTTCGAAATATTGTTAAAATTTATACGAAAAGCAGGCATGCTCAAGTTGTTTTAGAACATGTAAAAAATTGTACAAAGGAATTGAGTGTAGTTTAAAATTATAATTATAAGGCAGTGCTGGATACACCGTATTTACTGAAGGCACGCCCACTAACTTAACGTCTCACATGTTTTAAAACTTTACCTCTTGTAGAACTGGCATGATTCTCACGGCACAAACTACCGAAATGCAACCACACTCTAAGAGTCTTACGGTGAAAACGAACACCATTTCTTTATAATACGAAGAATTTTGAGCAAACATATTATGGAGACATTTATCCTTCGTAATATAAAGCTTTTACCTTGTAGCTTACAAAGAAAAGCCAAAAAAGATTCGGTATGTAAACAAATTAAGCTCGTATTATCTTTGCCCCAATTTTCTTCGTACACTACAGCCAAATTCACTGTCAGAAATAGAGTGCATACTCACTGCCAGTCACCGTCCAGCTTGTCGCCACCGCCCTACTGTAGCTTTGCTCCATGGCCTGGGCAGCGATGCTGCTGCACCTTGGTGGAGACGCCCCGCTGATAGCAATGATTAGGGACGCAGCACTGGTAGCCATGGTCAAGGACGCAGCACTGGCAACCATGGTCAGGGACGCAGCACTGGTGGCCATGGTCAGGAACGCAGCACTGGTAGCCATGGTCAGGAACGCAGCACTGGTAGCCATGGTCAGGGACGCGTCACTGCTAGCCGTGACTTTGGAGGCCGTGGTCACGGACGCGATAATGGTAGACGTGACTTAAATAGCTGTGGTCACGGACGCGACACGAGTAGCCGCGACTTTGGTCGCCGTGGTCAGGGATCTGACACTGGTAGGCGTGGTCAAGAGCACAACACTGGTAGTCGCGACACTGGTAGGCGTGGTCAGGGACGCGACGCGACACTCGTAGCCGTGGTCGGGGACGCAACACTGGTGACCGTAGTCAGGGACGCAACACTGGTGGCGCAACACCGGTAGCCGATGTGAGGGACGCGACACTGGCAGCCGTCCGCAGCGTCTGGGGCCTGGAGGTGCACTGGCAGCCCGCACCCGCACCACCGCCGTGCCAGTGGAGAAGGAGACGGGTGGCGTTCGAAAACCTGCGCGCCTGCACTCCGTCGCCCCGGCGGCCGGCAGCGGCGGGATGCGTCCGAGAGTCCTGCCGAGGGGAACCCCGCGCGGGCCTGCACCGCGAGGCCTGCCCCGGAGGTGCTGTCCCCGCCGCCCAGCGCAAGGGGAATATCGCACAGTGAGCCAGAGGACGGCGTAAGCGGCCGGAACTGTTGACGCGCTTTGAGCTTCAGATTGGGACTCGTCGTGAACGAACGTGTGACCACACCACTGGATTCCTCGTTCGGAGAGCACCCCAATGATGGCGTCACACGCTAGGTTCGAATCCCGTGTAGCGACTCTGGAGCTCAAAACGCGTCTTGAGTTTTGGCCGCCTGGCTTTTTTCTGGCCCACTGTGTATCGCCGTCTCGGACTCGCAGGGAGGAATGTTGCTTCAGCAAGTTCGGACGCTTGCGGGAGTCAGCGTTTTCTGGCCTCCTCTAGCAGTAAGGACAGAGAGCGAAACGCCGCGAAAAAGCAGGTTGTCTGTGGGGCACTACCGAAATTTGCATTTGAAATTCGTCAATCGATAATAATAAACGCAGTGTTTTGACGAAAGGATCAGCAGCATTGATTTTGATGACTTTCATGTAAGGGGCCGCTACATTCAAAAGTCGACCACTAAGATCGATTTTATTAACCTGAAAATACAGAGAATCCAATTCACGATAGGTTTGTAGAGACTAATGAAAGTAAATGTACAATCTTAAAAAACAGACAAACAAAAACAGTAACAAAAGCACACTATTCATGACAATGGTGATGATCTTGTTGCGGAATAAGTATGGATAGCAAAAATAAATATTCAACTTATTTCACAGAGTACATGCCTGAAAAGAAAATGAGTTATGATGGTAAGTTGTGCGCAAAAAAGAAGGGCTGGGCAGAAAAGTCATAACAAACACCGGCGTGCCTCAAGCGTCACGCCTCACTCCTCTGCCATGCCTGTTTTTGACATGGCCTTTCTCGTCAAACCCGTTGCAGCGGGGACCAACCCATGTGTTACATTCGCGCCCGATAACGGAATGACTCACAAGTGGGGATAAACACTTGAAAGCGTCGGACACTGTGTGGTCGCACTTCAAAGCGTCGGACACTGTGTGGTCGACACTTCATAGCGTCGGACACTGTGTGGTCGCATTTCATAGCGTCGGACACTGTGTGGTCGACACTTTAAAGCGTCGGACACTGTGTGGTCGACACTTCAAAGCGTCGGACACTGTGTGGTCGACACTTCATAGCGTTGGACACTGTGTGGTCGACACTTTAAAGCGTCGGACACTGTGTGGTCGACACTTCAAAGCGTCGGACACTGTGTGGTCGACACTTAGAAGCGTCGGACAAAACTGGTCGACACTTGCAAGCGTAGGACAAACTGGTCGACGCCTAGAAGTGTCGACCTGTCCTACACTTAGATTAGATTTGCAGTGTACTGTTTTTGACAGTTTTTGACTCAAATTATTTGTCAATCAGGGTGCAGGAGCGTTTTTCATCATTTAAATGGTTAGTGCTTCGAATTGCATCACCCGTTCACCTACAGTTCAATTTTGTAAATCGAACTATGACTTCCGACTATTGCTTTCACTGTTTGACACTTTTTATTCTTCGGAACAGTCTACCCACCAAAGTTTTTGTTCTAGAGAGACCAAATCTGGGGGCGGTCTTCAGAATTGGAGGCTGAAGAAGGCTGAGTATCCAAAACTGAGATCAGAGAACTATTTTTATGTTTCCTTTCGCATTGCAATTTTACCATAGAAATTGAGAAATTTCAAATGTGTAAAATGTTGGAGAAAAACAAAAATCAAAATCAATTAGATATTTCAGAAATGGATGCTCGGCCCTCTCCACCTTTCAGAATGCTAAATTTAAAGACCAAGGGACAGTATTTTTTCTGATAGCTGGCGTATGGAGACTTTGGGGTGAACGACTAAAAATAGACTAAAAATGTACTGAAATTTAAATATCTCAGGAACCGTTGGTGTCCAGACATGATACTGGGCACTGAAAGCACACTGAAAATTGAATAGTCGGACACAAGGCCAAATTACGGCGTAAAAAAAAAGTCACGCCAAAAATTGGCGTGACAGAAAATTCACGCCGAAAAACGGCATGACACGTGAATCACGCCGTCATCTGGCGTGATTGTACCATGTGGATTGGTGCGCACAATGCGCTTAACGAGAAAAGTCATGCCGTTTTATGGCGTGACACTTTATTCACGCCCCTGCAACGGCATGAAGTCATGCCGATAGATTTTCAGTGCACTCATATTAGGAACTTTCTTGCCCGCTTCTTGGAAGGATAGTAAATAAAACCTCTAGATTTTAATATTTTCTCTAGACTGTCACCTTAAATAACCAAGGGAAACCCTATTTTTACGCATGAAATATTTTTCTGCGTGGAAATAAGGGAGGGTGAGGCAGCTCGTAACAACCACCCATATTCAAGCAATGGAGGCCCCTAAAAGAAATGTGAGTGTGAACCATCTCTCATTTTAAGAGTCTTATTGATTAGCAATCGACGCGGTCGGGACCAGCACACTAAATTACTATGTAGGTTTTTATGCGCGCCCGCGCACGAAATTAAACATGCACTTTGTAACGCACAAACGAGGGGGCTACCATATAAGAAATCATGTGTCCCCTTGAGCGCCAGAAATCTCTGAAAATCGGAAATCTTCCCCTCAAAAAGGCAAAAAACGAGCAAATTTTGGGCGTAAAGTCGGTCGAAATCTTGCGAAATCCGACAATATCTCTTCCCTTAAAGAATCTTGTGTCCTCAAACATACTACGTGGTTGCCCCCTCGCGCACAAATTTGTACGTGACAATACACGACTTATTGCGCGGGTATCCAGAAAATCGTTGGTTATTGCGCACAATTTTGTGCGCAACTAGTGCATGTTTAATTTCATGCGTTACGTATGCACAAAAACCTACATAGTAATATAGTGTGAGTAGGCCGTCAGAAGAGGGTGAAAGTGTGCAACACTTGAAATCGGTCAAATATTAAAGTTCCATGCCACAGGAGTATCCGTCTGGACTTTCCCAGTAAACTATCGTCTCTAGGGCATTTGTTTTATCCTTTAGTATCATGTTTTACGAACGTAACGCACCCGCAGACATTGACGTAGCCCTGAAGCAGCCTGGCGTGGAGCAGAATGAGTTAGTTCGTAACAGATTTGGACGGGGCACTTTGTAACAAGGCCAAATCACTTTAAACGAACATATTAAAATGTGTAAGCGTGAGTAACGGGGCCTTTTTGTACTTCTGGGACGCGTCAATGGAATTTTTCATGTTTGTACCATAAAATGCATGAAAATGCTACATTTGTGGATCGTCAGACGCTGAAAAACTTCAGACCCTCCATAATGTGTTTATTTCGACTCAGAACCAGTACTATCTGTTAACATTTTTTGTTCGTTTCTCTGAGACGAATCCATTGCCATAAGCATATTGACAAATTCGCATTTTGAAAAATGTTCCGATTTAACGCTTACATTTAAATGGAAAATCTTCAACAACCACGTCAAAATGTCAACACTTTCTTGTTAAGGTCTATTTGAGTACTTATGCGTTTTTTGTGCAGCCCTTACTGGCCCCAGTTGACTGCTATACGGTTGTTACAAACTGCCCCACTGCTCTTGCGAACTGCGCCGGGCCGGGGCAGTTCATAACAGATGCAAGGGTTTGAATTTCGCCCTGTAATAATTCACGTTCAACGAACTTGTGAGCGTCTACAAAGGTTACCTAGTCTAGGAAATGGGTCACACTATTTATGTGGTAGAAACACGAAGCCGAGAGACAAAAAGTACGACCATGACCTCAAAATTCCAACTTCTGTTACGAACTGCCCCACCCTTTCTTAAGTAAAATGACGTTGTAGGCACGCAGCGTGGAAACAACCCGTGGTTAAATACTAGACACGCAAATTTTTTTAGAGAAAGGCAAATGTCTAAACCTCGGCCAAAAAATTGTCAGACATTCATGGAGGCACCCGCCCACCAGGGCGGCATGCTGGTCGCGATCCTCGGTGGAACGCCTCCGTTGAGCCCCGCGCGCCAGTAAGTATTTGGTGCCTTTGTTAAAAACATAAGGGGAAACCTTATTTTCACGTCTAAAATATTTCCTGCGTTGAAATAAGTTAAGTACGCCAAGTAAGTAAGCCATTGTACGCACGCAACGTGCAAACAACGCATGTTTTCATTATAATCACACAGAAAAATTTTAAAGGCAGGTGAGGATCTGAACCCGGGCTAAAATGCTGTCAGACATGCGTGCAGGCACTCACCCACTTGGACGACATGCCGATTTGTGATCCTCTATGGAAGGACTTTGCTCAGCCCCGCGTGCCAATAAGTAAAAAATGCCTTCGGTACATGCAGCGTTTAAACATAAGCCAAAACATTATTTGAACGTAGGAAATGTCCTGGAGGGCTTTTAGCATTTCTCCGGCGTGTGCAAACTTTTAAATGATATACTAGAGGGGGGAAGTAATGCCAGTGGAAAACGAAAACCTGCGTGTGAATAGTGTTTATTGCGTTATGTGCACCGAGAGGTCCACCACTCAGGTCAGGAGTGTACACAGGATTACCGATTACCAGTGATTGCCTACTGAAAATCTCAAAAAACTCTCTAGTTTTGGCCAGCTGAGAACACTTTTTGCCCATTTTCTTAAGAAAAGCTGATAAAAACAGCGAAAATATCCAGTTTTGGCGTGAGATTACCGATGATGACTGGACGAAGTGTACACAGGATTACTAGAGTGGTGGACCCCTCGATGTGCACGCTGCGTGTACACAAGATTACTTTTCACTATTTTAACGCTGCGTGTATACAATAATATTAGTCTTTGTAGAGCTCTCCGAGGTCTCGGCCCATCAGCCAAGCCGGCGTCCGCGCAGCACCGACTAGCCTCGACAGGTTTAAGAACGAAATCGGAACCCTGTTTTCGTGGGTGACCCATCGTAGTAACATTGAATAGGGCTTCTCCGATACTTGGACCGGAAACGCTGCACTCTCAGTCTCTATACTGACTTTTTTGTCAATACGTATGCAGTAAACGATCATTTACTATTACCACAGAAAACATAATTAGTCTCTACAGAAAAAAAACCCAACAAACTTACATAAAAGAAGAAATAGAAAATGTTATCAGTTGGCCACAGTAAATACATGTACAGAAAAATCACTGTTATCTTACAGTGCAAATATTGTGTTGTTACAGAATAATTTTTCTTTACCTTATTGAAAAGCAACACTATAAAATGATGTGAAAAATAACTGTGTTGTAGATAATTTAGAAAGTGGCGGACCGCCTCTTGAAATAAGTAGCTGTTTCTTTATCTCATGTATTGAGTTGGTTCGGTAGGTAAGTGGATCAGATGGTGGGATCGCGAATCGAAGGTTCAGGGATCAAATCTTCACAAACACCATTCAATCTTTTTTGGCCCGCCCTTCTATTCAAAAAATAGGGGGAGGGCATATGCATTTGCCTTTGTGTCTGTGTGTCGTCGTCGTCGTCGTTGTTGTCGTCGTCTGTGTACAAGGAAGGAGTTGAGCTGGAGTGACCAGATTTGGAGGGTACTTCAGGAGGGCCGTCCCCCTTGTAAAAAAGATTGAGTCCGAAAACTGGCCGGAGCGGACAGTCCGTAACGTGGAATGGCGGGCAGTCCGGAAAGCTGCCTCGGACAGCTCCAGAACTGGGCCTAGATATTGAAAATCAGCAAGATATCGGACAGTCCGATTGGAACGGACAGTCCGAAAGTAGCCTCCCGTCCAGACTTCCAAGCTACTTTTCGGACAGTCCGGACACATCCTCCCCCCCCCCTAACATGTGTGTGTGGGTGGCGAACTCAGTTGAAACTACACGCAAATGATGGAAACACTCGGGGACGAGGGTGAAAGAGGAGAGGCGAATAAAACAATACACCTCCCACCCGCTCACCGCCCGTCCTTCAAGTTAGAGAGACGCACACACTTGCGGTAGCCAGCAGCCAGCGGAGTTGCTTGCAACACTTAGTACAGCAACGCATTTAGGGACGAAATTCGATGCATGATAAGAAAAACACCGTACACTACACTTCACACAAAATCAATTTTAAGACAGACGCAATCGCCCGCACGTCGCTGCGAGGAAGTAACGAGTGAAGTAGATGTGGCGTTGGTGGTGGAAACTTGTGCGCGTCTTGTGACTTCACTCTGACCACGGATGCGGTGCTGTGCGATGTGAGTCGCTCTACTGCGCGCCGATAACTGGCGAAAACTGCATCTGACCGCGTCCGTCAGGTAACTTCGGCGACCCTTCGGCCTGCCGGCGAGCGGCATTTTCCGCGTACCCAGCGTCCGGGACGCCCGGGCGCCCTGGCTCGGCTCAGGTACATGGTCCGGCTGGGCCGTGCCTCGTCTCTGCTCGGCTCGAGCCCCGCATGGGGCTGACCCTGCTGCTCCGCTCCAGCCCTGCGTGGGGCTGGCCCCGGCACGGCTCTATCCAGGCAGGACTCTTTCGGACAGTCCGTGACTTGCAGTGGGGCAAAAACCAAGAATTGGAACTGTCCGGTCCGGACTTCTACCCGGCCCGGACTCAATTCGGACTAAATCAGACGAAAAGCGGAACTGTCCGGGGCGGGTGGACAAGTTTGGAAGTGTCCTTGGCAGGATTTTGGAACTCTTCGGTTTCACAAGGGCCGAACAAACAATCCGGTGGTGCAAATCCCGTCCGACCCGCGCAAGGCCTGCAGCAGCTGCATCATGGTTTGCATGGGCGGGAGGGGGATTTCCGCCATTATTGGTGCTAGCAGGGCACATAGGGATATTTTTGGAATCAGGGCGACGAGACAAGATGAATGGACCTGGTCCCGACCCCATCGGCCGCTTTTACAAGTTGGCCAGATCAGGATCTTCAAAAAAGGGGGTCGACCGACTAAAAAAATTTATTGCAGATTTCGATTGGTCTCAGCAAGACCTTTTCAACGAGGGGTCGGAAAGGGGGTCCAGGAGCCCGACTTCGTCTATTAGTCACATCAGGATCTTGAAAAAAGGGGGTCGACCGACTGAAAATTTTTACTTAAGTTTTCGATAGGTCTTGGCAAGACCTCTTCAACCAGGGGTCGGAAGGGGGGTCCAGGAGCCCGCCTTCATGAGTTATGTGAAAAAGTGCGACGGGCTCGTTTTGCGCCCCTGCTGTGCCTCCATTGCAAGGAGTTGCAGTAGCATGGCAAATATGAGTATTTTCGGAATGAGGGCTAAGAGACAAATGAAATGGGCATATTCTAAGGACAGTTGGAGTAAAAAGTGTAAGGACTTTTGCATATTGTGAATAGAAGGGCGGGCCTAAGTCACGATGGTACATCGATAACTTTGCCTTACCCGCTCACGGGGCGTTTGATGAGAGCGGGCCGAAGGCCCGGGCCTTCGACTGGCCAAGTTGGGTCTGATGCGAGGGCCGAAGGCCCGAGGAAAGGCCGCCGGCAGGCCAAGCTGGGCCGGCCCCCTGTCGAACCGAGTTGCCGGCGCAGCGAAGCGGAGCTGGCAACTCGGTTCGACGGAAGGGCGGGCCCTAGCTTGTTACTCTGGTATTAGTTTTCTGCAGAATACAGAGAAAAGTCAGAGCTTTCACTGCAGAAGGAAACATTTCTTCACTGTAACAGTAGTTTATCTTTTCTAAAAATACTGTAAAATCCATTCACTCTGTTAGATATTATGTACTGGTAAAAATACATTTTCAAATGTCTCTAAGTTGTAAAATATATTTTCTTTAATATTGAAAATATAGTCTAGATGACTACAAAAAACTCATTCGACAAATCAAAATTGTAACGGAAACCTCCCAAGTTTCTCTGTTGTTGATGACTAAAATTACTTTACGTACAGTCAAAATATTATATAATCGCTATAAAAATATCTTGATTTCTGTGCTCAAACAGTAAATGTATACAAGTATTATAGTATATTCAGTCTGTAACTACGTATTTTCTATCTTAACATTGTCTGTTTTTTATTGGGATTATTCTTTGTAAGTTACCGTAAAAGTTTACTATATTACAGTAACGCTTAAAAATCACTAAGCCGTAGAACAAAATTTCTATAAAATGGAAAATAAAATTCATAGCAGACTGAGAGTGTGCCTGGAATAGTTGATTTGATTGGAATCGACCTGTGTGCCTTCTTGGTCGCGGCCCGTGCCCGCGACACGTGCGAGGCATTGCAAGAATAGCCGTGGATGGTAGCGGCTGGCCTCACCACAGCCCGCTCAGTCACTGTGCTGTGGAGTGGCTCCGGACAGTGCTTTGTCGCTCGGTGCGAACCTCACGCCCCTGCGGAACGCCTCATGAACGAGTGTGATACAGAGATACGCAAGCAACATTCACTGGTAATAAAAAAAACGCCCAGTTGTACGCTTCATTGAAGCATAAAACTAGGCTTGAAGACTTAACGCTTGAAGTCCAGCTGAGAGAAAAAATTATCCCATGCAATTGCGGGTGGAGGTCGGAAGAGGGCTTTAAGCGAGGGGTCTGTCGATGACGAAAATTGAAGACACATGAGTGTAGTGTGAATTTACCCATGATATTTGCTCTATATATTTGCCTGTATTTGCCATATTTTGCATCAATCCGGACGGAAATGTGCATTTTACAAAATCAAACTCGTACGATAAGTTCTTTTTTAATTTAAAAAAAAAAAAATTGTAAAGTTACGTTTAATATTGCGCATGACATGTAGAGTGCACAAATGGACAACATACCAGGAATCCTGAACTTACCATACCACATAACGGCTGAAGGGAGGGATTCTTATAAATCAAAAGAATAGACTTAAATTCAAGAAGGTATTAAAAAATCTTATTTGAACAGAAAGCGTTCAAAGTTCAGTGTTATAACTATAACGTTAAAGGTAGCGTCAAGCCCATTACTTACTGGGCAAGGTTAGGATCCCTGCTCTTATCAGGCGTATTACTGGTAAAATCTTAGTGCAAAATCGCGTAGAAGTTCGAACGAAAAGTTTATCACAACAAAAAAAACTGTGACCCCTCGCGTAAAATTTATACGAAAACATGAATGTGGTTCTGCCAGAGATGGTGGGCCTCGCTGTGCCGGCTGCAGTGGCGCGTCGCGCTGCTGCTGCTCCGCCTGGGCGGCCACTGCTGCGCGGTGGGCTGGCCGCCCCGGCCCACCCCGCCATGGACGCGCTACTGCGTCTTCGCCCTCGTCGTGCTCAACCTCCTCAAGATCTTCTCCATGCGGAATCTCCTGATCGACGTTCAAGTTCCCGACGAAGAGACAAGCTACATGATAAGCCTCTCTTATATGGACCTCCTGGCCAAGAACGTGGCTGCCGTACTGCTGCAGGTTGGGTTGGATACCGTCAAGTCTTGGACAATTAATTTTGTTCATAACGTTGGGCGCCTTAAAAGAGATCGATTTCTTAGAAGAAAACCATCCAAACTTCCCAGGGCGCCAGGAAACCATCCTACCTTTACTGGATGCTGAAAAACCGTCCTAAAAATCGCACGTTCATTCGGTGTTACTTCCCTACAGCCTGAAAGTGCTATTGAACTTCAACGAGTACTTACCGTACCTTCGGAATTCTTAAATATGAAGGGCAGGTCTGGTACTTATTTAAGTTTGTCGTTGTCGAGAAATCATCAATGCAGATCGAAGGAGCAATGGAGCCTCCCGCAGTTAATCGTTCCATGAGGTATGATTGTGATTGTTTCCTGGCGCCTAGAAAAGATTTTCTTCAAGGGATCTCAATAAAGCTACGTGATCACTCAAAATCGATGCAAAATATTTCAGCCAAGCTACTCTGCAAATCGAAAAGCATACATTGTATGCTCCCTGGAGCATGCCTGCAAGCACGCTCTAGCTAGTGCATGCCTGCCCAAGGGGTCGACAACTCATATATTACCTCGTACGCGGTGGCTATATTACCTGTATATTACCGGTATATTACCATGTAATATATGCATATTACCACAATTTTGCCTCTATATTACCCCTATATTACTATATATTACACAAATATTACCTATATTACTGGTAATATACGTGTACTCCCTCGTACGCAGCTAAGGGGAGTTGTCTACCCCTCGTGCCTGCCAAGCATGCACTAACTAGTGCATACCTGCCATGTACACACTTACTGGAGCATATATCTAGTGCATAAGAGATAGGGAGTTGTCTTCTCCAGTAAGCGTGTACATGGCAGGTATGCACTTGTTAGTGCATGCTTGGCAGGCATGCGCTAGCTAGAGCGTGCTTGCAGGCATGCTCCAGGTAGAGCATACAATGTACGCTTTTAGATTTGTAGAGTACGAGCAGAGTAACGCAGAGCCCCCTCTGCTCCCCAACTTGCTGGCTATAGGGGTCAGAGACGGGTGGGGGAAGAACCAAACTCCTCAGGGGCAGGGAAAAATAAAATTCCCCATTTTAAAGCTGGCATCACTTATTTTGAGACATACGCGATCGTGTAGGGTACCAACGACCCGGAAGGAAGTAAGTATTTCCCCTTGTTAGAATGTAACAATTCAGTCTAAACGAGGGGCTACGCGATTCTTCCCCGCTCTGACCAGACGGTTTTCAACCTTCGTCGTTGTTCTTGTCGCAGACGGTGTTAATCCGTCGCCGCGTCGAGCTGGCCGCCTTGGTGCAGTGTCTAATCCAGTACACGTCGTGGTGGGCGCCCTCCGTTCGCTCCACTGCAATTCAAAGGGTGAGACGTCTCACCCATTTTCGGTGATACAAAAAGTCTCACCGAAAAAAAGTCATACACGAATGTATCACCGAAAAAAAGGTCGTACACAAGTGTATCACCGAAAAATGGTCAGACATAAGTGAGATTGGCCCTTGTTTTCCTGAGGAAGTATCACTCTTTTTCGGTGATACGTGTGATTCGTGTACGACCTTTTTACGGTGATACACTTTAGTATCACCCTTTTTCGGTGAGACAGTTCTGTCTCACCCTTTTTCGGTGAGACAGTTCTGTCTCACCCCTCAGATGGTGAGATGTATCACCATTTGATTTACAGTGTCGTGGCGCTACGTGGCACTAGTGCTCGCAGGGTTTTTGACAACTAGTCTGTGCATTCAAGGCTTCATCGTGATCACATGGGCCATGGCGGTGCGTTGTCTCTCTTCAAAAATAATTGACGCAACGACTGTACAAACTCAACTGCAATAGACAATTTTTGTAACCAACTGCAAAACTTTTTGTACACCTATGGTGACAAATTTGTTACTGGCTGGTAACAATTTTGTAAGAAAAGTGTCACTTGCTGGATCCAATTATGTAACAAATTTCTCGCTGGCTGGTTACAACTTGTTACAAATTTGTCACCAGCTAGTTTGAATTTATTTCCAGTTGGCGACAAGAATTGCCTATGCAACACACTGCAAGAAAACACCACATCGAAAGTACACAAATTTATGGCAATTTTTTTATCAGGAATTATTGTACTTTCAAAGTACAACAATAGTTGTACAAAGCACAATGGAACCGGCTTGAGGAAAGCCGTGCAGTCCAGGCCTCATTGTGGTTCGTTTAATTCTCGTTGTACTTTCTGCTATCCCTGTTGTACTTTCATTGTACAGTTTTTGATGTACTTGTTGTACTATTCACACTTTTTCTTCCAGTGCACACTGCTTACCCGGGACAAGTACACACTTGCAGGCGTCGACCATGGTGTCCTTCTCTTGCAAGTGTCGATCAGTCATGTCCTACGCTTGCCACTGACGACCACAATGTGTCCTACCCTTGGAAGCATGCCCCATGGGTATTGATCGTTAAACAAGCTGTGTCTTAGGCCTTGGGCGCAGGTTACTGTGTGGTCGACACTTGGAAGCGTAGGACACAACTGATCGACACTTTCAAGCGTACGAAGTTATGGTCTACGCCTGCAAGTGTGTACTTGTCCCACTCTTGGATTAGCAGGGCTACCGCTTCCTCTTTTATATTCAATGTTGCCATCCGCGCAGGGACCACCCGCCACGAGCAACTTGACCATCGTCTCCATCGACATGATGCCCACGCTCCTGGCCTTGGTGGCGGAGAGCACGTTCGCGGCAGTGGTCGCCACCTGCGTGTGTGGCGGCTGGGACGCAGCCGACGCCGTCCGGGACCAGGTCCGCGCCCTGAGCAGGCGCACGCGGGAGGGGCCGATGAGTGTCCAGGAGGACCACCTCACCGCCCTGCGGCTGCGCGCGCTGCGGACCAGGCTGCAGGTTAGCGACGGCTCATCCCGTCCGAGGGATCGACACCTAAACTGTAATTCAAAGAATGTGGCGTAACTTTCTCAGACTCGAGATGATTTTTTGTTTAATAACGTATTCACGTTTGTGCTTATCATTGAGCTTATTAACATTTTCATTAGTTTCAGTTAGCGGAGCCAGTTACTCCACTGGGGTTGGAAAGTTTCGTCTGTCTGTCTGTGTGTCTCTGTGTCAGCACTAATCCTCCCAGTGCTTGGCTTGGCCGATCGGAGCGAGATTTTGCAGGGTTGTTAGGTATGTCCTTGGCTCGTCACACGCAACAATTCAGATTTCTTTCTCAATTTATTTCGTCGTGCCAACGAAAAAAACTCTAAAAAATACGTCAGAAAAAGGGCAACTTGTAAACGACTTTACATTTTAAAGACATTCTTACATAGATCCGTATGTTTAGGAAGGTGCTGATGACGAAAATGAAATCAATTTTGACCCCCGACCAAAGTTTCAACAGTGTAGGTAGGGGTTACCTCGACCCGCATTTTCTAACATAATCTACTTTGAGCCTTCATCGCGTGGTGCACTTCTCATTCCCTTAACGAACTTTGCAAAAGCTTGCCGAAAGCAAGCAGGGAGCGCCGCAGGGCAAGGTGGGTGAAAACGTCAGGCGTGGATTGTCGTAACTGGCGCAGCATCGCGAAGGCGAGCCGTTTGGGAGGAGTAGTGCGGACACAGAGACGGACGCAGACAGACTCACAGACAAAACTTTCCAACCTTAGTGGTGTAACTGGCTTCGCTAATCGCTTAGCGAATCAATTTAGTCTAGACAAATCAGTCAAGCTTCCTAACGAAATCTTATTTGTGCTCTAAATTCAATGAGTATTTAAAACATATCTACTGAATGATGAGAGTGCACATTCATTAGAATGTGAATTTTATCACGTGTGTTTGAATATGATGTCATACTCGTTTGAATGTAGATCCACGTTCAAAAAAATGTGACATCGTGTTCAAACTAACGTGACAAAATTCACATTCGAACGAATATGACGTCACATTCGTTGAATACCTGTGTGGGAATTGATGCCTTCGCCTAAGTTAGGTATCCCGGGTACAAACAGGGTTTTATTAGGCGTTGTAAGTTTTTATTTGCATTTCCAATCGATAAAACCATTAACCGGGGTTTACAACTCGTCTCTACAAGGATTTGTAAAGCCACACGTACTCACTAGATTACTATGCAGTTGTTTTTGTGCATAGCTGTGCACGGAATTGGACATACATTTTGAAATGTATAAATTCGTGCATAGTTAAGCATAAAAATACGATTTCAAGAAATCCTGGTAGTCACGAAGTTAATTTAATATTTATGTTCTGGTTTAACAAAGATAGCTAAGGCTAGGACTGCGTTGTGTGTAGTTCTGTTTATGTTTGTCAGACCATTATAAATAATTCTAAAACTTACGTGAAGACCAGCTGCGTATCAATTTGAGTCAAAAACAGACATTTAAGACAGTCTCATAATACCTGAAGGACAAGTTATTCACAGAAACGTGCAGTAAAATAGTCCAGTTCACCCAGTTCACCCAGCTTTAAGGTTAGAAAAAAGCACAGCCCCCGTGTCCACATCGTTTCAGAAGTACCATCTAACCTCGCTACAAGGTGCAGCTACACGCCCACTGTTTTCGAAAAGGGACTTATAGTCACACTCAAACTACGTTAGGGATAGTTTTTTTCACAAATGCATTTGCACAAGCACGTAGTTCAATGTCCTATTTCACTCCGATTCAAAGAGTTTGGAACATTTAGGGTTGGTATTTCTGAAAACAACAGGGCCTGCGCGCAGCGGCGCGGGACACTCTGGCCAACAATCACCGACCGACCGGCCGATCCAAATGGCCACGTTCGAAAACAACGTCTATACCATTGTTGGAGCTCTTCTAGCTGCAGTTTTGCAATTTTGATTCGAACGCGTTTTTGGTGTAAGCTATACAGAGGCGAAAAGGAGCGCTGCTATTGGTCGGATTCCATTTCCGGTGGCTCGGCTCCCCCCTCTCCCTCTGTTTTTCGCTGACGAGTCGAGTTTTGCCATGGAAACGCCGATTTCAACTCAAAATTTCTCAAAATTGGCCCTACACTTTTCAACCACATTTCATTACTGAAATCAGGGTACAAAGTTCTACCACTCTGCAAAATCTCCAAAATCGTATAGAAAATTTCGGATTTGCATAAGGGGCCAGACTGACAATAAAAATTTAAAAAAAAAACCAACCCCGGTGAGGCTATAAGGGTACTTCGTGCCTAAAAATATACATGGTGCTGCGTTCGTTCGCACGAGTTCGTGCCTTCCACACGCGTACGCTCAATTCCGTGCAAAGCCTTGCAGGAAAACACGCTCAATTTCTTACGATCATTTTTATGCATATTACTATGATTAGTCACGCACTAAATGTTCTACGGTAAAATCTTGTTGGTATGCTACGAAGAAATTTTGTTCTTCGTATGCTACAAACAACATTTCTGGTTTGTATTGTAATACGAATCAAGTTTCTTGATTTGTATTGTAATACGTATCAGGTCTGTCCAGATTCTTTTGCTCTATAATTTACGGTGAGATCTCATCGTAAGGAGGCGACTACAGCTTCAGTACAGTACGAATCTGACATGAGTGTCTGAAAATATTGGTTCTGACATGAGTGTCACAAAAAAAAAGGTATAAGTTTATCTTGTCATTCATGTTGACCAAAAGAAAGTGCCAGTTTCTAGTGTTAGATACTTAGTCAACGGCAGATGCTAACATAAGCAAGTAACAAGTTTTAACATAACTTGGACAAAGCCCCATTTTAATCAGTTACACGGAACGATGTAGAATGAGACTCAAAACGATGGGCTACATGAAAATTCTGATGTGTCCATCTTCGGGCAGCTTGGTTTCTAAGTTAAGTGTCAAAGGTTAGGGGCCGATGCAAACTTCTTTGGTGCACTGAGAATCCAAACGCTATGAATATAGCGTCAATTGGCGCTATGCGTTTGAAGCCGTTTTCATCGCGCCAATTGGCGCTATGCTTTTGCATCGCACGTGTGGTGCAATGCCTTCCTATGCGCTAGCATAGGGCATTTTCGGGACGCATCGCACGTAAGGTGCAATGTGACTATGGCATTGCACGTGTGGCGCGATGTCTCAATGCATTGCACCATACGCGCTATGTTCATAACGTTTGGAATCACAGTGTGGCCGAAACAAATACTTTGTCATTTAACTACCTCGCATTCGCTCAAAATCATAGATACAGCCACTTTGATTCTAATCTTGCCATATTTTTATGGCGACATCGTAACCAAAGTGTATTTTTTTAAAGTCCCGACTCCCGAATTCTTTCTTCAAACTTTGTTTTGTTTGGTTCCTGTCTGCGCCTTGTCCCCTGCCTTCTGTCCCCCGTGCCCCTTGATGCCCGACGCCTGTAGCGCTCCTGGTGGGGGCTAGTGTAACTACTAGTGCTGCTTGTTGTTGGGACAATAGTGTCCCCGACGTTTACAGTAGCAAAGTTCTTTGCCGTTGTCCTCGTCATCTTGTTTGCCTGTCTGACGAGCCCTTGGCGTGCTGCTTGCTGTTGGTCAGCGATGGACGCGACTCTTTGGCACAAAGAGCACGAACCGTCGACTGCGCACCCCTTGTGCACCGGCCTCATGCAGTCCTCGTTGGAGCAGAGGTCGTCATATGCACAACGCTGCCCACACGACGTGCAATTCTGTTGCGACGTCCCTGCGACGGATGGAGTCCCGAAGCCGGCGAAGTCGAGGGTTGAGACGGGGGTGTCCGCGCCTCGCAGGGGGGTGCTCTGTGCCGGTGGTGTCCGGTGCACAAGGCGCCCGAGAGGAGTAGGGGAAGGGCCTGTATGAATGTTTTTTTGAGTTTCCGTCTGTTTGTACCTTTGTATACCGTCTAACTGTCCCCACAGTACCTTTTCGTGGAGGCGAAGACTGGACTGAAGGCTGTGGAGAGGCCCTTGCAGACGTTGAAGGGGGAGACCTTGTTGGAGACTGAGACCTTATACCTTCAAGGAATTGTTCAAGTTCCTCCTCCGTCTCCATGTTCGGCACCACAGAGGCAGGCAATGTAGAGGTGATGCCCACCCTCATGGGCTAGCCGAACATGGCCTGGTAGGGCGGCACACCGGTGCCCTGGTGCACGGCTCGGTTCTTTTGGTTTGCCACCCAGTCCAGTCTCAACGACCACTCCCTGGTGCTATGCTGACGCATCCAAGCAGTCAGCATGTCCTGGACATCGCGGTTAGGTCTCTCGACGCTCCCCTGACTCTGGGAATGTCTGGGAGTTCCTGCAACGAAATTTCTTATTAGCCAATAAACTTGCCACTATGCATATGACTGTCTAATGAAGTGTCTCTTACCGTGCACTATCTTCAGCTCAGGCCAGGTGTCCTTGAGGAACTTGATTGTTTCGCTGCAGAACTCCCGCCCATTGTCCGATTGCAAGATGCAAGGAGCACCAAAGCACAGCATGATACTTAGGAGGTTGCGTGCTACCTCGTCGCTGCGCTTGGTGGTCTGCGGCCGCAGCCACGTGAATTTCGTCAGGTGGTCTTGGACCGTCATTATAAATCTATATTCATTGTCTGGGGATGTCTGCCAGTCAATCAAATCCACCTGCCATCGATATCATTCATCTGCTTAATTATCATAGGTTTTACAGTAATTCCCCTCTTTTTGGCACTTTTTTTTGTTGAGGCAGATGCCGCACAGGCTCACGAATAGAAGGATGGCCTCCTCGGTGATGTTTTTGTGGGTTTGGGCCAGGTGAAATACCATGCGGTTCCTTCCTCCATGTCCCACAGCTATGTTTGCCTCTGTCAGGACCTCGTGGATTTCTTCATTCGGCACGAAGAACAGCATAAGGTCGGTTGGCTTCTTCATGGTGGCTACTAATTTTTCCTTTCCACCTATTTCGTCCAGCCCAAACCTGGCGAAGCGCCGCTGAGCCAGGCTGCGTTCAGCGACGGTGCAGGGTTTCTTGCTCCTCTTCAACTCCTTCGCCCACTTCACCTATTTTATGAACAAATCATACTGCTTCTGGTCCATGTAGGACAAGGGCATTTTTTTTTTTGCCAAAAGTTCTGCTAATTTCTGATCGAAAATTTCTTTGCTTGGCATTTGATCGGGATGCTGCATTTTGAATTTTGATACCGAAAGAGTGAGTATGACTAAAATACTGCTGCTGAGCAACCCCTACCCCCAATTGTTGGGCATTGTTTGTTGGCCCGTCACTTGAATAAAATTCCACATGCCCCCCTTAACCGGGAATTCGCCGACAGCAGGCGAAAGTCCGATATCGGGTGTTCGCCGGAGACGAGCCGGCGAACACCCGATCAGCTTGGACAGTCCGGACTGACGCCGGGGGAAGCCCGATCAAATCTGGCTTTCGCCACTGGGGGTAGGGGAAACCGGACTTTCGCCAGGGAAACTCCGGTTTCACCGATGTTCGGACATACCCCGTAACATATTTATGACTTGTGTACGACTTGAATCGGTTCAATCAACGTAACGCCTCTAATTGTGTGAACCTAGATGATCACTAGCTACTAATCAAGTCATTCTTTTCAGTAAATCCATGTGGACTTTTGTTTAGGATTTTATTTGAAGAAAGTTCCATCGTTTGGTTTGCCTCTGCTGACACCGTGGTATCCATGGTTGCTGAGCGCCGTTCTCACTGAGATAGTTTTTACAAGAAAAGATCTTTGAATTTTTATTGCTATGGTCAACATCGGCAGGACTTGAATCAAAGTGGCGGGAACAACAATCTTCCATGCATGCAAGATGCTGGAACTTATGACAAAGTGTTTATTTTGGCAATGAAATGTGAATGCCATTGGGCCCCTCTTAACCTAAACACAATGGTTGGATTGATGGCTGGTTGGAAGAAGAAGATCAACAACATAGGAATTACAAATTACCTTATCACTATTGGCCCCATTCCATGTAAGTAAATAGAGTTTTGTGTTTAATAGTTAACCAAGCTTCAGTGGGAGCAAAGGTCTTCGTAAATAACGTAAATCTGTGCAGAATGTCACCGCCGTAGAAATGTATGCCAAGATGTGATCTGGGTACTTATTGAACATGGTTTGCATGGATGAAAGAGTAAAGAAAAAATGATTTGTGTCATGTTTTATATTTTGATGAGTAAATCTAAAAAGGGTAAGCAAATTTTTATAAATGAAAAATTATCATGGTTCACGAATGGCTTCCATTTCTACGGGGAGCAAGCAGATTCATAATTGGGATTCGTAAAGTACAGTTATCATTTCTTTACGGAGAAGGTTCGCCGTAACATATGAGACCCTTCATTCGTATTATGTTTGCGCAGCAAGTACCGTAAGATACCATAATGTTAATTCGTAATACGAATAGATTTCTCCATAGAACATTTAGTGTGCACCGAAAGGTACGCTTAAATTTGCACATGCGTAATATGCACAGTTGTCTACGTATGCATGATTTAACCGTATTACGCATGCTTTCTACATAAGCTACGTATGATTTCATCGTATTACGCATGATTCAGCGTAAGGTACGATGAACTTTATTTTAGTACGTATGTTCTCATTTCAACGTATGTCATGCAGATAGTTTTAGCGTAAGAATATGAGAGTGTTGAATATTGACATAAATTTTATGAGTGTGTTAACGAAACTTATTTATACCTGGGTTCGTGGCACCGCGATACCTAGCTTCGAAAGCATGATCGATACCACTGAGAAACGATTCGGCCGTCTCTGCTGCACCAGGCCCTGCAGGACGTGGTGCGGAGCAGCAACCGCGTGCACGGCGCCGCCGTCCTGTGCTGCCTGTTCGTCACCATCATGGACGCAACGTTGGTGTTGTACGCCGGCATCGTGCACCTGCAGAGCCTCCTGGGCGCGCGCGCGGCACGGTCCTACGGCGGCGCCGCGTTCCTCTCCATCGCCCTCATTCTAATCCTCAGATTCGTCACCCTCTGCACCTTGGGTCAACAGCTGTGCAAGAGTGTCAGTGAAAAGGAAAAGAAAAGGAAAGAGAAAACTAAGAATAAAAGAGTCTTGATCAATACCCAAATTTGGGTGAGGAACACTTTATCACCCGATAATATATGGCTGCATAGTATTCTCACCCAAATTTGGGTTATAAAAAACTCCTCACCCAAAATTTTAGTCATGATCATGACGTTTTCATTCTCAGTGATGAAGGAGGAAGAAGAGAAGGAGAAGACGAGAAGTGAGGAGAGATGAGGGAAGCAGACAAGTAACTGACAGGAGGGAGCAGAAGGGAGGGTAAGGCAATTTGTAAAAAAACACCCATGTTTTTGGAATTGAAGCTGCTGAAAGAAATTTTAAGTGTGGACTGTCTTCTATGTTGAGGATTTTATTGATTTCCAATCTACATGGTCTTAAAGAGAGGGTGAAAATTACAAATTCTGTTGCGAACTGCCCCACTCTCCCTGCCGTGAGGTGATCCGATGTCAAAATTTGAGATCGTCGCACGTTATGAGGTTGGTTCAGTGCAGATAGGTGCAGATATCGTAGAGCGGAAAACAGTCTCCGCCCTCGAAATACTCTACAAACTCAAGTGTGTACATAGCATGCTTCAGGTTGAAGCATGCCTGCATGTACACTCCACCTGGAGCCAACCTGGCATGAACACACCACGCTGAAGCATGCTTGCCAAGTTCACGCGAGGTGACGTATACCTGCAATTACGCTGTTGCTGAAGTCCCCTTTGGCATGTAAACCACCTTGCGTGTACACACTAAATTCTAACGAACTTTTTTGTTCATAGCCATGCACGACTTCGCACTTGCGTTTGTTATGCATAATGTCATACGTTGTTACGCACAATTTATTCATAACTATGTATTAATTAAACGTTGTTATGCATAATATTATGCAGAAGCTTACGCATGTGCAAAATCGTTCATAACTATGTACACAAATGTGCATAAGGATTTAATGTGTACTTAACAAGCATGCTCCAACGTGGCGTGTACTTGGCAAGCATGCCCCAGGTTGGAGTGCACTGGGCTAGCATGCTCCAGCGTGGAGTGCACATGCCAGGTTGGCTCCAGGTGGAGTGTACTTGCAGGCATGCTTTAACCTGAAGCATGCTTTGAACACACTTGAGTTTGTGGAGTAAAGACTAGAGATATTCAAAAATTTAATCCCACGTTGCCATGCACTGTAAAAAAAATATTGAAAATTTACGAAACAAATTGTTACAAATTTTATATAAAGTAACGAAAATATTCTATTATTTCATGAAATTAATATTTGTACAGGCCGTTTTATGAATTATTCATCACATAATCTTCTTAATTTAATGAAATTTGTTTGTGAACACGGACTTAAGTGTGATGCTAAAATGTATCACCAAAAAACAAGTCGTACACTAATGTATCAACGAAAATAAGGTCGTAGACAAATGTATCACCGAAAAGGGGTGATACTTCCACAGAAAAACAAGGGCCGATCTCTCTGATGTGCCACTTTTTTTCGGTGACACATTCGTGAGTGCCTTTTTATTGATGATACTTCTTGTATTACCGTTGAATTTTAGGGGGATCAGCTCAACGAAATCTGGAACTGATGTGCGGAAGAATACTCACAGAGGTTTTCCTCCCAGCGATGTATGAAAATTGACGCTGTTACTTTTGTGTGTTAAGCATTCAAAAATATGTGCCACGCTTCAAGGGTACCTGGCGAGAAATCCTTCCACTCCCTACGAGACGAAAGGAGAGGTTAGTTGCGACCATAGATGAGGTTTGCACTCGCCGAACACACTAAATTCTTATGTACTTTTTTGTTCACAGTTATGCACGATTTTGCACATGCCACTGATATAAAAAGTCCTGTCAACACCGTTAATTAGTTACCAGTGATTACCGTAGCCAAAGCACAGAATTAACTGTTCCAAACACAAAAGCAGTCACCGTTTAATGAAACACAGACACGTCCGTCACTTCAATGTACAAAATTTACCAGGGACAAGGGATCGAAGTTTCCCGGAAATCTTCAAAGTTCCCGGATAATTTCCGATAAAGTGGAAAATTTCCATTTTTGCCTTCTCTTGGGTTCAAATTTGATGTAAGGACGAAAACTTTATTTAAAACCGCAGAAACAGGTCAAAGGTACCACCTTTTTATTTTCATGGTAACTAAAACCAGCACTAAATCAGTCAACTCAGTAAAATCAGTCGAAATAGTCGCATTGCCATTTTTGGCACAAGGAGAGAAAACTGTGGTTTTAGACGACGATTTAACGCTTAGTTCGACACATCCAGGCGTTTAATTTCGGGTAAATTTTTCGTCCTAAGCGGTTTTGTGAAGGTCAACTCAATAACTTTGAGGGGCCAGAAGAGCAAAGTTGTGCTCTGCAGGGTTGTTAAAGTTACTTTAACGATTAACGACGATAATCGATTTTCGATAAGTTTATGTTAACGATAACGATAACTCAATAACGTTCCCGAGAGGCGTTATCGATAACTAGTTATCGTTAACGCGATTCCCGTTAACTTATCGATCGATAAAAAAGTAACTAATTTCCCCAAACACCGGAAAGCACGCACAAGTTGTCAGAAAAACATTGCAAGCATTCATATTTTCGCGCCGCTGGCACTTCACCGCACCTCCCCCACCCGCTGGCCTGCGCGATAGTCATTTGTTTTGGCTGGCAGCTCTGCCAGCCGTCGGCCGGCGCCGGCGTAAGGTATAATGCCTACCCTACTAAGACCGTCCTACTCCATTAGACGTTAATTTTGAGAATTTAATTTTGTGATTTATTGTCCCTTATTCCCTTATTTAAAAAAATAAATGAAAATTAGTTACTCTAACGATTTTCGTTAAAAGTTAATGAACGATAACTCGATAACGTTCCCGAAAGGCGTTATCGATAACTATAGTTATCGTTAACAGGGGTCGAAATTAACTTAACGTTAACTCGATAACGAAAAAAAGTAACTTTAACAAACCTGGTGTACAGTCAGGTCACTTCCCGCAGCAGCAAGTGCAACTGCGGCGAGTGGCATCACTGTAATTCAAAGGGTGAGACATCGGACCAATTTTTGGCATTACGAAAAGTTAGACCAATAAAAAGGTCATACACAAATGTAGGACCGAAAAAAGGCCATACACGAATGTATGACCGAAAAACGGTCGTAAACAATTGTAAGACGGAAAAAAGGTCAGACATTAGCGAGACTGGCCCTCGTTAACCTTAGGGATACTTCAACCTTCAACGGTGATACATAAAAGTATGACCCTTTTTCGGTCATACATTTGTGTATGACCTACAAAACGGTCATACATTGGTGCATGACCTTTTCCTCGGTCATACACTTGTGTATGACCCTGTTTTCGGTCTAAAATTTTAGTATCACCTTTTTAAGGGTCAGAAATCTGACCTTTCTATTTTCAGTGATAATAACACTGAGAATGAAATAGCCTTGATCAATACCCAATTTTGGGTGAGGATCACTTTATCACCCGAATTTGGGTGAGGAAGGTTCATCGCCAGAATTTGGGTGAGGAAGGTTCCTCTCTTAAATTTGGGTGAGGATGGCTTCCTTACTTAAATTTGGGTGAGGAAGGGGTATTTGCTACCTATATGGCTACATAGTATTCTCACCCAAATTTGGCTGAGGAAACATTCCTCACCCAAATTTGGGTGATAAGGAATTCCTCACCCAAAATTTTAGTCATGATCATGACGCTTTCATTCTCAGTGAAACTCACTGTAAGAATCAAACTGGGAATTTACGAAGGTACCTCTGGAAAATATTTTGCCAAATGTTCCTTCGTAAAGTCAAGACGGAAATTTCCTGACTTTACGACGGATCTTTGTTGGTTTACGAAGAATCTTTGTCATTTACCCAGAAACTTCGTGAATGTGCGGAGGTTCCTTCGGCAATATTTTTTCCAGAGGTATCTTCGTAAATATCGAAGCTTTACTTACACAGTGTGGCTGGGCTGTACCAATAAGGGAAGGTGGGGCAGTTCGTAACAACTAACCATATTTACGCTATGGGGGCCCCTGGCTACTTCGTGCCTAAAAAACTTCAAAAACTACGTCACAAAGTCAACACTTGCTTGTCAAGGTCTATTTGATTACTTATGCGTTTTATGTGCAGCCCTCACTGGCCTTAGTTGACTGCTATATAACTGTCCCGGGGCAGGGAAGTTTGTAACCGATGGAAGGGTTCGAATTTAGCCTTATAATTCACGTTCAAGGAACTTGTGAGAGTCTACAGGCGTTACCTAGGCTAGGTAATTGGTCACACTATTTATCTAGTAGAAACACGAAGCCGAGAGACAAAAAGTGCGACTATGACCTCAAAATTCCAAATTCTGTTACGAACTGCCCCACCCTCTCTTACCCTTATCGATGTATGAGACGGGTCACAGGATCTTAGAGTGCATACCCGCCACTGTACTTTTGTACGGAAAATGTACTGAAGAATATAGTATGGAAAAACAGACGAAAGTACGGAACGTCCGTACCTGTTCCATATAAGCTGATCTAAACGGGTGCGGAAAAAAGTACAGAAAGTTCCATACTTGCCAAGTACCGACGGTCCAGGCTAATTGTTGACGAGACATGTCCCGTACTCTGAGACCAGACAGAGTGGAGAACACTGACACCCCGTGGCGCAGGTGCGGGGCTTCTGCCATCAGGTCGAGATGCAGGACTGTCGCTGCGGTATCTACGACCTGCTGTACTTCGATTTCGCCACAATGAGAGCGGTGAGCAACAGATATCGCGGCATAAAGTATTAATCGAGTGCCGGACTAAACTGTTCTTCTACACGTAGTCTCAACACCTACCACATCGTTCAAGGCTGATCCATTGTTTTAAGAACCCTGAATGCGAAAGAAGTGACCAACTATCGTTTTGAAACAAAAAGACACTTCATGTAGGCCTAGTGGTGCAGATGAAGTCGGGGACACCCGAACAGAACGGTTCACTTTTAGGCACACAACCGACGTTGGCAAGCAGTTGTGCTGTATATCATGAAAATGTAGCTTAGTAGTGCTACTAAAAATGATCATTTTTAGTCTAAAGGCTCGCATGAAGGTTTTAGGAAAACAAAGCACATTAAACTTTGCGCTCCATACAATGCAAAATAATCCTCAGATATCGAGGGGAACATTGGATATCGTACCTTTCTCAGTCTAAGACGATTGCGACTGGAATAAATGACTCGCGTCTGAAGCCAATTTGCACTAAACAGACCGTGCATAAGCGTGTTGTGTAACCGTTTTTGAAGTCTTTGAAACTTCAGCCAGCCGTTCGGTCCCTCATTGCTTAGGCACCTACCAGCATACCGTGAGCCGCCTTCGCCCCGCCAGATTATCCTACCTGAGGGCAGACGCCAGCTTTACCGTCACTTGTATACAGTATGCCAGCAGTTTTCGAAATTATTAGCAAAATATTAGAGTTTTTGAGTCTGAACCGACGAAAATAATGAGAAGGTGAGCAAAAGTGAGTATGGGGAAAAAAAAGTGAGTTAAAGAGACAAAAGTGAGTCGCTGGCAATCCTGTAACGTAAAAGAAGGAAGTGGCCTGCGGTGCATCGCTATCAGTTTGTGCAGAGCCGGCGCTGTGTGCGATTTGATGCCACCAGTGGCTGAAATCGGCTCCGTTTCCGAAGGTAGTTCCTGAGAAAATTCCTTAGGGTTTCTCCCGTCAAAGAAAATAAGAAATGTAGCTGTACGGGATCCCTCATAATACTAAAAACAATGGACCACAAAATTGAAGATTTGAGATCTTACTGCAGTTTTTTGTGCTTTTTTTCTTTTTTCTTTCCAGGTGATAGGCTCTTGTGTGACTTTCGTGGTGATCCTATTCCAATTCGATTCCGCCATTGGCAGTAAAGGAGCTGACTAGTGCAATCAATCACAGCAGCTTCTCTCCAGGCTTCAACAGTGCCTCACGTCGCAAGGAGACAATGAAACCTTTTCGTCAAACTTTTTTGACAGGAACTTAATCTTATTGGTCGATATAAGAATAAAAACGAATATTAATCTGTACGCACCAACTCGTTTTGTATTGAAGACTGGATAACTGAAAATGATGTAACTTTGCAATGTACAATATTCTTCTTTGTTGATACAGCTTACAAATTATTCCTCAGTTATTTTTTTTTAAATAACACAAAGAAACAGGCGCGGATCCAGGGGGGAGGGGGGGGGAATGGGGGTTTCCCACCCCCCTGTAGGCGGCGAAGCCGTCTGAAGGGTAGGCAACTGGTCGCACTTAACCCCTGTAGTTTTGCGACATCGCCCAGGGTGGTTGGGGGGGGGGGGGCTGAACTCGTCTCTGGATCCGCCCTTGCAAAGAAAGGCAATTGGCGGGGGTCCGGCCACCTCACTCGGACGTTTTTCGACCGAAATCTTACTTACTGACCCAATGACCATTTAGTCAGCATCGTCACTTCACCCCCTAAGATTTCGCTTTAAGTCCGTTAACTCTTCCTCTATTGAAACTTCATGATACACGAATTTTAGCAATCGCGATATTGGTATTTAAAATAATTGTCACTAAAACTCCATCATATTAGTTAGATAAATTTAAATTCACATCCTCTAATAACTTATGTCTCACTAGGTCCAGTAAATTGCAACTAGTTATCCCCATCCATAGAACCGAAAAATTTCACTTGTCTTTCCTAATTCAGTCCAGCAAAATCTGGAACGATTTGCAACTGTACAACTTTGTTCATAAAAATCCTTATGTCATGAAAAACACCATTGATAAGATCATTCGTGCAACAATGTAAACTTACATTCTGTGTCTCGTGCCTTATCTTAACTTCATATCAATAGTTCTGTATTTAGTGCCATAGATTTATATGTTATTTTGTTTGTTACCGTATTATATTTTCTTAAGAGGGCGGGTCTACATGCCCAGTGGTGCTTTTTAGCGCTTTCATGTAAACCCTTAAAAACCAATAAATCAATATATCACCCGTGTCAAAATAATTTGCCCAAGCAGGGGTGGACTGGGACGTTAACGGCCTGCCGAGCAGGAAATTTATCGAGCGGCCCTCAGACCCCCCGCCCCTTTTAGGGCGTGGTCTTGCTCTTACTATGCGAAATTTTTCGTACAAAATTGTACGCATAATCGCACAAATTCTTGCTAAATAGCGTACAAATTTGTACGGAATGCACTTACGCGAGAAATTGATCCAGGAAGCGGAAGAAGGGGATAACTTCATTTTGGCCATTTTTCAGGAGAAATAAAGAACTGTTAGCAGGGAAAACTTAACAAAACAAATGAAAATTGTAGATGATAACAAGTTCAAAAAGCATTAATTACATTTTGAGACAAAAATCTTCAGTGCCGGAGCGCTCCGTAGGGGGTGCCTGTGACTTATCACTTTCCGTTGAAATGGAAAACAGAGTCATCTCAAATTGTATTTCCTAAACGGAGTGGAATTCGGAGACATGTCAAGTGGAACTATACTCAGCATGAAGTGCTTGTTACTCTGATGTATTCTTTGGACTTAGCTCTTTATTCCATTTCAGTTGTTAGAATAAAGAGGGCTTAAGTTGACTTGATTCTTTTTACACTACATTCATAAAAATAAAAGTTGAGTTAGCTCCTACTGACTATCTTTTCAACGGAGTCATGTGGGCTTCCGTTGAGTTGATTCCATTTTCCGCTAAATTTAGGGCGTAAATGGGGTCAAGTGTAGCCTTTTCTATGTGGATTACCTCCTAAACTGCTAGGAATTGAGTCAAATTATTTGGTGTAATGATGTAAACCATTGCACAATAATAAAACAAAAACTTAATTTGGTGATAAGACAAGTTATTCCCTTCTTTCCCTTCCTGGATAAATTGTTCGAGACCAAGCACAAGAATTGCCCACGACCCCCTCAGAATTTGATGCCACTCGGAGAATCGACTCAACTACAGGCTCAGATGAGCTAAGACGGTTTAGACCAAAACCAACTGACTTCATCGTATTCGGAATGCAAAGTTTCGATATTTTTCATTAAGTGGCCTTTAACAGGTTGGCTTAATTTCAATTCCGGAAAAGACATCGAAAGAATAACCAGATCCTTTCTGTGTTTGATAAGAAGCTTCGGATCAGTTGATCCATGAAGCGGAAGAAGGGAATAACTGACTTATCTCCAAATTGAGTTTTTTCTCGAGTGTTTTGCATCGAAACGTACATTATTTTTCCTTCGTTCGTGTTGGTTCCGAACCGCCACAAGAGAAGTTTCTTGGTTCCAAAAAAAAATCCCGCACTTGGAAACCTACCCAAATGTGTCCGGAACATGCATGAAAAAATGAAGGAGACGCAAAATTTAAAACTCTGCATCTGTCGCTTTGCCCGCGGTTTTTAGTTTTGAAGGCTTATTTATCGACGTAGAAGGGGCTGTTGAGGGAGGTTAGAATTCGCATCCTCTTCGAGCATATCCTGGAGTTTTCTTGATAGCATTTATATAGAAACATGAAAAAACTGTTGCAATTAATACTTTACTCCACAAACTCCATGGGATACCGACATCATTTTTTGGCTGACATATTATCCTACCGGAGGTATGCCCGGAATAGTTGATTTGATTGGAATCGACCTGTGTGCCTTCTTGGTCGCGGCCCGTGCCCGCGACACGTGCGAGGCATTGCAAGAATAGCCGTGGATGGTAGCGGCTGGCCTCGCTACAGCCCGCTCAGTCACTGTGCTGTGGAGTGGCTCCGGACAGTGCTTTGTCGCTCGGTGCGTACCTCACGCCCCTGCGGAACGCCTCATGAACGAGTGTGATACAGAGATACGCAAGCAACATTCACTGGTAATAAAAAACGCGCAGTTGTAGGCCTATTGCACATGATATGTAGAGTGCACAAATAGACAACATACCAGGAATCTTGAACTTACCATAACACGCAACGGCTGAAGGGATGGATTCTTATAAATCAAAAGAATAGACTTAAATTCAAGAAGGTATTAAAAAATCTTATTTGAACAGAAAGCGTTCAAAGTTCAGTGTTATAACTTTTAACGTTAAAGGTAGGTAGCGTCAAGCCCATTACTTACTGGGTTAAGGTTAGGATCCATGCTCTTATCAGGCGTATTACTGGTAAAATCTTAGTGCAAAATCGCGTAGAAGTTCGAACGAAAAGTTTATCACAACAAAAAACTGTGACCCCTCGCGTAAAATTAATACTAAAACATGAATGTGGTTCTGCCAGAGATGGTGGGCCTCGCTGTGCCGGCTGCAGTGGCGCGGCGCGCTGCTGCTGCTCCGCCTGGGCGGCCACTGCTGCGCGGTGGGCTGGCCGCCCCGGCCCACCCCGCCATGGACGCGCTACTGCGTCTTCGCCCTCGTCGTGCTCAACCTCCTCAAGATCTTTTCCATGCGGAATCTCCTGATCGACGTTCAAGTTCCCGACGAAGAGACAAGCTACATGATGAGCCTCACTTATATGGACCTCCTGGCGAAGAACGTGGCTTCCATACTGCTGCAGGTTGGGTTGGATACCGTCAAGTCTTGAACAATTAATTTTGTTCATAACGTTAGGCGCCTTAAAAGAGATCGATTACTAAGAAGAAAACCATCCAAACTTCCCAGGGCGCCAGGAAACCATCTTACCTTTACTGGATGCTGAAGAACCGTCCTAAAAATCGCACGTTCATTCGGTGTTACTTCCCTACAGCCTGAAAGTGCTATTGAACTTCAACGAGTACTTACCGTACCTTTGGAATTCTTAAATATGAAGGGCAGGTCTGGTACTTATTTAAGTTTGTCGTTGTCGAGAAATAATCAATGCAGATCGAAGGAGCAATGGAGCCTGCCGCAGTTAATCGTTCCATGAGGTATGATTGTGATTGTTTCCTGGCGCCTAGAAAAGATTTTCTTCAAGGGATCTCAATAAAGCTACGTGATCACTCAAAATCGATGCAAAATATTTCAGCCAAGCTACTCTGCAAATCGAAAAGCATACATTATATGCTCCCTGGAGCATGCCTGCAAGCACGCTCTAGCTAGTGCATGCCTGCCAAGCATGCACTAACTAGTGCATACCTGCCATGTACACACTTACTGGAGCATATATCTAGTGCATAAGAGATAGGGAGTTGTGTTCTCCAGGAAGCGTGTACATGGCAGGTATGCACTTGTTAGTGCATGCTTGACAGGCATGCGCTAGCTAGAGCGTGCTTGCAGGCATGCTCCAGGTAGAGCATACAATGTACGCTTTTAGATTTGTAGAGTACGAGCAGAGTAACGCAGAGCCCCCTCTGCTCCCCAACTTGCTGGCTATAGGGGTCAGAGACGGGTGGGGGAAGAACCAAACTCCTCAGGGGCAGGGAAAAATAAAATTCCCCATTTTAAAGCTGGCATCACTTTATTTTGAGACATACGCGATCGTGTAGGGTACCAACAACCCGGTAGGGAGTAAGTATTTCCCCTTGTTAGAATGTAACAATTCAGGCTAAAAGAGGGGCTACGCGATTCTTCCCCGCTCTGACCAGACGGTTTTTGGCCCGTCCCGTATTTAAAAAATACGAAGGACGGGCATACACTGGTGAAACAAAGGCATTAAAATTATGCCCCTAAAGGGCGTTAACGATTTACGCCCTTAAAGGGCATAAATCGTTAATGCCTTTGTAAAGGGCATTAAAATTTTGCTTGTAATTCCTATACCATTTACGCCCTTTCCAAGGGCATAAATGAATTATGCCCTTGCAAGGGCGTAAAAGAGTATTTATGCCCTAAAGGGCGTAATTTTTATGCCTTTGTTTAACCAGTGTATAGTATGATGCTTGCTGTGCGTTCGTCCGTCCGTCCGTCCGTCCGAGGACTTCCCGTGGTCCGATATTCACCAAATTTGGTATGCAGCCTCCTTGGGTGACCCTAAGATCCGCCCGGTGGCAGCAAATCCGATCCGAGCCCCGGGGGCTGCTGCAGGTGCATCATGGTCTACATGGGCTGGAGGAGGATCTCGGCAACGGGTACAGCTAGAAGGGCATGTAGGGGTATTTTTGGAATCGGGGCGACGAGACAAAGCCAACGGTGCTGGTTTCGAGCAAATCTGAAAAGTTTGGACCCAGGTTCAAATCCCGGGGGGACTAAATTTTTTTTTTTAGTTTAACGTTGTTTCTTATGATTATGAGGGTGCTGATGACGAAAATGATATCCATTTTGACCTAAGACGCCGCGAGGGCGACGCTGCAGGTGCATCATGGTCTATATGGGGTGGATGAGGATTTTGGCAACGGGTACAGCTAGAAGGGCATGTAGGGGTATTCTTGGAATCGGGGCGACGAGACAAAGCCAACGGTGCTGGTTTCGAGCAAATCTGAGAAGTTTGGACCCAGGTTCAAATCCCGGGGGGACCAAAATTATATTTTTTTAGTTTAACAATGTTTCTTAAGTTTTAGAGGGTGCTGATGACGAAAATAACGTCCATTTTGACCCAGACCCACGTTTAAAGCCTGTAAGAGTTAAACATTGGTGACACTCGTTAAATTTAAAATGTACGGGACGGGCCAAAGTTGCCGATCTGTATCGCCACTTTTCCTGTTATCAACCTTCGTCGTTGTTCTTGTCGCAGACGGTGTTAATCCATCGCCGCGTCGAGCTGGCCGCCTTGGTGCAGTGTCTAATCCAGTACACGTCGTGGTGGGCGCCCTTCGTTCGCTCGTGGCGCTACGTGGCACTAGTGCTCGCAGGGTTTTTGACAACTAGTCTGTGCATTCAAGGCTTCATCCTGATCACATGGACCATGCCGGTGCGTTGTCTCTCTTCAAAAATACTTGACGCAACGACTGTACAAACTCAACTGCCATGGACAATTTTTGTTACCAATTGCAAAACTTTTTGTACACCTATGGTGACAAATTTGTTACTGGCTGGTAACAATTTTGTAACAAAAGTGTCACTTGCTGGATCCAATTATGTAACAAATTTCTCGCTGGCTGGTTACAACTTGTTACAAATTTGTCACCAGCTAGTTTGAATTTATTTCCAGTCGGTGACAAGAATTGATCCATGAAGCGGAAGAAGGGAATAGCTGACTTATCTCCAAATTGAGTTTTTTCTATATTGTTGTAATTTAGAATGGTTGCCATGACCACACTAAATTATTTCACTCAATTCCAAGTGGTTTAAGAGAAAATCAACATAGAAAAAGGATGTATCTTGACTTGGATCCTTTTACGGTTTCAACCGAGCGGAAAATAGAGTCAACTCACCCGACCGATATCACATGAGTCCGTTAAAAAGACCTAACTCAAGTTATATCTTTATGCATGCCTAGAGGACAAAGGAGTCAACTCAACTTGTGCCCAAAATATCCAATGGCATTTGGAGACAAGTACGATTGTGTCTAAATGTCACAATGGCATTTGGAGGCAAGTGCAATTATGTCACAGTTGCAAAAAGAGATAAGTCCATTTATCCCATATGAAGCCAAAAAGCTTGAAATTTGATGAAACTCACAGGAAAATGGATTCCATAGCGTAATGACAGCGACACTTCGTTAGCGAAAGCAGCCCACAGTGCAATCCTAACACAGGGTAGGCCTCCACTCCAAGAGTTGTGATATGATGCATTACTTTTGAAATTACGTATTCATCAAATTTCAAGCTTTTCGGCTTCATAAGGTGTAAGAAGACTTATCTCTTTTTGCAACTTTGGCATATAGACTCAATTACACTTGCCTCCAAATGCCATTGTGACATTCAGACACATCCGCACTTGTCTCCAAATGCGACAGGATGATTTGGACGCAAGTTGAGATGGCTCTTTTTCCACATGTCCTTGAATTACCTCGAAATTCCATCTTATTTGAAAGAGGCAAGTATAAATGACTCTTTTTTCTACTTCGATGGAAGGGAGTAACTCACAGAAACCCTAGACAGAGTGGTCTGGTACTTTTGAAAATTATCAGAATTTTTAGTCATGTTTTACTGACTTATAAATCATTTGCAACATTGGCTCATTTAGCTTTAGTTTGTTTTGAAAACAATTTTTTTTTGTTTCTCCTGAAAAATGACTAAAATTGAGTTACCTCCTTCTTCCACTCCATGGATCAATTGCCTATGCAATACACTGCAAGAAAACACCACATCGGAAGTACACAAATTTATGGCAAATTTTTTTATCAGGAATTATTGTACTTTCAAAGTACAACAATAGTTGTACAAAGCACAATAGAACCGGCTTGAGGAAAGCCGTGCAGTCCAGGCCTCATTGTGGTTCGCACAGTTCTCGTTGTACTTTCTACAATCCCTGTTGTACAGTTGTCATTGTACAGTTTTTGATGTACTTGTTGTACTATTCACACTTTTTCTTCCAGTGCACACTGCTTACCCGGGACATGTACACACTTGCAGGCGTCGACCATGGTGTCCTTCTCTTGCAAGTGTCGATCAGTCATGTCCTACGCTTGCCACTGACGACCACAATGTGTCCTACCCTTGGAAGCATGCCCCATGGGTATTGATCGTTAAACAAGCTGTGTCCTAGGCCTTAGGCGCAGGTCACTGTATGGTTGACGCTTGGAAGCGTAGGACACAACTGGTCGACACTTTCAAGCGTACGAAATTATGGTCTACGCCTGCAAGTGTGTACTTGTCCCACTCTTGGATTAGCAGGGCTACCGCTTCCTCTTTTATGTTCTATGTTGCCATCCGCGCAGGGACCACCCTACACGAACACTTTAACCATCGTCTCCATCGATCTGATGCCCACGCTCCTGGCCTTGGTGGCGGAGAGCACGTTCGCGGCAGTGGTCGCCACCTGCGTGTGTGGCGGCTGGGACGCTGCCGACGCCGTCCGGGACCAGGTCCGCGCCCTGAGCAGGCGCACGCGGGAGGGGCCGATGAGTGTCCACGAGGACCACCTCACCGCCCTGCGGCTGCGCGCGCTGCGGACCAGGCTGCAGGTTAGCGACGGCTCAACTGTAATTCAAAGAATGTGGCGTAACTTTCTCAGACTCGAGCTGATTTGTAGCAGATGATACCTTTATACATACTTTGAAACATACCTAGACATGTAAGACACATAAAGGTGTCAGCTAGCTTTAACTCTCGAGTACAGAAACCAAGCGCGTATCCTAACAATATTGCACTGGGGCGGGATCGTGGCTGAGTGCGGCCGGCCGCGGCCGCGGCGCAGCCTGCGCGGAATCTCCCCCCTCCCAGCCGCGCAGACGCAGGGCGCGGGACACAACAGCGGCACTGCGCGGCTCGGCTCGCTCGGCGCTCGACTCATGCTCGCACTCACAAAATCGACATAAACTTTACACTAGCCAAAGTCAAAGACTTGTGAAGGCTTCGCGTATTTGTCAAATATGCAAGGCGCCGCCTTGGGGTGTTTTGTGGAGAAAGTTATATTTACATTGGTATTAGAAGTCAGCTGCCGTGTGTGTGGTGGTGTTGGTGGGGGTGGTTTGTGGCTGCTGTGTGGCGGGCTGGTTTGGTTTCTGGATGAATTATGTTTGAATAAAATGGTGGTTACAGTACTAGATTTTATTATGAAATTATCACAATGATGTTTTAGTTGGTTATGAGGCGTACATATTAATAAATTTAACATTGCATGTGCAGTGTGGTATGCATTATGCTGCAGGCGCTATTTTAGTTGTTGGTTTCATGATACTTAACAACACTGTAACAGTGAGGTTTGGGGGCTGGAAGGTATGCTTGCATGATCGTTGTTTGTATTTTTCTACTCGTGCTTCAGTCTGTTGCTTGCATTCAAATTGATTGTCAGTTAGATCGACTATGTAGTTGTTTGTCTTAGAGGAGCCGAAATGAAGGGCGACTGCAGATTGGCATGTCATATTGTGCCAGGACGTGGATGGTGAAGAAATCCAGCAATATCATGTCAGTTGATGTTTTGATTTCTTTCAGGAATGGTACCTATGAAAGAAATTTTCACAATCATTGTTATGGGATGCCATTCTTTGGAGAAAATGTTAGTAATGATCGTTTCAACAATGAAAAAGAATTACCTCGATGAGCTGGTAAGATTGATGATTTATCTGTATTGACAAGACTGATCCAATGAGTTGTGGACCGAAGTATTTTCCTGTCATTTTAGAAAGTGCAGTTCTGAAGATTTCAGTCTTGTTGGGTTTCGTGAAAGTCGTGCCGCATCTGATGTAAATGTCTATATCATTGAATGTGTTTGTGTGTCCTGCACACCACGTTGCGAAACCACCTATGTAGAAGTGGTAAGATTAGAGTTAGTCGTATTGATATATGATATCCTGTGAAAAGCTGTGAAAAAGTTGAGAAGAGAAGTTACTTCCAATGAAGGCTGTATGGTTTTGACATAGGCCACACATTGTGTCAAAAAGGGTGATGAGTTTCCTGACTGCGTCGATGATGTGCTGTGGGATTTCCCTTGTCTCCATTAGTCGTCCTGCATAGAGTGGATGAGGCGATTTCAATAGTTTGAGGCACATGCTCCTCGTAGCGGCACTTTCTTCAGCATATAGGGTTTCTCCTGAATCCATTTTGTACAATTATGAAGTTGTAGGTAAATGTTTGAGTCAAGAATGGGCTGTCGGCGCGTTGTTGTTTTCATAGCCATCTCGAAGTTGGCGGGGTTGTGTTGGGTGGTTTGTGGCAGAGATTGGGGGAAGTAGTGTAATGTCTGCCGTGGGTTTCTGTTTCCGGTGTGAGCCACGTTTTTGTTGTCAAGGTGATTGTGGTCTGTGTTCGGTTTGTCGTGTCGTGAGTCAATTTAGTTGTGGATTGTGGCTTTGTGTCTCTGGTTATTTATCTTTATCCAAGTGTGGTGGTTTTGGTGCTGGGAGGTATGTGGTGTCTGTGGGCGTGTGTCGTTTGTGTGGTGGTGGTTGGTTTTGTTATTTTCCTCGGTTGGTTGCAGATGCCTGATGATATTGACCAACTCCTTAGTGAGGTTCAGGAGGCTGATTTAAAAATTCCCTTTGGTGATCTCGAAATTGGTGTTCAGTACCCTGTTTGAAAACTGGAGAGATCCATGAGCAAAGTGCAAGGCAAGGATATTCCTGGCATGATTTGCAAGATCACATCTCCTGATTCATTGCACATGCTTACCTATTTGCTGAAGGGGTTTGTGAGCATGAAGGAAGCACTCTTTGACCGCATTTATTCTGATGCAGGGGGAAATAATCTGTGGAATCTTGTATTTTATAGGAGTGTTGGCACTGGTAACATTGCCCGTCTCCATCGTCCTGGCCAAGGTATGTTGGAATGTCGATATGAGGTGGTGTGTATGTACATGTAAGTAGTGGGTCTCATAATACACGCTTTTGCAGGTATTGATAATGATCTATTGACCATTGGCCAATGGCCAAGATGAATGCTATGGGCAAGAGGCGTGCTGAGAATTCGCTGATGATGAATAACAAGCGAACCAAGACTGATGGTGTTGACTGATTTTTGTGGTGTCTGTTCATTTGTTCTGACTAAACATTCGAGTTCTGTTTATGTGCATGTTTGAAATTTTCATGTGGTTATGTTTGGTCCTGTTTTAAGTGTGTCTCATGTGATGGTAGTTGGTTTGTGGTGTTGCATGGCATGTCTGCACAATAATAAATATATTTGAAATTGCGTGTGTGTTTTCACTGCAAAGCCAGTGGTAAGTTTGCTTGCCACAAATATGGCAAGGTGTTTTGAATGCCAAAATTTGGGAAGCTTTGACCTGGAATCTTCATAAGCTTGCCAAATTTTGGCAAGCTGTTCAGCATTTCGAGGCCAAGCTTGCCAATTTTTGGCATTCAAAACAGCTTGCCAATTCTGTGGCAAGCAAACTTACCACTAGCTTTGCAGTGTTATGTGGTGTAGTTGTTTGTCGGTGTCTGTGGGAGGGGGGGGGGGGGGGTAATTGGCAGATGATTTCTGTTTGCTCACCTTAATGGTTGAAAAGAACTTATGAAAATATTTGGAAGGAGCATTTATTTCATTGTTGCCTTTTAGTGTTCTGATATTTCCATATCTTTTGAATCCTCTTTTGAGTAAAGAATGGTATGTTCATTTAAAGTTTAATTCTGTTTGCTATTATGTGTTTCTCTGAATTCTTGAAAATTGTAATTTTATTCCAGATTGATCATATTTCTCATTATCCTTTAATGGAAACTAAGTATCTAACAAGAGGTAATCTATACAAAATGTCATACATCCAGAGAATGGATGGTGTCATCTAAGAGCGATTTGTTATGATGAATGGAAATATTTACCATCTTATTCTGCCTGCAAACTTCAATTTGTTAAGCGATGAGGCAATTTCTTCTATGAATTCTATAATTCAGAATGGAATATATTTTCTGTACATATGCTTCTATGGAATTCGGGATGGTCAACAAGATTTTAAGATATATGATTCATCTAGAGGTATGTTTTTTATTTTGTGCTGTATGAATTCTGCATTTGTGTCATTAACTTGAGATGATATTGATTTTATTCCAGCGGTTGAAGAAGCTCGTTTTCTGTCATGCAATGCATTGCGGTGAATTAGAAATGCCTAAATATTGTGGCATGTGCATGTGTATTTTTGAAACTTTTTATGTGATTGTGTGGTATTTTCGTGTGGTTTGCCTGTGCATGTTGAATTATGTTATTTTCCTTTACTATTATGTGCTGTCTCTTGTCTGTTGTGTACAATATATTTGAATTTTAGTGATGCATGAAAATAAATGCGTTTGGCACTGCTTCTGTGTTACATGTGGTGAAATTATTTCTGTGTCTAGAATGTGAATGAGCATGATGAAGGATATTTTACAAAATAATGATCGCGTTGAATTGATGGAATTTTATTCACTGTGGAGAAAATTTGTCAATGAATGGAAACCTGCTGCTGGTTCCTCTTGCAATTCGCAAGGAGCTGAGGCGTTGCATTAGAAACAGTTGAATCAGTAAACATTCCAATGATCTGACTCTGGAGAAGGCTACATATGAAAGGCCAGGAGAGCATTCCTTTTTGGCAAGGTCGATGACAACCTGATAAGCATGGAAAACATTTTTTAAAAGGGTAATTGTATACCTTAGGGGCTCCGCCGATCTGGAGCCTCTAAAGTACACCAAAAGACGCGAAAAATTCTGCAGAAACCCAAGATGATCACTATTTTGGGGGCTGTGCAACGGTTTTCTGTAATTTTAAGTTAACATTGACTCGCCATAACACGTCTATGAAGCCGCCATAACCTAAAATGACTCACTTCTATGCCATCAAACACGCGTTTACAGGATTGATTCTGATTCGTTTAACACGGGAATTTTGACGACTCTGGTTCCATAAAAGATTGCTTCCGTCAAGGTTGTGGCCGCTGTTAACGTTTCAAAAGCAAATATGGCAAATGTATTGTAGCAGCACATTTAGGCGTCCCCGGGCGCTACAGCAGGGGCGAGTGGCAACACTAGATTGATGCCCGGCCAGCATTGTAGCGAGGCTAGCAGCGCCAGCGCCATCTCCGGTAGGAATGTGCAAGTAGTGCGAGACGAATGGACGTAGTTTGTAGTGGTTTTCAGTTTCTGTTGTCATTCCCACATATTTTCCCTTCTATTAATGCAAAGAAAAGAGCGGAACAAAGTGTGGGGAGGCCAACAATACGACGTCTGCCCCAAAACACTTTTCCCTCAAAGTCCGCTTCCTTCCGCACCTTTTCCTCGCATTGGTAAGTTAGAAGGGAAAATATGTGGGAATGACAACAGAAACTGAAATAACCACCACAAACTACGTCTATTCGTCTCGCATTACGATTGCACATTCTTACAAGAGATGGCGCTGGCGCTGCTTGCCTCGCAACAATGCTGGCCGGGCAGCAGGAATACAGACCAGGGGTTGACTCAGGCATAGTGTTAGTTTCTCGCTCGCTCTCGCGCCGCATCCTCGCTCGCTCCTTGTCCTGCACGCTGCCCCCTCCCCCACGTGCCGGCGCCCCCTCCACCTCCGCCGCAGCCGCCGCGCTGCGAGCTCTCTTCGCTCTGTCTTCCCAGTCCTTCGCGTCTCCCTTTGCCTCCTGGTCCTTCGCTACCCCCCCTCCTTTCCCCCCGCGCCCTGCTGCCTGCCTGCCTGCCCAGCCCCCGCCGGCTGCTGCAGCGTGCTGTCTGGAGCGCTATGGGACTTCCCTCAGCCAAACTGCAGCGGCTGTTGCATGCAAGCGCATCTGGCCTACCTTCCCCGGCGCTACCGCTGCTCGCACGGCCGTCCTGTTTAGGAAGGCAGTCGCAGTGTCTGTCCAGAAATGCTGTGGCGGCCGGTGGCGTTCGCGCTACTGCCGCGGTGTGCCGCGGCGCCGCGGCGCAGACGGAAAAGGCATGCATCTGGGGCAATAAAGGACTGATGGATCCTTTAGGGTTTGCCGACAGCGGCTGCCGACCCACTGCCGACAGCGGGGCGGCCGGTGGCGGCGATCTGTCTGCAGCTCTTATTGTTTCGCGCACGTTCCGCGCGCAGGGCAACAGGTATGGACAGGTCGCGTTCTGCGCTGGAGGGCCAACATCTGGTGCTGTAAAGTGCCGTCCTGCCCACGTGGGCACCGCACTTACTGCAAAGAATACCTTTTATTTGGCCAATCTCCTCGGTTTATGACAGTTTTCCGTTCGGTGACCTGCCGGCGGGCACGTGGGCTCCACCCGGGTGAGGGCGGACCGTGAGACAGAACAATGTTTACAAGCAGAAGCAGAAGACACTTGTTTTCGGGGGAGGGGAACTACCAGCAAGCCCTCAGTCTAAGATTCGCGACTGCCGAGTGCACTTGTCCGCCTTCCCGTCCTGCGCAGCCGTTGGTGCCCCCGCGTACTCCCCGACGGTGGTGTGGGCCTTCCCGCCCGGCAGAGTGGAATCATGAAAGTTAGCGGCAAGGACTTTATTGAGGACCTTTTACGTGACGTGTGTTGTGGGGCAAAGTTTGTAATACTAGATTACAATCATTGTGACGCAGAAGACTTTGAGTGCATCATTAGAACTAGTTTGGAAAGCGAGCCGTTCTCGTCCTACAGTGCCAAGTGTGATAGCTGGAAGAAAAAGTTCGCCGCGGCAACCAATTGTGATCTCATCTATGGAGACAGTTTCCCAGCAGCCACAAGATATGAGTACAGAAAATTTTATTTGTGCCACTTAAATTCAAGAAACAAAACAACTCAAGAAGTGCCCCAATCAAGAAATTTGAAGTGTAGTGGAATTAAGTTGGACATCAAGGTGCTGCTCACTAACTACAAGCAATGTCGGCGGGATCCACTCCTCAAGGAGGGCCTGAACACAGCCATAAAGGTGAGTCTACGTTTCTTCTGTTCCTTACAAACGAGCGTTGTTGAGTCGTCCACCAAGCAGACTGTAGGCTCGCCGCGCGGCCCGCGCAGTGGCGCCGCGCTCACCGCGGCCCGCGAACTGGCGCCGCGCTCACCGCCAAGCCGTCCGTAGGCTCGCCGCGCTGCCCGCGAACTGGCGCCGCGGTCACCGCCAAGCCGTTCGCGAGGACCCTTCAGTAACATATTTTTGTTCTTCTGTTACCAGGTCGCATTCAAGCACTGTCATCGCATCAACGTGGCCGACCATGCTAGGCTGTTGCGTGTTGATGACAAGACGAGGGCCGCCTTCGTCCAGTATTTTGACGATGGAATGACTCCGGCTGCGGCGAAGGCATTCCATGAAGTTCAGCTACTGGACAGGGTCGGTCCTCTTGACTTCATCGAGCAGGCGGCGCACACTAACATCAACCCGCGCTACAGACAAGTCCATTGGCTGTATGAAGAATGGAGGTAATAATTTTTTAAAATTTACCTGCACGCAAAACAAACTTCTAGGAGCTTATTGTTTTACTAAAATGTCTGTGACCCATTTTGTTTGTAATTTTGTTGTATCTGTACTAAATATCAGCACTAGTGCCAATTTTGTAAACAGCTTGGAGGGAGAGGTGCGGGCCGCGGCCGCAGCCTCGCGGCTTGCCTACGTTCTAGGCGTTTGTCGCGATCGACCCTCTCGCCTACTAACACACGTTTCTAATACGTAATACTAATGGTGTCCGTGTGGTGTGTGCTTTCTTGCAGGACGGCCCACTTCGGTGACCGCACCGCGGGAAGCATGGCAGACTTGCTAAGGCGGAAACAGGGGGCGTACGCCGAACTAGGAATCACGCTGCACATCGAGGAGGACCCGCTCATCATTGTGATCCTGACCCCGGTGATGAAGAGGGCCCACGAGCAGGACTTCGCCGGAGAAGTCGTGTTTGTGGACTCGAGTGGGTCCTGCGACCAGGGTGGCAGCGTAGTCACCTTCCTGTTCGGTGCCTCCAAGGCGGGGGGACTTCCCCTGGCCTGCGTGCTTCACCAGGAGCAGTCAGAGCCCAACTACACGGCGGCCTTCAGGGCGGTGCGCGAGGCCGCGGGACCGTCAGCCTTTGGAGGGAAGGGTGAGCCCGCCACGTTCATGACTGACGACAGCGTCGCCGAACGTCGTGGGCTGAAGTCTGCCTTCCCAGCCGCTGTACTGCTACTATGCATCTTTCACGTGTGCCAGGCGCTCTGGAGGTGGCTATGGGAGTCTTCTCATGGAATCGTTAAGGACCATAGGAAGCGTCTCATGAACCTCGTCCGGAGCGTTTTGTACGCGCCAAAGAAGGATTCTTGCGATGCTGCGTGGGCGGCTTTGATGGGTAGCAGTGTGAGCCAAATGTATGATAAATTTCGAGAACATATGCAAGGACTGTGGGACAGGCAGGCGGAGTGGTGCATTTACGCCCGCACGGGGTTGATTACAAGAGGCCATAACACCAACAATATAGTAGAAGCTGCCATGAGAATTTTGAAAGATGTCGTCTTGCAGAGATGTAAAGCGTTCAACGCAGTTGCTCTAGTCGATTTTGTTTGTAATGTTCTCGAGAAATATCACACAAGGCGGCTCATTGCGTTTGCTAACCAGCATAACACAAGGCCGGAAATGCAGTACCGCAGGTTCCTAGTAAAGAGTGCAGACTTGGAAGTGGAGCAACAAAGTGAAGGAATTTACCTCGTCACTTCAGCCACAGAACCGGGCTTGAAGTACGAGGTGAACACCGAAATGGAGTTGTGCGACTGCCCTCACGGCATTGGGGGGCGCTTTTGCAAGCATCTGTGCGCGGTGCACGTGAAGGCGGACGTGGCCCTGCGGCACAACCCGCGACTCAGCCCCGCAGACCGCGCGCAGTTGGCGTACCTCGCCACTGGGAGCCGCGTCAGTACCGACTTCTACAGAAGCATTTGCAAGAAGGGTGAAGACGAGCCCCCGGTAGAAGACGAGGCTCCAGCGGGGTCTACGGCCAATGGTGAGGCAGAGGCGCCGGCGCCGCGGCCCGCGCTGCGCCCGCGGGCGGTGGACAAGGAGAAGGTGGAGGCCGCGGCGGCCAAAATGGTAGCCGAAATGCAGCGGGTAGCGGCGCTGTGCTCAGACATCGAGGCTCCGGAGGAGTCTCTGCTCAACCACATGCGATTTGTGAGTAGTGCGCTGAGCAGGGTAACGACGCTGCCTAAGCTGCACGACCTGTGCCGCCAAATGCAGCGTCGCGCCTCCGCAACGGGCGGCAAAGCTATCCGCGTGCAGGCTACCGCCAGGTCGCGGCGTGTCAGGAGGGCGGGAATGACTTCTGGCGCCGCGTGCGTGCAGCCGGGGAGGCCGTCTAAGTTCGAAACAATTGTAAATAAAAATAAGACTAAGAAGAGGCCTCACGATTTAGCCGCCAATATTAAATTAAACAGGCCGAATGCGCGGTCCCACACAACGGGCATGTAAATATGTTTATGGTAATTATGTATACACTGTAAAAAAAAATCTGAAAATTCAGACCTTTTTTTTTAGACTTCGTCGTCTGAATCTATTTTTCAGACTTGTTTCAGACTGCTTGTCTGAAAATTCAGTCTTTCGGTATGAAAATTGTGACCTGAGCGTCTTACAACTTGAATTTAGACCTGTGAAGTGGGAAAATTTAGACGATTAAGTCTAAAAATTCAGACCAACCTAAGATTTTGTTTGTCCGCTAGATGGCGCACATGTTGTGAAACATACCTACTTCTGTTTCAAAGGCCTTTAATGCAAAAATATACTAATTGAAAAGTTCAAAATTGGCAACACTTAATCGGTCATATGAGAACCATGCTCTGTTGCAAGATTTATCTCCGTAATATGAGTGGGAGTTGAACAATTCACATTTTAATTTACCTCTCGCGGGTGGCTCCGCGTCGCCATTTCCTTGGGTGCCGCAGGCCGGCTCTTCGTTGGTCAGGGAGAAGTCCCAAAGATCTTCTCCCTCAACACAATTTTTACTCGAGGTGTCCTCTCTTGAGGACTACATACACATATGGTTCCAATATTGTATTTTACAAGGCAGGGACCTTGGTGTTTGCAATCTTCATACAGGTCTGAATTTTTAGACCACCAGCTCTTAAATGTGAGACTCTCCAGTTCTCAATTTTAAGACCATCTAAGTGGTCTGAATTTTCAGACCTCAAGTCTGTTAATAACTTCTGACTAATTTTGTCTGAATTTTCAGACTTTTTTTTTAACAGTGTAGTAAGTTTTTGACACTTGACACCTTTAGAGTATTTATGGTAATTATGTATAGTTATTTTTTGACACTTGACACCTTTAGAGTATTTATGGTAATTATGTACAGTAATTTTTTGACACTTGACACCTTTAGAGTATTTATGGTAATTGTGTACAGTAATTTTTTGATACTTGACAACTTTAGAGTTAGTTACATCACTTGCTGTTTATAAAAATAATAAAAACTTTTTAATACAGTTTAAAATGTGTGGTTTTTTTCCTGGCGTCTTTAGCTCTATGGATGAAATGAATGAGTGACATTGACTTTGCAATCAGCTGAGCGGCAGGGCGGGGGGCGGGGAGAGACGGACAGAGTAGGCTGCAGCCGGCGGGGGCAAGGCAGCAGGGCGCGGGGCGCGGGGGGGAAGGGGGGGGGTAGCGAAGGACGAGGAGGCAAAGGGAGACGCGAAGGACTGGGAAGACAGAGCGAAGAGAGCTCGCAGCGCGGCGGCTGCGGCGGAGGTGGAGGGGGCGCCGGCACGTGGGGGAGGGCGCAGCGTGCAGGACAAGGAGCGAGCGAGGATGCGGCGCGAGAGCGAGCGAGAAACTAACACTATGCCTGAGTCAACCCCTGGTCTGTATTCCTGCGGCCGGGCATCAAGCTAGTGTTGCCACTTGCCCCTGCTGTAGCGCCAGGGGACGCCTAAATGTGCTGCTACAATACATTTGCCACATTTGCTTTTGAAACGTTAACAGCGGTCTAAACCTTGACGGGAGCACTTTTAATGGAACAGAAGACGTCAACATTCCCGTGTAATACAAGTCAAGCCTGTAAACGTGTGTTTGATGACATTAAAGTGAGTCATTTAAGGTTATGGCGAGTCACTGTTTACTTAAAATTACAGACAACCCTTGCACAGCCCCCAGACTAGTGATCATCTTTGCTTTCTGCGGAATTTTCCGCGTCTTTTGATGTATTTTAGAGGCTCCAGATCGGTGGAGCCCCTAAAGTATACAATTACCTTTTACAAGAGGGTAAGATTACTGTAATTGAAAAGTAATTACAAAAGGTATATTCATCTTTCCAGAGTCATTCCTTGAGCTTTGTGGATGGTGCAAGCGTAAGCAAGGGTGAGGGGGAACTGTTTTCTTGTGCATCGATTATTCTTCTTATCTGTTCATGTGACAAAATCGGCTTATTGGAATAATTGTTGTGTTGGGGATGAAGGCTGGTCCAGTATATGTTGGAAAGTTGCATAATATGACTGATGGGACTCCAGTTGATGGATCCGCATTGTGATCAAAAAGTATGTCATGGACATATCCAATTGTGCCATTAACTAATCATTGAACATATTGAACTGACGTTCTCAATCTATCAACAGCTATTGTCTCACTTTCTGATGTTTGCAGCGGATCATTTTCTAGCTCAATTTCACCATCAGTATTCGTCGCATCAAGCACTTCTTTGCTACCATCCAAATTCTCACAGGATGTGTTCCATTGATATTTTCACATTGTATCTAAGCATTGAATAAAATTTTTATTCGAGCATGAATTTTTTCTTCAATGATGTCCCTTTATCAGCAATTTATACTTACCTTAACAGTAGGAATGGCATCCTTTATTAGTCGAATTTTCTTGTTACGATTCACATAATCATTCTCTTTAAAATGTTGACCACATATACGATACCGTCCCACACTTGTCAACGATACATCTGCATTACCAGAGAAACTGATCCAATGCGAACACCTATAAAATAAATTCGAATTTAAATTTTTCCTCTCCTCATTTTACAGCACTTCCATCTCCAAGTCAGTAGTAACTACAATGTGAGACTTCAAAAAACTGTTACTCCATTAGTACTCACTGTTCAATATGAGAAGGAAACTTTTGTAATCGTATTTCTTCAGTGGAACTTCCAAGACTCCCACCCAACATTTCAATCTGGTTCCTGCATTTTCTCTAATTTTCCTTCAAAGGTGTCCACAGATAAAGATGACTCACATGAAAAGCTTTTTTTTAAAAAAAAAAAATAAAATAAAAAAAATTAAGGAATTACACAGATGAACACAGTTTAACCATAGCCCCAATCACACTAATAGCTTCTTTTTTGGCCCGTCCCGTATTATTTATGAAAATAAATATAGGAGGACGGGCATATAGTATGATGCGTGCTGTGCGTTCGTCCGTCCGAGGTCTTCCCGTGGTCCGATCTTCACCAAATTTGGTATGCAGCCTCCTAGGGTGAACCTAAGAACCGCCCGGTGACGGCTTTTTCGATCCGAGCCCCAGGGGCGCTGCTGCAGGTGCATCATGGTTTACATGGTGTACAGGAGGATCTCTGCAACGGAGGCCGCTAGAAGGGCATGAAGGGGTATTTTTGGAATCGGGGCGACGAAATAAGGACAACAGTGTTAATTTCGAGCCGATCGGAAAAGTTTGGGCCCTGGTTCAGCGGTCGAGTGCCGTTTCCGTCACGTACGACCCTAATCTTTATTTCGAGGTAGACATGGTTTCATACGTTAAGGGTGCTGATGACGAAAGTAACATCTATTTAGTTTCCGACAGAGATTCGCATCACTATGGGCTAAAATACGACAGCAATTGCGAATGTTTAAAATGTACGGGACGGGCCAAAGTTGCCGATTTGTATCGCCACTTTCCCTGTTATTTTTACGGGGAAGGACAGGAAGAAACAGGGAGCACCCATTTAAGCTACAACAATTCCCAACTTTTTATCATTTCATTGTTTATGAAATGCAATTTTTCTATTTCCACCCTATTTACTCATTTCCACTAAGTGATATATGTGTTCTTTAGCTTCCTCTAATATTTCATCACTTTTCAATCTAGTTTTACATATTCCCGCGTTTCATTCTACAGTTGGTTCTTTTCAGATTATCATTACGGACCATTGACACACATAAATATTCTCATGTTATGAATATTCCGACATCGTTCAGAATGGACATTATTCATAGGACTAATTTTTTATTTCTACCGTGGACAGTCCTGCTACAGTTTTTTCTAAGCCTCCCACACACCGCACACCAGACTGCGCTTCCATAGATCCAATAAGACAATCGTTAGGTTGGCAGCGCAAACAAATGAATTTCAATCTCCCATCCGCCGACACCCACTCCCCCTGGTCAAGGCCCCTTAGAAGCATGGCCGAGTAGGATTGATCTAAGCTAGGGTTGGTAAATCGACAGCGCAAATCGATTTTCGATTCGTCGATTTAAAAATCGAAACAAAAAATCGATTTAATTGAAAATCGATTTTTTACTTTAAAAAATCGATTTTTGGTCCGATTTTGTTTAGATTTGTTGCGGAAACCGGGAAAATGAAGAAAAATAGAGTTATTGGTCATCTTAGCAGAATTTTATTATGCAATGGAGCGTAATTATAAGTGTACTTTGGCAAAGCCATGAACCCATTCTTCATAGGAAATATTTCTAAGGAACACAAGCATATCTAAATGAGTCCCGCTTAGACGGGTTCTTAGCTGATTAGCTATTATGCCTGCATGAGAAAACAACCTCTCGCAAGGCACGGAAGTTGCTACAATTGAAAACACTCTAAGGGCAATCTTATACAAATGAGGGTACTCCCCTTTCAGTTTAGTCCAGGACTGCAACGGGTTGGGGTTCGTTTTCCTATCGAGGGGCGGCCTACTGAGATACTGCTTCATTTCAACTGGCTGGCCACCGGCCCTGTCTGAGTCAGCCCTGTCGTTAGAAGTCCGAACGTCCCGGTCTATGGCTGCCCATGGGTCGTCTGGGTCCGGAGCCTCCTGGCCCTCAGCGGCGTCCTGCGCCTCCTGCGCAGCTTGGTAGGCGGCCCGATCAGTGGCCCGCGTTTCGGCCTGACTTTGAGTCACTAAGCGACCTGAAATAAGGGAAAAAATAATTAAATAATTATTGAGCGCTGTGAAGCACACGCAACCCGCCCCCAGATTTTTCTTGTGTACATACCAAGTTCCCTTTCAGCCGCTTTAACAGAAGCATTACTAGTGAAAGGCACCTTTTTAAACCTTGGGTCCAGCAGGGTGGCAATGGCATACAAGGGATTTCTCTCTATTGTGTCAAACTTTTGAGCCAGTTGGTCAATAAGGTTCCGCTGTACCCTTTTGCCGATCACAGTAACGGCTTTAAAGTCAGAAGCTCTCTGAAAAGAAAAAAAAATGTTAGACTCGGTATTGTCACAAAAGTTTAGGAGGAAAAAAATGCAAAATTAGTAACACTTACAGTTTTGATAAAATTGACTAAAGGGATCACCTTGCTAATGGACACGGTTTTTTCTGTGGATACTTCCGCAGTAACTACCGCAAGTGGTTTAAGTAGGGACCTGACCTCAGTCAATGCATCCAAATCTGTTGGAGTAAGCATAGCAGGTGGCTTGCTTTTTGTAGATTTGTCCATTTGTGCTTTGAAAAGAACTCTGCTGACAAGTTCGGACAGGTTTAAAAATCTGTCTAACATTTCATAACAGGAATTCCACCTAGTGCGAACTTCCTGAATGAGTCTTAGCGGCACCTTTACCCCTGCCTCGGCCTGCATGCCCAGCAAATCGCCAGAAGCTACCTCACTGCTCTTGAAAAAACGCACTATTTTTTTCACTTTTACTAAGAGTGGTTTCAAAGAAGTAGGGATAACATCTCCGCCGCCATCACCCTCAGCATCGTTTTCATCATCATCAAGATCAGAACCATCTAGGTCTTCTTCATCTTCTGGGACGTCTGGACCCGGTTCCCCTTCCTCTGTGTCAGCCTCTTCTGAAGGCAGGAGACTCTTCCCATGAAGCTCTATTACCGTCTGGCCGATCCCGTTCAGCCCGTGTGCGAAGCACGGCACATGCTTGTCTTCACCAAAGAAATCTCGGACTGCAGCTTTTATATTAGCGCCACCGTCGGAAATTACCGCCGAAACCTTCTCTAGGAGAATATTCCACTCAGCACACAGCTTGTCCATGACTGCCTGTAGGTTGGCTGAGGTTTTCCTCTGTGGCATAGGGTGGGCAGCTAGCTCAATAGATATGAGATTTTCTCCTGCAAAAAATAAGTAAAAATAAAATAAAATAGAAAAAAAATGATAAATTGCAATTAAGTTTAAAAATGGGGAAATAACTCACCTCTAATAATATGGATTGTCATTCCAAGGTGCCCTTTCATTGTATTTTTATGAGTCCACAAATCAAAAGTGAGGGAGTACCACTCTGCTTCCTGTATGAGAACCTCCGCGACTTCGCGTTTAAGCGTCAGGTATTTGCCCTCAATTAGTTTGGTCACCTTTGGCTCGCCAGGCATCTTGTAAAGTGGGTTCAGTGCTTTGACAAAAGCCCTGAAGCCTTCCCTCTCCGGTGTACGCAAAGGCATATTGTCCTTGCAAATCATGAACGCCAAGGCTGAGGTCACCTCCTCGTCGCGATGTCCTCCAGCTGTGAAAAATAATAAAAATTTGTCAAGTCGCCGCTGTAAAAGAAAATAAAGCTCGAACCAAATAGTCAAACTTGCCGGAAAACGCAGCGGCGTTCTGCCAACACTTGTCAAGGGGACCGCGACTACCTGGGCGAGCTGGCGAACTTGACCTGGATCGACTTTGGGGCCGTGGAGTTACTGGAGGAGGGCACGGCGACGGAGGAGGCGACATCAATGGCTGGGTGTCGGTCTCGCTCCCCGCACTAGACGGGCGCCGCTCCGCCTGCGAGCAGATGACAATTAACACTGTGCAAGCGCGCAAGTCCCACACGACGGCACCGCGACGGCGCGTTTCGCCGTCGCCTACATGCAGTCGCCGTTCGTCGCAGCGCGAGAAACGCCTGGCCTGGCTCTGGGCCTGCCTGGGCTGGCCGCCGGGCCGGCCGCCGCCGCCCACCCGCCTCGCGAAAGTGAGGTTAGGCAGCCGCTGCAAAGACTATTTCCCTTACCTGGGATGATGACGAAGACGGCGAAGCGACCTCGTCAAGGTCGATTTCTTCTTCCGCATCGCTTGCACTCTCAATCTCTTGTCGCGACCGCTTTTGCGGCGGAACTTTAGGTTTGTTTGTGTCAATCTCGATGTGATGCACCTTCCTCAAGTGTGCAATTAGAGTCGACGTAGAGTTGCAGTAAGTAAACACTTGATAACAGTCTTTGATTTTGCAACTCGCCTTGACCCCTTTACCCTCCAAAATCTTGTTGAAGTATTGCCACACTACACTTGGCGCCATGTCTAGACACAATTCACTACACTTCGGAGAGCGAACTCTTGCCGTGGCGAGGCTGAGGCTGCGAACGGCGGCGAGAGCGCGAAGTTGCTCCGTTGGCCGTAGGAGGGCGCTGGTGGTGCTCTCGCGTAGTAACTACGTACCGCGCGGACAGGTTTCGAGCGCGCGAAATTCAAAACTACCAATATTTAAAAAAATCGAAAATCGACCGGTAAAATCGATTTTTTCGATTAAATCGACACGCCGAATCGAGTCCGATTTCAATCGAAAATCGACACCTCAAATCGTTTTTCGATTAAAATCGAAATCGATTCGACCAACCCTAATCTAAGCAGTTTCTAATCAGATTTGAATAGCCACTCAGCCAATAAGCGACAAAATTAATCTTCACCAGTTCTTATTGTCCAAAACTGACAGCAAAGTTCAGAATTCATATTTTTTTATGCCTCTTTGATATAAAATTTTATAAACAATCACTAAATTAAGAGCATACTGCCACAACTGCTACATAGGACAGTACCAGACGAGTATCATCTGCTCCATATGAACGTTCCTTGAACGGACTTTTTAGCTGATGATACCTTTAATCTTTAAACATACCTAAAACTACAAGACACATGAAGGTGTCAGCTTGCTTTTACTTTCGAGTCGAAGAACCAAGTGTCTATCCTAACAATAATAAGGGGCGCCCGGCCGGGGTGGGAACGTGCGTGCTCCGTGAAGCGCAGTCTGCGCGGAACAATGGCACTTGCTCCCCGCGCACAGCACGAGCGGCACCGGCCCCGCGCGCAGGCGCTGTCCAACAGCGACAATCGCTCCTCTCGCACAGCCCACGTGGACCCTCCCCCCCCCCTCTCTCTCCCTCCAGTGCAATGGGCGCGGCGGGACTCGGGTGGTGCGGCACGGCGCGCTCAAAGACGCTATGACACAGGACACGCCAGTTTGTTTATTTACCATACGCAATCACTGAAATAAGAGCATACTACTGCCATAACTACTCCCTAAGACTGTGCCAGACGTATCATCTGCTTCCATGAACGTTCCTTGAATGGAGATTTTTTGATTAATAACGTATTCACGTTTGTGCTTATTAATGAGCTTATTAACATTTTCATTAGTTTCAGTTAGCGAAGCCAGTTACTCCACTGGGGTTGGAAAGTTTTGTCTGTCTGTCTCTGTGTCAGCACTAATCCTCCCAGTGCTTGGCTTGGTCGATCGGAGCGAGATTTTGCAGGGTTGTTAGGTATGTCCTTGGCTCGTCACACGCAACGATACAGATTTCTTCCTCATTTTATTCAGTCGTACCAACGAAAAAACTCTTAAAAAAACATCAGAAAAGTGCAACTTGTAAACGACTTTACATTTTAAAGACCTTTTTACATATCCGTATGTTTAGGAAGGTGCTGATGACGAAAATGAAATCAATTTTGAACCCCGACCAAAGTTTCAACAATGTAGGTAGGGGTTACCTCGACCCGCATTTTCTAACATAATCTACTTTGACCCTTCATCGCGTGGTGCACTTCTCATTCCCTTAACAAACTTTGCAAGAGCTTGCCGAAAGCAAGCAGGGAGCGCCGCAGGGCAAGGTGGGTGAAAACGTCAGGCGTGGATTGTCGTAACTGGCGCAGCATCGAGCCGTTTGGGAGGAGTAGTGCGGACACAGAGACGGACGCAGACAGACTCACAGACAAAACTTTCCAACCAAAGTGGTGTAACTGGCCTCGCTAATCGCTCAGCGATTTAATTTAGTCTAGACAAATCTGTCAAGCTTCCTAACGAAATCTTATTTGTGCTCAAAATTCAATGAGTATTTAAAACATATCTACCGAATGATGAGAGTGCATATTCATTAGAATGTGAATTTTATCACTTGTGTTTGAATATGATGTTATACTCGTTTGAATGTGGATCATTGTTCAAAATAATGTGACATCGTGTTCAAACTAACGTGACAAAATTCACATTCGAACGAATATGACGTCACATTCGTTGAATACTTACCTGTGTGGGAATCGATGCCTTCGCCTAAGTTAGGTATCCCGGGTACGAAATGGGTTTTATTAGGCGTTTGTAAGTTTTTATTTGAATTTCCAATCGATAAAACCATTAACCGGGGTTTACAACTCGTCCCTACACTGTCAGAAATTTTGTTGTTAATTAACAACAAATCTATTCCTAATTTTTTTTCTGACAACAGTTGTTTTTAAACGACAACAGTCGTTTACGAACAGAGAATGTTGTTGATAAATGACAGTTGGGTCATTCTAAAACAACTTACTTGTTGGAAGACAACTTTTCCGTCGTTTCAGTTTTAAACAAAGATGTTGTAGGAAAACGACCATCTTGTTGACAGTTTTGTTGTTTTCGAACAATCGTTTCGGACAGTGTACAAGGATTTGTAAAGCCACACGTACTCACTAGATTACTATGCAGTGTTTTTGTGCAAAGCTGTGCACGGAATTGGACATACATTTTGAAATGTATAAATTCGTGCATAGTTAAGCATAAAAATGTACATGGTGCTGCGTTCGTTCGCACGAGTTCGTGCCTTCCACACGCGTACGCTCAATTCCGTGCAAAGCCATGCAGGAAAAAAGACAGGGCAATTAAGAGTGTTCAAAGTGTTGAATATTGACATAATTTTGATGAGTGTGTTAACGAAACTTATTTATACCTGGGTTCGTGGAACCGCGATACCTAGCTCCCAAAGCATGATCGATACCACTGAGAAACGATTCGGCCGTCTCTGCCGCACCAGGCCCTGCAGGACGTGGTGCGGAGCAGCAACCGCGTGCACGGCGCCGCCGTCCTGTGCTGCCTGTTCGTCACCATCATGGACGCAACGTTGGTGTTGTACGCCGGCATCGTGCAGCTGCAGAGCCTCCTGGGCGCGCGCGCGGCACGGCCCTACGACGGCGCCGTGCTCTTCTCCATCGCCCTCATTCTAATCCTCAGATTCGTCACCCTCTGCATCTTGGGTCAACAGCTGTGCAAGAGTGTAAGTGAAAAGGAAAAGACAAGGAAAGAGAAAACTAAGAATATAAGAGTCTTGATCAATACCCAAATTTGGTTGAGGAACACTTTATCACTCGATAATATATGGCTGCATAGTATTCTCACCTGAATTTGGGTGAGGAAACCTTCCTTACCCAAATTTGGGTTATAAAGAATTCCTCACCCAAAATTTAGTCATGATCATGACTCTTTCATTCTCAGCGCCGGCCGAAGGTGCTGCCGTGCGGGCATTCATTCGGTTTGAGGTGCCTGCTGGTGCTGCGGGCTAGAAGATGCCCGGTGGACGACGAGGTGACTTCTAGCAGCCTTTTAAAGTTGTTACTCAATTGACGATTTCTGATTCGATAGTTGTAGTCATTCTATTCTAGGATGAAGGATGAAGGAGGAAGAAGGGAAGGAAAAGAGGGGCCGTACCCATACTACGTGACCATTTTGGGGGAGGGGGGAGTCTAGCCAAATACTACGCCCTATCTTAATTACATAGGAAGGTTAGGTTATCCCGGTCACTATGAGGGGGGAGGGGGTCAAAAAGTGGCCTAAAATCGGTCACGTAGTATGGGTACGACCCCAGACGAGACGAGAAGTGAGGAGAGATGAGGGAAGCAGACAAGAAACAGACAGGAGGGAGCAGAAGGGAGGGTAAGGCAATTTGTAAAAAACACCCATGTTTTTGGAATTGAAGCCGCTGAAAGAAATTTTAAGAGTGAACCGTCTTCTATTTTGAGGATTTTATTGATTTCCAATCTACATGGTCTTAAAGAGAGGGTGAAAATTACAAATTCTGTTGCGAACTGCCCCACTCTCCCTGCCGTGAGGTGATCCGATGTCAAAATTTGAGATCGTCGCACTTCATGAGGTTGGCTCAGTGCAGATAGGTGCAGATGTCGTGGAGCGGAAAACAGTCTCCGCCCTCGAAATACTCTAGTAACTCAAGTGTGTACATAGCATGCTTCAGGTTGAAGCATGCCTGCACCCAGTCGAAAATCCACGCGCTTCCCGTAGCTTCCCTGCACGCTCAATTTCTTACGATCATTTTTGTGCATATTACGATGATTAGTCACCGTAAGGTACGCTTAAATTTGCACATACGTAATATGCACAGTTGTCTACGTAAGGTATGCATGATAAAGGGGGCAGTAGCGCCATCAATTTTCAAAAAATCGATTTTTTGTTTTTTAACCAGACTTTATCTGTTGGCAACCCTCTTCAAGAATCTGACAAGATTTTGCCGAAATACGTTATCGTTTAGGCTCCAAAGTCGTTTTTATAAATTTATTTACACAGGTTAGGTTAGGCACGTTCAATCTTTTAGGCCGTTTGTTTAAATTGTACATTTTTGGAGCTTGCGCGCAGGATTTTGAGAAAATAGTTTGAGATATCACCCTGAAAATTTGGCGGGTGTTAGTACTAGTGAGATCCTTCAAAATGACCCTTGGGTTTCGAGATTGAAGCATTTTAAAGCTTTTTTAGAAAACATTATGATGTCAAATTTTAACATGTTTTTTAACGTTTTCAAAAACTTGGGTTTTGAAATACTTCCCGATATTATTTCTCAAAGCTAGAGGGTCATTTTTACAGCCCAAGTATGTAAAACAAGTGGTTAAAATTTGGATGGAAATTTTTTAGCGGGTACTGAGTAGCTCTGCGCGCAGTGATATTTTGTAATTATTAGGCAAATATGTTGTGTTGTCTTCTGCCCTTCCCACACCCCACAAAAATGACCATAACTCAACTAATTTTTTTAAAAATAATCCTTAAGGAACCCTCTTTTTAATGGTAACTTGTGATTTTCTCCTCGATTAACAGAAAAAATAAAGCAATAGGAGAAACTTTGTTAAAATTTGACAAAAAACAGATGACGATGGCGCTACTGCCCCCTTAAACTGTATTACGCATGCTTTCTACATAAGCTACGTATGATTTCATCGTATTACGCATGATTCATCGTAAGGTACGATGAATTTTATTGTAGTATGTATGTTTTCATTTCAACGTATGTTATGCAGATCGTTTTAGCGTAAGAATATGAGAGTGTGGTGCTTCCACGGGTGCGCAGGGAAGCTGGCGGAGGCGCTCTCCGACGGTCCTTGAAGCGTTAGGGAAGCTACGGGAAGCGCTTCATTGCCGCGCTTGTCGCTCCGTGAGCGGTGGGGAAGCGCGCGCGGTCGCCTCCTCACCGGCCGCTCGGAGCGCCGCGGACGGCGAGGAAGCGTAAGGAAGCGACGCGAATGCGCTTCCTTACCGTCCGTGCGCCCGGTGGCGAAGCGCAGGGGCTGCGGTGCAACTTGCAAGAGCAGCGTCAGGGAAGCGATCATGATGGCTTCCTCATACCGTCCGTTCGAACGAGGGCGGAGCGCCGGGAAGCGACGAGGCTCGCTCCGAGGGCGTAGCAACGGGGGGGGAAGCAACGGCTGGCTAGCGCTTCCTCACCGTCCGCTCGGCCCAGCGCGGAGCGACGGGAAGCGTAAAGTTCGCTCCAAGCGTTTGGAGCGCTCGGGAAGCGACACGAACGCTCCCTCACCGTACCGGAGCGTGCGAGTCGCTTCCCTAGCGCTTCGCTGGGCGAAGCATTTTCGACTGGGCATGTACACTCCACCTGGAGCCAACCTGGCATGAACACACCACACTGAAGCATGCTTGCCAAGTACACGCTAGGTGACGTTTACCTGCAATTACGCTGTTGCTGAAGTCCCCTTTGGCATGTAAACCACCTAGCGTGTACACACTAAATTCTAATGAACTTTTTTGTTCACAGTCATGCACGACTTTGCACATGCGTTTGTTCGTTGTTATGCATAATATTATGCAGAAGCTTACGCATGTGCAAAATCGTTCATAACTATGTACTCAAAAGTGCATAAGGATTTAATGTGTACTTAACAAGCATGCTCCAACGTGGCGTGTACTTGGCAAGCATGCTCCAGGTTGGAGTGTACTAGGCTAGCATGCTCCGGCGTGGAGTGCACATGCCAGGTTGGCTCCAGGTGGAGTGTACTTGCAGGCATGCTTTAACCTGAAGCATGCTTTGAACACACTTGAGTTTGTGGAGTAAAGACAAGAGATAATTTAATCCCACCTTGCCATGCACTGTAAAAAAATATTGAAAATTTACGAAGCAAATTGTTACAAATTCCATGTAAAGTAACGAAAATATTCTATTATTTCATGAAATTAATTTGTAAAGGCCGTTTTATGAATTGTTCACCCCAGAAATCTTCTTAATTTAATGAAATTTGTTTGTGAACACGGACTTATGAGGGGTGAGACAGAGGTGTCTCACCGAAAAAGTGTGATACTAAAATGTATCACCGAAAAACAAGTCATACACTAATTATTATCTATTATCAAAAATGAGGTCGTAGACAAATGTATCACCGAAAAGGGGTGATACTTCCACAGAAAAACAAGGGCCGATCTCTCTGATGTCCTACTTTTTTCGGTCACACATTCGTGAATGCCTTTTTATTGATGATACTTCTTGTGTTACCGAAAATTGGTGACGTGTCTCACCCCTTGAATTTTAGTGGGATCAGCTGAACGAAATCTGGAACTGATGTGCGGAAGAATACTCACAGAGGTTTTCCTCCCAGCGATGTATGAAAATTGACGCTGTTACTTTTGTGTGTTAAGCATTCGGAAATATGTGCCACGCTTCAAGGGTACCTGGCGAGAAATCCTTCCACTCCCTACGAGACGAAAGGAGAGGTAAGTTGCGACCACAGAGGAGGTTTGCACTCGCCGAACACACTAAATTCTTATGTACTTTTTTGTTCACAGTTATGCACGATTTTGCACATGCCTCTGATAAAAAAAGTCCTGTCAACACCGTTTATTAGTTACCAGTGATTACCGTAGCCAAAGCACAGAAATTACTGTTCCAAAAACAAAAGCAGTCACCGTTTAATGAAACACAGACACGTCCGTCACTTCAATGTACAAAATTTACCATAAACAAGGTAACAGTATACACCGTAAAACTTACTACACTATATACCGTTACATTGTAGGTGTATACAGTACACGCCCGACCGTGTCTTGTCGTAACAGTTTACGCGACGCTGCGCCAGTAACGACAATCCACGCCTGGCGTAACACGTACATTGGCCTGCGGCTAGGGACGGCCGATACCTCTCAAAGTATCGATACTTGGGTACACTAAGAAAACAAACGTGGTCAATTCCGCACGAGGTGGTGCGGTCAATGTTCTGAAAGATTTGACCACGTTTAATGATGCGGTCATCGCACATCGAAGCGCAAACGTGGTCAAGCCCTATCCTTTAACATGGCTCAAACGTGGCGGATTCCGCGTTTGGTGATGCGGAGACGAGACCGCGTCACCAAACGTGGTCGAGTCCGCGGCCGCACCACACGTGTGGAATAGGGTACTTCGGAGAAGGGCTGGACCGGAAGTTGAGAAGAAGTCAAGAGGAACAAAGTATGCGAATTTTGTGAGAATGAGCGTCTGCGTCGCCGTTCTGCCGCTTCCGCAGAGCTATATTCTCATACAAGTCCGGGTTTTGATCTTCTTGATTTCTTCTCAACTTCCGTCCCAGTTCTTCTCCGAAGTACCCTATTGGCCGCGTTTGTTTTATCAGTGTATCGATACTTTCCCCAGCGTGAGGTATCGGGATATCGATCCTCGTCCTCAAAAATATCGATACCATCGAGTATCGACCCGATACTTTGCGTTAAAATAACGCGGAAAAATAACCTTAGTGCTGAAGGTAAGGGGGATACAAACAGCGTGTTCTCTGCTAACTCAACAGTGTACTCAGTACACTCTGTTCAGCGTGTACTCACAAGCACACTCTCATCAGCGTGTACTCATCTGAGCACACTCTCATCACAGTGTACTCAGATGAGTACACTCTGATGAGAGTGTGCTCAGACGAGTACACACCTTAGCACGCCTGGCATTATATGCAGCTGTAGGTGTGTACTCATCTGAGTACACTCTCCTGAGAGTGTACTCATCTAAGTACACTCTCGTTGGAGTGTGCTCATCTGAGTACACTGTGATGAGAGTGTGCTTGTGAGTACACGCTGAACAGAGTGTACTGAGTACACTGTTGAGTTTGCAGAGTTAACATTGATTAACAATCTAAAACCGCGTATAATATTTATTGTCAAAATCTCCAGTTCTTCCATGCGAATTGAGTACTGTATCATCAAAATATATAAGAAAAGCTAAACATTTTCGGTTGGGCGAAGCCGTGTTAGCAGCCTTCAGGCAGCGCATGCGCAACAAGGGAAAAGTATCGAGGTATCAAGGGAAATCGACCCAAAAGTATCGATACCCGAAAGTATCGCTCTTAAAGGTATCGGATAAAAAGTATCGATACTTGAGGCACAAGTATCGATACTTCCAAGAATCGACTCGGAATCGACCGTCCCTACCTGCGGCGCTTCCTCCTTGCCTTCGGCAAGCTGTTTCAAGGTTTGTTGAGGCGATGAGTGATAAAGGGTCGAAATAGATTACGTTAGTAAATTCGGGTCCCTTCGCGGTTGAAACTTTGGTCGGGGGTCGGAATGGCTGTCATTTCCGTCATCAGCACCTTCCAAAACATATAAATCTTAAAAATGTCACGTCACTTTAAAGTTGCACTTTTTCAGCCGCGTTTATAGTGTTTTTATTGTTGTTACGGCAGAATGAATTGAGATAGAAAGATGAAGTTTTGCGTGTGGCGAGCCAAGGACATGCCTAATAAACCTGCAAAATCTCAGTCAGATCGGCCCAGCTGTTGAGGAGGAGTAGTGCTGACACACAGACAGACAGACAAAACTGTCCAACCCCAGTGGAGTAACTGGCTTCGCTAATCGCTCAGTCAATCATTCGGACAGGGATCGCCGTAAAGTTGTAAGTTTGAAAACACCGTCTTCTTCGTTGACGGAAATTACCGTTATATTTTTCAGCTTCCCGAGCACATGCAGGTAGTGGAGACTGTCAAAACCTACCTTAACCTTGCTGCCGTCCCCTTTGTAAGAAGACAGGGTGGTAATCCAAAGAAACGGAAATTACCGTGAGAGAAAATAACGGAGTTAGCCACGTAACTATAAGCGGCCATTTCTGTCACTAAAATTACGGTAAACCCTGTGAAAATTTTTTCGATGAATTTTGTAACCCTTTTTAACGGTAATTATTATTATAACAATGACGGCAACTTCTGTGTTCTGGTGACAGTAAATTCTGTGTTTTCGCAACGGTGAATATTGTGTTTTGGCTACGGTAAACACTGGTAATTTATTAACGGTCATTTCTGCAGTGATGGTTGCCTACCTATCAGGGGGTTCCGTAGGTGCTTTTTTTCGGTTGTTAACACACGATTGAATCTATTTAAATTGCGGTTCACGTAAATTGTTTCCGAGCGAAGCGAGCTCAGAAAATGTGCGGGTCTTGAGGTTATTTGGCGGTAACGTTGGGTGCGAGTGAAGCGAGCTGAGAAAATTTGCGATTTTAAAGGGTAAGGGTGGTTAACATAATTTAATATGTTTGCGAGCGAAGCGAGCAGAGAAAATTTGCAGGTCTGAGGGTTATATAGGATGGTCAGCGTTTGTCTGCGAGCTGAGAAAATTTGTGGTTCTTAGGGCTAGTTGGTAAATGTAATTTGTTTGCGAGCGAAGCGAGCTAAGGAAATTTGCAGTTTTTGGGGATATCTATGACCCTTTTTAACGATATACTCGCGCATTTCTGTGTCTACATTGATTGCATTCAGCCACCTTTTCCAGATTTCTTGCCCCCCCCCCCCTGGCCAAAAGTGGGGGGGGGGGTATTGCCCCCCCCGGCCCCCCCCCCCCCCCCCCGGCAGCTACGGCCACGCCGGTGGTGTATGCAGAAGCTTAAGCATGTGCAAAATCGTTCATAACTATTTACAAAAAAGTGCATAAGGATTTAGTGTGTACAGTCAGGTCACTTCCCGCAGCAGCAAGCGCAATTGCGGCGAGTGGCATCACTGTAAATCAAACGGTGAGACATCGGACCAATTTTTGGCAATACAAATAGTTTGACCAGAAAAAAGGCCATACACGAATGTATGACCGAAAAACGGTCGTAAACAATTGTAAGACGGAAAAAAGGTCAGACATTAGCAAGACTGGCCCTCGTTAACCTTAGGGATACATCAACCTTCAACGGTGATACATAAAAGTATGACTCTTTTTCGGTCATACATTTGTGTATGACCTACAAAACGGTCATACATTGGTGTGTTACCTTTTCCTCGGTCATACACTTGTGTATGACCCTGTTTTCGGTCTAAAATTTTAGTATCACCTCTTTAAGGGTCAGAAATCTGACCTTTCTATTTTCAGTGATAATAACACTGAGAATGAAATAGCCTTGATCAATACCCAATTTTGGGTGAGGATCACTTTATCACCCGAATTTGGTTGAGGAAGGTTCATCGCCAGAATTTGGGTGAGGAAGGTTCCTCGCTTAAATTTGGGTGAGGATGGCTTCCTCACTTAAATTTGGGTGAGGAAGAGGTATTTGCTACCTATATGGCTGCATAGTATTCTCACCCAAATTTGGCTGGGGAAACATTCCTCACCCAAATTTAGGTGATAAGGAATTCCTCACCCAAAATTTAAGTCATTATCATGACCCTTTCATTCTCAGTGAAACTCACTTTAAGAATCAAACTGGGAATTTACGAAGGTACCTCTGGAAAATATTTTGCCAAATGTTTCTTCGTAAACTCAAGACGGAAATTTCGCGACTCTACGACGGATCTTTGTTGGTTTACGAAGAATCTTTATCATTTACCCAGAAACTTCGTGAATGTGCGGAGGTTTCTTCGGCATTATTTTTTCCAGAGGTATCTTCGTAAATATCGAAGTGTGGCTGGGCTGTACCAATAAGGGAAGGTGGGGCAGTTCGTAACAACCAACCATATTTACGCTATGGGGGCCCCTGGCTACTTCGTGCCTAAAAACTTCAAAAACTACGTCACAAAGTCAACACTTGCTTGTCAAGGTCTATTTGATTACTTATGCGTTTTATGTGCAGCACTCACTGGCCTTAGTTCACTGCTATATAACTGTCCCGGGGCAGGGCAGTTTGTAACAGATGCAAGGGTTCGAATTTCGCCTTATAATTCACGTTCAAGGAACTTGTGAGAGTCTACAGGCGTTACCTAGGCTAGGTAATGGGTCACACTATTTATCTAGTAGAAACACGAAGCCGAGAGACAAAAAGTGCGACTATGACCTCAAAATTCCAACTTCTGTTACGAACTGCCCCACCCTCTCTTACCCTTATCGATGTATGAGACGGGTCACAGGATCTTAGAGTGCATACCCGCCACTGTACTTCTGTACGGAAAATGTACAGAAGAATATAGTATGGAAAAACGGACGATAGTACGGAACGTCCGTACCTGTTCCATATAAGCTGATCTAAACGGGTGCGGAAAAAAGTACAGCAAGTTCCGTACTTGCCAAGTACCGACGGTCCAGGCTAATTGTTGACGAGACATGTCCCGTTCTTCGAGACCAGACAGAGTGGAGAACACTGACACCCCGTGGCGCAGGTGCGGGGCTTCTGCCATCAGGTCGAGATGCAGGACTGTCGCTGCGGTATCTACGACCTGCTGTACTTCGATTTCGCCACAATGAGAGCGGTGAGCAACAGATATCGCGGCATAAAGTATTAATCGAGTGCCGGACAAAACTGTTCTTCTACACGTAGTCTCAACACCTACCACATCGTTCAAGGCTGATCCATAGTTTTAAGAACCCTGCATGCGAAAGAAGTGACCAACTATCGTTTTGAAACAAAAAGACACTTCATGTAGGCCTAGTGGTGCAGATGAAGTCGGGACACCCGAACAGAACGGTTCACTTTTAGGCACACAACTGACGTTGGCAAGCAGTTGTGCTGTATATCATGAAAATGTAGCTTAGTAGCATTTTTAGTCTAAAGGCTCGCATGAAGGTTTTACGAAAACAAAGCACATTAAACTTTGCACTCCATTCAATGCAAAATCATCATCAGATACCGAGAGGAACATTGCATATCGTACCTTTCTCAGTCTAAGACGATTGCGACTGGAATAAATGATTCGCGTCTGAAGCCAATTTGCACAAAACGGACCGAGCATACACCGAGAAAACAAACGTGGTCAATTCCGCACGAGGTGGTGCGGTCAATGTTCTGAAAGATTTGACCCCGTTTAACGATGCGGTCATCGCACTTCGAAGCGCAAACGTGGTCAAGCCCTATCCTTTAACATGGCTCAAACGTGGCGGATTCCGCGTTTGGTGATGCGGAGACGAGACCGCGTCACCAAACGTGGTCAAGTCCGCGGCCGCACCACACGTGTGGAATTGGCCGCGTTTGTTTTATCAGTGTAAGCGTGTTGTGTAACTGTTTTTGAAGTCTTTGAAACTCCAGCCAGCCGTTCGGTCGATCATTGCTTAGGCACCTACCAGCATACCGTGAGCCGCCTTCGCCCCGCCAGATTATCCTACCTGAGGGCAGACATCAGCTTTACCGTCACTTGTAAACAGTATGCTAGCAGTTTTCGAAATTATTTGCAAAATATTAGAGTTTTTGAGTCTGAACCGACGAAAATAATGAGAAGGTGAGCATAAGTGAGTATGGGGAAAAAAAGTGAGTTAAAGTTACAAAAGTGAGTCGCTGGCAAGCCTGTAACGTAAAAAAGGGGGAAATGGCCTGCGGTGCATCGCTATCAGTTTGTGCAGAACCGGCGCTGTGTGCGATTTGATGCCACCAGTGGCTGAAATTGGCTCCGTTTCCGAGGGTAGTTCCCTGAGAAAATTCTTTGGGGTTTCTCCCGCCAAAGGAAATATCAAATATAGCTGTTAACTTTTCCAGGATCCCTTATAATACTTCAACAATGGACCACAAAATTGAAGATTTGAGATCTTAATGCAGTTTTTTGTGCTTGTTTTTCTTTCCAGGTGATAGGGTCTTGTGTGACTTTCGTGGTGATCCTGTTACAATTCGATTCCGCCATTGGCAGTAAAGGAGCTGACCAGTGCAATCAAACACAGCAGCTTCTCTCCAGGCTTCAACAGTGCCTCAAGTCGCAAGGAGATAATGAAACCTTTCCGTCAAACCTTTTTGACAGGAACTTAATCTGATTGGCCGATAAAAGAATTAAAACGAATATTAATTTGTACACTCCAACGCGTATTGTATTGAAGACTAGATAACTGAAAATGATGTAACTTTGCAATTTGAAATATTTTTCTTTGTTGATACAGCTCACAAATTATTCCTCAGTTATTTTTTTTAAATAACACACAAAGAAACAGGCGCGGATCCAGGGGGGGGGGGCGGGGGAGGGATGCCTCCACCCCCCCCCCCCCACCCCCCCCTGAGGACGGCGAAGCCGCCTGAAAGGTAGGCAACTGGTCGCACTCAGCCCCTGTAGGTAGGCAAATTTTGCGACATCGCTCAGGGTTGGGTGGGGGTTGGACTTGCGCTTTGGTCGTGATGACTATCAGAGCGGCAGAGACATTGTTTATCACCTTCAGGTTGTCAGTGACAATGCAGAGCGGATGGTTAAACTAATGACAGACTATAACAATACCGTCACTGTACGTGAGGAGCAGTACCAGAATATATTCCGAAGCACTCATGCACTTCGCAAAGCATTACGAAACAAATACAAAAACACTTTGGTAAAAAAGCATGGCAAATGAACTTTTATGGTAACTTTTCAATTGTTTCATTTTCATCTATTTATTTGTTTTGTTTACTTTGACATAAATTCTATTAAACTTTTCAGAAAATTTTATGTACTTGATTCCTTTTGTACTCTCTGACACTGACATGTTCGATTCGGACGGAACGGATTCACACGTTCGAACGGAAAGGATTGGAAGGAAATATACTCCACAGCGCGCAGCATAAAAAGACGCCGCGCGGGTGGTTGGCGAGGCCGTTTGGGCATGAAGGAGTCGAGATATCGCAAAACGGACGAAATTTTCGCATGACCTCTTTACCCTAGAATTAAACTTGTTTTGGTGAAAATCCGAAAGAAAAAACATTTCGCTTTTTGCCTTTATTTAGGGTCTTGGGGCACGGGTTTGGTAGGTCTGACGACCTTGGGCGAAAGCCCTAGGAGTCTTCTCTAAGAGTTTTCTCACCATTTCGGTCATTTTGAGTCGGGGAACCCAGCGGAATTCCCATTTTTTGAAAGTAAGCGCAAGTCTAAGTGGGGGTGGGGGGGGCTGAACTTGTCTCTGGATCCGCCCTTGCAAAGAAAGACAATTGGCGGGGGTCCGGCCCCCTCACCCGGACGTTATTCGCCCGAAATCTTACTTATACTGACACAAAGACCATTTAGCCGTCATCGTCACTTCACCCCCTAAGATTTCGCTCTAAGTCCGTTAACTCTTCCTCTATCTCACCCGCGTCAAAATAATTCGCCCAAGCAAGGGGTGGATTGGGACGTTAACGGCCCGAGCGGGATATTTATCGAGCGGCCCTCAGACCCCCCACCCCTTTTAGGACGTGGTCTCGCTCTTACTATGCGAAATTTATCGTACAAAATTGTACGTACAATCGCACAAATTCGTGCGAAATTCCGTGCAAATTTGTAGGGAATGCACATATGCGAAATATTGATCCAGGAAGCGGAAGAAGGGGATAACTTCATTTTGGCAATTTTTCAGGAGAAACAAAGCACTGTTAGCAGGGAAAACTTAACAAAACAAATGAATGTTGTAGATGATAACTAGTTCAAAAAGCATTAATTAAATTTTGAGGCAAAAATCTAAAGTGCCGGAGCGCTCCGTAGAGGGTGCCTGTGACTTATCACTTTCCGTTGAAATGGAAAACAGAGTCATCTCAAATTGTATTTCCTAAACGGAGTGGAATTTGGAGACATGTCATGTGGAACTATAGTCAGTATAAAGTGCTTGTTACTCTGGTGTATTTTTTGGACTTGGCTCTTTTTTCCATTTCAGTTGTTAATATAAAGGGGGCTTAAGTTGACTTGATTCTTTTTACACTACATTCATAAAAATACAAGTTGAGTTCGCTCCTACTGACTATATTTTCAACGGAGTCATGTGGGCTTCGGTTGAGTTGATTCCATTTTCCGCTAAATTTAGGGCGTAAAAGGGGTCAAGTTTACTTGTATCCTTTTCTATGTGGATTATCTCCTAAACTGCTAGGAATTGAGTCAAATAATTTGGTGTAAGGATGTAAACCATTATAAGGCACAATAATAAACAAAAACTCAATTTGGTGTTAAATCAAGTTATTCCCTTCTTCCGCTTCCTGGATCAATTGTTCGAGACCACGCACAAGAATTGCCCACGACCCCCTCAGAATTTGATGCCAGTGGCATCATGCCACTCGGAGAATCGACTGAACTACAGGCCCAGATGAGCTAAGACGGTTTCGACTAAAACCAACTAACTTCGTCGTATTCGGAATGCAAAGTTTCGATATTTTTCATTAAGTGGCCTTTCACAGGTTGGCTTAATTTCGATTCCGGAAAAGACATCGAAAGAATAACCAGATCCTTACTGTGTTTGAGCAGAAGCTTCGGATCAGTTGTAACACGTGACTGTATTTGCCAGTACTAAAAACGAAACATTGAAGTGACAATTTCCTTTAAGTTTAGCTCAAAACATCCATCTTTTATTTTGCTCTTAATTTTATTTTTTTGTAGCTTTTCGTGGCATAGAAAAACAAGTTCTCGAAAATATATTCAGGGCCGCCTAAAATCGACGTTTTACGTACAATCTTGCGCCTTGTCAACACCTAGAGTGACGCGCTCTTTCGCATCACTCGCCATTCGGACTGTCACAACTTTTGATTTCAGTGTAGTAATTTTCAAATTCCACATGCATTTTGGGTAGATTTCAATAAATTGCACGAAATTTTCGTTGTATTTCGTATTTTGTCCAGGCTCACGGCCGCGGCGGACATTTTTCTTCCGCGGGGCGGAGGACCCTTCACAGAGACACTCAGTTTGAACTGTCAGGGGCCGCGAGCAGCCAGGGGCCGAAGCACACGCCCTTGGCCGTGGCCCTGCCCACAATTATCCAGAAATGCCGAAAGGCGGAAAAAATCCTGCGGTGGCCAAACTGATTCAATACGGTTCTAATATGTGTCTTTTTGCTAAAAGACAAAGGGTTTAAGGACCGTATTGAGGCAGTTGAGGTACAGTTTGTGAGTCATATATGAGAAAGTTACTTAAGTTTGAGAGAAATCATGTATTTTTTAATTTATTTTTTTGCGCTAACAATCTATTTATACTTAACTCGACTAATTATTGATGATCGAACCAAACTCAAAACAAAAATAAAGTATCAACTTAAAACAAAAATTAAGTATCCTTGTCCGTCACTTGGAATGACCTGCAGCAAACGCGCGGGAACGGGGGCAACTTCACGCAGCAACGACTGTAAAAGAAAAAGCTAAGATCAGAATCAGAGGGTGGAAACTGCTTTTCCGAAACGGGCGTGCAGACGTTTTGTTATCCGCTTGCATCGGCCAAACGAAAATAGCTAGGTAAAAACTGATTACATATTTGGAATCAGCACAAAACGTTACAGGGAAAAGGTTGCTTTCTAGACGGTGAATCTAGAAGACCAGCCCGCCCCTGATCATCATCAACGCTGATAGGCCTCTACAGACCTTTAGCGGTTCGAGTCAGCAGGACACTCCGACCTGTAAAGGTAAAAAGGGCCTGCAAGAGGAGACGACAGTATGCGACTGCCAACCGTGGGGGGGAGGAGACCTACTGGCAACGTGGGCACTGTAGTACGGACGGCTACACCGTCACTACACCGTAGCTCGGCTCACCGTCACTCTGCGTCCTGCTGCCTCGCTTGCCGGTCCAGCTTGCGTTGCTTCGCCGCGGCACGCCGCGCCTCGTGCGGGTCCGGTTGTTGTAGAATGGCGGCGGTGGTGGCGGCCCAGGCGTCCCGGTCCAGCGCAGCGTCCTTCCAGTCGGCGATGTGGAGGGTCGCGATGTCGGCCTCGACCGCCTTCATGCGGCGCTCCCTGGGGCGTTCGCGCGGCCTCTCCTCCGGGGGCGGCGCTCGCTGGGCGGCCCAGGTGGCCAGCGGTGCAGAGCCGCGTTCGACGTGTCCGGCGTACTGGACGCGGCGGAAGCGGTGGTAGTTGCACTCTAAAAAAAAAAATCAGTTCAGAATTTTGTAACATGGTTACGGAGCATTTTCAATAATATATGTTACAGAAATTTGTATCATGATGGATTCAAGTTTTTTCTTTGTAACTAAGTTACAAAATTTCGTAACAGCTACAAAATTTCTGAACAGTTGTTATTCTTGCCAAACCAAGCTTCAAAATAAAAAAAAAAAAAAAAAGGAGGTCGGACCTAGTCCCCTAAGTTCTGATGCAAAGTCCTTTCCCAATCTCATGAGGGTCAACTCTCTCAAAACCTCTGAGATTCCGGGAATCGAACGTCAGACTCTGACTTTTTAACCCGCCACGCTACCAACTGTGCTATGCGGACGATATGGAGGGAGCGGCGCAGGAGGCCAGTGACGGCGGTCGTGCCTAAGAAGCATACACGAGACTGAACCTTTGATTTAGAGTCGGGGAAAGTCCAAGTAGATGAAAAATCACTAATAAACTTGTCTATAGGCACTGCTGTTCAATTTTTGTCGTTAAAACATTTTTGTTTGATCTCCGATACAAAATTTAGTCACCAGTTACAATTTTCTGTGACAGAAATGATACAAACATAATTTTGTCACCTTCGTGTTACACATTTCTGTAACGAGCTGCAAATGATACATTTTTCTGTAATCCGCGACATATGTTACAAAATTCTGTACCACTTATACCAATTTTTGTAACCAATGCAGGTGATACAAAATCCTGCCTCAAAAATGATACAAAGTTCTGTAACTTCTTTTAGAGGATGAGGATGGGTGTGACCTCGGTGATGTCGCGGACTTCCCTGTTAGTCCGCCACACCCTCTTCCCCGCGCGCTGGCTGTACACCGACTTGGCAACCCTTCGAAGCACGTTGTTCTCTGCTGCCGCGATGCGCCTCTGGCCGGCCGCGTCGAGCACCCACGTTTCGCAGCCATAGGTGATGTAGGGGCGGATGATTGCCGTTTAGAGGCGGGTCTTGACGTGTCGTGACAGGCGCCGAGACTTCATCAGCGTCAACAGAGAGTAGGAGGACCTCATCCCTGCGGTGGCTCGAGCACGGACATGAACGCAGCGACCCGCAGAAACGACATGCCCGCGCACTTAATCGTGGATTCCCACGTATGAAGTCGTGCGTTACAAAGTGCATGTTAAATTTCGTGCGCGGCGGCGCATACAAACCTATGTAGTAACTAAGTGTGAGCCAATCGTCAGATTTTATTAAGCAGAGGATTGTATTTGCTACAATCATCGTTGTACTTTTTTTCTACAATCCTTGTCGTACTTTGGTTGTACTATACTCACATTTTTCGTGCAGTATACTCTGCACCAGGAAGTGTAGAGTTCTCCACACGGATCTCCGTATCTAAAAAGACAGAGATCTCCGTTTTATAAGTGAATTACAAAATCTTGGTTTTTCATCACATCACTGGCTATGATCAACAACATCAAAAAGGAACATGAAAACAAAAAAAAAAAAAAAAAAAAAAAAAAAAAAAAAAAAAAAGATGCGTAGTCCCAAACTTGACCCAGTTGGTGGATTACAGTAACTGAGTCTGCACATAAGAGTGACAATCACAATTGTAACAAAAAGGAACTCAAGGCGTGGTGTGCCTAATCATAGACATCGTAGCAAAAGAAACATCCAGCCTAAGCATAATGCTGACTATTAAAAAGAGATTAAATAAAAATTAAGGGAAAACACTAAGGAAAAAATCTTGCCTCCACAACTCTTCTGTAATAAATGCAAATTAAGTTCTTAGTCAGAGCCGAACGACTGCGAACTCTGGTTAGTCGTCGGCCTCCTAATATCCCTCACAGCTTCAACACTCTGTTGCAAGGTTGCACTTCTGGCATTCAAGTCCGCTTGAAAACTACGAAACTCTTGGACAAAAGTTCCATCCAATTCCAGTCTTCTTTGTTGTATCTATAACATCTGATCTTTTTTTTCCCAATGGGGTTTGGGCCGATAAGTCTGGACACAGTCTCCCTGCTTTCTGCGGAGATCAGAGGGTGGTCTTTCCTTGGAGTTCCGAGCTGATGGTGTGACTTTCTGTTTGCCTATTTCCAATCTCTGAGCTGCTCCAACAGAGACAGATGGTCATGTTCGTCGATCGGACTTCTAAAAAAGTGACTCAAAGAGATACAATTTAAACACATCGTGATTTAGTAGGACTCACCGCAGGGACCGTCAACACATCATCGTTTGCACCACAAATACAGACTCCCTTGCATAATGAGTATCATTTCAAATAACGTTGTTCACCTTTTAGCCATAAATTTACATCCCCAAAAAATATCGATGTCAAAATGAAGGTAAAACATGCGTTTTCATTACATTATTGCAGCCAGTTGCGGTGCATGATGAGCCCACCGCTGCAGACGACGTTCATTTGATAGCCTCCGGGGACTGAGGAAGGGAAGAGGGCGGGGGACGCAGTGGTGGGGATGGCTCGCTTCCGACCGAATGTTCTTGGCTTCTTCCTTCGCATTGGCTATTTCGTAAAATACTTCCTCAAACACAAACCTTCTAGGTACTGTTGCACAGCTTGGACTTCGTAGGTGGAATAGAGGAGTAGTTTTGAGTCAATGACGCCTGAGCACTGCAGCGAACCATTAACTGAAAGGCACCAAGTAAGCAAAGCATATCTTACTTCCTCAGTGCACTCGGCGGCTCAGCGGTTCCCTTCGACAAGGCGACCTTCTGGGCAAGCTGAGGACGCACAGTGGTCTGGACTGGGAGCGCCGACGTGTACTTCACAAACGGTGGGTGGTTGACGCTATTGCTCCACTGAAGGAAGATCGGAACCGGAAGTCAGTACGGACCCTCCGGCCAAGACAAGTGCCAAGGTGATAAGGGTGGCCCACCGGGAAAAAAAGGTTTCGATATCGAGGAGCGCCGCACGGAATCTCAAAGTTTGTCCCAAATAACAAATTTTACGTATTTTTTTCAATTTTTTTAAATTATTTTAAGGGGTCGCTCAACTCGCTCAAAGTTTTTTGCTAAGTAGAGACTTGCAGTGGATAACATGTTCTTGTCTTTTGTCTGTTTCAGTTGTTAAGATAAAGGGGGCTTAAGTTGACTTGATTTTTTACACTACATTCATAAAAATACATGTTGAGTTGTCTCCTACTGACTATATTTTCAACGGAGTCACGTGGGCTTCGGTTGAGTTGATTCCATTTTCCCCTAAATTTAAGGTGTAAAAGGGGTCTAGTTGAGGTGAACCCTTTTTTATGTGGATTTTCTCCTAAACTGCTTGGAATTGAGTCAAATAATTTGGTGTAATGGTGTAAAACATACCAAGGCACAATAATAAAACAAAAACTTAATTTGGTGACAATTCAAGTTATTCCTTTATTGCGCTTCCTGGATCATTAAGTGTGTACTTTGGACTGTCCAAAATTGAGTCACCACTGAATTGTCACCCAATATTGAGTGACGATGCGTGCGTCGCCCAACCAAACAGCAATGGTGGGGACTCTTTCATTCTCAAAGCAAGCTGCTCTGCAGACTTAAATGTGTGCATGGCACACTCCTCCTGGAGCATGCCACGAAGCACGCTCTAATTTAGAGCGTGCTTCATGCTACAGGAGGAGTGTGTCATGCACACATTTGAGTTTGTAGAGGGATTTTGATTCAAAGTTAATGAACAGAGCGTTTAGGCTAGGAAAACCTGGAATGAGGGAGACTTGGGTGGACAAAAGCCGGAAATAGACCTTTTTTCTTCCACTGTGTTTATTTTCAAATCAAAATTAAAGAGAGCTTCATGTCACTTGTAGAATCTTCCCAAGTCTTGCTCAAGGCTGGTTTCCTATACTGGTTCCGGTGCCTTTCCTTGTTCTTCACTTCAGGCTCTGCCTTCACGGTCTATTTATTGCATTGTGATGTTCAGACCTTAGAATCCAAAACACCGTTTTCATACAATTTCTGTTCCTTACTACGATCGGCATTGGTTTGGGCGTCGTATGTGACTTCCGTAACGTCCGGTTGCCCAGTAGAGACAGGCGCGTGGCTGATCCATCAGGTGTGTGAATTATTTTAAAGCTACTGCTACATCAGGAAACAAGTTTGCATATATTGCTCTCGCTTATTACTCATATTGGTATTTTTAAAGGTGGCTGGGACGGGAAGCTACTGAAGAAAGTAAGGCGATTGTAGGGTCGAGCCGATCGTAGTTCTGCCAGTAACAGCAACCGGGGCGGATCCCTTCAACTGAGGGAGCTTGAGAGCTGAGAGCTACTTTATTGCCGCTTATTGATTCTCGGTATTCCGAGAACTGATTTGTCTAAAACCGGATCATGATTTCTAAGTTCTGGAAGACGAACTGAGACGGGCCAATCAGGGCGCACGCACTCGCGCACACTTGTTCTGAACCAACACTTGACACTCGACGTGCTCAATCCTGACTTACTTACTTGCCTAAAGTACATAATTACCCACAACTCCGTCACATGCTTTGATTCAGAATGCCGACCAAGAAGAGGGCCCAGACAACGCCGGCCGGCCGGGCGGACAAGCGGTCAAAGCAGAGCAGCCCGTCGCATCTTGGAACATCTTCACTCGAAAGGTATTATCGATCATCAAATGTTCTTCCAAGTTAAGTTCGGCCATTCTTTCGAAGGAAGCCATGTGGACTTCGGTTGAGTCAACTCCAGACCCATTCGCTACGCCTAATAAGTGTCGCCTTGAAATCCAATGGGATGCCTATGTTTATTTCAAAGGGGTTTAAGTGAATTCACTGGTAAAACTCAAGCGTTATTCTACGCTTGAGTCAAGCTTTAAGTAACGCTTAAAGACGTTACTATTGAAGTGAAGCATCGACAAGAAACCTTGGCATGCATTCAGTTAAATGAAATTATGGCAAATGAGCCTGTCACGCCTGAAAACAGAGGGTTCTACACTCTCAGAACAAATGTCATTAAATCAACAACACTGTAAAAAATTATTGTCAATTTACGGAAAAATTTGTTTCAAATTCCTTGTTAAGTAACGAAAATATTTGATTATTTTATGAAATTCATTTGTAAAGGCCGTTTTATGAATCATGTATCACAGGAATCTTCTTAATTTTATGAAATTTGTTTGTGAACACGGACGTATGAAATGGTACCCGTTATAACATGTGTTGTCGAAATGACAGCAATATTTTGTTAACAACATGTTTCGTTTAGACCCATGCCGTAGACTCATTAAGGAATTTTGTACGTTTTAGTTTTACCAGTGTTTTTAAAGTTGTCCTGGCTGACGTCACTTTTCAGAAATGGATTCGTTTCGCAAACGCAATCAAAACATGGCAACACATGTCCTAGATCTGGGATGGGACATGGTAAAGGCATCATCCCCTTGGATTTCAATTTCTTCCGCAGCGGTGCGGTTTCGATGGCCGACGGCATGCGCTGCTCGCCGGGCCTGGAGCGACTCACCACTCCACGAAGCTCCCTAATGCCCGCCCTTTGACTTGCAGTGTGCCCGTGAAGTCGGAGCCTGTGGCCATCAAGGAGGAGGAACCTTCGTGTGCTCAGCCTGCTGATCCTATAGTCGCTGTCAGTGGCACGCAACAAACACCTCCTATGTAAGTAATAGCTTCTTTGGCCGTTATCCTTAAGGCACTGGGTCGGCGGAGAAACAGTCTACTATATGCATTTGGCAAGCCTGCACTCTTGCCAAACAAATTTTATGCGAATAAGTTTTCTGGCTGAAGCTAGATCAGAAGGGAGATGAAACAAAGAAAAGCTTAAGCTCTGATGCCTCTGCAGACGTGGTTTTGCCCTTGATTTCTTCGCAATAAATGTCATAGAAATTTTTTCGTCCCATGAATGATGCAATTTTAAGCACAACCGTCGGTGGTATAATTTTGTATCCGCCAGGTGATACAAATTGTCCAATGCTCATTGCAAATGGCTATTTTCTTGTATAATTTGTATCACCTGGAGGACACAAAATTGTATCGCCGACAGATGTGCTTAAGGGGGCAGTAGCGCCATCGTCATCTGTTTTTTGTCAAATTTTAACAAAGTTTCTCCTATTGCTAAATTTTTTCTGTTAATCGAGGAGAAAATCACAAGTTACCATTAAAAAGAGGGTTCCTTAAGGATTATTTAAAAAAAAAAACTAGTTGAGTTATGGTCATTTTTGTGGGGTGTGGGAAGGGCAGAAGACAACACAACATATTTGCCTAATAATTACAAAATATCACTGCGCGCAGAGCTACTCAGTACCCGCTAAAAATTTTCCATCCAAATTTTAACCACTTGTTTTACATACTTGGGCTGTAAAAATGACCCTCTAGCTTTAAGAAATAATATCGGGAAGTATTTCAAAACTCAAGTTTTTGAAAACGTTAAAAAACATGTTAAAATTTTAAATTATACTGTTTTCTAAAAAAGCTTTAAAATGCTTCAATCCCGAAACCCAAGGGTCATTTTGAAGGATCTCACTAGTACTAACACCCGCTAAATTTTCAGGGCGATATCTCAAACCGTTTTCTCATAATCCTGCGCGCAAGCTCTAAAAATCTACAATTTAGAAAAACGGCCTAAAAGATTGAACGTACCTAACCTAACTTGTATAAATAAATTTATAAAAACGACTCTGGAGCCTAAACGATAACGTATTTCGGCAATATCTTGTCAGATTCTTAAAGAGGGTTGCCAACAGTTAAAATCTGGTTAAAAAACGAAAAAGCTTTTTTTTTGAAAATTGATGGCGCTACTGCCCCCTTAAAATTGCATCTCTTATGGGACTCAAAAAGTTCCATGATATTTAGTGTGTTTCGTCTTGATTCCTCTCCCATTTTTTCCTCGCTGAATCTGTGAAGTCTCGTTCAGGCCGTTGTGCCATACAAATATTTATAAGATACCTTCTTTCTTAAGGAAACCCCCAAAAATCTCGTCAGGTGGTGTAGTTTCTCTAGTTGTTGGGTCAAATCTGCAAACAAGTGCGTAGAGAAAATTTCATAAAATAGGTTAGTGGCAACCTAAATTCAGGTGCAGGTCAAAGCGAGCGACAGCTCACGGGAGCTCCAATTGTGCACTGAGTCCTTGGAGCTGTCGCTCGCTGTGACCCGCCAGACCAGCGACGCGGGTCAAAACGCACCCCTCCGCATTTCGATTCGATGTAAGTATACAGCGCGGCCCCCGCACAGTGGGCCAGAAGACCGGCGTTAGCATCCAAATTTGTAGATGGGTTTTGAGGTCTAGAGCCGCTATTTGGAACTCGAACAGAGTGTGTAACGCCACCAATGTATTTCTCGCGCCGGACCTAGGACGAGTGGTTTGTTGCTGCGCAGGTTCTGGTGCAGTGACTGCGGCAGGGAGGCGGCAGAGGAGTGTGGGGACAGGCGCCACGCCCTGACGTCCCTGCGGATGCACCGCGCGGGGCAGGCGGCCCCCACGCTGCAGCGGCTGCAGGACGCGGCGGCCTCGGCGCGGCAGGTGGTGCAGGCCCTGCAGGACGCCAGGGACGCCGTGGAGGCGCAGCTGCAGGCGTGGCGGTGCCGGCTGCGCCAGCTCGAGGAGGCCGAGCAGCAGCTGTGGGCGGCGGCGGAGCAGGGCGGCGAGGCGCCCCAGGTGGAGGCGGTGCTGCAGCAGCAGCAGCAGCTGCACGAGGCGGCCGGCCTGCTGGCGGACAGCGCCCCGCTCAGCCTGCGGGTGGAGGCGGCGGGCAGGTGGAAGGCCAACGTGCATCTGGAGGCCGCCATGCGCAGTGTGCTCCACCCGCTGCTGCTCCAGCTGCACCAGGATGGAAGCATCGTCAAGGTGGGATTTACACTGCACATGCAAGTGTGGGACAGCCATGCACAAGATAACGTGGGACAAACTGCCTTATGGTCTTATGTTATTCACGTTTGAAGGGCATGGTTTTTATGCCTTTGTTTTATCAATTTACAGCGTGGGACAGTTTGTCTCACGTTCTCTGCAAACTCAACAGTGTATTCAGTAAACTCTGTTCAGCGTGTACTTACAAGCACACCCCGTGTAAAAAATTATAGCGCGAATCCATCTCGAATTCGTCTTTTTCAGAAGACGACAAAGAGACGAAATGCGGCTGGAATGACGACGAAATAGAGACGAGTGAGGGACGAAATAGTGGCGACATAGGGACGAAACGCCCGTCTCTGTGTCGTCCCTATCACGTCGTGGATTCGTCTCATTTTCGTCCTCGTTTCGTCTCTCATGTGCCTTCTGGGACGACGAGATGGAGACGGATAAGAGACGAAAGGGAGACGAAAACGAAATGGAGGCGTCGAAAAACGAAACTAGGCGTGAGTCGCTGTCGATCCTCCGACATCTCTGTTCGGGAGCACGGATGGAACCACTTGGCCAGAGCGATTCGGTGGAGCGGTATCCGTATGTGTTCGACTGAGAAGTGAATGCGGCATCAGGATAACTTACCGATAACCAAGTCGGGATTTATGTTCGGCGTTTCATCCGCCGCTGACATCTACTTACTGCGGACGTTACTTGGAAGCAGTCCAGATGTCAAGCCTAAACTGTTATCTCAATCTCAAAACAGCTACTTCATGCCTGAAAATCGAGGTTAAGGCCAAAGTTTAAAATTTACATCAAAGCACAAACGCCGCTTCTTATATTCTACCGAATCGCTCTGGCCAAGTGGTTCCGTCCGTGCCCCCGAACAGAGATGTCGGAGGATCGACAGCGACTCACGCCTAGTTTCGTTTTTCACCGCCTTCATTTCGTTTTCGTCTCCCTTTCGTCTCTTATCCGTCTCCATCTCGTCGTCCCAGAAGGCACATGAGAGACGAAACGGGGACGAAAATGAGACAAATCCACGACGTGATAGGGACGACACAGAGACGGGCGTTTCGTCCCTATGTCGCCACTATTTCGTCCCTCACTCGTCTCTATTTCGTCGTCATTCCAGCCGCATTTCGTCTCTTTGTCGTCTTCTGAAAGAGACGAATTCGAGATGAATTCGCGCTATAATTTTTTACACGGGACTGCATCGACAATGCTCAGATGAGCACTCTCCCAAGAGAGTGTATTCAGATGAGTACACTCTCTTGGGAGTGTGCTTATGAGTACACGCTAAAGAGAGTGTACTGAGTACACTGTTGAGTTTGCAGTGTTATCTAGTGCATGCCTGTTGCGCACTTTGATTGGCAGTGTACTGTTAAAAAATCACGCCCAATTATCGTTCCATTTTCGTAGGGTTCCTGATGAGCTGAAAGCCACCGATTGGAACCAAACTTGGTTAAATGTCACGACGTAGCGTTACTTTAATATTCGTTGAAAACTATGTGGAGGTCTGACGACCCACTTGGCAAAACTAGCATACACCTTGCATCCTGTAATGCTTCTGTTGCAAGCGTTTCTAGAAAGAGCTAAAGTTTCTTAACGGCTTGACCGATTTCTTCGATTTGAAATCCCTTGCAATCATCCGAAAACCCACAAAAACCTTATAATGTCTCGCGAAATACCGTCAAAAATCCTCTTAATCTTGCCTAATTTTGACGCGAAGTCCTGCGAAATCTAGCTAAATTCATTCCTTTTACAGTAAATTGAGATGTCAAAATCCGTAACGATCCTCTACCGAAAACGACCGTAAATGAATGTGATTTGGGTGGCCACACACGCTTAAAACCTAACGAAGTATTTTGAGAATACATAGTACAAACTAACTTACTTTGTTATACAAAGAAATAGTTCGTAAAGTACGAAGTATTATCTTTGCAAGCCTATGTATGCTCAAACTACTTTGACATAACAGGCTGCTCTTGTTTGTAAGGCCTAAAATAGTTTGTTAAGTTTTCTCAGTGCAGAAATGACATAAGCGTCCTTGGAAACTGTGAAGGGGTAACAGATTTGATAGGGTAAATTTCGAAAATTGACTAAATTTTCATTCTCGTACAGAAATGGATGCGAAATAGGAGTTTCTAAGCTTCAAAAGTGCTAAATTTCCTTATAATTTCCTTAAAGCTGCAAAATACATCGCTTTTTGGCACCTTTGCAGCTTACATGCTTTCTTATTTTGCATTTTAGCCAATGACATGTAAAGACATTTGTTTGCCTTGTTGAGACGAAGATGTTCATTTGGACGATTTTAGAAATTCTTTGTACCATATTTGTAACCCTTCAACTGTTTCTGAGGAGGGCAGTGTCGTTGTTGTGCGAAAACACCACCAATCCATTAACTGTTCTCCAGTTTGAGGCTCCCAGCCCACTACAAATTCTGCCTTTTCAATTTATTGTGTTGAAGAATCCTTTGCATACTTTGTGCGGGAAAATTCAAAATGGTTGCCTCCTCGGGAAACACGTGTAACAAAGATTGAAAAGTCCGAAGGGGAATGCTAGTTCGGCCAAGTGGGTGATATTTTGCACTAGTTCTAAGTTATGACATTTCATTAAGTTCGGTCTAATGCGGCGGCATGAACGCTTTGGAATTTTCGGCTGGTTTCAATGTATTGCCTCACTAATTTGCCGCTGCCGCCAACCAATGCCAAGCAAGCCAAAGCCACGCAATTCGGAAAATTTAAGAAGCTCTTCCGGCACTAATGCAATGACACTGTCTGCTTCCAGGTCTACCGACCTGACGAGCGCAAGGACGTCTCGGAACTGTGTAGAGAGGAGGAAATTTGCCAGGAACTGGAAGACTTGCTCCAGGACGCCGGCCTGGGAAAGGTAAGCGGGACTGCATGGTGGTACCACGCCTGTTAAAACCAGGGGGCGGAAACGACCTAGGAAGCAGGGAATAATATCAAATAACAAAAGCCGGACCTCGCTATGATCCCCTCCGATCCTCCTGATATTTTGGGGGCTAGGCACCAAAAAGGTTGTCCATTGCCGCCCAGGCATGTCCCGAAAAAAAAAAAAAATGGCTGAGCTTCAGGTAAAAAATTAATTGGGTCACTTTTTCGAAAAATGCATACTTAAAGTATAAATTTTAAACTCGTAGTCAAGTAGCTTTGAGACGTTACAATTAGATCCCTTGCCTTCGTTTTGCAGTATAGCAGCCCCGTCGTCCTCGTTAACTGAGCTACGGCCGTTCCAAAAATAGACTGTTTTGGCCTACAATTGATTTTTGGAACCAATTGTGGGTCAGCAATTTTTAGAGCTATCCGCACACCATGCCCTGGACGTTTTTCTGCCAAACTAAGGTTGACCTATATTCCTTCACTTATTATTCATTTAAGGCGTTCCCCTTCATTCCATTATTCGATTTTTTGAAGATGTTGCAAAACGGCGGGTGGAAACTCTGTTGCCATAATGAGCATGCAGAGGCATTTTGTACAGACTAGATCTCAGGATCTAAGAGAGTCAGATGAAATCCGTTGTCATATTTGGAATCCTCACAAAATTCCACGTGGCGTGGGCTATGTTTCGTGCCGAAGGTTGGGGAAATAATTGGTAAATTTGTCATGGGAATGTAAAACATAGGGCAAAATAACGCATTGAAGCAAGGATCAAAATATACGCATTGTCCCGGAAATAGCTGTTTTGTGTTCCTTGATGTGAGAGAACGGAAAGACCAATTCCAAATCTGAGCACAGATATGAATTCAGCGTACTTTCCTGTGTGCAAAACACGTTTCGGTTTTCCATAAAGAGAGGTCAGTACCCTTGAAACTTGCGGTAAATCGCAGACTGTTTTGTCAATTTTATGGAAAGCAGTTGCTGCATCACTTGTCTCATTTGCACTGCGACGGTTTACTGTGATAATGTAGTGTTGGCCCATCTTGTCTTCTCCTTGTGAAATAGGTCCCTACGAATCGAATGAGCACTCGCCCAGATTTTTTCGACAAGCCGTTTAGAAGCTACAGAACTTCAAAGGTGTCGTTTTTCGGGTATTTTAGCCGAAATAGTGGTTTTGGACGTTTTTCTCAATCCCCTCCCTTCCTACCCTGCCGTTCGATTCGTACTCCGTGGCGGCTGTCCCTACCCACTAGAGGGTGACTGCAGCAGCCTGGACGCCGCCTGCATTTGAGGTTTGCAGTCTGCGTTCCGAGTCTGTTGTAGTAGCTTACTCGAACGCTAAGGGTCTGTTGAGACCTGAAAGCGCTGATGATGATGATGCCGGTCTTCTGGCCGACTGTGCCCCTGTGACGCAGAGGGTAGGCAAACCCGCCATACACACGCGTAGGATAGGTTGCCGCGCCGCCGCCCAGAGGGTGATTCCGTCCGTATGGGTGAATTCTGTGTTCTCGCCATCCTAGGTCGTTGTAGTGAATTGTGTCGGTGAATTTTCACAGCAAAATGAAGTATCGCATTGAGATTCATCATGCCCCACTGCAACCGACTCAATATCGAACATGGATTCTTCGGAATAGATTCAGAAGTACACCAAATGTAAGATCTGTCATTGTCCTATTGGGTTATAGTTCAACTTTTCAAAAGTGGTGCGAGAGATAGGGATTATTGCCTCAAATCAACGGTATTGGAACTTGTTCTTTGTCTTTCTAACATCATTTCACCAGCATATGGCTTCCCTAATCGAATTTCAAGTACGGCAAATCAGTGTCCGAAAAATGTCCACCGTAAGTGAACAGCAACAGTCTTACATTTAAAAAACCACGCTGTTTCCCATCTGTGCATGGTCGAGGTACGAAAAATTCTCACCATCGTGAGCCGGATACTACCCTGTGTACTATCTGTGGATATGGCAGTTTTAAATTGAGCACGAGTGGCGGGACGGGCCAGGATGGGCGCAATAGCTCCTACCGAAGGGGTTTGTAACCTTTCCACTGAAAATTGAATGCTGAGAATGATGACCAAATTTTGGAGAGAAAAAATTCTCAAGCGGTGAGAATTCCGATTCTCACCGCAACCGGGGTGAGAATTCCGATTCTCACCGCAACCGGGGTGAGAATTTCGATTCTCACCGGTGCAAGGGTGAGCATTTTTTTCTGACCTCCACGGCGGCTTAAATTCTCACCATTGATTTTGCAGTGTTCAATCTATGAGAAAATTGAATCTAGTGCGTTTCCTCACATCAAATAAACAATTTTCGCCATATTTTGGCGAGATGATTCTCGCCAAATATTGGCGAGACATGTGGTTCTTGCCAAATAATGGCGAGACTTTTGTGTCTCGCCACAAAGTGGCGAGAAATTTGATTCTCGCTACAGAATGGCGAGATTTTTTTTCTTCTTCCTAGGATGGAATGAATTCCGACCTTTGACTTAACAGTGTTGCGGCTTTCTCGGCAGATTGGCTTGCCGGTGCATCTGCGTTCACGCAGGGGATTGCAACGGTGTAGGAGCGCGTGAAGCTATGCTCTCCACGTCTGCATGGGTTGCGCACTTCTTCGAGATATTTGAAACTAGGCCTTTGATCGCAAAACGATCGAAAGATTATGAAATGCAGGTTGCAGAAAATCTGAGTTTTTTTATTTTTCGGCCTCTTTACTTTATTATATTTAGGGCTTAAGAGGCAGTTTCGGTTGGTACTAAGAGCCTAGTGCACCCTATATTTCATGTTCTTTCGATCTGTGCAAAGCGTTTTGCCAACAATTGTATAGTTTCGATAATCTCGAAGAAGTGCGTAACCCCCGCACCGAGGTGGAAAGCATGATTTCACGCGCTCCCGAGGCCGTTACTGCCCTGTGGTTCACGCTGCGGTCGATGACGGTCAGTGCGCTTTGCGTGTTGCAGGTGAGGCGGCTGGACGGAGTTCTCTGCGGCAAGCGGCCCAATTGGTGCCAGGCGCTGCTGCAGCGCGTGGCCCCGCACGTGGAGTGGCTGTGGGTTCACAAGGCTCTCCGCAGGCACTTCGCGGTGATCCAGGACATGCCTGCACTGCACTACTTGTACATCCACGCCACCAAGAGCGGCAGCGGCATGGCGGATGCACCGGACCTGCCGCTTCAACTTGTGGACCTGTGGCTTGTAAACGTCTCGAGGCAGCACCTGCTGTCTGTGCAGCACATGCCCAATCTGCGCAAGCTCGCGCTGAGATGGAGTGCTCGTCCGCTGGAAGTGACGTTCCCCCCGCTGCCTGCGTCCTGCCGTGGCCTGCAGTGGCTGTGGGTGGCTCTCCGCCCCGCCGCCACCGTGCTGTCCCTGGCCAAGGCCCACGCCGCCACGCTGCAGGAGCTGAGGATCATGTGCGCGTCCGAAGAGGACTCTGCGTGGCACTTCGAGGACCTGGCCGAGGGGCTGCGGCAGTGCGGGCTGGCGGCGCTGCGGCGCGTCGTGCTGCTGCGAGGAGACGCTCCTGGCTACCCAAACATGAAGCTGCCGCACTCATACGAGTCGTGTAAGAAGCAGAAGGACGCTATCTGGGATGAACTGGTGGTGATAAACGCGAAGCGTCAGGCATTCAGGGTCCTGTGCGGAGAGTGCGATGAGTGCCCCGTCTACCCCAGGCTAGGGAATTTTGTCTGGATCGCCGATTAACTGTTCAAAGAGGAGATGTTGGGAATGTTCGCATCAAGAATTTTTTAGATTTTGAATGTTCAACACAGTTTCGGTCTGTTTCTAAGTTTGTTTATTCCCATAATTCCTGTCGTTACATTTACGAACCACAACGTTCACTTCATCACATGGAGTCAATGCACTGCACTAGCATCTGCACAGATAACGACCGACATTGACAAAGTGATGATGAAGGTATGATATTGATGTAACTTGTGCATCAAGAAACAACAATAAAGATTCGTTTGCATAGTTACTTGATTTCTCTCGTACTCCAAAATCTGCTCGCTTAAGAGAAAGATAGCACAGAATTGATTGAGGTGTTTCAGGAACATTGGTACGCGAATGGTGGGGAAAAGGTAACCACCCATATGTACGCGCTATGCGGAATCAGCCCAAGACTAGAAAAAAGGAGTGGGCCATGTCATACTTTTTGTCCACCTACAGGCAGATTGTCCGACAAATTGCCCACCTTCATGCGTTTTATTTCGGGCAAAGGGGGGGGGGGGGTCATGACCTTCACGGTAAAAGTGCCGCCTTGAAATCCAAGGGGATGCCTTGTTTTAATTTCCAAGGGGTTTGAGTGAATTTTCAAAATAGTCCAAATTGACATCACGTTACAGAAATGGATTCGTCTCGACAAGACAAACAAAAAATGTCAACACATGTCATAGGTTTGGATGGGAAGTAAAAAAGTTATTGAACCTCAAAGTTTGTAACATAGCCAAAAAGGCTAACTTTGTACTTTTGAAGTTAAATAACTTTTTAATTTGCCATCCAAACTTATGGCATGTGTTGACATTTTTTGTTTGTCTTGTCGAAACGAATCCATTTCTGTAACGTGATGTCAATTTGGACTATTTTAAAAATTCACTCAAACCCCTTGGAAATTAAAACAAGGCATCCCCTTGGATTTCAAGGCGGCACTTTTACCGTGTTCGCGCGCCCCCTCCCCTTGGATACGCGCCTTAACACCTTCGCGCCGGTGCGAGAACAATGTTCTCGTACGCGAAAAGCCCAAATGCCGATACGAGAACATGGTTCTCGTCGCGATCTGTTTTCGTTCAAGACCTCTAAAAAAGATGGGGTTACTCGGATCGAAAAAGCGATACCATATTCGGAATCTACGTAAAATTTCCAACATTTCGGCTAAAAATTTAGGTCTCTAGCGTGCGTTTTGGCACGAGAACCATGTTCTCGTACCGGCGGGAACGCCATGTCACCATGGTAAACATAAAAACAGGGTAATCGCACTTTTTTTGGCTTTTTACGAAGTTTGACATTTTTCTAAACAAATTCTAGTGGATTTTTGACCCCGTGCCGTGCGACATAGGCACAAAGTAGGGGAGGAGAGGAGGGGACAAGGGAGCAAAAATAAGCGCGAGAACCATGTTCTCGTACCGGCGGGAACGCCATTTCACCAACGTTCTCGTGTTTTCTATGTCTTTCCGGTACCAGAACGTGTTCCACAATGTAGTTTGAGTCTAAAATCGATTTTTTGGTGTGTGCATTGCTAATATTTTGAGCCCAAACCACCAATAAGGGTTTTGCATTTGGTACGAGAACATGGTTCTCGTACGGCGATGGCTCAGACGCCGATACGAGAACATGGTTCTCGTATAGGAAATTTTTGGCGCATGGTGTTTGGCCGGTCATGGCAAGTCCGAATATGCATGTGCCATGTGTTTGCGACGTATGGTTTGGTTTTTAGCACCTTCGGCATCTAGGCTTTTCCACCCCAAATCGCCTTCGGCGTGAAGGTGTTAATCAGCCCATTGTCGTGGGCAATGCGGCGGCGAGCCTGGGAAGGCGCGTCCGTGCATAAGGGCCCTGGCGACTACGTGGCGGTGGCATGGGGGAAGCCCCACGGCGGAGCCTTACGTCCGGCAGACGGGTTATTAAGCGGTGCTGCGCGCCAGGCAAGTGGCTCGATTCTCATCAGTGGTTTCGATGATCTGTCTCCCTCGCACGCGTGGGGCTTCCCGTTGAGGGCGCGAGAGAGAGACTGACCACGGACCATCGGGGCGCTGCGCGGAGTCAGCCCAATGTGACTCGTTGCCTGTCGTGGCCATGAAGTTGGCCTTGATGGACGATGCTGTTTCGACTCGCAACGCACTCTGGCCTCATCTGGGCCATAAGACCGGCGCAGGCGGCCAAACCTCTCGACGCGTTTTGAGCTCCAGAGTCGCGAGACAGGATTCGTACCGAACATGTCAATCCCACCAATGGATTCCTCGCTTGGAGAGCAATCCACCGGTGAGGTCACACGTTGGGTTCGAGTTCCATTTAGCGACTCTGGAGCTCAAAACCCGTCCGGGACCGGGACTTTGACCGCCTCCACCGGTCTTCTGGCCCACTGTGCCATGCTCAGTAGCCACCACGTCGCGGGCCCCGTCACGGACTCCACCGATGCAGCCAAGGACGAGGCACGGAACAAAGGGTCGTTGCATCGCTCTGTCTCTCTCGCACTCATGGGGCGTCCCGCGGTGCGGTGCGAGGAGGACATCAGGCTGAGTCCTAGCGCGCCGTCTCTCTCGCACACACCGTCACGAAACGAGAGGACATGTTAGGGCGCCCTTTCTTGAGCAGGGCACGTTCGCATTTCGAATGTGTAGTGGTTTTGAGTAGTTTTCAGGTGGCGTGAGGCTTTTGTCGCGGTCTTGTGCGGATTCAGTCAGTTTCATCAAATAGTATCGACTCGTTTGTGTTGGCAGCTGTGGGTTCTGGAAACGATGGATCACCCGGCCAACGCACCGGCACGAAACTGAGAGTTGTGTTTTGTGCCGTTTTTATGTGCGAGGCCCGAACGCATGTCCTATGTTTGGTTTCTCTATGCGGCTTAGAGGTGGCGTGGTGGTCTTAGAGACGATTTCGGACACGTTCTAGTTCCTGTATAGTCAGTTGCTTGATATTGTTTGGTTCGTTGACGTTGGCAGTTTTGAGATGTAGAAACTGATGTGAGACCCTCACTCACCCTCACTATGGTGTGTGTCCTTGATTCCAATGAAGTTTAAGCTTACTGGTTTATTCCGAACTAAATCTGACAGGTACAAGGGCGACCTCCTAGCCACACTCCGGCCAGGGGTTCGAAGGCTCACATAACCAACAACATCATAGAGAGCGTTTTAGGAAGGCAGTGATTAGCAGACACCACATCCACCCCAAACAATAAAATGTAAACAGGGTAACAGAATAAACTCTTTTAAAACATTCTTATAAAATAACAATAAGTACAATTCAGTGCTGAGCCTGCAGCTTTAAAGGTAATACATAAAATTGACTAGTTGTCGGCTCGTGACTAGACAAACGATTAAAACTATGATACTAATAAATAACAGTGATGAACCTTAAATTAACCTAGTACCTAGTGCGCACTAGACATAACATGACAGCTAAAAGATAAACACAAATAAAATACTAAGATTACAAACATTAAGAAAACTTTACCATTTGGTTAGAGTGACAATGTTTTAGCACTCCTGCAACATTAACGATGAACCTAGTTGGTCCGACTTGTTTAACCACAGTGCCTTTGACCGTTGGTAATTTCTTATCAAACTTTATCCAAACTTCCTCCCCCTCCCTAAAAGGAGCGAAGTTGATGGCTGAAGAATTAAGCTTAGGATTACATTGAGACAAAATTGATCTAGTTCTAAATGATAACAACATTATCATGGGAGCTTTTAAGGTAACTGTGGAAGGAGTGTTTTGGTATGGAAGTAGAAATGCATTGATAGCATTAGAAATTGACATAACACTATGGAGTTGCTTTGAATCAAGGACCTTTGTTAAGGCTTTTTTGACAACTTGAATGGATCTTTCAGCAAACCCGTTGGATTCGGGATGATACACAGGTGAATGTTTGACTATGATATTAAGTTTAGTAAGATAATCACGATATTCAATGGAATCAAAAGGTGGGCCATTGTCTGATACAATAGTCTCGGGAAGAGTTCCCCACCAAGCGAAGACAGAACCAAGAGCATTACAAACATTGCCAGCTTTGGTTTCCACCATGTGAGTTACATGCATCCATTTAGAATAAGAATCACAGACAATCAAAAAGGTAAGTTGTAAGTAACAAAAGAAATCAATATGCACTCTTTGGAAAGGAAACTTTGGCGTAGGCCAAGGTATAACTACTGGGTCACTTTTAAAGTTGACTTTAGCACATTCATTACAACTGACACACTTAGCTTCGATGTCTAAGTCAATCGTAGGCCACCAGACTAAAGAACGAGCTAACATTTTGGTGCGAACCACACCGGGATGGCCCAAGTGCAGGCTGTGCAAGACCTCTGCCCACAGTGACATAGGGATCACAACCCGATTGCCATACATTAAACATTTATCTACAATTGAAAGAGCATCTCTCACCTTATAGAATGATAGCAACTCAGGCTGATCCTTGTAGATATTCCTTTCCTTCCACCCCTGATGGGTGATGTACAGGGCTTTACTAATAACATGATCTTTACGTGACTCTTCAACTACTCTATCAACAGTTAACACAGAAGGCAACTCAATGACATTAGTTACATAGGAGATGCAATTGATAGGCATACCCGTGGGCAACCTAGACAAGGTATCTGGGGCAACAAGATACTGATTAAATTGTTGCAATAATATAACTGAATACATCACTAATCGTTGTCAAAAAAATTTCATCGTTAACTTTTCGCTTAACAGAATTTTCTCATGCAACGTAACTAGTTTGGAAGTCAGTGCGGGGTATCTTTAGAGGTACAGCAATGGGACAAAGCTTTAAATCATCAGGAAACATAACTGAAAAAAGTGACAGAAGCTTTTTTAAATATCTCATTTATCTTAGGAACTGACTAAGATTATGTAAGAAAAAGGGAACTTTTACCTCACCGCTCTAACTTAAAAGGTACCCCGCACTGACTCAATTTTCTAAATGTCTGCAACATCTCAATACTTTGAATTCCTTCCACTAAAAGGGGCTGTCGGCTGTTGTTTTCAGTATGATTTAATGCAAACTTTCTAACTATTCTAACTTTAAATTTTTAAACTATTCTAAATCAATTATAGGACTCTTTAAACTCAGGCTCAGCCTTGAGTTTCGCCTCTACCTAGTTAGAAGAACTGACATGATGCACAGGGGCGTCGACGCCCGGGGGGGGGGGGGAAGCACGGAGGCAATGCCCCCCCCCCATGTTTTGGCCAGGGGGGGCAGGGGGGGCAAAAAATTGGGCAAAGAATTTAAATTTTGGTGCGCTTTTGACCTCTCTGCTCGAGGGCCCCCGGGATGCGACGCAAAATGCAACACACCCTGTGTTCATAATTATTGACTTGTCCAATGTTTAATAAGTAATAAATTTAACAAATTAATTCGGCTTTTTTTTTGTTTTTTCCGTTCTTATACCTTTGTATGCTTACGCACAACTTAAAAGGAAAAAACGCCTAAAGGTAGGCAACCCGCATGACAAAGAGCCGCTTGCCCCCCCCCCCCCCTGGAATCTGAACGCGTCGACGCTCCTGCAGATGCATCATAAATGTGAAGTTCTTGGCAGTTGTTAGTTTTTCTCGTGGAGGGTTAAAGATTGTTCAAATTTTCACTGTGTTTTTGTTTCTCAACAACAATGTTTGAGCACTTGTCAGCTTTAAAAATATTTCTGAGAACCAAAAGTTCTTAATGTTTGGAAATCTAACTAGTGTGGGCAAGGGTATATTTTTTTGTAATCAAACCAGTATTTTTGTTTTATTTTAGCAGTGCCAAAAATATGACTAACAAGTTATCAGTGAAGAAAAGTCATTTCTTATTGCACATAGAATTTACATCTGTAGTTTTTGCTTTCTTTATGTGTAGTTTTGACTTCTCCCTCTTCACTGCACATTCTCGAGCACTTCTTATGTCGCCTGGGTGAAAGTAAAAAACTTTCAGCACGACTCAATCTTTCCTTCGTTCAAGGGACACAGTAGTAAAGCTATTATTTGGTATTTGTAGCGTCACCTGATTGGCACTGCTCGCGTCCTATTTTCAAAAAGTTTTTTCCATGACACTTTTTACATTTTAGGCCATGGCTATTGCCATTGCTATTGCCATTGCTATTGCAATTCCTATTGCTATTGCTAAATCCTAATGCTATTACTATTGGTATTGCTATTACTATTGCTATTGCTAAATCCTAATGCTATTACTATTGGTATTGCTATTACTATTGCTAAATCCTAATGCTATTACTATTGGTATTGCTATTACTATTGCTATTCCTGTATCCATTGCCACCGCAGAGACTTTTGTTATTGGTTTGTCAAAATGGCTAAACCGGCTAATCCATTATTGGAGCAAAAGATTTTGGACTTAAATGAAGATTAGGCCGGATTGTGGCAATAATATGGGCCTTGGTCTTGATGACGGAGGAGAAGAGTACATCTTCGACCAAAATCATTTGCCGGATTAGCCATTTTGGCAAACCAATAACAAAAATCAAGGCGAAATAGCTACTGTAGGGCCATCCGCCTTGCGCTTGGCGGGTGGGAGGAGGGTGGGTGAAGCAAGATTCCCCCGTTAACTTTACAGCCCTCCACGCCCGTGGGCCGCCCATCTGCGACCCTCACAAGTCACTCCTTTCAATGTCCTCTAATGAACCCTCTGCGACAATCCGATGAGAATAAACAGAAACCATCCTTAACAAAGGGGTAGGCCCTACCGTAGGGTTGTAAAGGGTTTTCCCCCTACATTAGAACATGGTTACCCTGTTGCGGTTGTGGCTATGAGACCTACGGCGAGGCTAGTGACAGACCGGCGAGGAACTTCAGTGTTGACTTAAATGTATGCTTGTAAATTTTTTTTTTTTTAAATACATTTTCCTTGGTGTGTAAGACGCCTCAAGGAACCCGACGCATTCGGAAATGCCCGCCAGAGCTCGGAGTTTTGAGGCATCTTGGCTGGCTGGGCTGGCTGGTGCCCAGTCAATCGCTGACTGGGCCTGGCGCTGTCTCGCTCACACCGGCACAAGGCACTATGCGTCTGTCTCTCTCACCCGCCAGTCAGCCAGCGGCTGGCTGGTCACCAGTCAGTCCAGCCAGCCAAGTTGCCGCAAAACTCCGAGCTCTGATGCCCGCCCTTGAGTGTGCATGCTCATACAAGTAAAAGTAAAAGATCACGTTTAAGAAAACAACTCAATAACTCTAGTTCAGTAAATTATTTATTATTTCTGCGTGTGATATTCATTTCAGCTTCGTTGCCCGATAAAAAATGAAAATGACTACAAAAAAGTTACGTACTTTATACACTTGAAAAGTGACATACGATGGATAGAATTTAGTTTAAAGGAAAAGATCGTATTTATATCAATCACATCGACGTGTTAAATGTTGCACATTACAATAAAATCCAATAATTTTCAAAACAAAATAATTAAGAAATTGGTTACATGCTCAAGAAATTAGTCTAACTAATAATTGAAAGTAATCATAGAAAAATAAATCATCTGAAAGTGAGTTAATTATAACTCTACCCGTCATGGCAGCTAGAACCCTTGAACGTTCAGAGCCTTCTTTCTCCCGAGATAAATTGACTCAGTTACTTTTAACTGCTCGATAAGGTGTAGTTCAGTGAGTCTTTCTGCATCTATGTCTTTCATTTCTTGGTGGATTTGTAGCCGTAGCACGTGATGGACGTGTGTAGTAACCATCCAGTGAACTATGCAGCCGCGACATGTTGCCATATTCTTCTTCTGTTCTTGTATGAAGGCACTGTAAAAGTGAACAGATTAGTCATACGTAGGATGGAGCTTGATTTCGAGTATAGATAAAAACCTGTTTGCCTCTGAACGCAGGACAAGAGGTATAAAAAAGGAACTTTCTTTCTTTACATCTTCTTTTTTTTCTTAGAGAATTCGTACGAACAAAAAGAGAATCGTTGCAAACACGCAGCGTGTTTCGCCGCTTGTGATCAAGTGCAAATGAGACTGATTGATGTGATTATTCTGTCGATACTCCGCGATCGTACCAACGTCCCTGTGTGTGCGTTTCCCACACCAAACGTGGTCTAACCACACCTACTGATAAAATCAGAATGGCACTCATTTGACCACATCAGTGGTGCAGACACTCTCAGACTGTAATAGACTTTTTATCCTTTGGTAAAGAGTTTTTTAAACAGCAATAAAACGTACTATTTCCTCAATATCCATGTAAGATTTTGTTCTTTATGTTGACTTAAAGTCAGTTTGCTATTGACAAAGAGTCAATACGCAATTGACTTCAAAAATAGTCCTTAATTGATCACAATTTAGTCTTTATAGTAAACAATATCGTACATGGTCACAGAGGAAATACTACATATTATTGCTGTTTAAAAAACTAAGTAAGCAAAGGACGAAGTCAATAATTGAGGGAAAAAGTCGATACGAGTCTGAGAGTGGAGGAGACCACGTTTTGTTCTCCAGTGGAGTGACCACTTGGACGGCATAAAAGCATCCGGGATGAAGGGCATGTCTGATTCTCTAATAACGAGATACCAGTCGCAGCGGGAAAGATCACACGGGCTCAGATCATAGTAACAAAGCACTGCTATTCAACGAATGTGACGTCATATTCGTCAGCATGTGCATTTTGGCACGTTCGTTTGGATACAATGTCAAATTTGTTTGAAAGTGACGCGGCCGTTGCCTTAAGGTGTCACATTTGTTTGAACGTGACACGACCTTACCTTAGGGTGTCACATTCATTCAAACGAGTGTGACGTCATATTCAAACGAACGTGACAAAATTCACATTCGAACGTAGTATTCGTTGAATACACACTAAACTTTGATGTACTTTTTTGAACATAGTTATGCACGATTTTGCACATGCGTCGTTACGCAAAATATTATACGTTGTTCTGCATAGTTAATTCATAACTATGTATAAATTAAACGTTGTTATGCATGATATTATGCAGAAGCTTACGCATGGGCAAAATCGTTCATGACTATGTGCAAAAAATTGTATAAGGATCTGTTGTGTTCGGGGGGGGGGGGGGGCTAATATACACTCTCAGTCTCATATGGACTTTTGTGTCTCTTGCATATAGAGCTTTTTGAGCAAACAAAAAAAAATTGTACTATTTTCTCTTTATCTATGCACGATTTTGATTGTTTTAAAGAAGAAATTGTCAATAGATCATGTAGAAATCAAAAAGTACATTACAATTGCCAAAAAGTTAAGTTTAAGGGACAAAAACGTGCAAAGCTAAAGAGAAAATAGTACATATTACGTTTGCACAAAAAACTTTTTGCAGTGAGACAAAAAAAAATCAATACGAGTCTGAGAGTAGGTAAATACTCACTGGCCATGACGAAGCCCGCGTGCTGGAAGGCGGCGCACTCGGCCTGGTGGCGCGGCTGGCGGCTGCAGAGGGAGCCGCACACGGGCCAGCCGCAGCGGGCGCACTGCGGGTGGAACAGGGGCAGCTGGTCCGACAGGCAGCCCACGCAGAACACCTGGCCAGGGGGAAAAGTGACGTCAGCACCTCTCACTCTTAACACCTCACGAAGCATCTACTTCATAACGGGGCACCCACATATCAGTGGCGTATCTAGACTCGAGAAAAGGAGGGGGTCATGTCGCACGTCTTGCCTACTTACAGGCGGATTTTAGGACAAATTGCTTACCTTTAGGCGTTTTGTTAAGGGCAAAAGGAGGGGGTCATGACCCCCGTGACCCCCCCCCCTGGATACGCCCCTGCCACATATTACGTAAGCATCTACGGTATATAAAAGGAGAGGGGCACACTGAACCCTCTCAGGATCTTACTGACTTTATTGTCAGTAACCAGGTACTATTGCCTACAACAATAATATTTAGTATTTTCTTCTGAGATACGTACGGTTTACTTCATGTAATTATTTAGGAAAAATTTTTAGTCAATGAGTACTAACAAATATGTAAATAATTATTGCATAAGCGAAAAGTACGCATTATTGTTGCACAAATAACTGGAGGTGCTACTAACAAAATGGACAATCCGAGGTTATATTCTTGTTTCTTGGTCAATTTTACATAAGGATGCCAAATTTGAACCCCCAGGGATGAAAGTTGTCCATGTGCCGCAAAATACCCAAATCCGTGTTTTTACTCCAAAAGTTAAACTAAAATTACACTCTCAGTCCCATATGGACTTTTATGTCTCTTGCTTATGGAGCTTTTTGAGCAAACGTAAATTGTACTATTTTCTCTTTAGCTATGCACAATTTTGATCGTTTTTAAGATGAAATTGTCAATAGTTCATGTAGAAATCAAAAAGTACATTGCAATTTACAAAAAGTTAGGTTTAATGGACTAAATACCCTATATAATGGACAAATACGTGCAAAGCTAAAGAGAAAATAGTACATATTACGTTTGCACAAAAAACTTTTTGGCAAGAGATAAAAAGTCAATACGGGTCTGAGAGTGTACCCGCAACTAAGCCCATAATTTTTTTCAGGATCTGGAAATTTGGCAAAAGACTTCCCTTTAGGTGTCTAACAAGCCCACAAAATATCAGGAGAATCGGAGGAGGTCATGGAGAGGTGTGGCTTTTCTTATTTGATATTGCTCAATGAAAGAAAAAGCCTGAAACTCAGCCAGTCCACCGTCTCCAAGGTGAAGGTACGGAAAGTGACTTGGTCGATCAGCTCTTGTTCTTGTAGGACGTTATGCGATGAGGCTTCTCAGTGACTTTTAGTTTTCTTTTTTTTGTGGTAGCTTCTCGTCTCAATTAGATTTTTGTTTTTGCTTCAAGTGTAAACGACGAACACTGGAAAAGTGGAAAATCTTTTAGTGTATGATAATGTAATTGTCTGACAGACGCTAGGCAAGTGTTGGGTCCAAACAAGCCTTCGGCCGAAGCCAATCAACCTTGGAGCTCATCCCGGCGTGATGTTGTGTCCTCCAGTGCTGAGGTGTACATCATCCAGACTTCCACATCCAGTGAACCTGTTGTTGCCTCCATACCGATCCTGAATAAGGTAGTAGAATTTGAGTTAGATACCGGTTCAGGAGTTTCTGTGATGCCAATAGTTCAATTCAAATCTTTGTTCGAGGAATTGACAATCTCAGATTCTAAAGTAATTTTAAATTCGGTATCGGGACCCGTCCCTGTCAGTGGACAAAATACACTCTCTGTTTCAGTTTTAATGGATGAAATTCCAACTTCTTTAGATGGTGTGGTGTGCTACATAGATAATATTCTGGTGCATGGTCGCACTCCGGCAGAGTGTCTAAGTAAAGCCTTATTGGTCTTGGGACGCCTTGACAAGGGTAAGGCGAGACTAAACTTTGCCAAATGTCAATTTTTCGCTTAAAAGTTAGAGTTTCTAAGTTTTGTTATCAGTAAGGGAAGTCGTACTCAGGCCCCTTCACTGACCAATGCAATAGTTAATGCCAGAATTCCTGAAAGTGTCAAGCAAGTAAATAGTTTTGTAGGTTTGCTGAATTTCTATTCAGAATTTGGTCCAATGTTTAGTACGGTGGGTTGTGTTCCCTGCCAAACTGTACTGCACTGTGGTAAACTGATTGATAGGCCAGTTATGTTTGCCAGCAGCTCCCAAACCCAGGCACAGGCTAATTATGCCCAAATAGACCGTGAGGCTCTGGCAGTCTTTTTTGCTATCACCAGGTTCCATGGATGTGGCCTTGGTATCTAATCTTAAGGCTAATACTTTGTTAAGTAAGTGGTTGAATGTATTTGCTGTCTTCGGACTACCCAAATGTCTTATGTCTGACAACGGTCAACCATTTGATTCAAATGAGTTTGCTCAATTTTGTACTGAGTATAAAATTCAAATTTTGCATTCACCCATTTATCATCCTGAGAGCAATGGACTTGCAGAAAAGTCAGTGGTTGTAGCCAAACAAGCTTTGAGCAAAGTTGTGCTAGAGAATGTACTTGTGAGTGAGTCTTGTGGTGATGTTCAGCTTGATTACCAGATGATTGTGTCAAAGTTTCTGTTTAACTATAGGAATACGCCTTGGTCTGTTAATCTTAAATCTCCTAATGAGATGTTGCTGTCATTCAATCCCAAAACTCTGTTAACTCACCTGCTTACAGTAAGGAAGGAGACGCTGAAGTCTCACTTTAGAGAAGGAGAAAAAGTGTTCTTAAAGTTAAGCAAGAACAGTTCTCCTGTAGCGGCTAAGGTGGTTCGCCCCTTAGGCCCAAACAGGTATTTGGTTTCTGTCAAAGGAGTGTTGAAAGAGGTTCATCATAACCAGTTGGTAAGAAGCCTTGTTTTGTAAATTCAATGTGGAAAGTTTCCTGCAAATAGTGCATAAAAGTTGTTGCTATGTTAACTTCACTTGTTTTTGTTTTCAAATAATCCGCCGGGGTGATGTAGTGTATAAGGCTCGACTCAAGAAGGCTGTGAGCGAGTTCGAGAGTCGATATCTCGTTGATTGTTTTTGTTGGTTGTATTTCCGGCATGCTCAGTTCCGTTAATAAATCAGTTCTACAGTGACCTTGTGAGTGATAAGACTTATCAATAAGTTGTCCCCATCTATTCAAGCCAATCCACCTGACATCAAGATGCTAATAAAGTCTATGGACCAAGCTCAATACTAATACTGAAAACACATCATTCCCTCCCCCTTCTCTCGCTGACACGCCGCGCCAGATTTAAATGTCCGTAATAAAAAATACTCGTTCCTCGCCTACATTTGCAATTGCACACGCTTTCGACAGCAATGAATCAAGGTAAAACTACGTACACACTGAAAAGACCGTCGTCATGGTTTCGCGCCGGAGGTGTTCGTGTTTGTGTCCACCTCGCCACCGCCATCTTCATGAACCGGCGTTGACTCTGACACCAACAAAAGTACGTCAAATTTCCGCCGTCGCCCACGTGCGCGCTGCATCCGCACGGCTCGGCGACAGCGCCGGCGTGCCGTCGCCGTCGCACGCTCTCTGCTCCGGGGAGTTCCGTTTCCGCCACGGTACGGACCGGTCGCGTGTAGCCGTGCTCGTCGTGTTTTCACTTAGTTTCGTACGAAGTTCGGGATGGAAGTCGATTCGGAAGGTACCGGGAGAACCGGGAATCCTAGGAAGAGGGCTGGCAGTCGAGGCAATAAGGAGGATAGTGGGAGCAAAGTGCTCCGAAGCAGAGAGTGTAAGACCACAGCAGACGCCCCTGGGGCCAACGGAGAGGTTGGAGGCAATGGTTACAATAACAGAGAGGATCAGCAGCCGAACTACCGAGAGTTTGTGTTGATTGAGAACAAGACTGCCAAGGGCGAACCCCCCAACAAGTTCTCGGTTAGCAAATTCCTGCAGAAAAGAGGGCTCGCATACATTGAAGTCATCCCCGTTGGCAGACGTATTAAAGTGGCAGTCCCAGACAGCCGGGCGGCCATGCGCATCATTGAATGCGAAGCGTTACAGCAGGTACAGTGGGATGCAACACGTACGTCGGCCACCGTCACCCGGGCAGGAATCGTCCGCGGAGTCGGCAAACACTAATAAAAGCTTACGGTGAATTTCACTGTAAGCTACGGCGGACCCTGCAGCACTGTAGCTTACGGTGAATTTCACTGTAAGCTACGGCGGACCCTGCAGCACTGTAGCTTACGGTGAATTTCACTGTAAGCTACGGCGGACCCTGCAGCACTGTAGCTTACGGTGAATTTCACTGTAAGCTACGGCGGACCCTGCAGCACTGTAGCTTACGGTGAATTTCACTGTAAGCTACGGTGAATATCACTGTAAGCTACGGTGAATATCACTGTAAGGTACGGTAAATGTCACTGTTGGCTACGGTGAATCAGGGTGCATGACCGTGGCTTACAGCGACATTTACCGTACCTTACAGTGATATCCACCGTAGCTGACTGTGAAATTCACCGTAAGCTACAGTGCTGCAGGGTTCGCCGTAGCTTACAGTGAAATTCACCGTAAGCTTTTATGAGTGAAGACATGGAGGAAAACGACTTCATGAAGTCTGCGCGAGCTGACGGCGGCCAAATCCTTCTCGCCGCCAGGCAGCAAAACCGACGCAACGACCAAGGCAAGTTCGAGGCGTGTGACACCTGGAAACTCGAATTCATGGGTGAGTCCCTACCAGCTAGAATTTTCCTGCATGGACAAAGCTGTCGGGTGCTCCCATATGTACTCCCCGTGCTCCGATGGACGAAGTGTTATATGTTTGGGCACCAGGCCGCAGGCTGCCGCAACGGCAAGGAGCGCTGCCCGCGGTGCAGCTCCACGGGACATGTGGACCCGAAGGAATGCTCCGAGCTTGCAATTGCGCCGCACTGTTTCACGTGCAGGAAGGCTGGCCTGGCGCACGACCATGAGGCAAAGGACCTCAAATGCCCGTCGCGCGCGGCGGAAAGGGAAGTTAAGAAGAAAATGGCGCGGCAAAACATCAGTTACGCCGAGGCAATCCGAGGCACCAAATCGCAGACACGACCCGCCCAGAAAGGCGCCGAGACCGGCATCCCGAAAGGAGCCGGCCCGCCTTGTAGGACCTAACCCGCAGCCCGGCAGAGTACGCCGTCGAGTGGCTGCAAGTGCGGGGCATCACCAACGCGGCCCCAACAAACCCGGCGGCGCCGCATGTCCCAATTGGGGTCTTGCAAGCCCTGGCGGAGGTACTTATGCACATCCTGGCAAGCTCCAAGGAAAACCCAGAGGTCCTGGCATCGCCAAACGCTCTCATGCAGCATCTGGCCTTGGCGTCAATCGAACCGGTGCACACGGTACTGGCTGCAAGCACGCCAGTATGTCAACCCAAGGGAGGGCAGGAAAAGGAGCAGAACGCCGAAGACAAGGAGGAAGGCAACAAGGCGCGCGACACGTCCGGGGTATGCACGCTTAAAACCTTACGAAGTATTTTGAGCATACATAATACAAACTAATTTTCTTTGTTATACGAAGAAATAGTGCGTAAATTACGAACTATTTTCTTTGTAAACTTACGTATGCTCAAAATAATTTGTTATATGAAGCTACTTTACTCCGTAAGGCTTACATAGTTTGTAAGGTTTTCAGAGTGTGGAGGACTAGTAGCAAGAAGGGCAAGGCGACTAGGGTGGAGGGGCCAGGCACTGGGCTTGACCCTCCTGGCCTGGAATGCTAGGTCACTGAGGAGCAAGCAGGCAGACTTCCTGCGTCTCCTGGAGGTCAACCAGGTTGACGTCGCGGTGGTGCAGGAGGCGCGTATCCTCGAGTCGCAATATGGGCTAGGCGATTACCAGACGGTGCTGGGATTCCATCCTCAAGGACTAGGGGTCGCGGCATTTGTGAGAAAGAACCTGCAGTACGAGCCGCTGGTCCCACAGCTCCCGCCGGAGTTAGGGCTGGAAGCGGCGGGCGTCCGTATCATCACGAGCGGGGCCCCGATCACCATCATGGGACTGTACGCCCTGGGAGGGGACAGAGTACCCGCGAGAGCATGGACGGAACTGTCCAGGATCTGCCCTCCACAAACCATGTTCGCCGGAGACTTCAATGCGCACCAACCCGCGTGGGGGCCGTGCCGGAGAGAGGACCGCAGGGGGGCCCAGGTGTGGGACTGGGCGGCGGATAATAACCTGGTTATCCTCAACGATGGAACGCCCACCAGAATTGGCGGCATAAACCAACAGGACACCGCAGTGGACCGGGTAGTCGTGCCGGCCAGGATGGATCTCGCGACCACATGGGAGGTCCTGGAGGATGCGCACCACAGCGACCACAGACCAACTTTGACCAAAATTCAGCTACAGGGGGACCAAGCACCTAAGAGGAGAGGCCACCATGGTAGAGATGGAGTGGGATTTCCACCATTGTGTGATGGGATTTGAAGGTATTTTTGGAATCGGAATGACGAGACAAATTGAAAAATCCGTTTCAGACACAGTCAAAAACAAACGGTGAAGCTGCTGCAGGGCCTACATCGCAGTCAGAATCCGAAAGGGCACCTCGTTTAACGTAAGAAGGGCGGGCCTCAGTCACGATGATTCATCGATAACTTGGCATCACCTTAGGGGTTACCAACTCCTTAGTTTGATGTACACACGATTCCGAATTCCCACGATTCACGAACAAATCCCATGAAAAAAGTGAAGGTTTAGGTTAGGTTAGCTGGGTCCGTTGGCCACCACCCTTCTCCTGCTGTTCGCATTCGTGCTGATGGTCCTGAACAGTCACCGAAGTGCTATGTGTTTTCTGGTTACCACGCTCGTCACCACACCTTGGTACAGCTTGCCAGTAAGTTACGCGTTGTCTGATCAGCAACCTATTCATGTTTTCGTTGCAATAGGACAAGTGTCCTCTAGTCCTCCCGTTAATTTATGTGTTAAAGTTAATTCCAAAGACTTAGAATTTGAAGTTGATACGGGGGCTAGTGTTACTGTGATTCCATATAATGGTTTTAAACGTTTGTTTCCAAATAGTATAGTTAGTCAATCTAACGTAGTTCTACATTCCATTTCCGGGCATATTCAAAATGCTGGGGAATCTGTTGTTAGTGTTAATTATGGTAATCAAGTTTATAAACTTCCTTTTGTTTTATGTGTTGTTGATCATGATATCATGCCCCTAATGGGTAGAAATTGGCGTGCTACGTTTCGTGGTTCTATTCACAAAATGTTATCTTTACCTGTACCCTCTGTTGATCAACTTAAAGAGCTGTATCCTAGAATTTTTGATACACATAATGATGCAGCCATTCAAGGGTTTAATGCTCACCTAGTTCTTAAACCTAATGCCATTCCTGTATTCGCAAAAGCCTATAATTTAGCTTTTGGCTTCGTAGAACCAGTTAACAAACTGCTTAACGATCTTGTAACTTCTGGTAAAATCATTCCAGTGCGACATGCAGAATGGGCTTCACCCGGTGTCGTAGTTCAAAAAAAGGATAAGAGTATTCGATTGTGTGTAGATTTTAAAAGAACTCTTAATCCTCAGCTTAGAGTAGATCATTACCCTTTACCAAGACCTGATGATGTGTTTGCTAATATGGCCGACGGCACTTATTTTACTAGTCTAGACCTTAAGGATGCTTATACTCAACTTCCTTTACACCCTGAGAGTCAAGAATTATGTATCATTAATACTCATAAAGGATTGTTCAAGTACACCAGATTGATTTACGGTGTAGCAAGTGCTGCAGGAATTTTCCAATCTGTCATGGATCAAATCCTACTTTGTCTTGAGGGTGTCATTTGTTACCTTGATAACATTTTGATTAAAGGTGCTTCATTGACCGAATGTATCCATAGGACTACCCTTGTGTTAGCCAGGCTTGATAAATTCAATGTCCGTCTCAGAGAGGACAAGTGTGAATGGTTTGTTCAAAAGCTAGAGTACTTAGGCTTTGTTATTTCCAGTAAGGGTCGGCAACCCAGCCCGTCCTTGTATGCTAACATCTTAGACAAACCTGTTCCTACAGATGCCAGTGAAGTAAGTACATTTCTTGGCATAATCAATTTCTATTCAGAGTTCTTACCAATGTTTAGTACTATTGCAAAACCCCTTAGTAATTTAAGTCATGATGGTGTCCCATTTGAATGGACCAATGAGTGTCAGCAATCCTTTGATCAGTGCAAAAAATTGTTAACTTCTAATCAACTTCTTATGCATTACGATCCCATTAAGCCAATCATTGTATCTTGTGACGCCAGCCCAGTAAGAGTAGGCGCTGTTTTAAGTCACCAAGTTGAGGTCAATGGTAAACTTGTTGAACGCCCAGTAATGTATGCATCGGCAACCCTTACCCCCACTCAGCAAAATTATGCGCAAGTACACAGGAAGGCCTTGGCAATCATTTTCGCCATCACCAAGTTCCATAAATTTCTCTGGGGTCGTCTCTTTGTTATAATCACTGATAATTCTGCTGTCCAGCGTATTCTACACCCAGATAAGGGTCTTCCAGTACGCACAGGACACAGGCTCCAGCATTGGGCCTGTACCTTGCAGGGTTATAATTATACCATTGTGCATAGGAAAGCTGGTGTGACAAATGTATTCAGACCTTTCTCAACAGCTTGGTATCTGAAGGTTTTAAGGTCAAAACTAACTAAAATACATAAATTCAAATTTTGGCATGAGATCACCATTTTCGGTGTTCCCGCCCCCCTTAAACTGTAATTGTTTATTTTGCGAAGAAACCAGAACATCGCATCGGAATTAAGCAGCGCTAAAAAGGACTTTATGTAATTTAAAGGAAATACCATAGCAAACACGAAACGAAGACTTAACATTGAATAACATCTCCGATTGCAATGCGAATGTGTCAGCGTCGCGTCGGCTATCGCATCGGCCCCGCCGCCCGCCGAGCGCGAGCCGAGCCGAGCCGAGCCGAGCATCCCGAACCGACCCGAGCCGATGTGCAAATGTGACGGGTATACTCTTCCCAGCGTAACCTTTCCGAATCACTCCGCCAACGCCAGAGAAGAGAAAGTAGTCCCGCAGGTAATGCGCTGTTTTAATGTAAATATGAAATTCTAGAAAACTAGGACAATTATTTATCGTTTAATTTTGCATATCGGAAAAATTGCAATTAAGTTCAGATTAAATCATGAAGTACGCCGGGTTTGGTATTTCGGCGGGCAGACGACGTGCCGGTCGCACCCCTCCATAACAACTGTTTCCCGGACCCTCTTTTTACACTAAGATTGGAGAACTAAAAAAATATTGACCGTTGCAGCTTTCATATGTCTGAGTCCCGGACTTTCGTTTCCACGTCGTTCAACTTCACTTTTCCTTAATCACTTTAGTTTATTACATATTTCGGTTGTAGTGTGCGGGGACAGCTTGTCCTCTGGATTGTGTTCCCACCTTTTTACATTAAGATTGAGAAACTCAGAAAGGTTTCACCATTTCAGCTTACATTGATGTAAGCCCCAGACTTTCGTATCCACGTCTTTGAACTTCATTTTTCGAAAATTAGTTTAGTTTATTAGATATTTCTGTTTTGGTGTGAGGGGACAGCTACTCCTCTGGACTGGGCTCGCACCTTTTTACATTAAGATTGAGAAACTCAAAGAGATTTCACCATTACAGCGTACATTAACCGACGCCCCAGTCTTTCGTATCGACGTCGTTGAACTTCTTTTCGGGAATCAATCGTTTGTTTCATATAAATTTCGAAAAGAATGTGCTGATTTGGGGAGAGGGACTACTTTTGGAAAGGTTACGCTGGGATGAGTATATTTTCCTGCATTGAGACGCCCGGTGTGCATCTGCATAGAACTGCCAGGCGCCCGGTAGCTAAACAGCGAGCAGCTATTTGTCATACCGATGAGTCCTAGCCTCACGGCGAGACCCTTTAATCGCAATAGCAATAGGAATAGGAATAGCAATAGCAACGGCAATAGCTATAGAACTTAAGGGAGCTTGTTGAGCTCAAGAGTTCCTACTGTGAATACATTAATTTGTGTGCATTGTACCTGCTTGCTTATATCTTTTCTCTTAATATTTTCATGCTGTTCATGATTTGAAATCTCTTTAAACAATTTATAATCAATTCGGAAAGTGGACACCTGAAAAGTTCAGTCCAAATGCAAGTTCTTATTTGATGCTTTGATGAAAGTGAGAAATTAATTTGAGCCTCTTAATGTGTGAAGCTTTTGCTGAAATTGACTAACGGAAATCCTTCTGTTCTGTGTAGAACTGCTACGGAGGCAAAACAGAGGGTAGGTGCAGTTGGTTAGGAGAATTTTGTAACTGTTTTTTGGTTCAGGTTTGGCATCAAAATCAATATTATTTGGTTATGTGACGAAATCCACACGAATTTTCAAACAAACTCGTGCTTAAGGAAAGCCTTTTATTGTCCTTTTCATCAGGAAGCACGGTTTTGCTTATTTCTTCTGCAACTACAGGGTTTGTAACCCAAGGTTACAACATGCCTCGCTACAAGAGAGGTGGAGTCCGTCGTAGGTTCAAGAGACCTGCCAAGGGCACTCGTCACTATGGAAGTCAATCATGCAAGGTTATATCTTTAACATCTGCTGCCTGTGATACTTAAGTGCCATAGGCTTGTGTTGAAATGACACGTTTGCTTTTTGTTTGTTAGTTGGCTGCTGCTGCTGCTGCGTCCATGGCCGTTGATACAACAGAGGGGTCTCAGCGTCAGGAGGAAGCTTGTGAGAACGATAATGGATATTTTTTAGGATCCATTTATCGACCCCAAAAGCTGCAGAGCATACCAGTCAATGATACAAACGGCTGTCTCACTTATCTTAAGTCAGAAGTCAAAGTTGAAAACCATGTAAGTTTGCCAAGAGCTTTGCCAAGGTTATCTTTGTTTCAACCTTTTGAATTTGGTTACTTTATTTACTTTTGTATTCAGGACCTTGATTTATTTAAACTGTAGCCCATGACACGAGTACATTTTCTGTGGTCATTGCTTGAGTGTTTCATTGAAGGCATTTGCATCGAAGGTGTGGAATCAATATTCCGCAGTGGACTCAAAAATATTGTGGTTAGTCTTATGTTTATGAAATGTTGCACAGCATCTGCAAAACCTGACAACAAATGTTTCCTCTTTAAGCATTTTAAAAAGTACATTGATTCCGTTGGCTCCCCTACATTAGAGTGCGTCTTCATAAAATTATCACACGGCCAAAAAGTCTTCTTTGTCAGAGGTGCCTACAACTACAATCACAACAGTTGACCTTTGTTTATTATTATTTCAGGAACCACATTCATTTAAAGATAAGCCCAATTGTTTTGTAGACAAACCGTTGGATTCTAAGATGAGCCTCAATGAGTCACAGTGTTCATTTGAAGAGAATTTGGTAAGTTTCTACCTCCTTCGTCCCCTTTTGTATCATAATTTTTATGATAGAGTGGCATGCATTGCCTCTTTCTGTCAAATAGATTACATACACTTGGAATGTTTTTTGCCCATGTCTTGTCATGTTAGTCGATCCAAATTGTTGACTAAAATTTGCAGTCATCGTCCCTTCTTTCAAATGAGCCTCTGTCAATTTATGTTCATTGTTGGTTTTGGTTCCTGCTTTGTTTCAGTATTCACATTCGTTTGACGAGGTGCCCATAACTTCTGAAGGCAACCCACTGCATTCAGAGATGAGTGTAGATGCGTCACAAGAAACATGGGTAAGTTTCAAACTCTCTTTCTTTGTAACAGTGTAAAGGAGCTGGGGTTATTTTGGTCTAGACTTGTAGCTGCATACATTTTGAATGTCCTGTTTGTACCATGTCATAGAAGCCTCTTCAATTCTTTCCTCAAATTATTAAGTGACCTTTGAAACAAGAGGAGTCTGATTTAATTTATTTTTTTTAGTTGTGTGCTTGCCAAATACATATTGTCTTTTTTATGTTGAGACATTTTGACACTTTTTGACGGTACTATTTGCTTACTGTTGTCTTTCTACCCCTGATGTTTCAGGACCCAGATTTCTTTAAAGAGAAGTCCGCTACCTTTGTGGAGAGTCCAATTAAATCTGAAATGAGCCTCATTACATCCCAATTCACATTTGAGGATAGATTAGTAAGTAGCAACTTCTCTTTCATCATAACAGTGTAGAGAACTAGTTACCTGGGTCCCATAGAAAGTTTTGAGGGTGCATTCATTTGGAATGATGTTGCCAATGTTTGTCATGAAATATAAATCAGTGCAACTGGTTAAAAAATAAATTTTAGTCATCGTACTTTTTTGAAGCCTCAAAGCTTATTATTTTCTATGTCGAGGAAAGTCCGTGGCCAATTTAAAGCATTTTATTTTATGTGGAGGCATGTGGACACATTTTGACGGAAACAAAATTTGTTTGGTATGTTGAAACCAGAGCTTTTGACACAACCGACAGCTAAAGTTTGTAGTGAAGTGGTTTTTGTTGGCAACTTTTGCTCAGTGAAAGAAGACTTGTAGTGTGGAGGTTGGTTTCAGTCTGTCCCTGTTTCAGGACTCACATTCATTTGAAGAGGAACCCATAACTTCTGTGGACAATCAACTGAACTCTGAGATGAGCCTCACTGCCTCGCAATTTCTATTCGAGGACACCATGGTAAGTTTCAACTTCTCTTTCTTTTAAGCAGTGTCCAGTTATTTCTCTTGACTGGCAATACTCAAGAGTTCATTTGTCTATGTATGATATTTATGTGCCACTTGGACGGCAACAAAATTAGGTCTGTTTGTTGAGCCCCAGCCCTGACGGTAACATCGGACTGTGTTGGACTCATTGCACCGCAAGCTTAAGTGATGTCTGATGCTATTTTAATGTGGTTTAAGAAATCTGCTATCACCCCTCATAACTTCTTGTACAAATTTTTAGTCATTGTTCTCTTTAAAAGAAAGAATATATGACAACCATATGTACATTATTTAGTGTGTCCAGGAGTGTGTCTTTCAAGTTTGAAACGTTTAATTATTATCAGACATTTGGACACATTTTCACAGAATAAAAAATAGTTTTGTGTGGCGACCACCAGCTCATTTCATTCAATTTCTCAGAGTGTATTGCAAGCTGCAGTTGGCAGTGTTCTGAAAGCAGCTTCCTAATTGAGACAGATTTTTGTTAATCAAGTTATTTCTATTCCTACATTTTATTCATTCTTCCATTTCAGGTCCCTGTCAGTCATCCCCTGAACAACAGCCACAAGAGACAAAAAGTAAGCGATGACATGTTAAACTCAGAGCAGTAGCGTAGAGTTTTTTGTTTTTGTTTTTTTTTTAAAATATCAACACCCATTGTTGAGTGTTGTGCTTTTATTTCTTTTTAAGGATCCTCTTGCAATATCTCCAGTCAAAGGGAGGCCAGACAATTCACATCACCCAGTAAGTATCACATGTCTACATGAATTACAAATAATTTGTTATTCAGTTGCATCTTGAATTAAGTTGCATTCTCTGCCAACAGACAGACCAGCTGCTGGCTCGTGCTGCAGAAGCACTACGGATGCGCCTCAAACCCAACTGGATTTGTCTCTTGGAAGGACAAGGAATCCACTCCATGCAGCTCTCAAGAAATTTCGAGAAGTGTACTCAACGCAGAATTTTCTTCAACACTTGTGGAGACGTCCATTTAAGTGTGCACTGTGTCCCCATTCCCATCACAAATTTTGTTCCCTGTCTGAGGATGGTGAAGCTTTGCAATGAGCATGACATTTCTGCCTTTGTTGATGGAATGGAGAGAATTGTAGATATTATCCGGCAGCTGGAAATCTGTACAGGGGTGTACCATGACAAGTACAAATCCCTTTGGCAGTCCAGCAAGAGAGGGGAAATAGATAAAAATCCATACCAGGAAGCCAGATACTCTCTCACCCTGCGGTCCTTGCAATGCTCCAGATTAGTAAGGCCTAGAAGGAGAATGTGCCATTCGTGCAGCAGGCTCCTTGATACTCTACGCTTGAAGGCAAGGAGCAGGGCTATGAAGTTGAAAGCGCATTCCATCCCCTGAAGTCAGCTGGTAACAGAATTGTCAGACTGGCATTGACTTTTATGGCAGATGGTTAAATTCTTGGTCTTGGCTCTAAACTTGATTTTGCAGGGTCATTAGGTTTTTCCTTCTTGCCACACGCCAAAATTCAGCTTTCTATCTCACCATACTAGCTAAGAAAATTCAGGGTGTTATTAGCATATAAATGCCTGATTAATAATAGATATAACCAATTGTTTTCTCCTGCTTTGTTTGATTGCTTCGTGGCATAGACTTCCTTGTTATAGACTTATAAATTGTTTTGTAGTATTAGTTACGTCAATTTGTTTTATTTCCAACTTTGTAAATATAATCCGCATTGTTTAAGTAAGAAGAGTTATTCTTTTACATATTTACAGGTTTGGAGAGAACTGTATTCTGTCAGGCAACAAGAACATGACACTTATGATGAGAAATGGACGAGACACCACTAGCACAATCTGTGGGGCTTAAAATCCGAAGCATCTGAGAGATTGTCGCTGAAGGAAATTAAGCCTCCACCCTCACCTTGCAATCTGCTCATGGTACGTGTTCTTATCTCAAACAAATTTGCAGACTTGGTTGAGGTCTCAAATTTATGAGGGAAAAGAGGGCTTGAAGGAAAACCACACAACAGGCATGCACTGTTGGTAAAATGCCTCAACATCCATTGAAATTCTTGGGATGGACAGACTCCAGAGATGAGGGCTCCAGTTATGTGGAGAGCTTCTCCCTGAATCTTTTAAGCCATCATTTGTCAAATTTGGGCCAAAATTGTAGGAGCTGCTGTGCAATGTGTATCAGAATCCGAAAACCTTTTGGAATTCATAAACTTGTTACAGGTCCTGTGAGGCCAAATTTGAACATCCAGATTTCATTCTTAGATCAAATTAAGGGGAAAAAAGTGGGCTTGAAGGAAAACATAACCAAAATGAAGCTTGCTGGGTGCTTTGCTGCGCAGTGATCCAAACAATGCAAACATTCAATGAAGTTTTGGCCGAAAGCAGACTGCTTACACCTAAAATAGGACCAAATTATTTTTTCTCTAACATTTAAAGCCAGAGCTGGCCTCAACCATCTAGAGGGTTGTTCCCTGAAGCTTTTGGGCCATCATTTGTCAAATTTTAACAAAAATTGTGAGAACTGGAAATGTTTTTTTCTGTGAAAGTCTCGAAGAGGCCAGGCTTTAATGGTCAGAGCCTGAAACTCATCGTAAACTCAATAGAAAGCTCTCAGAGGGCCTCAGGAACGCGGGAAGGGATGGTAAATGTGTTTTGGAGTATCCTGGAATCAAACTAAAGCCTCTCTATAGTTGCTCCTACAATGACCTAATCACTCATCAACTTGTCTTGTAACGGTTTCATTTGGACGGACTTCTAAGACATATGGTTAGTCTCTGTAATCAAAATGTGATACAATATTGTAGGCAACATTATTCCTTATGGGTTTAGACTAAAGTAAGTCTGTTCATCATTATATAATTTATATTATAGCCTAAATAAAATTGTTAATTTGAATTAGTTACATCAGGCAATTTTATTTTTGTTATATATTCATATGTGTGGTGATGAAAAGACGAAAAATAGTCCTACACCGTAAGAAATACTGTTCTCCACAAGACTACATCACATTTTGATTACAGAGAGTAATCATATGGCTTACAAGTCCGTCCAAATAAAAACACAAGTTAATGAGCGATGAGTTGTTGACCCCATTGTGGTAGCACCTTATGAATATGATGATGAAATACAAAAATTGAATAGTTTCAACTTTTCACAGAGATTGCAAAATTAAGGAAAACTAGTAAGACTACAGATAATGACTCCAAATTTTGCAGGAAGAACCTTTAACATGTAGACAAGATGTATGCTGAAGCCCCTCATGTTACGATGAAGAATAAACTTGACAAAACATTTCTACTATTGCAACTACAAGAATGCCAGCGTACACATTTCTGAACCTCTTCTAGGAGGCAGCCAGAGTTATGATCGTGTTAACTGTTAATTTTCTTGGCTTGTAGTGGGTGATGTTGTGGCTTTTTTAAGCAGTTGTATAATATTAAATCTGTTTCATTGTTTGTCATGATGTACTGATGAAAAATACTGCTCTCATTTTGTAACTTTGTCAATGGTGTATAGAATTTTTTAATACGAGGCATGAAAATGTAAATCTTATTAGGGACGTTGTGTGTGATAGTCAAATTATACATGTAACGAACCATTTATTCTTTAGTAAAACCTGAGTCTTTCCTGCAAGTGATGTTCAAATAACATACATTGACTTGGAAATAAAATAAATAAAACAAATAACAGTTTTTCAATAATTTTCCAACTGTTTCAGTTTTTTAACAATTTTACAAATGTGACCTTTAGGAGGAGCAGGGGACAGTACAAAGAGATACGATGTCTGCAGATAAGTTAGGGCAGGCAAGTATCGGCTTTCATTTTTTGTTCAGAAAATGAAACAGATACCACATTTTTCTTAAAATGTTTCTCATCTTTAATATTTATACTTGTAGCACCTTAAGTAAAGGGTTCAATAGACAAGCAATGACAGGAACCACCCAAGATTTACCAATAAGTTTCCTCCGTCTAGAAATAGACAAGTTACCATTATCTGTAAAGCCCTCACCAAAATGGAATATTCTTTCCAGTTCATTAACATTTAAGGTACATTCTTCTCCATCAAAGTTGACAACAGGACATTTATCCTTCTTCTTTCGGGATGCATTATTGGTTGTAATGGGTTGACATTCAATGCAGAACCCCAGGTGGTAGATGCTCTCAGCTTTGTTCCGATGAGAAGGAAAAGGCTCTTCTGGCACAACTTAGGTCAAAGTGATGTTGATCTGGCTTCCAAGGAAATCCCACCACTGGAAGATTTCCTAGATCCTGGCCGAATAGCTACTGTCAACATGGTGTGTACCATTACAGAAAGCAGCGTCTCTTATGAACAGGCAGTGGCAGACTGTGCTTGTAAATGGACCAAATTTTTTATACTTGGTGTGTCCGTTCCATGTTCTTAAGTGGCCATTTCAAAGTGGTGGCTCCACGCGAACCCTAACCGTCCGTTTGCGAAGATAGGCGTCACTGCAGTGCATAAACGTTTGCTCTGTGGTGCATGCACCCTTCCTCACGACCGCGGGGCTGAGACTTGCTGCGTGCACCACACTGCGAGGTGAGGTCTATGCGCCTTCTGCCTGGCGTTTGCCTGAGTGCTTACCACTCCTTCTCCCTTGGCGAGGGAGGGCCGCCGCTGCAGTGCATGCACTTGCTCTGTGGTGTGCCGAGCCCTCCGCACCAACAGGGATGCGGCGTGCTGCGTGTGCCAGCCTGCTGGCCTCCAGCAACGACTGCGTCTAGAGCTCCTGTCCTTGCAACCAATTATGCAAGCAAAATTGCTGCGGATGAAGCGTGCGTTTTTGCGTCCCCTTGCGCGCGCCGATCACCCGAGCAGGGGTACCCGTTCCCGGCAGGGGTGGCCTTGCTGCAGGGGTGACACGCGTGTGGGAGGTCGTGGCGTGCGGCGGCCTGCGAGGCGTCGTCTGCTTAGAACCAGCGTTACACCCCCCACCCCACTGCGACCCTTCTGCGTGCGGGTGTCCTCTATCCTAGTAGGCAGATAAGGTCGCCTCGGTGACGACAATTGCGATGTACCCGTCGAGTGCTGTGTCCATGCAACTGCTTAAAATCTGAACTGCGACTTTGCTGCGTCTTTGAAGACTACGCTGAATTCTGTGGGTCCGGGTGTGCTCGGCACCACTGCTTCTCTGTCCCCACCCTCCTTTCAAGGAGAAACCCGTCCAGCACACTGACGTCGATGTGCTGGGCATAAGAGTATAGGGCTATCGCGCTGAGAGAAATTCGTTAAAATGTACCTACAACGCGTCCAGACTTAACTTAAAATCTAGTCGTGGGCGACCAACTTTTATCCGTTGGCACGAACTATTTTTCTCAGGGCGGCAGAGGCGTGCGAACGGGGGTTGGGGTCGTCTTCAACTTCGCTCGCCTCTGTTGGCGATTTCTCTGAAAAACGAGTGGGCTGACTACCGCAAGGTCACCTGGAAACGTCAGCGAAAGCAGTCAGGGTGTCGAGCAACCTGGGGACCATTCAGAAACTCAGCTTCGCACGGCGCAGGACGAGACAGACCGAATCGAGCGCCAGCACCGTGGGGGTAGACATCCCCTCGAACAAGAGACCCTCCCGTATCTACCTCGAACGAAACAGAAGTGCGTCGGCGGCACAGCGCGCTGCTTGCTCACCGCGAGGCGGTGCTTGGCCTCGCTGCGGGCGTCGCCGCGTGCGGGCCACCTTTAAGCGCATGGACAACTGTTTCCCACTCTACAAACTCAAGTGTGTACATAGTACACTCCACCTGGAGCCAACATGCAAGTACACTCCAGGTTGGAGTGTACTTGCCTAGTACACTCCACGTTGGCGTGTACTTGCCAAGTACACTCCACGTTGGCGTGTACTTGCCAAGTACACGCCAGGTTGGCTGAAGTTCCCTATTCTTTACGTGTTAGACTGGGCAACAGTGTACCTGCAGGTTTGCGCCACCTGCCGTGTACTTGGCAAGTACACGCCAACGTGGAGTGTGCTTGTCAAGTTCACTCCAACCTGGAGTGTACATGCATGTTGGCTCCAGGTGGAGTGTACTATGTACACACTTGAGTTTGTAGAGCATGACCGGTGGGCGGTTCTGACCGTATTACCAAGAGAGCGGAAAAAAAATCCACCAGAGAGTTTTTTTTTTTTTTTTTTTTTTTTTTTTTTGTAGGGTACGAAAAATAAGCTGCACGGGAGATCACCCTGATAATCGAGGAACGTGACGTTACGTTTATAAGATCGTGAATCGTGTCACGTTACTTTGAATACTGTGTCACGTTCGTTTTCAACGTGTGTTGGCTGGGACCAGGCGCCAACTACACTGTACAAAAAAGGTCCTGTAAATGCCGTTAATTTATTACCAATGTTTGCTGTTATGCATTTCACGGCGTTTGCTGTGAACTAGTTCACGGCGTTCACTGTGATCTCGGTCACAGTGTTCACTGTGATCTGGCCACAGTAAACGCCGTGAATTGGAGCCTGCTTTGCAGTACTTCGGTGCTCAGCGGCGTCAAACTCACAGTGTTTACTGTGAACCAGATCACAGTAAACACCGCGAACAAGATCACAGTGAATCGCGCGAGCAGATCACAGTAAACGCTGTGAATTGACCTACAGTGAAAACTGGTAATAAATTAACGGCATTGACAGGACACTTTTTTTTGGAGTGTACTGCCGTCACACTGAAATGCGTTAGGATATTTATTATTGGATTTGAAGTTCCCGCGCTAACGTCCCACTTGCGTCACGAGTGCCCCTCCTGGTGCGCCTCGTCCGCGTCATGAGCGCTTCCCCTACCCTGAATGCTCGGTATTGGTTGCGGGTGACCAGCGCTCCACTAATTGATGCGCTATTGGTCGCCGATGACGAGTAACCCTTTGATTGGTGTGGACTAGTTTGGCCGGGTAGTGGGAGGTCGCACCGTGACAGTCGCACCTTCGAGTGCGCGAAGGAAAGACCAGAAAGTAGCCAACGCTTGACCGGTGCGGTTCTCCCTCCCTTTCGGCCCCTCCGTCCGCAGCCTTTTCATCGGTCTACTCCTGGGTAATTACCATACGGGACTTGTACTCCTGAGCTCTCCTAGCCTTACTGGACTTAGAATATTTTACTGTGTGCCTTCACGGGACTTGTACTCTTAAGCCCGTCTAGCTTTATCGGACTTAGAAATATTCTATGGTGCGTCTCCCTGTAACTTGTACCTGAGACTTCTTGTACCTGGGTGATAGTCAGTATCCGAAGACTGCTGGACTTCAAAATCACTGAGACCAAATATATGTATTGAAATACTAAAGCCTTTAATTATCCTGCATCCCTAAAACCACACGGGGCGAACCAACCCCTGACAAGCCTTGGAGAGAACTAGAGAATCGACCTAATCTCAAACAACACAAAAAGAGAAACCCGAGCATAACGAATGAACGTGACACGGTATTCAAAGGAACGTGACACGATTCACATTTATTTGAATATGGCGTCTTGTTCCTTGATTATCAGTATGGAGGTGATTCAGGTGCCTCCGCTTTTGAGTGCATTGACTTATTGATGCACTGAAAATCCAAAGGATCTGTAAGGGCGAACAACTAAATTATTCCTGATGTAAATTTTATTTAGGAGATTTGTATCTGATGCCACGCGAATATTTATAAAAATACTGCGGTTTATATCTGATTAGAATAATAGCTGATGAGATTTCATGTAAATCGACGATAGGTATAAGAGCGTTATACCTGATGAGAATCATACCTGATGAAATGTACACGAAAAAGGGTCTGAAACAATTCTTTCATCTGTGCTGAAAGCGGACTTTCAATTTGCATGTGTTCCATTGTTCGGAAAGACTTTGCGCCTCTCTGAATTGCGGAGACGTGCACTTCCAGTGCGAGATTTGGTTGCCAGTGATGCTCCAAGTGCTCGTGCTTGTTGTCGTTGTCAGTCGCCAAGGAGTCCCCCCTTGACTGCTTCAACGCCTTACCTGTGGTTGCACGCGGGCGCACCCGCGTCCAGCCCGGTGGGTAGGCAACCCATCGAGCGGGCTGCGGTGGCGGCGATACCCCTTGCTGCCGATTTTCGCTCCCACCCCCCTTCCCACCCCCACGGGTCAGGAGGATGGCGTTAGGACACCGCGAAACAACGAAGGGAAGGTTAATTTGTATTTTAAATTCCACTTTTATTCTATTATGAGGGCAGGTCCGTGCGGAAGCAAGTTAGCGGCTCTGCTGCCGGAGAGTTAGAAGCTGGTCCATCGAGAGCAAGTGTGGGCCAAATAGGTCCAGTCTCTATTTTCGTATTATTTTCTTAAACTAGGAGCAAGTCCGCCGAGTGCAGGTCCGAAGGTACCTGCCCTGACAGCAACAAGAACAAAATAAAAATTAATTAATAAATAATTTTGGAAATTAAAAATTAAATGGAAAATAGGAAAAACTATTTATAAATTAGTTTTTATTTTCCTGGGACATACGCCGTCCGGACTTGCTCTCGCGCCCAAAAGCGAGTTCGGACCAGACCTTACACTCCCACAGCTGTGTCCTAAATACACATTGGATCTCGAAGTGCATGCACATTAAATGTATGTGGACCAGTCATAAAGACAATGTGTGTTCGAAAATCGGAAGTCGCGTTTTTCATCCCCCATATTATGAAAATAAGAACTTTTTTGGCTTAAGGTGATATATTGTTTATATTTAGTCCGACTGCCCCATGAGGGCCGAAAATCTGCTGTTTGCGTGGCATGGCATAGGCCATTTTACCCTGTTGTCAGACTTTTAAAAATCCGGAAAGGTTGTGGATGTAATATCTCAGCACCAACTGCAAGGTGCATCCCTAATCTTGTACCCAGAGCTACTGAAAACCCGTTTGTGAACGAATTCGGAGTTTGGCCTAAATATGTTTCCTTCTGACCATTCTTCTCCACCCTCGTGCTGAACTGCGTCTGTCCGCTCAGGCCAAGATGGGCACCTTCCTGTTCCGCGCGGTGTCGCGCGTGCAGCACTGCTGTGACCCCACGGGCATGCTGCTGTGCCGCGACTCGAAGGCCCAGGACTGCGAGCAGCTGCTGGTGACGACGCGGGACGTGAAGGCGGGCGAGGTCCTGTCCATGTACTACTTGGACGTGCCCTTCCAGGTTCGTTGTCGTACACAATTTGGAATTACCTGAGGCACCTTTGGCAAAAATGTTGCTGAAGGGTTCTTTGTAAATTCACGAAGATGGTTCATTGGTCAAACTGAAGTGCATTATTACCCTTCGTTTTCAAGCGTTCCCAGTTCACGCTTGAAATTAAGCTCAACAGGCTCATCCGCCTAGAATCCCCCTATCTAAATGCACGGGGGAGTTTCCAATTTGTGCTTCATTTCAAAAAGCATAGAGTAACGCTTTAGTGTTAGTACCAGTGTTGTCTTTTAACGAAAGACCAACGTAAATGTACGATGGATGTTTGTGCGAAGGTGCCTTCAGCAACATGTTGGCCAGAGAAACCTTCGTACATTTATAGTGTATTAGTACTCATTGCGAGTACACACCTACTGATGCGTGCTTGTATAAGTTTAGAAAACACGTACAGATTAATGTGTCAAGTATGCATCTGAATGTCTAAATGCTCGCTAGTGCCAGTCGAAAGTGACGTCATCATTAGGATGTGTATTTTGTCAAGTTCGTTTGATTACCTAGTCTCATTCTTTTGCACGTGACCCGACCGTTCGATTGCGATGTTATATTCGTAAACGAGTGTGACATATTCTAACGAACGTGTCAATAATCACAACGAAACGATTTTGACGTCTCGTTCGTTGAATAACAGTATGATGTTATCCGTTGCAGGATGCAGTGACCCGGCGCCGTCTGCTGCGGAGAGGCTGGAACTTCGAGTGCCGTTGCGAGCGCTGCGAGGACCCCACCACGGACGCCGGAAGTATGTTTTACTAGGGGGGGCAAAGTGCCAAAAGGGCCCGGATTTTTTTTTTTGGCCTACTTTTGGGCGGCAGTCAGTCTGTTGTGTGTTTCCCATGCTTTATGGCCGTGCTAGGGGCCTTAAGTTCTGTCAAGGAGTTTGACCAGTAACCTTCCCAACGCAGGCGGCTTTAGTGTAAACTATGTTTTGTATAACAAAGTAATTAGAATCATTTACGCCCAATAATGGATGTTTTGCGAGCGAAGCAAGCTTCAAGCCAACGCTCATTGGCTTCCAAATATGGTCATTGGAAAGACGATGGGACATTGCGTCCCATACATGAAAGTATGCATAGGTTCATTCGCGAGCGCAGCGAGCAAAGAGCTTTTTCAAACCTATGTGGTATTAAAATGACATTTAAGGCCACTGAGGTGCCGTGCCATACGAGATGGTATGTGATTGGGCCGGTTCCTGCTGCTCGTCTTAGTTCAGCCACAGACTCTGGGGTCTAGAAAAAGCCCGCTTTGCAGTCCCTAAAAAGGCCCGCTTCGGGGGCTCTGAAGGGCCCGGCTTTGCTACGACAAATTCTAGGGGGGGCCTTCGGCCCCCCCTGCCCCCCACTTCCGGCGTCCCTGGACCCCACTGCCTGCGGCGTCTACCTCGGCTCCCCTTGCTGTCCGCAATGCTTCGGTAGGCCACCCTTTACGAGTTTTTAATTTACATGCAAGTCCAGTCCTCGCGTACTATCAGTCTCTAAAGTTTTGTCTGGGTGATACCCCATGCACGAGAGATTCTCAACGGTCTCCTTATGAGCAGTCTCTCGCCCATAGGGTATCGCCCAGACAAAACTTTAGAGACGGATAGTACATTCAGGAACATGAATTATCGTGTTGCATCGTCGGTCATAATTTCACCTTCCTTGAAAATGTGACGTTTGTCTAAATGTCTTATTTGTCAGCTATGGACTATCAAGTATGTCTCTAATCGGTCACGGTTTTCTTTCCACCTTGATTGTTACCGCTGCAAAATTGTTCACGGACCCCCAGCGTGGAACCTCAGCCGTTTTAACGAAACTGCCCTTTGACCGAGCAGAATCATTTCCAATTGCAGCATTTGTGTTACGCGATACGACGTTTTGCAAAATTTACCAGAGCCTCCTCATCATCGGCAATAGTTGTCATTTGATCTGTCAATCTCACTCGCTCTTCAAACCTACACTCTCAGTCTCATATGGACTTTTACGTCTCTTGCTTATGGAGCTTTTTGAGCAAACGTAAATTGTACTATTTTCTCTTTAGCTATGCACAATTTTGATCGTTTTGAAGACGAAATTGTCAATAGATCATGTAGAAAACAAAAAGTACATTTCAATTGACCAAAAGTAAGGTTTAATTGACTAAATATCCTGTGTAATAGACAAAAACGTGCAAAGCTAAAGAGGAAATAGTACATATTACGTTTGCACAAAAAACTTATTGGCAAGGGATAAAAAGTCAATACGAGTCTGAGAGTGTATGGGGGCGTTCAATAATTACGTAAGGGCCTGAAGGGGGGGGGAGGGGTTTTCAAAATCTCTACATTATGGCCTTACGTGGGGGGAGGGGGGGTTCCAAGAAAATCTTACGTAAGTATTTTTAAATGACAATCGTGCTGCTTTTGAGCGCAGCGCCGCAGCGGCGCGGGCCGAATGGGCACAAACCGACTCGGCACGGGCACGGCTCCATAACGGCCGATTTTGCGACGTGTTTCAACCTGCTCTGCTTGGCTGGGCACGGCCAACGCTCGCACTAAAAGAAATATGTTTTAATCTAATGTTTGTATTATTTGGCATTTTCAGAACATTTTTCTATCTAAAAGGGGGAAGGGGGTCACGGAAATCTTACGTAAGGAGAGGAGGGGGAGTCCTTCATTTCTGACGGACCCTTACATGGGGGAGGGGGGAGTCCAAAATGGCCAAAAAAGCCCTTACGTAATTATTGAACGCCCCCTGACCGTTGGATGAGTACATACTTAATAATTCGTACTTGCAAGTACGCACTTAAAAAGGCATGTGTGCGCATACGTATACGTTCCCAAGTGCACTGCGTGCTTGGCCCCGTAACTCCATGTTTCGCACATTGAATTGTCAGAAGGCATTTGCATGTGACCTGGCAGGTATGCATTCGATAAAGAGCTCAGTAGACTGTTAAGTTTGGAGTACGTCGCGCTCACTTAATGCTTATGACTTTTTTGTTCATAAGTCGGTGCATATAGAAATTTTGTATTGTACATGAATAAGGTACAATTTCACAAATGCTTTAGCACTATTTGAAAACATTTGCCCATAATTTATGTATAAAATTTTACACATCTTTTATATGCACAAATATGGCCACAGGTAGTTTGCGAAAATGATGTGAGCACACTGGAAACGTGAACCGTAAAAATTGTCCTTGCAGGGCGCGGGGAGCAGCACCTGATGGTGGCTGAGCTGGCCAGCTGGGACGGCGAGGCCGGCGGCCTGCCTGGCCACCGCTGTGTGGGCTGCGGCCAAACCGCTGACGTGCCCGACATGCTGAAGGTGGAGGCGACTCCGACTCAAGACCGCCATGAGCGGCTTCGGCACCATCTCCCCCCACCTCTACGAGCTGACCTTCCCCCGCGGCCCGCTGCACAAGGACCACCGCCTGCGGCTGCTGTCGGAGCTGTCCGCCACCCTGGTGGCCACCCAGGGTTGCCACTGCTGTAGAGGGTTAAAAAAAGTGAAATAGTGACTCCAAAACCTTTAAAAAAGTGACAAAAAAGTGTCTTTTTTGAAGAAATAGTGACACAAAAGTGACTTTTAGATGAGTAAAACCCCACACAAAGTAATAAATAATAGAATATTTTTGCACTATTTTGGATCTCAGGAGCGGTATTCATGTAATAAAAAGCCAAGAACTCACAAAAACAGGTCAAATTTTTTATTTAAAAATTATTATTACAGTAGTCATTGGTATCATAGAATTGAAACAAAATAAAATACAGTCATTTTCAAAGTAGTGGTTCAGGATCGTCGGGATCTGCACCCTCCCTCTCCCTCCTCCTCTTAGCCTGGAACATCTTCTCAATCAGATTGGACGTCCGTTTTGCAACTTTCTTTTGTAATGGCTCGTTCTGTTTTTGAAGCCCAACAGCCTTATCTCGCATTATTTTTGCGCCTTCGAGCATCCCCTGAGCCACTTTTGCAGCCGCAAAATCTTTTTTCTTCAGAGCTGCGTCCAGCTTGCTAGTTGCTTCTTCAACGAGTTCGTCAGCAGCTTTTCGCTGGTCCTTTTCGGCGTTGAGGGAGTTCTGCAGTTTTTCTTGGAGGCTTTCGATTGTTGAACGATCTTCTCTTTGTAGCCTGTCGTCCCTCTCTCTCCTAAGACGCTGCATCTCTGCCTCTTCGACCTCTTTTCTCGCGGCTTCTTTTTTATCACGCTCGGCTTGAAGGTGTTCAACGTAACTTCGGTGTGCATTGTATCCAGCAGCAAGGAGTTCCTTCGTTATTGGCACGAGGTCCGGTCTTCCGCCGTACGGTTTCAACCCATCTTTCACCCACAGCTTAGCATTTAACAGGCGCTCCTCCATCCGGGACTGTTCCGGTCGCAACTGCGGTGAAGATTCGTTGAAACCCCTCTCAATATCGGCGCTTCCATGGGCAATCGGCAAAGTAGCCTTTACAAGCTTAATAATGTTGGGAAATTTCGGCTGCCCGTCCGACCCCATAATGTCAAAAATCTTCGCCCAGTAGTAGTCAATTCTCATAGTAGGTTCAAAATCAGGAAGATTTTCAAGCTGCAAAAGTCTCCATTCATCCTTCAGTACATCTTCATCGACACCTAAGTCAAGTCGAAGCATTCTATGCACCAAGACAATGCTTCGAGGGCTGGATTGTTCCTTTATTTGACTTGGTTGAAGGCACTTCAGGTGTTTTCCATCAGGCCATTTACTGAGGACAGACTTCTGAAGTAGATGAGTTGCTGCTGCTTGATAATGTTTCAGACTATCAAGTTTAAACTTCAGAACATCTACTTCCTTACACTTAGTCAAAAATGAATGTGCCCTATCCCCACAATCCACATCCTTTAAAGGAACTAAATTGTCTTTGTACTTAAAAAAATCTTCCTTAAGACAGCTTCTGCTAGTTGAAACTAGATTCGGTTTACAAAAACGCCCCAGGAGCAGAACAAATAGAGAAAGTAGCTCATCATACAGAACATGAATCATTGGTTCACTCTTTTGGAACATTTTTGAATAATCTTCAAAAAGTTTAGCTGATTGAATAACAAATGCTACTCTAGCCTGCATAGTAGGATCTTTGAGGCAACCAACAATGAATTTGTACCTTTGGGTCTCTCTAATTTTTTTGTGACTATCAGAGTTACTCTTAGGAATCACAGTCAAGAAAAAATGAATCACAGCTGGCCATTGCTCCAAAAGCCTCTCTGCAGCTCCAGAGAGAGTAAGCCACCTACTGGTAACATGTTTGATAAAGACATGATCAGGAACTTCAGTTTCTAACTGGGATTTTTGGTACTCTTCCACTCTGCTGGGAAATCCATCAAAATATTCATAAATAGCAATGACTAGTTGACCAACATCCTCCCCAAGCACATCAAGCCCACACAAGAATGAATTATGAAGAATGTGCACATTACAAGATCCAGCATCCATTAGACCCTTTCCCCTAACTTCCTTTACTTTCTCACTTACTAGTCTAAACACTGTCTTATTTACATTTGGTCCATCCATTGACAACATAAGAAAATTTTTAAGACAGAGAAAAGCTCTTTCTAATACCTGTAATAAGTGCTCTGACACAATTACTCCTGTAGCAGATCCTATAAAAAGAGACTCTAAATGATGAAAGACAATATGCTTTAGTTGTTCAGACCAAAACCTAAGTCCACACTGAAGTTCTTTCTTTTTTTTGTTGTTGACAGTTTCATCAAAGCACATTGTGAAACTGGGGGCTTTTTGAGCATCATCAAGCATTTTCTTGTGAAAAAATGGCCCTAGTGCATCAGTAATTAAATAAGTTACCTTAGTCCTACCTAATGACATGTCTTTGGGTACTTTATCACAACCGAACATACTTTTAAATAAATCGACTATATTATCACAGGAATTATTTGAATAAGCAGCCTGAACACATTTCATTGCCCATTGAAGTTCTGCAGTTTAAGCTGCATCTTTCTTCGAGACAAGCTGCAAAAGGGGACCGCTGTCTTCGCGTTGCAGAGTTCCTGGCGCCGGCACGGCCCCCTCTCCAGCATGTCCACCAGCAGGCGCTGCTGCAGGAGGTACCACCGCATCACCTCGACGAGGATTGGGAACTGCAGGCTGCTGTTGTACCTGATAAAAAAACAGACAGCAATAAACACTAACATCAACTTTAAAATTATGAATAAAAATAATTATTATGTATTCTAAGTACCTTTGGTGGAGCTGCAGCCAATGTCAGTTGCAAGGGACTTAATTTCGTTCTGGAATTTCCTTTATGTTTTTCAGATGTGGCGTGCTGGGATAGTGCTTGGAATCCTTTGCTAGATGTGCTAATGGTAGCAGCGCAGATCTTACAGAAAAAGAGGTCTTTTTCTTTCCAGGTGCACCACTCGCTTACCAGGTGCCCATTTACGTCCGTCTGACCCATCCATCCTTCAAGTGTACTATGCTTCGGCATAGCGTCACATAAGCTGCAACAAAAAAAAAAGGTTAACGAATGTGAAAAAAAATGTGCCTGTTTCTAACATAATTGAACGTGCCGCGCAACCACCGCCCATACATACGCAGCCAGGCGTGCGACGTGCGACGCGCAGGCACAGGGCAGCGAAGCGATTCCGAAGCATCGTTTCTTCGCTCTCTCTCGCTCCCCTGGGGTGGGGTATGCCTCATGAGAGAGACAGAGCGACGAGACGATCCTTTGGAATCAGGCAGTAGGAAGACGAGGCCAGGCGCCGGTGACGGGACCGGGTCCCGGGGACCCGAATCGTTCCCGAAGCTGGTCTTGGCCGAGCCGAGCCGAGCCAGCCGACGAACGACGGTACGGCACCGCCCCCAGCCCACCCCGCCCCCTGACGTACCCGCCAAAGTCCATTATTGTTATAAAGCTTGATCTCTCTAAATATAAGATGCACAGAAAACTTGTTAAGACTCGGATTGTTGAGTTATTCTTTCATTGCACTCCGTGCCACAGCGAGGAAAATTAAAGTGAAAGGACAGCGAAATGTTGAGGTTATAACCTCATACTAGCCGCCGAAGCGACAGCTTCGCGGACTATTTATTGTCTACGCGACCCGACGACGGCCCGTCGTCAAATTGATAGGGATGTTCGCTACTGTTGATAGAACAGGCAGTCACGAGTAATACTTACGCAGAACTTGGGTGACGAAAGTTGCAGCACCGCACCAGCAAGACACGCCGACTCGCACGCACAACAACAACACAACTCACCGCCTTCGCTCGAGACCCGCTTCGTGCCGCTCCCAGCCCGACTCGGACTCGATACATCGGTCGGGACTCGATACATCGGTCGGGGACCAGGGCAGCGGGAAATTTAAACGCTTCCTCCCAGCAAATCGAGATATTGACCGAATCTCGACGCGTTTCGTGTTGAAATGAGGAAAATACCATCCGTACGATCCAAAATAGTGACAAAAGTGACAAAATTTCCCAAATAGTGTCAAAAGTGACTCAGTTTCAAAAAAGTGACAAAAAGTGACAAAAGTGACTCACTGGCAACCCTGTGGCCACCGTGCAGATGATGAGCAGCAGCATGGGCGAAGGTATGGACGTCCGGAATATGAGAACTGTCATTCAACAAGCGTGACGTCATAATCGTTAGTATGTTAATTTCGTTACGTGCGTTTGAAAACGATGTCCTACACACTAAACTCTTGTGGACTTTTTAAATGCATAATTATGCACTTTTTATGCATAGTTATGCATGCACAGATACATACGTAAGGTGTGTATAATATTATGCATCATTGTGTACATTTTGTGCATCTTCTTGCATAAAATGTACACAGTGATGCATAATATTATACACACCTTACGTACGTTTCTGTGCATGCATAATTATGCATCAAAACTCCACAAGATTTTAGTGTGTATTCGTTTGAATTTAAAACGGCCGCCTTAATGTTTCACATTTGTTTGAACGTGCACACTTGATGTTGTGCACAAATTTTGTTCGAGACGTCACAGTGGCTCAAGCAGATGAACTTCGTACACAATTGTATGCGATTTTGCACCGAAATGGGAAAAATATGCAGTGCTTCGTTCTTAACAATTCATAAATAGTTCCTTAAGAAACTGAAAGTACGTATTATGGTTGCACAAATTACTTGATTAACTTTTGACAAATTGACCAAAAAGTCAGTAGCGCGCTGGGAGTGTGTCAAGCAATAAACCAAGTTTGTGCTGCATGCATGCCCAAATTTCGTCGCGAGATTTAAGTACAGGATTTTTCAGCGTTGTATGTAGTTTGTTCAGAATCAGAAAAATGTTCAATTCTAACCCGTGCGTTGATGCATGTGGGCAAGATATCGTTCTTGGGCCCAACAAATCAGTCAATAAGAAATTGATTTATATTTGATAAATGTTATTGTGCTCGATAATGCTCTCTATCGTTAAGTAAGTGAGGAGAAACAAACTACACTGGTGAAACAAAGGCATTAAAATTATGCCCTTAGAGGGCGTTAACGATTTACGCCCTTAAAGGGCATAAATCGTTAATGCCTTTGGGAAGGGCATTAAAATTTTGCTTGGAATTCCTATACCATTTACGCCCTTTCCAAGGGCATAAATGAATTATGCCCTTGCAAGGGCGTAAAAGAGTATTTATGCCCTAAAGGGCGTAATTTTTATGCCTTTGTTTTACCAGTGTATCCAGCACTTTGAATACTGTGGCATTTTCGGGAATTTTAAACTGTATGTTCTTGACATGTGTCTCCTAATATGTACGGCGTGTAGTTATTTCAAAGGCACTCTAGGTTTGTCTACTCGCTGTACGCGAACCGAAACCCTCCCGCAGTGCCCATGCCAACCGTGACACCATTGCTTTCCGGTAATAATTCCCGCTTTGTTCCTCCGCAGCTGACGTTAAGCGCAACGTGGCGCGTGCCGAGAGGATGCTGCACTTGCTGGGCAAGCTGAAGCACGGCCTGAGCCACCATCGCTGGGCGCTGCTCCTGGTCAAGTTCGACCTGCTCTTCAACAGCCTAGAGACGGGCGGGCCGCGGGGGCCGAACCGCATCCGGGTCATGAAGGTGTGCCCCCACTCTACAAATGGGAAAGCGAACATTGTATGCTGGAGCTGGAGTATGCCTTCAAGCACACGCTAGCAAGCGCATGCCTGCCAAGCACGCACTTGTTAGTACATACATGCCAAGTCCACGCTAGTTGCAGCGGATAACTCTCCGCCCCGTATGCACCAGAAGTATGCTTCAGTTAGCGTGTACATGGCATGTATGCACTAAAAAGTGCGTGCTTTGCAGGCATGCGCTACACTCTCAAAACCCGAAATTGACTTTTAGTACATGGTACTGACATTTTGTTAGTAGCACCTCCAGTAATTTGTGCACCAATTGTACGTACATTCGCTTTTGTGATAATTATTTACATATTTGTTAGTACTTATTGTCATAAAAAATTCCTAAATAATTACATGAAGTAAAATTATACGTATCTAAGAAGAAAATACTAAATATGATTGTAGTCGGCAACTGGGACCGAGCGCGCGACATCGGCTTCCCCTACGTGGAGGCCATGAAGGTGCTTGGCGTCATCTTCCGGGCGAACAGCAAGGAGGCCATCTAAGGCAACTGGACGGCGGTGGTCGCCAGCGTCCGCGGCTTGCTGCGCGACAGTGCGCCCCGCGGCCTGGGGCTCAGCCAACGCGCGGACTTTGTTAAAGTGTTCGCTGTGCCCAGGGTAGGGTCAGTTGGGGTAATTTTGGGACACAGGGTAAAAATGGGACAGCTGTTTCAAGAACAACATTTGACATGATACAACTCCTGCTATACCAGATGTGATGATTTTGTTGTGAAAATGATATTTTATCTGGCAGGAGTCCTAAAATGTCAAGTCTGGACCCTGAAACGGCTGTCCCATTTTTACCCCATGTCCCAAAATTACCCCAACTGACCCTATGGCATGAGGCGCAGGTGATGCCAGTCAACAGGGGCGCGGCGGACATCATCAAGGCAGTCAGCATGTTCCTGTGGCGCGGGTGGCTTTTCACCGTCGCGGCGGCAGTGGTCTGCACGCCACGCGCACAGGGTGGGCTCGGCCTCCCCGACGTGGCGAAGAAGTGCCACGCCCTCTACGCAGAGCGCTGGCAGGGCATCATGGTTCACGACCAGGACAGCTTCGCGGGCGAGTAGCTCGCGGTGCTGCTGCGCACCTTCCCTCTGACCGAGGCCAAGCCACGAGTGTGGCCTGCGGCCCACTACTTCAGAGCCTTCCACGAGACGAGGAGGACCGCGTCCACGGTGCCAGTGGACGTGCCCGCCAGCGTCACCATCCGAGCCGTGTACGACGCCCTGGTCGCCGCGAGCCCAGCACCCACACCCCGGGTGCAGGTCCTGCGGCGACGCCAGGACAGCCGGGGGCTGGGCGAGGAGAACGCTGACCAGGATGCTGGGCGTCGCGGCCACGGTGAGGACGCTGCTGCAGCCGGACTTCGATCACCCCAACACCACGGGCGCAGGGCTGCGGCGGCGTGGGTTGCCGTGCACATCAGCAGCATGGCGACAAGGGGTGGTCCCGCGGCGTTCGCCGCCGCCATCATGAGGGCCAAGGCAAGGGCCACGCCGGCCGGGCTCCGAAGGGAGCTAGACCGCGCCGTGCGCTAGCAGATAACGGCGTGCGCCAGACGGCGCCAGTACCGCAGAGAGACAACACCAAAGATGAGTCCTTCAATTGTGTTTTTAACTGTGATAAAACTATGTCCAATTTTTTTTATGGTATCTCACGGGTTGAGTAAATGTTTCTTTTTATCCTGTTTCAGTTGTAGCAAAGCTTTTAATGTTAAATTATTTTTTTATTGGTGTTTTTTTTTAACGCTCATGGCACTCACGTGATGTCTTTCTGTTCCAGGTCGGCGCAGGGCACGGGGGGCCGAACCCACTTAGGTGGCAATAAGCCTCGCTGCCGCCGCTGTCATGGAGCAGGGAGACACCACGTGACGTCCAAAGTTTGATAAACCGCGCAAGTCAATGTCAAACCTATATGCCTATATTTTATTTTCTTATATTTTAGTTTCTTACCAATACACAGGTTTGCTTTTGTCATGAGGTTGTGGTTCCTTGTTCGACTACTGGATTAAATGACTTATGCGATTTTCATGTCATAATTGCAGCTTACTTTAATGAATGATTAAATAGTGTTCAAACAAATGGTTAATTTTATATAATGACACATTAGATCACATTTTAAAAGTTTATGCATGCTTCTTTACCTTTTTGTTGGGGAACTTTTCATGCAAAAACTTTACAACACGATCCTCATTTAGTCTTGGTGAATGGTATTTACCTAAATGGGTGACCACATTTTTCTTGGGAATGTTTGTGCCCCAGGTATATGGGCACACTGGACACTTCAATGTAGATTTGTCTTTGCTGATGTGAGGGGAAGCTGCTACAAATGCAACAGTCTCTTTTGTATTGGTTAGTATCTTTGGGAGTACAACCGATCTCTGGAAGTACTCATCTTCAGCTGCATTCATTATGTTGTTCTTAATATAAGGGTTCAGGAGAGATCTTTTATGAACAGCAACTATTGGAGTAAGGTCAACATGAACAGCATTCCCACTGTAACACCAGAAAGATGATAGAAGTTTCAGTGGTAATGGCTACATTAAAACAAATACGATGACAATATGACATTCCATGGGGCTGAGCATACTTTAGCAGTCGTGGTCTCTAATTCCGACCAAACCTTTTTATCCGATAAAGCACTCTAAGAAATCCAAATAGACCAATTTTCAGCTCTAAATATCAGTATTTACGATTTTTATGGTTAGTTAGGCCTTTCATTTGTAAAAGTTTTGAACTTTTAAAAATGGTTGTTCCTCCTCAGAAATTTTTTTTAAATATTTCTTTTAACTTTTTTTTTTTTTTTTTAAATTTTTCTTATTTATCCAATGAACTGTCCTCAATCTCAATACGATCACTTCTGGCTGTTACAGCGCAAATAACTCACAAAACGTTTAAATTAGTCAAAAATTACAATAACCATAATCATCGTAGAAATTGACAATTGAAGCTGAAAAATGTTAAATAGTGCTTAGAGTGCTCTATGGGACTAAAAGAAAGTTGGGTCTCAATCGGCGATCATGATTAAAAAAAACGGTGCTCAGCTCCTGTGAAATGACGGTAATATTACAATTTTTATAGATGAGACACTTACAGGCAGGAACAATTCGGGTATACACATCCGTATGGAATCCATAGCTCGGTGCCAAAATTGCATGCTTCCGCTAAATTGTGTCCCAAATTTCCTCCACAGTGAGCAGCATTAGGAAGCAGCACCACTCCTTCTCCTTCCCGCTGAATAACCTGTGAACCCAAATACAAATTTTAGAAAACAAATGTCACGTACTAACATGATGGATTGTTTCAAGAGCACATACCACATTAAAAGGAATTTCTTCAGAAAGAAGCCACATTACATTAGGAATAAAAAATTTGTGACCTAGTGAGTTTCTACATGTCTTGTGGGTACCACCAAATCCACACCTTGCTAGTGCATCTGTGAGTTTCGCAACAGAATGAGGAGGTATGATAATCCTACAAATAAAGATGGATTTTATTTTAACCATACCATTTTTCACTGCAAACTCAAGCGGGTACTCAGCATGTGCACCAAAGAGACTGAGCTGAGTATACGTGTAAATTTGCCATGTAACAAAGCTTCTATCAAAACTTTACTTTTTTGAGGGTGAATGATGTAAGATCCAATTTCTTACCAGAACTTGGGAAATCCATACAGCAGGAAATTAAAGGACCATAGGGATAAGTCTTCAACATGAATTGGGAAGACACTGTGAGTCGTTCCAAGATACAAGTTGGGAAAAGAGACTCCATTAAAGGCAGAATCCAGCATACTGAGCATGTTCTTGTAACACAGGTCTACCATTGAAAAATTCTCAGTGAGATTTACATGCTTCTCGTAGCTCTCATCGACACCAGAACTGTAGAGATAGCCTATAGGATTACATGGATGGGCAGGAATTTCCAGATCCAAATAAGCACATGTACTGCAGTAGCATTTCTTCTGGTGGCTTTCATTAAACTTCTCCGACAACAAAGACAATTTGAGGACTCTGCTTTTTTCTTCGGTGGTACGCTGGTTTTTGAAGAGTTGTCGCTTTTCAAATGCAGCCCTCCAGGCTGGGATATTAGAAACAATGGAGCTCATTGTCTTTTTTTGATTAGTTTTGTCCACTAACGGAAGAGCTTTACTTCCCAATTCCCCAAAAAAATGCATAATAAAAGCATCAGGTCCTCCATTTGCCAATGACTCCATGCTAGGGGAAATAAAAGCAAAATAAGACCGATATGCACAGAACTCTTTTGAAACATGCCAAAATGTATCACTGTGTGGAATTATTCACCAGCAGTTCAGTTTATCGTCATGGATTTGAAATGCCTCTGGTGAAGCTGATTCCATGAATTGGTCTCTAAAAGTATTCGGCACAGGGACACTGTGATGGCCATAAAGTCTGCTAGCCACAGGGTTTTCTAGAATCAGAATTTCTTTCACTGCACGGTATACTTCCAGATTGAAATTATCAAAAAATTCTTCCAAAGTAGTCTTCCTTTTAGCATCCTTGTGAAGGTGAATCTGCAAGATAATTGGCTGAGGTGGTCTGAACCTGTGCTACCCTATCTCGTCAATCGGCCATTCTCACAATTCCACTGCTACCCTCCCATGGCGTTTCTGCAGAGTAGACAACATTTCGCAAAAAAAATTAAAATGAACTTTGTGAGACGAAAATTATGTCTGAATGCAGTCAAAATGGTGACAACACAATTACAAGTGTAGCTACATGACATATTTCGTTTCATGACATGTACAATAGTTCAATTTGACGTATCATGAACGCAAGTTGTCAAGCTGGGAGTAGTGGTAAACATAGCTTCCCGGACAAATTGTGCCAACAAGAAAAAAATAAAAATGTAAAGACCAGAATAGCCCACCACAACTCTCCATACCATGCACCGAAACACTCACTGCCGCCTGCCCGACACCAGAACCAGAATGAGACACCGAAGCCTATAAGGTCTTGCCTTATGCTAGTGGATATTAAAAACCTGAAAGAAATAAGTACGAAGATGGGAGTCTGTGGGACGAATATTTGTGAAAACTAACCTTAAAGAAACCCAGCTTCTGCACAAGCGGGTCTTTGTACTTCAAATCACAAAATTCTTCGAAATTTAGGAGAATTTCTTCGTCAACTTCATAATTCGGGTACTCATCTTTGACCTCCTCCATTTCCCCTTTCAAAAGTGCAAAGCCTTAAACCCACCGACACTTGCGCACTTGACGATGGTAGGTTAGGGTAGAGTTGTTTACTCATTACTCACAGAGTCGAGAGCCGTCGAAAGAGGGTTATCGACTACTCGAACTCGAGAGTTTACAAGGCTGTGACGTGATCTGACATAGCAGCCGACGCACCTCAGAGCAAGTAACTTCTATCCTTCTCTTCTTCGCTATCGCTCGCCAGGTTTGATATTTACATAGTGAGACCACCTTTAAAATCATATTCTTTGTGTCCCCTGTTCTTTCTTTATTGTGTTCCGCTTATTAATCGCAGTGATGGAAGTATGCGCGAAAGCAGAGCCGCACACAGAAACAGCAGATACTTTGGAGGTATAAATCGTTTTGTAATATGTCGTGGAGTGCCTTTGTTTTCTAATTTTGGACTCTTCTGTGCGTTAGCGTACTTACTGTTATCATTAAAAGTTTATTTTAATGTGGTTTCAATTCTAGGCATTGGACACATCAGAAACCAAATTGGTCAATATTAAAATTGAGGTTAATGAAGCAGAAGAACAGGTACTACAATTTATGGAGAAAAAGGGTTGCCCAAGTTCCATCACATCTTCATGCAATATGATATCTTCAAAACAAGAGGTATTTGTAAAAATAGGCTCCGACTTCTAGCACTGTAAGTTTTATCACATTGTACCATTGCTCAGCCACCTATTTCCGTACTTCCAGGTACTGGGAAAGAAGCAACTCAAATCATATTTGCGAGGAAGGACAAGGGTTTCAAGAAGTGGGTTTTCAACCAACACGATTATTAACTACACAAGCATACTGGTAAAGGACTTCTATCTTATGTCACAGCGTCAAAATTCTGTTTATTGTTCAATGGTACCAATTCCTCCTACTGAAGTAATGTGCAATCAATGTGGAAGGCATTTCACCGGCTCTGGGAACCGCATTTTCAAGTTATTTGAACACATTGAAGCTAAACACAAACTAAATGCCAGAAACCTCTTGCTTGGGATGATAGAAAGATACAGTGCGTTGTTGGAGCAAATGAAAAAGTTCTTGCACAAGGACCAAGCCTTCATTGCAAACCATTTTGACTGAACCAAAACTGGCTGTGTTTGTTAGATTGTTTTAATTTGTTTATATTTATTTTTAAATTATTTTTTTGGACTAATGAATTTATTTTACATTTTAACTGTACACAATAATTTTGTCGGAGAATAATAAAAAATAAAAATGAATGAATCCGTTGAATATATAAAGCAAAATTACAATTAAAAAGCCTCAAACAAGTCTTAGAACAAAGCTTAATCACACTTCAAAGCCCCAAATAAATCTTATAAGAGAAAGAAAGGTCCTTGCACATAATCATGTTCTTATCCATTTACTTTACAAACTAACTCATCGCTCGCTCATCACATTTCACTCCACATTCGGTACCGAATCGAATCAGGCAAAATTCGATTCGATTCGGAGACGAATCCGCCGAGTTCGATCTCAAATAATTCGAAATTCCGAATCGTTGGTGGTTCGTCTTCGAACTGAGGTGCACAGATAGGAGAAAAATGTATATAACACAAAAGTTCGTGTCGGCATCGAATCGTATCGTTCGATTCAAATTAGATTCGGCAGCGTTTTCCTGATTCGATTCGAATTCAATTCGAAAAATACTTCAAGATTCGATTCGGATTCGATCCGTAACAAAAAATCCTTGATTCGCACACCCCTGCTTAGGAGGGGGTAATTACCCCCATTACCCCTCCCCTAAATCCGCGCTTGTTGAGAGGATGACATGCACTGTAAACAGAAGTTGTGAAATGATGACTGTAATCGTCACGAATAGCTTTGTAAAATGACAAAATTTTCTTGTAAATTTACAAGTGAAATCGTAGTTTTACAAGTTTTTTCATTATGTACCGAAAACGAAAGGTGTCTTCACCTATATTTTTGTAAATTTACGAAGATAGTCGTAAATTTAGAACAATAGTTGTAAATTTACAGCGAAACTTGTGTAAATTTACAACGATACTTGTAATTTTACAAATTTTAATTTTCGAAAAACTTAAGCATATCGTGCCTAATCTCTGTATTTAGTTGTTTATAGCTAACATATGGTCAAATATGGCAACAGTTATGGACAATAAAAGTATATTACATTAGTGGTGTACTCTGTAATAACATTCAATTTTGGCTTGAGGGAGATCTAAAAATCATATCGGATCAAAAAAAGACAACAAACCGAGGATTCGTCTATTTTTCTCGTTAGAACCCGCACCGTGGTTGGTCGATCCGAACAAGTCTAGGAAATGTGGGGCTCACCAAAGCGTTGGCCCTACCGGCGCAAGTCGGTCAACAGCAGTCGGCGAGGACGTGCTTGCGGACAGTTCCAGCGGCAAACACGGCCGCCTAGGCGAGTGCGCGGCGCGCTCAGCGATAACATCTCGTCCCTGTTAGAGGAGCGCTCGCCAGCGCCACGGGTGGAGATTGCCATGGTGTTGGGCCTGCTGGTGCTGGCGTGCGGCGCCGGCGCGCTGCTGCTGCCGCCGCCCGGCCTGGGCCCGCCCCCCGAGGCCCTGAGCGCGCTGGCCCTGGTGCCGCCCCTGCTGCGCCTCAGCCCGCACCCCCGCCTGTTCGTGGTGGGCGCCGCCCCCTGGCTCGACGCCTTCCTGGGCCGCCTGCCCTGCGTGGCGGACGTCACGGTGCTCAGCCGCTACGACCACCGCCTGGCGCCGCGCATGACCCAGGGGGACGCCCTGGTCATGGTGAGGTCCCGCACGCGCTGCGAGGAAATACGCAGTGCCGTACGGAAAATATTAAGCAGAACAGAGCATGGAAAGTTTCCTTGTCAATGGGAACACGAAGAGAAGTACGGAACGTCCTTATGTACACACTAAATGTTTTTGTACAAATTTTGTACAAGACATCACAGTTTTTAGTGCAGATGAACTTTTCGTACATTTTTGTACGAGATTTTGTACAAAAATGAGGAAATTTGTGCAGATTTTCGTACGAAAATTGTACGAAAAGTTCATCTGCACAAAAAACTGTGATGTCTCGTACAAAATTGTACATAAAATTTAGTGTGTAAACGAGCACGGAGAACAAGCACAGAAGTTCTGTAGTTGGCAAGTGCGGACGGTCCGGGCAAACTGTTGACCAGTTGCACTCTGCATTTTTACGCATAGTATTATGCATATATCTTGTATGCACAAAATCGTGCTGCACGCACAGAATTTAACATTTAATGTATTGTGGTTCACGGTAAATGGCGCGTGACACTGTCCCCCCACACTTGGCATTGTAGTGGGCCCACGACTAAGTGCCGAGGGCTTAAGGAAACTCTACGTCGGATAACACCGCATCACTCGTCCAGGTGGTGGCCAACACTCCCTCCGCGCTGCGGGAGACCCTTCCTAGCATCTCCGTGCCGTACACGACCCGCACCCTGCTGTGGGCCGGCTGGCACGAGGGCCCTGCGAGCGCGGCGGCGCGGCCGGTCCGCGACCTGTGCCTGCACAACGCGGCGCTGGCGCTGACGGCCGCCAACGGCAGCACCGTGCTGTACCGCGGCGCGTGCACGTGCGGGAAGGGCTCGTGGCGCCTGGCGGAGCACAACCGCTGGGACCCGCAGCGCGGCTGGCGGCACGCGGGCAGCGTCTTCCCCCCGCCGTGCGGCCATTGGCGGCCGCCGCCGGACGGAGTCTTCCTCGCCAACATCCACCCCCTGGTCCCGGACAAGGACGGCTGGGTCCTGAGGATCGAGCGCGAGCTCCGCCACTTCGCCAAGTACCACGGCGTGGCGCTGCGGACGCGCAGCCTGGCGGCGGCGGGCGGCAAGTGGGCCCCCGCGCTCACCTGCCGCATGGACATCCTGGCCACCGTCGTGTCGCTCCAGCCCGCCATGCACTTCGCCAGCTTCGCGTGGGGCTGGCCGCCCTGGTACGCCGTGGTGCCCGCGCCGCGGGAGCAGCGCCGCGGCCCGCTGGCCGAGGACCTCGGCCCCGCCGTGTGGTGCGCCACGCACGCCGCCATCCTGGTGGTGGCCGCCGGCATGCACCTGGTGCGCAGCGACGGCCCACTGTGCGCCGCCCTCGGGGACACTGGTAAGGCAAAGGCATTGCCCTTCAAGGGCGTAGACTTTTTACGCCCTTGAACGGCGTGAATCGTTGATTAAAATTTTGCCTGCAAGTCCTATACCATTCACACCCAAGGGTGTGACAGACTGTTAATGCCCTTGAGGACGTAGTCTCAATGCCTTTGAGGAAAATTCAAGGGAATTGACACGACCTGAACCTCATGTCGTCGTATCTTGATGATGTGGGCCACCGTGGTTGAGGCAATGAGTAGTGCACCACGTGATAGAGGGTCGAAATAGATTATGTTAGAAAATTCGGGTCCCCACGCGGTTGAAACTTCGGTCAGGGGTCGAAATGGATTTCCTTTCCCTCATCAGCACCTTCCAAAACATTCAACTCTACGTAAAAATGTTTTTAAAATGTAAAGTCACTAAAAAGTTGCCCTTTTTTGCTGTTTTTTCAGTGTTTTTACGTTAGTGCGACTGAATGGAATGATAGGAAGCTGAATTTTAGCGTGTGGTGAGCAAAGGACATGCCTAATAACCCTGCAAAATCTTAGTCAGATCGGCCGAGCTATTCAGGAGGAGTAGTGCTGACAGACAGACACGCAGACAGACAGGGGTACACTGATAGAAAAAAGTACAGAAATTACACGGAAAATGTATGGTCAATTTTTTACCTGGACCGTCCGTACCTTGCCAACCACGGAGGTTCTGTACATGTTTTCTGTAGCAGTTTACATGAGATCCTTATGGGGACCACAGAGAACCACTACGGAAGGTCCGTACCTTTTCTGTACCCCATTTTCTGTACATTTTCCGTACTAAAACACGGAATTTTTTGCAGTGTAATATGTGAGCAACAATTGAGCCAACTTTCATCAAGATCCAGCGACATGAAATTCAGCGAGGGGCCACCACTCTCATTTCAGGCGTACACTAGATTACGGGATTACGGGAAATTTACTACGAATTTCGCGCGAAATTTTGGGGAACTGGTTCAACAACGTTGAAAATGGCTCAAAAACGTTGAAAAATGACGGAATTTTGTCAAGGATTACGTGATTACGACATGGATTACCGGAGATTACCAGCTAATTTGTACACAGGATTACGGGGGTGGTGGCCCCCTGGAGGTTCAGGTCGCGTCAATTCCCTTGAATTTTCCCCCTTTGTTTCACCAGTAGAGCAGCGCCTGCCGCGGTGGTTGCGGCGGCTGCAGCGGCCGGTGCTCGGCTGCTGGCTCGTCGTCGGCTTCGCCTTCTCCACCTTCTACCAGGGAGAGCTCGTCACCGAGGCCAACGGGCGCGCCTTGGTCGGGGACATCAAGTCCACTGCCGAGCTCTTGAAGACCAACCTCACCATCCTCGTGGACACGCCCGAGCACGGCGCGTTCCTGGTGCTGCGGGTGTCCGGCCTCGAGGGGCGCATCCAGTACACCGACGAGAAGGGCATGACCTTCACCGACATCCTGTCGCACATCGGCAAGGCGCGGAACGCCGCCACGGTCATGATGGCGGGCAGCGCCGAGGGCGTGCCGCCCAGCGTCACCGACGCGGACCGTCTGCGCATGTTCCCGCTGTTCGAAGGGAAGACCACCGACTACGTCGTGATGCCTGACTGGCCCTTCGAAAGGCCCTTCCGCAGGTTCCTGGGCCGCTGGCGGGCCGCGGGGCTGCACGCCAAGTTTGTCCCGAGAGACGCGATCGTGATGTCGCACCCGTCCGCCGCCCAGACCAGGCTGCCGGCGCACTTCGAGACGCTCAAGCTACAGCACGTGCGGCCGATGCTGCGCCTCCTCGCGGAGGGCTGCTTCACCGCCGCGCTGGTGCTGCTGCTGGAGGCGCTCTGCGGCCGCTGGAAGGAAACACCGAAAAAAGTTTTCGTAACTTTACGACAAATTCTGCGACGTATACTTCGTAAATCCGACAAAAACTCGAAAAAAGGAAAAACTCGTAAAACACTTAATATGAATTGTTCGTAAAATTCTTCGAAGAATAGTCACAGAAAGACCAAAAGCTGAGTAGTAATATATATGCCGATTCAAATCCATCAGTACTCTCCCCCCACAGCGTAGATTGCCCTTGGCCTACATGTTGTTCCAAAAAAGTCATCAGTACTCCCCTACTCAAACCTACTACGCAAATTGACCGTGTTGATTTAATGAACATGATGCAATTCAAGGAAAAAAAAACAAAACTCAAAAATTCAGATATTTTTTTTTAAATTGCTGCAATTTAGTATCTAAGTCGATTCAAAGTCATCCGTACTCTCCCCCCCCCCACCATAACCCACAGCGTAGATTGCCCTTGACCCACATGTTGGTCTCCGAGACCAAAAATTACACCAAAACAAAGTGGATTAAAACTCTGAAAAGATGGCCAAAATGTGGCGGTTTTAGATTATCGGTCGGGTTGCACTAAATCCACACCTCTTAGTTTGAGAATTTATTAATTCCTAAAAATAGACAATCAATCTACTTATAGTCATAGACCCGCATAGACCTCACCTCAGTCAGACCATGAAGAATTTGAACTCTTACTTTAATACCAAAATATCATGCCTTGTCCAAAATTGTGACAATTCCATGACTTTATGACTCGGCATTGTAGTCCACTTTGAGGGGTAACTACACATAGTAACCACACACTGTACATCAGTGTACAAAATGTCATGTCATTCAGAAAAAAAATCCACCAAAATCCGCGTTTTGGGTCTTTGAACAAAAAGTTTATTAGTTAAAGTATTTTTGAATAAATTATTGTTTGGTTTGAACTCAAATCTGCAGTGCTAGTCGTTTTCTCATTCAACTCAACTCAATATTATATATTTCACGACCAAATAACCGAGAAGTAACTGCGTAACAAGAGACGTCCAAATTTACTGCAAAAACGGCAACGAAAACTGAACTTTCCAATCCATCAGGCCTTCAAGAAGAGACCCAGGCATCTGGAGTTTTAGCAATCATCAAGGTGAACAACTTAAGGGGAAAAAATCGTGGGAATCCCCAGGGGGATTGTTAGAAGGTCCAGTTTTCTTAGGGTTACTGTACAGTGGAAAATAAATATCCTCTAACGTATGGGTGGCAATGATTTGGTCTTATGTGTTCTGGTTGCTCACTGTGAAAAAACTTCAACAGCAACAATCTGATGCCGTATTTGATGTCCCAACTCCTATTCGTTCCAAAGTTATGAAGGTTGAAGTGTTAGTTTAGCCGTTAACGAAAAAGTCTCCTTGCGATGAACCAAAAAGTTTGGAGGGATATGATTTTTCTTTTATGTCAACCCGCTGCCTGACGAGGTCCCTGCTGCCGGCCTCGGTGGTTTCCAGCCATTCCACCAAGCAATACTGCGCACTGATATCCTTCTCCAGCAGTTACACTTGGGGCTTCATCTGTCCGAACCGCTCCTGGCGGCGTAGCCCGCGATTGGTGTGTTTACCTTGAGAACGTACTCGCCACTGGCTCGGAATCCTAAGGGCGCCGCGTAAGGGCAGATTTACACTGTAAAGTCAAAGGTCGGAATTCATTCCATCCCAGGGAAGAGAAAAAAAATCTCGCTATTCTGTGGCGAGAATCACATGTCTCGCCAAAATTTGTCAATAATTGTCTATTTGATGTGGGGAAACGCACTAGATTCAATATTCTCATAGATTGAATACTGCAAAACCAATGAAGAGAATTTAAGCCGCCGTGGAGGTCAGAAAAAAATGCTCACCCTTGCACCGGTCAGAATCGAAATTCTCACCCCTGTTGCGGTGAGAATCGGAATTCTCACCCCTACAGCGGTGAGAATTTTGATTCTGACATCTGTAGCGGTGAGAATCATAAGGCAAGGATATCCATAATTTGATTCTCACCGCTGTAGCGGTGAGAATTTTTTCTCACCAAAATTTGGTCATCATTCTCAGCATTCAATTTTCAGTGTAAAGGGGGGCCACAGGCCTTTTGCCCCCCACCCCTGGCCAGACAACTTGCCTAAATCTTAGACAAAAGGCAACACATTGCCCCTGAAAGTAGGCAAAAAGTTCCGATATTTGCCCCTGCAAGTACGCAACAAGCGCTATTTTGACCATCCCTGGGCCCCTGCGAGATCCATTCACCAGAGCCTCGAGCAACCTTCCCTTTAGACAAAAGGGCCTTCCAAATAAATGACATGGACTCATGCAAAAGCGGCTGGTATAGTAACAATCAACGTCACTCGACTGCGTACAATTAAGTATTTGGCAGCACGTTAGAATTTTGACGTTTCTTTTTGCTTTTACACACTTAATTGCTATGTAGTTTTTGGTGCATAGCTTTGAACGAAATTGAGCATACGTTTGGAAATGCACGAATTCATGCGTAGCTTAGCATGAAAATGTGCATTGGTATGCAGCACCACGTGCGTTGTTGCGCACAAATCTGTGCATTCCACGCGGATGCTCAATATCGTGCAAAGCTATGCACGAAAAAAGTACATAGTAATTTAGTGTGTACTTTATCTATAAAACGGATTTTACGAGAAGAGATCACTTTCAGAATGTCAAGTTTCGGATGTCTCATAAAAAGCCCTGGGTCGACCTTAGCACGTTTCGGAGGTGCACCTCCGAGAAGCGGCCTGGCAGTTCGAAGGTGGGAAATACCAATGAAACCTTCTTCTCTTTGAGTGCCTTTATTTCCACTGAATACACACTAGATGTTTATGTAGAATTTTGTACGTGACACCTGCACGATTATGTGCATGCGGGGAATTTGCATAATATTGTGCGTAAAAATGCACAAATTGATGCAAATTTGTGCACGTTACGCAGGTTTAAAATCATGCATCACCACGTGCAATTTTCTACATAAACATTTAGTGTGTACGCTACTCTACCCGAGAGAGGTTACCTTTCAAATAGTCAAGGGTTCCAACAATCTGTGCGGCTGAAACCGATTTCTTTACCGTTATCCTCTTAAAGTTTCAAAGGCTCCGTCATAAGGGGCCAGTCAGTCACTGCCCCACCCTCCACCGAACCCTGAAGTGGAAGCCAAATCTTTACTGTTGTTACGGAAGACCCTCTTGCGTATACTCCAACTTCGCCCTAAGCCGCTCGAGGTATCGCTCCTTTGTTCTTGAAACACGTCCGTTTGTGATACGCTCCCTTCGCCAATTTTGACCCTTCTCCCATTCTCAGTACCACACTCCTCGAGTGCAACGTGAAGGTGGTATCCAAATACACTGTGTGAGGAACCTCAGTGCACCTCGAAGCATGAGTTCTTGGCAGTACTACTCATATCCCGCGCATTGGCTCTGTGCAGCAAAGTGAGGGTCGAAAATATCGGAGAGAGAACAGCAGCATTACGCTAAGTCATAATTTCCCCCCCCCCAACCCCACCTCACCCCCTCGCACCGCCACGAAATTGCTGCGCTGCGAAGAACACCTCACCAAAACGTTAGTCACGCTTCGTATTCCTCACTTTCTTCACCCCAGCTGTAAGGAGTTCCTTATCGGTGCTTCCTGTCAATTGGAGCACGTGTCCTGAGGCAGGAACCCTCCACCACCGTCCGGCCGCGGCTTCAACCGAAGTGTTTCATCTCGACCTCGTAAGTATTCCAATACTTCAGCTTCGATCTTTACTGGTCGTTTCTTCATGATATGGACCCTTCTTCCTTTGGTCTCGTGTTGCGTGTATATCTACCATCAACAGCCTCATATTTTTTCCAAGTTACGAAAGTCTCTCTAACCACTCAGTCATGTGTGTACCTTCGTTGCTTTCCACATACCAGCGAGGGGTATCCACTAGCGTATTAGGCAGTTCACCGATTCCTGCGTAACAGTCGGTTCACCGAGTTCTGGCGCCACGCGCAATTAGGTATTTTAGCGAACCTTTAACGTAAGTAAGAACACAAAAAAACAAGTGGACAACTTCCGTCCCCTCGCCTGAGGAGGGGGTTGAAGGGGCAGCCAACTTTACCTTCTTCAAAGGCGAGGGGACGGAAGTTGTCCACTTGTTATCTTTTTACTACCGTTTCAAAATTCACTGAAATACCCTATTGTCATAGTTGTCACATACGTCACATTAGTCCTCTCGTTCAAGCCGAGCCCCGGTATAGGAATAGTCTCATATTTGCAAGGCGTGTTTTTGATGTTTGGTCTACATGCACCCGAATATTTAGTAACTTTAAACATCTATGCTTAACACCTTCACCACTGTTATTCAAAGAATGTGACGTCACATTCGTTTGAATGTGAATTTTATCACGTTCGTTTGAATATGACGTCATATTCGTTTGAATGTTGACCCACGTTCAAACGAATGTGACACCCTAATTTAACGGCCATGTCACGTTCAAACGAATGTTATATCGTATTCAAACGAACGTGACAAAATTCACATCGGAACGAATATGACGTCACATTCGTAGCATAACAGTGACGCCGGTCCGAGAACCATGATCTCGTCCCGGCCGAAGGTTAGGTTAGGCTTCGGCGCGAAGGTGTTATTAAACTTGACATTTTGATGTGTCTCCTGGCCTATCACTGCTAGGAAAGACCACAACTAAAGTTTAACTGATTCTGGCAACTTCTCAAGTCAGTTTTTGTTGTGCTTTCAAAGTTCAACGATTAATGTACAATGTCGTTGTACTTTTCACAATTCTGATTGTACTGCCCAAAATCTTCGTCGTACTCTTTTTGTACCATTCCCGGTGTTACTTTTGCTCCACTATTAAAACTTTTTCTTGCAGTGAGTTATCTTTAACATGGTGCAGACTCTTGGCTTCTTTCATCCCGGAAATCCGCATTTTCAAAGCAGGAGGAACTTAAGTTTGAAACAGAACCACACATTATTCTTTGATAAGTCTTCTCATTAAATATTCATGTAGTGCGTGGTGATGCACGATTTTCAACCCGCGTACCGTTTTGCGTAAAATTGTACTCCAATTGATTTAAATTTATGCATTATAGACACAATAGTGTGCTTACTGACTTGCCTAATTCTATCTCAACATTTAATGTGTCGTAGGTCAAAGAGGTAACATTTTGAGCTTCCCTAGGATTATTGATAAGTTAAAATACTTCACCTTTTATGGGTATATTGGCAAATACTTGTGCCAAAAGTTTCAATTTGTAGGTAAAAGTTCCTGTCTATTTCATTAACACATGCCGTAAGGCAGCAGTCTCACCTCAAGAGGTGGGACCTCTTGACACTTACAAAATTGTTGATTTCTGAGTGATGGATGTTCACGGCAACTCACTGAAAATGTTACGGTCGGACACAAGGCCAAATTATGGCGTGACCAAAAGTTACGCCAAAAATTGGCGCGACAGGTAATTCACGCCGAAAAATGGCATGACATGTGAGTCACGCCGTCATGTGGCGTGAATGGTAGTGCGTTTTACGAGAAAAGTCATGCCAAAAACCGGTATGACAGGAAATTCACGCCAAAAATTGGCGTGAATTTCTGAGTCACGCCGATTTTGGGCATGACTTTTTGTCATGCCGTTTTTGGCGTGACACTTTATTCACGCCCCTAAAACGGCACGAAGTCACGCCGAGTGGATTTTTAGTGCTGCAAGTCGCTGCTCCCTTATTCCCCCCCACGACAGGGAAAAACTCCCCGATCATTTGACTATGGCATATGAACCTCTTATGATATAGAGAAATGATAGTGCTGCCCTTGTTCTGAATTAATCTCTAATGTCATCCAGGCAGAAGATTGGTCACGAGTTTAGCGCAAGTTTCAACGGAAAACCTGTGTTTTCTTTACTTTATTCTGTTTACAGTGCGATGGACTGCGACGTCTGCCTGGAGGCTTTCAACGACAGGGACCGCCGGCCCAAATGCCTGCCATGCGGCCACACGTTCTGCCTGCGCTGCGTGACGCAGCAGAAGGACAAGAAGTGCCCCATCGACCGCAAGGTGCGTCCCGCCCATGTGGCGAATGTGTCACATAGTTTAACTCTTCCAGGAAGCTTAAGAAAGAGATAATTTCGTCTTCGTAATTTTTCCGTCAAACCTAAGACTGGGTTCTAGGCCCACTCCGCCAGGTGCGATTGACCCAAAGAAATTTTTCCCAGACGTAATTCGCCCTGAAGTATCTTACCCAGGTTTAATTGACCCATGTGTGATTGGCCCAGAGAGCTTTTCACCCAGCATAATGCTTTTCTCTTTTCAAAGTGATATATTGTTGCCAAAGGGCTTGCCTGAGATGTTTGAGATATATCACTGCAAATTAAATAGAAAGACTTCACGTCAAAATTTGGTGAGACAAAAAGTCTCGCCAAGTTTTGGTGAGACCTGAGAGTCTTGCCAAAATTTTACCAGACAAAAATGTCTCGCCTCAAAACGGTCAGCCTTTTTTGTGGCCCAGTGCGCCGAAATGTGGAAACTTTTTTTTGGGATGGTTCGGACTTTGAATTTGGATGAGATTGATGTATTCTGGGCGAAAATGCCCCAGCACTGATATTCAAAATGAGGTTCTTTTAACCCAATTATCTGAGGTGAAGCTCAATCTGTGGTGTCTCAAAAGTAACGCACCTGCAGCCGCGGTGTTGACCTCACATTTTTGCGTTGTAGACCTCACACTTTTGCGTTGCACTCGACGCAGATTTGACGAATATTGCTATATTGGCGACACTATCTGTGTTACATTCACCGCAGATAAAGTGCGGTGAGGTTACTTCACATTTAGTTGGGATCGGGACCCCCATACTGTAGTTCACACTAAAATCTTGAGGAGTTTTTAATGCGTTATTATGCATGCACAGAAACGTACGTAAGGTGTGTATAATATTATGCATCACTGTGTACATTTTATGCAAGAAGATGCACAAAATGTACACAATGATGCATAATATTATTCACACCTTACGTATGTATCTGTGCATGCATAACTATGCATAAAAAGTGCATAATTAAGCATTTAAAAAGTCCACAAGAGTTTAGTGTGTTTTCTGCGGTGTACAATACAGTTTTCATAGGGGTCAGAAATTGACTACAAGTATTTGAGGTGTACAACGCAGTTATCATAGGGGTTAAAAATACACCATGGTTATTTTGAGATGTACAACGCAGTTATCATAGGGGTAAGGGATACACCATGGTTATTTTGAGGTGTACAACACATTTTGAAACACAGTGAGTTATCAACTTAAAGCCTCAAGAGTGACTTAAGTGGCACTTTTAAGGTCACAACCGAGGTCACAACGCTACTACAGCGGCTGTTTGGACTATGTCCGACTCCCCGATGCGAGTACAAAGTGTAATCAATAGCTACAGAGTGGCATTGTGACACCCAAAGTTAATGCAGTATTAAAAGAGGACACAATGAACACACTAAACTCTTGTGGACTTTTTAAATGCATAATTATGCACTTTTTCTGCATAGTTATGCATGCACAGATACATACGTAAGGTGTGTATAATATTATGCATCATTGTGTACATTTTGTGCATCTTCTTGCATAAAATGTACACAGTGATGCATAATATTATACACACCTTACGTACGTTTCTGTGCATGCATAATTATGCATTAAAAACTCCACAAGATTTTAGTGTGAACTTCGTTTTACAACAAGTCTCTGCATCCTGCAATCTTTTAAAAATGGACCAAAGATGTGAAAAAAATGTGAAGGCCAACATTTTACGAATGCTCAAGAAGATTTTTTAATATTCAGTCAAAATAGGCTCGAAAAGACTCTTCAGCTTGATATAAGTCGCGAACATAATGGCCTGGCATGTGCCTTCACTGTGACAAAAATGTACGGTATTCGCCGTTTATATAAGTACAGGATTTGCCGTACTTAAAAGTACGGTGTTTCCCGTACCTAGAAGTACATCGTTTTCCGTACCCATAGAAGAACGGTGTTTTCCGTACCTGGAAGTACGGCGATTCCCGTAGTTCTTACATTGTACGAAAGATCTCGCCTTAAATTTAATTTCAAAGAGTTTGAGCAAATTTTCAAAATCGTCAAAATTGACTTTGATGTCCCGAAATGAGTGCCTTTTGACAAGTGCATTGTACTAAGTAAGGTGATCGACGAACTTCCAGGCACGGTAAACGCCGTACTTACAAGAACGGTAAACGCTGTACTTCTAGGCACGGAAAACACCGTACTTTTATGGGCACGGTAAACGCTGTACTTCTAGATACGGTAAACACCGTAATTCTAAGTACAGCAAATCCTGTTAATGAATTAACGGCGAAAACCGTACATTTTTCTTAGAGTGTTCAAAATTCAAATTTTAGTCTCTTCTAGGTATTATTTCATATTCCTCACAAAAAATGACCGTGGGATCCATTTTGAAAATGGCAAGATTCTCACCAGCACCTTCCTTTCAGTTTTGGTTTTCCCTTCAGCAGCTTTTTGTTTTTGCTGAAAAATGTGCAAAATGTATGTATCTCCTGCCACGCGTAACTATTCTAACTCTAACACTGTTTGTTTATTACAGGCCTATCGGCCCGTGGCAAACAACCTACCAGACAACTTCAAGATCATTGAACTGGCTCAAAGGTAAACCAACTAATATCAAGCCATCTAGTTATATGAGCTTATTAGCTATTTTGAAACCGTTCTCATCGCGAGGTGTAGCCAGGGTCTCGCACGTCGAGGGGTCCTGTTGAAAAGGTTTTATCTCGGCGTTCTTATCTGAATCTTATCTGAAACGCATGGGAATTCCGCCAAATTTGATCATTTTGGACGTATACTAGAGTGAGCGGAACATAATTTCTACAAGCACTTTCGGTTTCTCTGATCTTGCATCTTAAAGTTTGGGTGAATGAAATCACAAATCATATTTATTTGCAGTTGTTTTAAATGATCAAACTTAGTCAAATTTGCCTGCGTTTTAGAAGAGATTCTCTTGGAGGGAAAGTCCACACAAGATGTATTGAATAGGACCCGTCGACGAATGGCAGACTTTGGCTCTACTGCACGTGAGTCGGAACAGCGAGGGGTTACCCACTACGGGAGTCGTGTGTACCCACTACGGGAGTCGTGTGTACACCCAGTCTGGGAATCATTCCCAACTCTTTCAAAATGTATCGAAAATCCTTGAAGTTATAATGGAAAGTCATCTTTCATCTTGTGGTATTGATACAAAACACTTTAAACATAGGAAAATGCTCACAGATTTTCACCGAAAATGAAAGAGTCTTGATCAATACCCAATTTTGGGTGAGGAACACTTTATCACCTGAATTTGAGTGAGGAAGGTTCCTCGCCCAAATTTGGGTAAGGAAGGCTTCCCCACCCAAACTTGGGCGAGGAAGGGGTATCAGCTACCTAAATGGCTTCATAGTATTCTCACCCAAATTTGTGTGCAGAAACCTTCCTCACCCAAATTTTGGCGAGAAAACCTTCATCACCCAAATTTTAGTGATAAAGAATTCCTAACGCAAAATTTTAGTCATGATCATGACTTTCATTCGCAGTGTTCACTTTTCTCGTGGGATTGGTTGGGGACTCGCGGGAATCCGGAATAGTGTGTCCACGCAAGAGTGGGTAGGTGGGACTGGCAATGGCAGTGCTGCTCGCAGGCCGTCGTCGGTGTGCGGCTGGTGCCGCAGCTGCGACGCGGAGGCGGCGGAGGGCTGCCTGGACGCGCACCCCGAGGCCATGTGCACCCTGAAGCGGGCCCGCCTGGAGGACGTGGAACCCCGCCTGGAGGCGCTGGCCAGGGCCGACGAGGCGCTCGCACAGCTCGGCGACATGATGAACGCGGCGGCCTGCGACGTCCAGACGCAGGTCAGTCCGCTGGAAAAACAAGAGAACTGAAATCTGCGCCCTTTGCACTGTGGTGTGGTGTAACACTACGGAAAAGTCAGTACTTTTTTTACTTTTTTTTTTTTGTTTGCCAGCACTCTGATCCTCTCATAGACATTTTATTATTAATTACTGACGTTTGTGCACATTGATACGATTTCATTCAGAAGCTTAACTGATTTGCCAAGATGAAATTGATAATAATGTTAATGGAACAAATAAAAAGGTTATCACCTTCGCGCCGAAGCTCAACCCAAGCTTCAGCCGGCGTGAAGGTGTTAATAAGCTCAATAATGTGAACAAACGTTAATACGTTTTTCATGGGATCGGCCATTTGTTAGAGGTCTGTCCTCTTAGAAGCGGCCGGTCGTAGCAACCAGCATTTGGCTGAAGGTATCGACATTTCGATTGCACCTAGCGAATTCAACCTATCAAACAAAGCTAATCACGACAACATGAATTTTTCCGTTGAACTTAATGTCTTTGGAAGGGCATTAACATCGGAGAATTGCCCGGAATTGTAACGAACTTATGCAAACTATTAAGTAGATTGCATTGCAAAGTATTAGGAAGAAAATGGCCGCAAGTAAATGCATTTCAACGTCGTAAACCATTGCTTCGTCACGTTGTGAACAGTTTTCCTTTGTATCTTCCGAACTACACCAACAACCTGATGGCGTGCACAGTTCGCACTTTTGGATTAAAGGTTACAAGGTTGTACTCAGCACTTAATAAGTTAAGGGCATTTCACTGCAATGTGAAGAAGTTCGCATGGGAGTTCGTTGTGACAGCTGGAGAATATTTCGCACTGCGAGGTGGTTTTGCAAGCCTCCATGAGACTTCTTTGCCGCAGGTGCTGGAGTGCTCCGGCCAGTTGGAGCGCGAGCGTGTGGGCGTGGCTGCGGACAAGGGCCGCCAGGAGGCCGCCCTGGCCGCCGACCCGGCCACCTGGGTCATGGCGCGCGCACGGACCAGGTGCCAGCCGGCAGACAAGGTGAGCCTGCTGCCCGTTCGTTCGTCTACGTATCTTCGTCTACGCGCTACGCGTTTGTCTTTTTGTCTTTGACTGCTCGTTTTTCTATTATCTATTATGTCTTTGTCTGCTCGTTTGTCGGTTTGGCTTGTCAGCTTTTGGTCTGCTCTTGCGTCTGTCTTACTGCCCCCTGGTATGTTTGCCTGCGCCTTCGTCTGTTCGTCTGATCGTTCGTCGCTTTCTGTCTTTAACACGTGCATGCATGTTGCCGATTTTTCTTCATTTTGGACTGGACTTTCTCAGCAGAGCGATGTGATCCGAGTGAAGCAGGAGCCGACGGAGCAGGTGGAGCCCACAGAGCAGCCGGCGGCAAAGAGACCGCATCTCTTGCACGACCACGGTGAGTGCACTCTGCCAGACCAAGTTTCGAGATCTCCACTTGTGGTGGTGCGGAGTAAGTCTCCACACGCGCAAGTTCAGTATGTGCAGTCTCTTCTAGTATGAGCACACAGAACCTGTATCTCTTGGAATTGTTCAAACGTGGAGATCTTCACACATTAATTGTGAATACTGCAAACTTAGAACTTCTCAAAGTGGAGACTGAAAATTCAACACCTCTGCAATATAAGTGTGAAGTTCTCCACACTTTTACAGTCGGTTCCCTGGGAGAGTCCGGGATATTACTTTAAGGGGGAACATCACTCCAAATGCAGGGTATTCGTAAAACAGCCACCAAAAAAGAAACAAAATAAGATTAAAAAGTGAGGTTTTGCGTGTTGAAAGCTAAGAGTACAAAGAAACATTTTGGGGCAATGTTTGGACGATACTGGCGAGCGTATCCTGGAAATTGTCCTGCAGGACGCTTTTTCACTGTCCCAAGGCTGGCAGGCTAACCGTTCGAGCTACATCGACGAGATCTCGTGTTAGCATTCCTTAAACATGTGGGTATGGCCGGAACTAGAACAAAGTTTCTGCGATGTTTTATTTTTCAAATTGGTGCAATGAAAATGTAGGCCATTTTTGGGTTAAAAAAACTAATATCTCAAAAAGTCAATGTGATATTTAAATTATCCCAGTTCCGGCCATAGCGGCACGTTGTGGGAGTCTATCCACGCGAAATCTCCTCGCTGTAGCTCAAACATAGCTTTCTGGAGCTTTGGGACAAGTTGTAAATTTCAGTTGCGAGATAAACGTGGTTGAAGTTTGAGAAACGGCGCTTTTGCCCTACACAGAAGTTAAGGTTACTGTAAAGTGAAAATCTTACTTTCTAGAATATTTGTGCCAGCAGTTTTGTAGTCTTAAGTTGCTCACAGAAAGATGAACTTAAACTAGTAGTTGGGACCCCCAACTCCCATTGGTTTCTGAGTTATTGAGGTTTACGTTACAAATTTGGTCGTTTCTCCCAAATACTCCTCCTGAATACCTAAAATGTTTCCAGCCCTCAGCTCTTGGCAAACCAATCTTAAAGGACATATAAATGAGATAGCATAAGCTTTCTCCAATACAAAATCTGGATTTTTGACTAGAAGAGTTCAAATATGCAATAATTTTAATTTTAACCAAAATCAAGATTTTCAGCAATGGCTTAAACAATTTTTTTTTCAGTTGAAAAACTAACAGTGATATCGTAAAGAGCTTATGCTATCTTTTTCATATGTTATGAAGGATCAATTTGCCAGAAGCTGAAGGCTAAAAACTTCTTTGGTAATCGTGAGGAAAATTTGCGAGAAACGACTCAATTTGTTACGTAAACCTCAATAACTCAGAAACCTATGGGAGTTGGTGGTCCCAACTTTGGGTTTAAGTTCATCTTATAGTGAGAAACTTTTGACCGAAACACAAAACCGCTACCTCTTTTATTTTATTAAATCATATTTCACTTTTTTTCACTTTACAGTAACCTTACGCTCGCAGGCACCTGAAGGCACAATCTTTGTTCTTTAAACATTCGGTTCTCAGCATGCGACGCAGAAAAGAACACATTATTTTTTGAAAGAATAAAAACGACTGGAATTTTTCGACCGATACTGAGTGATGTCCCCTCTGAACTCCTCTACTCACCCTTCACTGATAAATCTGAGTCGTAGTATTACTCTTTGCGTGAATAATTATCACGCACAAGCGTACTGACTTCACGCCCTTCTTGAACCATACAAGAGCTCACGCGCTCTCCTCCAATTTAAATGCTTGGAGGAAATTGCGTTGAAGCGTAATGAAACGCTTCAAGAATGGGCCTAAAGTCTTCAAGTACGCTTCAAGAATGGGCCATAAGTCTTCAAGAGTAGTTAAATGCTTGAATAATGAAGCGTAGTACCACGCCCCAGTTTTACCAGTCTGAACTTAGCAAGATGCTTCAGTGATAAACCTTCAACAGCATGGAGGTTTTTCACAACATCTTAAAGTGTGCCTGACGCTCCCACTGTGTTGCAGCCCTGGCGCGCGGCGCCGTGCAGCTGCTGGCGGACCTGGCGGACCCCACGGCGGCGTGCGTGGTGACGGTGGTGCGCGGCGGCGCGCTGCAGAGCCAGGCGCTGTGGCGCGGCACGGTGCGGCCCGAGGAGGACGCCGCGGCGCGCCTGCTGCTGGCCCGCATGCTGTGCCAGGACACGCTGCGCCGCGAGCTGCCGCTGCCCTCGCTGCAGGTCAAGGTGGAAGGTTGGTCTGCACTCCGTCCACGCTCTGAGTTCCTTGCACTCTTCAAACCTTGCGAACAGATGTGTTCGCAAGCTTGCACTCTCAGTCCCATATGAACTTTTATGTCTCCTGCTTATGAAGCTTTTTGAGCAAACGTAAATTGTACTATTTTCTCTTTAGCTATGCACAATTTTGATCGTTTTCAAGATGAAATTGTCAATAGTTCATATGTAGGAATCAAAAAGTACATTGCAATTGACAAAAAGTTAGGTTTAATGGACTATATACCCTATATAATGGACAAATACGTGCAAAGCTAAAGAGAAAATAGTACATATTACGTTTGCACAAAAAACTTTTTGGCAAGAGATAAAAAGTCAATACGAATCTGAGAGTGTGCGAAGAATGTGACGCGGTACATGGAGTCTACCGTAAGACATACACTTCACCCGTTGTTTTCCACATGCCCGTCGCTGTTGCATGCATGCTGCAAACAAGTGTGTGCCTGGAGGAATGCAGCTAAGAAGTGTGTGCCTCGGTTGACTCCATGCACTTGACACACTACGAAAAAGTGTGGATAGTACATCAGATGCACAACGAGGATTGTTAAAGAAGGATACAATGAAGATTTTGGGAAATACTATCAAAATTATGGGAAGTACGAAACCTGGACTGGTACTTTTTTGTCCTTCGATCCCATTGTACTTAACAATAATCGTTGTACTGCGAAAATACAACAAAAACTGTCCAAAAAGTTTGCCAGTATTTGTATTACCTTCGTTGTGTATTTCCGTGTATAACGGGTTTCTTATCTTTCATCATCAAGTTTGTGTGAATATAACCACGAATTATTTTCATTTTTAGCTGTCTCAAATGACCAAACTTAGTGATTTTTCCCCTTTCGTTTCATATAAGATTCTTTTTACCGATATTCCCAGATAATATTTCTTCTAAATAGGGCCTCTCGGACTACTTATCTTTGGAAACTTTTAAAAGTGCATTTTTTTTGGTACCACAGTAGAGGCTGTCATTCCCTCGTCCTCTGCTGCAGCCGTGGCACCGTGGATGGGCACACCCATGTCGGCCTCCGCGTGGGCCGAGCGCAGCAACGAGGCGGTCGTCACTAATTTCGAAATGCAGCTCGCCATGAAGGTGGGCTCGCGCGTGGTGCGCGGCTCCGACTGGGACCCTCGCTGGAAGGACGACGGCGAGCCGCCGGGGGAGGGCACCATCGTGGCCGTGGACGCCGCCAGCAGCGGCTACCACGTCATCTGGGACAGCAGCCCCAACCAGCGCCGGAGGTGAGGGAGAGGGACCTGCCGAACAGTAGCACGGCGCTGAGAACTCTGAGGCTACTGCGTTCTTCAAAGTCTACAAAGAATCTGTTTCGTAACTCCGAAGGATGGTGCTTTATAATACGAAGCATTTCTTAGTGGATTTTTCAATGCCTTCGTCTTTTCGTATAACGATGCCGTACTTCGTAGATTTTTTTCTGCGACTATAAATTAAAGGGTGTGCCAGTGTGCCAGTCAATATGAGATGCTTATGCGAAATGCGGTAAACCACTGCGGAAGGCCAGTACTTTCTCCGTACCCATTTTCCGTACTAAACTACGGAATATTTTGCTGTGTGAGTGGTTCATTATGAGTGTTTTGATTTCCTCCATGGTTACCTGTATATCCTGGATCGCGGACATGAATCTGAGTTTTGTTGACAGCGCACAGGGCTTCCTCGTGGTGTTTTGGTGTACAAGCGTGGTGGGGTTTGTTGCAGGTACTTCATGACGCCACGATTCTACCGATTGAGACTGCTGCCAACCCGACCTCAGGCAAGTACAGGGTTGAAATTTCGATTGTTACATTATATTTTAACGTTTGAAACAGTGAACATTCTCGCGACAATCGCAATCGTGAAGTTTTATTGTTCCCTTAATGTCAACCGTAGTGTCCATCAGACCCGAATCTAGTTTCTAATGCGATTCAGTTCTTGGAGGATTCTGCCATCAAGTCACGGCCGCCATCAGAAGCTGTTCTCAAGTGTCTTTTCCAGTCACTTTGAATTGAAATCAATCTAAAGTACGTCGTTAGCGGATTGTTCACTCTCAAGTTACGTGCTTCGCGGCCAGCTTGCTTGAACGTCGAAACAGTCCTAGGTGTTACAACGCGCATCGTTCATTCCCTGTCTGGATTCGATGCAGTCACCGCGTCAGTCACAACTTAACTTTCTTTGACAGGCGCCGCTCCCGCAACTGACCGCGGATGTCCTTGACGTGTGCAGCGTCAGCCCGAAGAAGCCTCTTCCTGAGAAGCGTCTCGTAAACGTATGTTCTACCAGCAGTTTCACCTTGCGTCGTTCGTTCCTTCCCTCTTTCACTCATATATTCATTCGTTCACTTGTGTTGTATTTCTTGTGTTATATTTCGTTTCCTCTTCCCTTCACAATCTTTACGTCACTGATCTTTCAGCTTCAGCTGGGAGCTGTTTGCACTGTGCCTGTCCACACAACTAATGCTTATGGACTTTTCCATTACAATGACTTTTTGTGCATACGGAAGTTTGGTACAAATTTGTCCATCAATGCGGTATAGGATTACATTAATATTTGCAGCACAATGTGAAGATATTGTCCATAATTTATGTCCATAGCCTACATCGAGGGGTCCTATTGAAAAGATCTTATCTGGGCGTTTCTTTATAAAGTTTCTTCAATCGAATTTCGCTGAGTTCGATCATTTAAAACAGCAACAAATTTGAAAACATTCGTTGTTTCATTCACAGAAACTTCAACTCTTAAAACGTTAGAAACCAGTAGTGCTTGTAGAAATATGTTCCTTTCACCCTCTTGTCCGTGAAAAAATGACTGAACTTATAGAAATTTGCCTGCGTTTCAGATAAGATTTTGTATACGGAAACATTCAGAAAAGATATTTTAAATAGCGCTCCACGACATGTGCTCAAATATGGCCATGGTTGAAGTACTCAAACGGTCAGTGTGCCAAGCGATTTGCCAACGCAGCCGTGGTTGGTTTGGTTGCGCAGAAGCGCGTGCTGGTGGGGCTGCGGTGCGACGCGGCGCCCAACTGGAGCAAGGCGGTGCTGCAGCGAGCGGCCCCGCAGCTGGAGGCGCTGGCCATGGTGTCGGCGCAGCAGCAGCACCTGCAGCATGCCGCCGCCATGCCCAAGCTGCGCGCGCTGCACCTGTCGGGACGCGCTGTGGCCGTGGACCCCGTGGTGGACCTGACGGGTGGCGATGAGGGCGCGCTCGCCGTGGACTCGCTGCAGTACGCCAAGGAGAAGGCGCCGCTGCCCGCCATGCTGCGCGAGCTGTACGTCGAGAACGCCACGCGCGAGCAGCTGATGCAGGTTAGTTTTCTGCAGAGGAAGCTTGACTTGATGTCACAAGTTTGACCTCATGTGTCTGAAGTTTGACTCAACTTTTGTTATGAGTTTGACTTGATTTGTTAAAGGTTTTCTTTTCACTTACCGAAAGTTTGATCTCACTTGCGGAAAATTTGACCTCATTTGTCCAAAGCTTGACTTCATTTGCCAAAGGTTGTCTTTACTAACGAAAAGTTTGACTCTACTTGCGAAAAGTTTCACTTCATTCGACAAAAGTTTGAATTAACTTGTCCAAAGTTTTCATTACTAACTAAGAGTTTGAGTCAACTTGCGAAAGTTTGACCTCATTTGTCTTAAGTTTGATGTAATTTGAACACATTTTGCCAAAAAAAACTTGATTTTATGTTTGACTCCGTTTGCCTGAAGTTTGACTCTAGTTGCCTAAAACTTGACTTCATTTGTTCATAGTTTGATTTTATTTGTCCAAAGTTTGATCTTCTTTGTCCAAAAGGTGACCTCCTTGGGCCGGAAGGTCGACTTCATTTGTCCAAAGTTTATACCTCATTTGTCCCAAGTTTTCACTTTAGTTGTCCACACTCTGAAAACTTTACAAACTATTTAAGCCTTACGAAGTATAGTAGCGTCATATTACAAAGTATTTTGAGCATATGTAAGCTCACAAAGAAAATAGTTCGTAAATTACGAACTATTTCTTCGTATAACAAAGTAAATTAGTTTGTATTATGTATGCTCAAAATACTTCGTAAGGCTTTCAGCTTGCAAACTTTTTACTTTGTCCAAAGTTTTTTCTTCACTTGTCTAGAGTGTGACGTTCTTAGAGCCAAGTGTGACTTGATTAGAATGCCATGTGCGAGTGACCTCGATGCGTGCTGGCAGGTCCCCTCGCTGACTTTTCTGCGCCGGCTGGACCTGCACTGCGCTGTCGACGCGCCGCTGCCCCTGATGAGCTTCGCGCCGGCGGAGCCCCCCGCGGGGCTGCTGTGGCTGCGCCTCGGTATCTACCCGCTGGCCACCGCGCTGGCCCTGATCCGCGCACACGCCGCCACCCTGCAGGAGCTGGAGCTGGTGGCCGCCACCAACGTGCGTTTGTTTCTTTATGTCCTTGGTCGTTCGAATACACGCTCCATGTTTATTTACAATAATTGACGAGGTGATGCATGATTTTAACCTAACCTAACGTTTTGCGTCAAATTGAGGTCAAATGTGCTTAAGGTTATGCATTTTTACGCTTAATATTATGCAAATGCTACGTATGCACAAGATTGTGCAAGTTGCACGTTCAAAACTCTACATAAACATTAAGTGTGCACGCTACGCTTGAAAACAGGGTATTACTCCGCCTTGGTGCTCAGTGGGTCAGAAGTTCGTCGAGGTGATCATAATCTAGACGTGATTTGAGCTTCCGAGTCGCTGTATGGGACTCAAACCGAACTTGTGACCCCGCCATTGGATTGCTCTCCGAACGAGGAATCCGTTGGTGGGGTCACATGCGAGGGGTTACCCATTCTGGCAATCATGTGTAAACTCAACTTGGGAATTATTCGTCATTCTTTCGAATTCTTATTGCAAATCCTTATAGTTTAATGGTATGTCGTCGGAATCTTGCAATATTGTCGCAAAACACTCACAAACAAAGTAATTTTTTCCAATATCCTCACTTTTCCCATGGGATCAGTTCAGGAATCGTGGGAATCTGAAACCGTGTGTACACTAAATTAAGAAGTGGGTTACCCCTCGGTCACATGTCCCATTCCAGTCCCGCTTAGCGACTCTGGAGCTCACAACGAGTTCGGGATTTTGGCGGCCTTAACAGTCTTGTGTGCGGTGTTCGCTCCCAGTGCGGCTGAACTGTCTCTCTGCCCCCAGGACCCATACGGCTGCCCCGACTTGGCGCTGGAGCTGCAGCGCTGCGGGCTGGCCGCGCTGCGCCGCGTGGTGCTGTGGCGCGGCACGGTGGCGGGGGCCTTCTGCCGCCACGACGTGACCGAGTGCCTGGCGCAGAAGGCGGCCGTGCTCAGCGCCCTGGCGCACGCAGCGGCCTTGTGCAGCGAGTGCGACAAGGAGGAGGCAGTGGCCTTGCCAGCATCGGCTGTGCCTGCCACGGCAGGGCCTGGAGCGACTGTCCCTGGAACGGCAGGGCGTGCAACGGTTCTGCCTGTAACGACTGTGGCTCCAACTACTAGGCCTGGAACGACTGTGCCTGCAACAACTACGCCTGGAACGTCAAGGCCTGCAACGGCAGGGCCGGGACCATCTGCGGCTGCAACGGCGACTTTGTAGAGCCCGCCTTGACAGATGAGGATGTCATCCTACTGCGTGTCCCTTTCACGTTAAATTCATTTGTTTTGTTTTGCCAGTGCCTTTATGGGGGTCGCCAGTCGCCCTATTCGCTTTTCGGTTTCTTTGAGGTTGTTTGTGACCGCTTTTCGGTTTCTTTGAGGTTGTTTGTGACAAAGTTTATGTTTTGTTATTGTTTCATTTTGAGTTCAGTGTCTACTTATGGAATATATGTTGTACATAAAATAGAATCGCATTATATCAAACATCATTGCACATACATGGAAAGTGTATCCTAGTTGATAATGAACTAGTCGTATTGCGATTCATTGCGTTTGAACTAATTTGCCGGAGTTATTTGGTTACCGTAAACTGGGGTAACTTTGGGCACTCGGGGTAATTTCGGCAGGCTCCCCTGTCGGCCCGCATGGAAATCCCACAGAGCCATCCCCGTCAGAAGGTATCCCCGACCATAAGGAAACTTCTGACGGGGATGGCGTGGAAAGATTTCCGTCCAGGCTGGCAGGGAATCCAGCCCGAAGTTACCCCAGTTGACGGTGTTCATTATGTCTTGCATATTGAAGAAAGTGTGATAAGAAAACAGGTCTAGTCTAGATACCTTGGCTTTTTTTTTGTAACCCAAATCAGTTTCCAACATTGCTTAGTTTCTAACAAGCTTAGAAGATATGTTATCACACCGATAGAGTCGTGGTACGACATACATGTGGCAACCTGCTTGTGATTAAAATTTTAGGGCAGTGAGAAAAAAAGATCAATTTCCAAATAAAACTTATACGTGAACATGTTATTTTCCGAATTCTTTGCTTAATTTTGACCACAGCTTCAGTTTGCCCTCAGTCATTAGACATCCAATGGAAACAATGGACACAATATACACAATGGAAAGTAAGTTGTTGGTAGGACAACTAAAGCGACTAGCGTCTGCGACAACTCCCTGCCAGCTTCGCTCAGCATGACATGGAACCCACTCCATCGTCATTCCAAGTGAAATTTCCTAGTCTGGGGAAAGCAGGGCACTCGTCGCACTCCCCGCACAGCACCCTGACCACCCTGGCGGCCTTCTCTTTGTCCCCCGCCAGCCGCCGGTCCCACAATCACAATAGTCCCACACGGTCCGCTTCTGGCTGCGGCAGGATTCCTGGCTGTGGTGCAGCTTGCTGTTAGGGCAGCCGTCCTCAGTTAGCCGTGGCGCCGCTGTCCTCCAGACCTGAGCCGGCGAGACCAAGGACCCGCGCACCGTCGGAGGGGCCATCGTCGCCTGCCTGAACGGCGAGGGTCGCTAGGACGAGCTGGCAGGCTGGCAAACCCACTATGAAGTGAAATGGGTTGAGATAAAAATTTTATCCGCATCAAAAAGAACTGTGATAATGCAGGTGAAGAAAAACAAAAGGAGAGAACGTTCACATTAGTAATTTTATTATCCACTGTTTTAAATTCCTTGTTCAATCTACGACATGGGTCTTAACTATACGTGTTGTTAACAAAATATTGCTGTCATTTCGAGAACACATGTTACCACGAGGAAATTCAACAAACTATGTCGTTAAATCAACGACAGATTCTTGTTACTTGATGTTTACGATAAATTTTCGTTACTTGAACCAACTACTTTTCAACAATATCTTGTCGTTCTTTTAACGACCAACATTGTTGACAAAATATTGTTGAAGCGTTAACAGCCTTTTTCTGTCGGGTAAAAGTTTTTCGATGTAATAGCTCATTAATACGACAATTAAATTTTGTTACCTATCACCGAAGATGACTAGAAGGCCGCGAAGATGGCGCTCTCACAGCCTAGAGTACAGTTGTTTCATAAACAACATTTTGTTGTTGAATCACTAAAAGAGCCGGCCTGTTGTTTTGACACTACATTTCCTTATAAAAATTAGTCAACTTTTTGTTGTTGATTCAACGATATTTGTTCTGACAGTGATCACTATGGGAGTGAGCTTTACAGAAACACGACAAGTCCGGCCCTGTGGAGGTGAGAAGGCGCTCACTGAAAGCCAACGTATGAGGCATAACGTTCCTCACGTGCGGACTCCTACACTCTGAAAACATTACAACCTATTTTCGTCTCTACAAACAAAAGAAACTTGTTATAACAAAATATTTTGAGCATACATAAGCTCACTAAGAAAATACTTCGTAACCTCCGAACTATTTCTTCGCTTAACAAACTAAATAGTTTGTACCTTACACATGCTTAACATACTTCGTAAGGTTTTCAGCGTGTAGTTCAAGGCGCGCTTGGAGGGCGTCGTGGAGGGTGCACTGAGAAAACCTTAAAAACTATTTCAGGCCTTACAAAGAAAAGCAGCTTCTTACAACAAAGTATTTTAAGCATACATAAGCTTACAAAGAATATACTTCGTAATTTACGAACTATTTCTTTGTATTACAAAGTAAATTAGTTTGTAATTACTATGTATGCTCAAAATAATTTGTAAGGTTTTAAGCGTGTGGCTGCAGCGTGAAGAGAGAGACCGTCGAGTGGCAGCTATGCGGCCCTTGTCGATGCGAGGCACTAACAAAGCAATTAAAATATATGGCAGACTTTGTTTATTAAGTTACCAAATTGAAGCAACATTGCAGATTTCAAAAGAAAAAAATCTGCAGGAAAGTTCATTTACCATAATAGCGTCGACCGGCGAGTTTCCATGCTCTCCTCCTGGCAAACGTCCAACGATCATTCGAAGGAAACTAAAACAACCACGTAACCGACGATGGTGCCAGCTGCCTGTGAATAGAGATTCCAAACGGATAAAACAAGGATAAAGTGCTGGCCCTAACCACCTAGAGCAGGAGGACACTTCAACTCTAGAAGGTGGGTATACAAATCTCTGAATATCAGAAATAAAATACAATCCAAGAAATGATTAGTTATTTAGGGCTATGCTGAACAATTTTTACTTAGAAAATGAGGTCTAAATTCAAAATAGTGTTGACGCAAGCTGTTTGTCTTATTTCGGTCAAAGTGTCGGTCCTCAACACAAAATTCGAATTGTTTTGATTCGGATAGATCGTAACACGAGTTCATTCTACCTACACTGGCGAATAGGTGCAGGTTAAACTTTATGGTTCTTATCATCCGGACGGTGACTGGACGCTGGTGAAGCTGAAGAACGAATATCTTGAGCTGCGGAAGAATGAAGGGATGTCTGTGCGACCTACTCGTCAGAGTAAACCTCTCTTGTGAGAGTCAACCTTGAGAGGTGGACGCTTGTCATCGTGTACTTGACAGGCACGCTGTAAATTAGTGTGAACAAGGCATGTGGCATGTAGTCACACTCCGATGCACCTGAGTCATTTTAAGGGGCAGGATGGCCGCGAATTAGAGTGTACTTCTCATGATCACTATTTTTTTTACGGCATGCCTGTCGAGTAGAAAGTAATAAGCGTCAATCTTTAGGTTGAACCTTTGAGAGAGTCAAATTCGCATTCTTCAGTCAGCAGAGAATCAATATAATGTGTTAAATAGAGTTCTCATCACACATAAACATGTTCAATACGAGTCCGTAAGCGTTGAATCTCCCCTGAACTCAATGCAGGGAACAACTTTCATTCTGAGGCCCCAAAATAAGCCTTTGACTAAGTGCCCTTCAATCTCAACATTACCTCATTTCTCTGAACCTGCAGGAGTCGCTTCATATTTTGTCCTTGATGAATGATGTCCACTGTTCTGTTGCCCTAAAATCAACCGTGAACCTTTACTTCCTAGATAAACGCGTTAAAAGATTACAATTATTCCTTACAGATTGTAATCCGCGGGTACTTTACTTTGTTAACAGTTTCCAAAAAAATTAGCTCAACGGTGGGTATACTTGCTCAAGTGAAATAAATTTCTACGAAAAATTCTCGTTACGTTCAAAACTAAGCGAGCTAAACCTGACGCATTTTCAAGAATGCCTGCTGTGTACGGTGCTTCGAGGGAGCTCTGGCCCGGAAAAAAACAAAAGAACGGAAGTGACAACAAAGACTGAAAAAAATTTTCGTACCTTGACGAAAAACTTTGCAACGAATACTTCGTAAAGCTGACGAATATCTCGTAAACTCGAAAAAACGAGAAACTCGTAAGACACTTAATACGAATTGTTCGTAGAGTTCTTTGAAAAAGAGTCTCAAAAATCCCAAAAGCTGCCGAACTTTACGAGTTTTTCGTAAAAAAAGGAGGATTCATCGCTATATTTGTCGTAAAATTACAAATATGTACTGGGAAAATTTCTTTCATGGATAACTCGTACCAAAAGTTACGAAACATTCGTGAAATTACGAAAAAAAACTCGCACTAAAACGGATATTTCGTAAATATTTGTCGAAACATTTGAAAATTTACGAATAATTTGTAAAAGTGTAACGCAATATTCGTAAGTTAAATAGACGAAGCACATGTCAATTTATTTTACGAACCACTCATAACACTGTACGAATTTTTCGTAAGAGCAGGCTTTCGTAAAATGACGAATCATTCATAAATTTGGCGAAAAACTCGTCATTGAATTGTTCGTTAAATGACGAATTTACTCTGGAAAAATTTCTGTCACAGTAAATCGTAATTTTACGACAATTTTTTAATCAGTGAAGTTTCAAAGAGAAATATACGCTGGATGAGGTCCAGGCCTATCATCCGCTTACATTAGTCGTATACACACTTTCGTTTAAATTCCTGTTCTTTCGGGCAGGACTCCTTTGGAGTGCCCTATTGTGACTGGTCCCCAGTGTCACTTCCAACTATTTACCTCCTTTGTTACCACGGATGCTGCATTCATGGCTCTCCAGACGCTGATCAAAATACTAGAAGTTCGTGCCACTCCGTAGATTGTGCTCATTCTTCTGCAAAGCAGTACAAGTTCCGCAGATCTTAACTTATTCGGTCCTTCAAATTGTTTAACAAAGTACTGTCATAAATAAGTGATTGACATTACGCTTCCCAAAGTTGGTGATGAATCAGAGCGCGGAGATGGAAGTGGGGGCCGTTCACTCCGCAGGCTGCGAGACTGAGGCATCGCCACAGTATGTGGCCATCGAATGCCTTGCAAATTTTCCCCAGCAACAAGCCGGCACTCTTATGTTGATGACGCAGCATCGCTATGTCGTTACAAGTGGCCGAACCTGTGGAGATGATTGATCTGTTACGTCGTGATCATGCTGATCAGGGAGCTGTGTGGAGTTCGACTCTTAAAAAGCCTCACCAAAAATTCACTCACATCAGAATAACGTAAAACGGAGAGGGAGAAGAGGGGTAGAGACTTTCTTTGACCAAACCCCCCACCATACTCTCTCTCTCTCTCTCTCTCTCTCTCTCTCTCTCTCTCTCTCTCTCTCTCTCTCTCTCTCTCTCTCTCTCTCTCTCTCTCTCACACACACACACACACACACACACAGAGACACACACACACACAAATACGTAAATACGTAAAGCTATGGAGGATTGAGACTGACATTGCTTATAATCGGATCCATTGAAGAGGCGTTGCAGGCATGAAGGTGTACTGTGTAAAGACTCATAGAGGCGTCCATTCAGCTCCTGAAACCTGGGAACAACGAGGTGTTAGGGTGGTCGTTGTTGGGATCCTACATGGCAAAGCTGCATAGCCACGACAGACAGTGCGTGAAGTGACAGATGCACCACTGCGGCCATTCGCAGTGCAAACGATTTTCAGTTAAGGCAGCAATTTTTCTGAAAGTCTCGTTTAGAAGTAACAACTACTGTAAATACGTTGAGCATGATAGCTCATTTGATCCAGGAAACAGAATGAGATGAAACTTCATTCTTTTAATGGAGAAAAAAATGTTTGTTTCCTTGGAAAACCAGATTAATTCAAATGAATGTTGCAAAAGTATTTTGTTGAGTTCTCTCTATTTTCATAAGGAATTGACGCCTCAAAGGGTTAAGTCGAATTTAACCCTATTTTTCGTATGGCTTATGCTCCTTGGGTTTTAGGCAAATAAATGTCATGTGATGATGACCATCATTCTTCAGGCTCAGTAAAAGTGAAAAACTCGGTACCGTGAAACGGGGTAATTTCGGGCAATATGAGACAATTTTGGGGTAATTTGAGGCAGATGATTCAAATCACTAGAATTTTAATTCTTTTTGCATTACATCACTTTTCTCTGTTTTTCTTTATATAGAAAAATGGTATCATAAAGACAAGTGAATGTGTTTTAGGGGTAGCCTTCTTAGTGACCAAATCGGGATTTTAGAGTGTATGTTACATAAACATTGTCTCAAATTACCCCGGCTTACGGTATTCTGCCTCCTGAATCATTTGTTTAGGCGCTGAAAACCTTACGAAGTATTGTGACCAAGTGTACGATGCGGACATTTTAGTTTGATGTACGAATAGTTCGTAGATTGCGAAGTAATTTCTTTGCAAGCTGATGCCAAACTTTTTATTATGGCACGCTAGTTTTCTCTGTAAAGGTCCAACTTAGTAAGCAAGTTAGCACCTAAGCTAACCTGTCGTTCACCAGGTCCACCAACTGGGTGAATAGTTCAAGATGGATTGCCGCCAGCCAGTCGTGCACACTCGCCCCGAGCATGAGGCACGCGTTCCATTCCTCTTCGTTTGGGGTCTGAATGGCAAAGAAGGCTGCCGCAGTGACTACAGCCAGCAGGCCGTGCACGCCGATCACCCACAGGAACCGGTCACTGCGCCTGAAGCAAAGGGAGAAATGACGAGATCTCCAGGGACGTCTGTGCTCTGTGCTGGCCACTGGCCAAACTTAAGTGTAACAACACACTAAATGTCATGGTCCTTTTTTTAGCAGATGATACCTTTATACTTTGATACATACCTAGATATGTAACACACATAAAGGTGTCAGCTAGCTTTAACTCTTGAGTACAGAAACCAAGCGCGTATCCTAACAATATTGTGCCGGGGCGGGATCGTGGCTCTCTGAGTGCGGCTGCGGCGCAGTGTGCGCGGAATATCAACAATGCCTCCCCGCGCCCAGCCCCAGCGGAGCACGGCCACTCACGCGCGGGGTGGCATTGTCGTCGGTCGGCCTGCAGCAGCTCCTTGCACGTGGGTAAAGCGGGTGGGTGAGACCAAAGCCGCTAGAACCGCTCTACTCTGCTCATGGAGGATTAACACGTATGTTAGGCAGTTGGGACGTTAACCTATCCGGGTACGCCTCCCAGTCAACATTGCTAGTCCCAAGTCCGTGACCGTAGCTCCCACTGATCTCCATTCCAGGTCTTTTTTGGATGTCCATATCTGACCTCTTCTGTACTAGCGTTCTACTACAGTGTGGTACATTCAAAGAGCGGGAAACGTCCCTCTGCCATCATGTTTCGGCTGGTTGTCTTTCTTAGTCCCGCCGTAGTACTGCGGTAGTCCCGATTCGGACCACGTACTCTCCGTGAACTTGACGCATTTCTAGAGGTAACATGCAACCAGAAATGCGAGCAACTAGTGCTCCCAAGTGTAACGTTGGGAAATCCAATTGTAAAAGATGTTAAAAAAAATTAAAAAAATGATAGTAAGCATTTAATTTTTTGAGGGTTCTTTTTTTTTTTTTCAGAGAAAATTATTAAAATGGAATTTCTTTGCGTGACACTGGTGCACGCACAAGGATTTCTGGTTTCAATTTACCTCAAGAAAGTCGACAGAAGTCGCGCATGTACGAGGATCGAATCGGGACTACCGTCAGTTTTCTCCGCTAGATGGCGCTAGTGTCGCTTTATTCACCTGTTACAATTAAAATGCTCTTCCAACCAAAAAGGAGTGCACTAAAGTTTCCAATAGATGGAAACTGGTGTGCTAAGATGAGTGCCATGTACCTGTGTAAGATTTACCGCGGTACCAAAACTTCTAGCGGAGCAATCGACAATTGATCGTTTTCTCTTGCTGCATACTACGGGTCGCAGTTTAATAGGGTACAGCAGACTCGGCCTAATGAGTGGAAGGAAGTTGTGACTCTGTCCGACACAACTTCTATCCATTTTTGAGTTGAGGTGTCTGCCTCCAGGTGGCTGCCTCAAGGTGTCCTTTGACACCGTGTATCATATGGAATCTCCACGTGTAAATCAAAATATTTCTGACTCGATCGCTAGTCCAGTGGTAGTCCGGCCGAGGTACAGAATGGTAGTACAGGATCGTACTAGGCTTGTAGCATGTATGGATGATCCCGGGGACCACCAGCAGACTAGCCTCTTTGGGCAAACGATACCTCACCCGTACTACAAAGCGGGATGATACGATGTCTGAGCGTGGACGTCCAGTGGAGGTCCCACGTAGTAGGAAATGTTGACTGGGCTGCACCCATATGGCGTTAAACGTGTTAAAGCTCAAATCAGAATTACCAATTTAGACAAAACATGAGGAGAATCATCTGCTTCCATTACCGTTCATGGAATGGGGTTTTTTGTCCCATGAATGATGCAATTTTAAGCACACCCGTCAGTGATACAATTTTGTGTCCACCAGGTGATACAGGTTGTACACGCAAATAGCAATTTGCAATAAGCATTGGACAATTTGTATCACCTGGTGGAAACAAAGTTGTATCCACCGACGGATGTGCTTAAAATTGCATCATTAATGGGACAAAAAAGCTCCCAAGACATTGAACTGTATATGCTTCAGTAAGCTACTCTGGAAGACCGTTACGCTTGAAGTGAATCATAGTCGATTTTTCTTTTAAATATGTGTTTGAGATCCAGATAAAAAAGTTATGTTTAATTCGTAGTATCTGTAGAATTTTTTTTTTTTTTAATCCTTGAAATTTTTTTTAAATGTTTAACTTACAGCCCTTAAGACCTGCATAAATTTTCAAGTCCCTTGGTCAAGCCCTTCCTATCGATTTGTACCTTCAAAGTTGACTTTTACCCTAAAAGACGCAAAACACTTTTGTCCACTGCTTGAGACTAGGCGGACCAAGCACCTTCAAAATTTGTGTCCATCTTTCTCTATTTCAAAGACTCATATAGTAAAATTATGGTCTGGATCGCTGACATTGAAAAGAACACTCTGCTCCTTCGGAATGGAACCACTCTAGCATCCGTAGTAGCTTGGCTCGAAACGATCATAGAGAAGAATTTTTGGGGTGGTCCTTGTTACCCACTGGTAGTCCATAGAGTAAATTTATTTAAGAAAAGCCACCTCTTACCATGATGTCGTCCGATCCTTCTGATTTTTTGTGGGGATGTTCTCTTCTTAAAAAGGAACAAATGGCCACTCTGGGTTTTTCCAAAAAAAAATTTGTTTCGTAGATATGGTCCATTTTGTCTATTTTTGGCCGTTTTGCAGGCATTTTGGGTATTTTGGCCTACAAGCACAGTTTTTGTCCAAATGAGTTGGAATTTGGTGTCCTTACGTAGAATTGAACAAGGAACAAGAATATATCCTCAGATTGTCTCTACGACCAATAGTTTTGGAGATATTCGCAGAAAAGTAGAAAATTTACAAAAAATTAAACATGTTTTGGGGAAATTGGGAAAATTATTATTTTTTGACTTTCTGACAATTGAATCTTGTAGAAAAAGGTCCGCTGAATCCAATGAGCACACGCCCAGGTTTGTAGCTCAAACCGTCTAGGCGCTATGATTTTCCAAAGTTTCGCAATTTTTCGTTTTTCCCCAAAAACGTTATTTTTTAGCAGGAATTTTCACTTGGTACCCAATGGCTGCAGCAAAGAGGTTTCCTGGCTTCGGAAATGGTGAGCTGCCGTCCGCACCGAAGCGCCTGTGAAGTATAGGGTAGGCAAACCCGCCAAACACACGAGTATAGTGAGTTGCTTAGTCATAGCGTAATCCTCCGTCGCCCCCTCCTTCCCCCTTCCCTCCTCCCCTCTTCTTACCGGCACCGCTATTGCGCGTGCGCTACGCGTGTGTGTACCAGTCGTGAGAGTTGACTTGAGACGTTCTGTCGTTTTGTTAATTTGGTTTTGTAGCGGTTGTTTTTGATGTGTTGAAGTGATGCTCGGTTGATCCAATCGATCTGTCTGAAATGGCCACTTCCGGACCCTCAGGTGTGTTTGTGAACACGAATTCTTATTACCTGTAGTGTTTGTTGACACAAACATAACCTAGCTATTTTTTCCACTGTAGGCTCTGAACCGTCTGAACCTATTGTTTGCTGCAATCCCTTCAATAAACACAAAAGAAAAAATATTTTCAAGAATTTAAGGAAAATATCTACTTTTGATGTTGTTTGCAACAGTAACTTGATTGCTGGGAAATACTGGTGCGACAACTGTCGCAAACATAAGGTTGATCCAAGTGCTACACAGGGTAAGCTGTTCCGGCTCTCTGCCTCTTTCTTCTTCTTTCAAAATATTTATTGTTATTTATGATGCAGGGTTTGAAGCTACCACTAGCAGTGCAGCGGCAGAGGAAAATGACGAGCCTTCAGGTGGAGCCTTGGTATCAGAGGGTAAGCAACCTACGCCCCAGGCTCAAGGAAAAAGTGAATTAGGACTGGCTGGCTAATTTCTTTTCTTTTTTTTTTTAGATTCCAAATTTGTTGCAATCCTTTCAACAGACATCTTAACCCATCAGCTATCACTCGTAATTTAAGAGTTATTAAGGAGGCGGATGCCCAGGGTAACCAAGACCTTGTGGGGTGTTATTGGTGTAATTCCTGTCGCTTACACAAGAAAAATACTCAAGGTATTGTACTCGCTTTAAATTAATTTACTTTTCTTACGTTGGACAACAATCTACATTCACTCAATGGCTTGCAGGTGTACAATCTCATACAGACGATAGTGCTGGCACCACCGCTGAAACATTTGATGATCGTGCAGCTTTACACGAAGATGAGTGTAGTGAAGGTGCAGTGGAAGAGAAAGCCAGTGAAGACGCACTGATAGAGATAGCTAGTGAAGGCACATTGAAAGAGATAGCTACTGAAGACACAGGGGAAGAGAAGGATAGTGAAGGATCTGAGAGAGAGAAGACTGCTTGCAGCAATCCTTTTGGTATTCATTCCAAAACTATTTATAAGGGTCTGCGTGCAATAACCGAAGCTGACAAACAGAAACACAATAGTTTGTCAGTTGGACTTTTTTGGTGTGACACATGTCGTAAAGTGGCACCCGGTAAGTGTTGACTGTCATACCCATTTCTATTTTAAAATCTTTACAATGGCTTAATCAATAATTTTTGTCTCCTAATTTTCAGCCGCTTGCGATGATCAAACATCTTCATCAGAACCGAGCAGCCAAGAAGTAGGGGTTGGAAGCCAGAACAGTGGGACATCTGTTTCTCCCTCCTTGAGCCCAGTAGTTCTAAAGGAATCGGCTAGCCGGAAACTTGTATCATTAGGTTTATCACCCTTGGCAACAAACACTTTAAAATCTGGAGGCAGCAAAGTGAGTGCTGTGAAAAGAAAAGCTGAGGAGGCAACATCTGCAATAACAAAAAAAATCTCTCTTGCTCTTGGAGTAAATGAAGAAAATATTGAAACTACTGAGGCAAGAAAAGCAAAGGACCACGATATTTTGATGGATGAAGTGAAACAACGAATCCCAACAGCATCTAAAGTTTTGAAATACCAGCTTTTATCTCTTGTACCACTCAGTTTGTCTATACGAGAGGGAGCCCAACAATTTGGAGTCAGCAGGACAATGTTCACATTAGCCAGGCGATTGAAAGAAGAGAAAGGCATTATACCCGTTCCTGACTTCAGTAGAACTTCAAGTGTTTCTGCAGCCACTAAAGCTATGATAGTTGAATTTTACTGTAGTGATGCAAATTCAAAAATAATGCCAGGTTTCAGAGATTGTGTAAGCATCCGAAAGGGAGTGTACGAACAGAAGCGATTACTCTTGAGTAATTTACCAGAGTTATACCAAGCATTTAAAGAAGATAATGAAGGTCTCAAAGTTGGCAAGTCAGTGTTTTGGTCCCTCAAGCCAAAATGGTGTGTGAGTGCAAGTGAGGCAGGAACACATGAACAATGTGTTTGCCAAACCCACCAAAACTTTAAATTAGTTTGTTACGCTCTAAATATCAAGACTCACTACAGAGATTTAATTCCATTATGTGTGTGCAATGCCAAAGACAGATCGTGTATGTTAAGACTCTGTGAAAATTGTCCAACTTTGGAATCCATACAAGAAATTTTAAAAGGTCAAATTGAAAGGCCCGATTTTCTGGATGCAGAATTGTCATCGGGTGATGAGTATGATTTTCTTGATGAAAGTGTGAAGTTTCGCCAATGGAAGGCATCAAGTGGTAAAACAGAAATGGTGGTTCAAATTTGTTCCCGCATTGACTTGATTGAGATAGCAGCAAAGCAAATGTGTGATCTTATCCCACATGATTTCATATCCTGCAGTCAAAGGGACTATTTAAAAAATTTGAAAGAAAACCTCCCTGCTAGCACCGCAATAATCGCTATGGATTTTAGTATGAATTGAATTGTTTAATTCAAGGAGCAGTCCAGTCATACCATTGGTCTCCTAAACAAGCTACTGTGCATCCAACTGTCATTTACTACAGGAATAGTGACAATGTTGTAACACATAAGAGCCTCATCTTTATTTCAGACGATACTGATCATGATGTTCCTTTGGTCAAGAAAATTCAACAAAAAACTATTGCCTATTTGAAAGAGAACTTACCACAGATTGAAGAAGTTATTTATTCTACTGATGGTTGTGCATCTCAATATAAATGCAAAGGATACTTTAAAGATCTGTGTAATCATGAAGCGGAGTTTGGGATAAAGGCTTCACACTCACACTTCGCAACAAGCCATGGCAAGTCGCTATGTGATGCGTGTGGAGGTTCAGTAAAAAGGAAGGCAAGAATGGCAAGTTTACAACGCCCTCTAGACAATCAAATTATCAATGCACAAGATTTGTTCGCATTTTGCGAAGAAGAGATGAGTGACAAGTTTGTGTTCATGTTCATCACAAAACAGGAAGTTGAGCCTCTCAGAAAATTGTACCAGGAAAGCTTGGAATCAATTGAAACTTTACCCGGCACAGGGACATTCCACTTCTTCAGGCCTCTAACTGGTAAGAAGCAAATGTATTTATTTATTTTTTTTTTTTTTTTTTTTTGGGGGGGGGGGGTGTATTTTTAATGAAACAACCTTAGAATATGCCAAATTTAATTATTTTTGTCTGCCTTTTCTTTTTCAGAGAATACAATTGCTTGCTGGAAGGTTTCCAATGATCAAAATGAAGAACCCTTCTTAATTCACAACCTTCAGAAGATTTCAAGAACACCTGCTCCTGTTCTGGCAGTGTCGAGTGGAATGTATCTAGTCGTAAGATTGGCCAAAAGCAGATACTTAGCATTTGTTACTGATGTTTATGAAGAAGAGGGAGAAATTGACGTTTCCATCTTAATGCCAAGGCTCCCAGCCAAAGTGTTCAAGTGGCCCAAAGAAATGAAAACGGCAACTGTGCCACTCCCTCATGTTCTCTGTGAGACCCAGCCCTTAGAAACCAACAATACGTTTTCATTTAGCACTAATGATTTGGAGAAATTGTATAGTCTGAAAATTATGAAGAGACCCTCTTAAACTAAATGCATAAGAAATTCTGTTACTTGAATCAAAGAAAATAAATATATAAAACAAAAACATTATTTGCCAAAAAAAAATTCTACTTGTAAAGAAACAAAACAATAAAAGCTTGAAATCTTGAAACGAATCATTCGAGCCCCACATTCTCTGTTCTGCATATAACAGTCAAAATAAGGGCTGTTGGCGTGGCGCGGGGTAGGAGCGTTCGGCCGAGAGTTAGGCAACCCCCATACTCATGTGTTTGGCGGGTTTGCCTACCCTATACTTCACAGGCGCTTCGGTGCGGACGGCAGCTCACCATTTCCGAAGCCAGGAAACCTCTTTGCTGCAGCCATTGGGTACCAAGTGAAAATTCCTGCTAAAAATAACGTTTTTGGGGAAAAACGAAAAATTGCGAAACTTTGGAAAATCATAGCGCCTAGACGGTTTGAGCTACAAACCTGGGCGTGTGCTCATTGGATTCAGCGGACCTTTTTCTACAAGATTCAATTGTCAGAAAGTCAAAAAATAATAATTTTCCCAATTTCCCCAAAACATGTTTAATTTTTTGTAAATTTTCTACTTTTCTGCGAATATCTCCAAAACTATTGGTCGTAGAGACAATCTGAGGATATATTCTTGTTCCTTGTTCAATTCTACGTAAGGACACCAAATTCCAACTCATTTGGACAAAAACTGTGCTTGTAGGCCAAAATACCCAAAATGCCTGCAAAACGGCCAAAAATAGACAAAATAGACCATATCTACGAAACAAATTTTTTTTTGGAAAAACCCAGAGTGGCCATTTGTTCCTTTTTAAGAAGAGAACATCCCCACAAAAAATCAGAAGGATCGGACGACATCATGGCAAGAGGTGGCTTTTCTTAAATAAATTTACTCATATTACTTGGTTCAAGTACCTAGCCGTGTCGCGGAGCAGCTCGGGCGCCCGCAGGATGTCGTGGAGGCCGCCGGCGCGGCACCAGCCCCAGCCCCACGTGGCGACGGAGGCGGTGCGCACGGCGGCGTCCACGAAGAGGGTGACGGCCGTAAGCAGCCGGGTGACGCCGTAGGCCGAGCCGCTGAAGTTGGGGCCGTACGTGGCCTCCTGCAGGCCCTGCATCGCCAGCGCCGCGGGCACCACCACAGAGATTGGCACCATCCACCGCAGGGACACCTGCAGCGGGCACGGCGAGGGGACGACTACACACTAAATGTCATGGGACTTTTTAGCAGATGATACATTTATGTACACAGTTATTCGCAAAAACAGATACAAAAATTATAATAATAAATGTATCATAAGGCGTGTACACTGAGAATGAATGGGTCACCACCATCACCCTCCCGTTGGGTCATGCAACTTTGTTGCCCAATTTTGGGTGACGAAAAATTTATCACCTGAAATTTGGTAACAGGCGTTTCGTCACCCAAATTTGAGTGACGTCATCGGCCACGTTGTGATGTTCCCGATGACTTTCTACCGGGGTCCACCATGATGTCCAGTACTTTCAGAGATACGAGGACGTACCACGAGGCCGTCGTCCAGGCAGAGGAGGAAGTGGTGACTTTTTCGAGGCCAAATCGCAGACTAAAAAAAAACCATGGTCGCCATCGTGAATTTCCATCACTATAGGGCAGTCCACAATAGCGGAGGTCGTCATCACTTTGGTTAAATGGGCTGCCCTATGGTTGAGGCGCACCATGGGGACTACCGCCATGGTTCGGCGGTCTCCACCATGGTGGAGATCGTTCCATAGTGCTCGTCACCATGGTGGAAGCTGCACCATGGTGTTTGTCGCCACGGCGGCGCTCGCACCACAGTGAATGTGCTCTTGCCCGTGCGTTCAAGTCTCCACAGTTTATTCAGAAATAGTCTAGCTGTGATTTATTGATATCATTAAGTTAATTTTGTAACGTTTCCAAAACATTGCATTTGTCCCATTGTGCCCTGGTCTGGGGCCTAACCTAACCCCCTGGGGTACAATGGGACACTGCGTATTTACAGCGGAACGATGGGTTTTACGCGCTGCAAACCCCTACAGATTTAAAGTACGGTGATTATAAACTCTTATATGGCGTACCGTGAAACGGGGTAATTTCGGGCAGTTTAGAGAGGTAATTTTAAAATTGTGAAGGTTGTGGTGTTGCCATGGACCTGAGGGTTAAAATTTATCATCTACCCTCCTTTAGCTTCAATTTGACGCCAATTCCAGATATCCACGCCTCACCGTCTTTACAGTGGAGGGCCCAAAGCAGTGCCCCAAATGACCCCGTGTTTTGGGGTAATTTCGGGCACCCCAGGAAAAAAACGACTGTCGTTACGATTTTGGTCTCAAAATCAATAATTTTCTCTTTCTTTTGAGCTTACGTGATAAAATGTGAAATTCGTAAGGATGTAGATGTGGAGGGATGGTCAATGCATACACAATTTGACGTCATGTTTGGAAAAAATAGTTTGATGTTTGGGAGAGTGGGGTGGAGCTATTTAGGACGCTTCTTGTTGAACGTCCAACCTTCAACCTTTTTTTTTTTTTTTTTTGTTTTTTTTTTTTTTTTTTTTTTGTTTTTTTTTTGTTTGATGTTGATACAACTCGGGACACACTGTATTACGCGAGGGTGAGTCGTGGATCTTCCTCTTGTAACCGACATGCACGAAGGCAAGTCCTATTGCCTAAGTGCCCGAAATTACCCCGTTTCACGGTAGCAGAAATGCGAGTAACTCATCATACCCAATGTATGTTGTTAACATCAAAGTATAGTTTCAACCATACCATAGTAAAAATAATTTTAGCTTCATGGTTTATTTACGAACAAAAAATTCAACAGGGAGACATTCAAATTGTAAAATAATGGGTTTAGTCCGAAAAAAATTGGCGTGCGCCTGTTACGAAGGAGTTGGGGTATATTGAGACAGTCAGCGGACTGTTCTATTGTGCCCCAACCGTGCCTGTCCCATCGTGTACCGAACGACACATCCGACCGGCCGCGGTCTGGCGACATGACCATACTACTAGATCAAATGTGTGCTTAGTACACAGCTGTGCGAGCGTACTTACGAGCACACATCTATAGATGCATGCTTGGCAAGCACACAGCTTTAGATGTATGCCTGGCCTAGCACACAGCTGTGTATGCTTGGCCAAGCACACTTTATCCCACCCATTAAAAAGCAGGCTCCTACAGCTGTGTACTTGGCCAAGCATACACCTATAGATGTGTACTTCCCAAGTATACATCTATAGCTGTGTGCTTGCCAAGCATTCATCTATAGATGTGTGCTTGTAAGTACGCTCCCACAGCTGTGTACTAAGCACACATTTGATCTTGTAGTGCACTCATCCGACAGCAGGGCGACACGAGTCACCGACGCGAGAAGGTTCAAGGAACAGGCCCGTGTCTCAAAAGCCAATCTACGTCAATTACCTTCGGAGCTATGGGTGATAATAAATCGAGTGCCAATGCTACTTTCACCTTGTTTTTAGTGGTTATACACTTTGTTGACACCTGCTATGGCGGTAGAGTGTGTAGTGGGGTCACCGCCTAGTGGCAACGTCTCCACTACTCCTGGGCTACCTCACCTCGTGACTAGCCGATCCCAGGGCAAGATTGGAAGTTGGTGAATTTGAAAGTGTCCCATTGTGCCCCGTGTCCCACTGTGCCCTTGTGAGTACCAATTTTAACTGGAGTGGAAACGGCTGGCGGCCTGAACCCCGTCCCCGTATCTTGCGAATGATACTCCTACCAAAGTACTGCGAGTTTCAACAAAAGTCAAGCGCCTACTTACTCCTGAAGGTCCATTCTAATCGACATTTGCTTCAAACCTCACCGCAACATCGCACAATTTAAATGAGATACAATAAAACACGCTTAGGGGGCAATAAGACGACCCTCCCCCCTGGTCCGTGAAGCGCCTTCTAGCCGACTCGGAACGGATCCGCCAGGTTCTGCCGCTAGAGGCGCTAGCGTCGCGCCCATCAAAGCCGCCAAAGCAGGCAATGTTTACAGTGTCGTGCGGGGTTTGCACTCGTCGTTTGCGACGTTATTTTTAATCAGCTCTTGGTTGACCTCTAATAAAATAAGTTAAATACTGATAAGTAGAATGTCGGGACGTTAGTACATTCGTTTGATCATCACACAGTGCAGTATTACGTATGTTGTACGAATGTTTTCTGATACCTAACCTGATCAGGTTATGCACTGTTTTCAAAGGTAATTCTCCTAACTTTCTCTTTTTATGGCTAAATTAGATCGGTGATGCCTAAACGAAGCAGGTCCGGAAAGGGCTTCGCCACTCCTAAACGGGGTCGGTCCAAGACCAATTTTGGAGGTGGTGGTCGAGGGGCCAGGGGCAGACAAAGCTACAAAGCAGCACCTTCTGAGGTGGGATTTTCTGCTTTCTCAATATTTTAAAAATATTTCATACAGCTCTTGTCACTTTCTTTTCTTTTTTCTTATTTCAGATTGGAGACCTGTCACTTTATGATACCGATGATTCCGACCAAAGTTGTGTCTCAGATGTCTCTGACAACTCCGATGCATTCAGAACAGCACTTTTATCACCTATTCACTCGGAGGGTGATGAGGTATAGTTCAGTGTCTATCTCTTGCACTTCCAAAATTGATATTTATTTTCGATTAAATTCACTTTATTCAATAAAATTTAATGTATGTGCAGGACTCAAGAATGTCGAACACCAGTGAGCAGTCTTTTCCGGATCTGGATGATGCAAATGTTTTTCGAGTGCCTTTTGTGCCCTCTCCATCACCAACCCCATCAACATCAAGAACACCATCACCAAATCCACCATCACCAACACCAGGAGAAATCTTGCCAGATAATGTGACAAATGTGAGTGTTTTTCTTTCATTATTGTGGGAATGCAATAATGTCTTTGAGTAATTTTTTAAAATTTTCTTTCTTAATTTCAGGCCCACATAGAACTTACTTCTAAAGTTCTTCTTATGTTAAAAGCAGTGCTGCCAGAACACTGGATTGCTTTTGCTGACCAAAATGGTTTCCATGTTGTGATGCTTTCACGAGGAGACATCAAAGCTATACAAAGGAACATTTATGTCAAGTTTGATGGCTCCATGGACATAACTGTTCACCGTCGCAAGCTACCAGAGGAACTGCTCTCTGAAATTAAGAAACAAGGTGGACCCTGCGTGCCCTTATTTGAAAACTCAGTTGGAAGTTTTGTGGACAAAATTGCAGCCACAGTTGTATTTGTCAGAAGTTTGGAAATCTGTAGTGGGGCTCAGTATGTGGATTATAAGCAGTTCTGGCTTGATGACGCCTTTGGAAATTTAGATAGCAACCCTTATGATGAGACCAGATATGAAGAAACTTTCCGAGGTCATAAGTGTGATATGCTGATAGATATTAGGAAATGGATCTGCAAGGATTGCCACAGATGTTTGGAACGCTTCAAGAGAAGGCGCCAGGAATCTGAGGATGTGAATCCAAGTGTGCCAAACAAATATCGTTCCAAGAAAGAAATGCTTCGCAAAATGAAAGAACAGCAGCGATTAATTAAAAACTCTAGAGCTCAAACTGAAAGATTACGGCAACTTTTCCTGCTGTCTTTACAGACAAAGGGTGTTGGACTAGACCAGTCTCTAGAAGAACAACTTTTAGAAATTTTAAGGAATTCTAAACTGACCCCTGTGCAGCAGATGTTTCTTCATATGCAGTTTCAAGCAAATAATATGGATAACAAAAAACTAATAAGATGGCACCCAACACTAATTAGGTTTGCATTGCTTATCAAGTCCAATTCTTCCAGTACTTATTCATCAATGAAAGACACGGGTATGATAGCCCTTCCATCTGAGAGGACATTGTTTGACTACAGCCACACCATGCCAACAGGTGAAGGATGCATACCAGAAAAATTTGACAGAATTGCCAAAGAAGTAGAAAAGTATCCAGAAAAATATAAGAAAGAGCACACTCTCATTTTTGATGAAATTCATATTTCTCAAAAATTAGTGTACATCAAGTCTACGGGGCTGCTGGTTGGATATGTAAATTTGAATGAGGTTGAAGAGGAAATGAAAAACCTTTGTGATTTTGTAATGGGGAACAAGAAAACAGATGAGAATCCTGTTGCTTCAAAAATACTTGCGTTCATGGTCAAAGGTGTTTGCACCAAAGTGAAAGACGTTATTGCTTCATACACAACTGATGTACTAACTAAGGAAGATTTGTATGACCGTGTATGGGAAGTAATTCAAAAATGTGAACTTGCAGGCATAAAAATACTAGCTCTAGTTTGTGATGGCTGTGCAGTTAACAGATCTTTCTTTCAAATGCATACACCTAAAACTATACTTCCCAGTGGGCTTGTTTGTGATACTGTGAATTTGTGTGCACCTGACCGTACTTTACATTTTATTTCAGATGTTCCTCATCTGCTCAAGACTATTCGCAATTCATTTTCAAAGTCTGGAGTACACCCCAAGTGCAAGCGGAAACTAACTAAAGGTGGTCAAGTTATTGCTTGGAAGACAATTGAACGTCTTTTCTTAGAAGACCATGAAAATACTTGGAGGGCGTCACACAAGTTGAACCCTCAAAATGTTTATTTGAACAGTTACACCTGCATGAAGGTATTGTATGCTGCACAAGTAATGAGCAACACAGTGGGGATGGACCTCAAAGAAAGGGATTGGCCAAATACATCAGAAACAATTGACTTCATCCTCAGAGTCAACCAGTGGTTTGATTTGTTGAATGGTGCCCACACATTGCATGGAAAAATAACTGCAAATCCACGCTTGGGCCCCTACCGAGCTGAAAATAAAGACCAAAGGTTTGAAGAATTGAGAGGGTTTGTTCAATATTTGAAGGATTGGCAGTCTGAAGTCAATGCTTTGCCCCTTAAAGAAAGTATTAAAAATACTATGTTGTTAGCCAAACCCACAATTGAAGGTGTTGAAATTACTGTGTACGGTTTCATTGGTGCTGTTGAATATATGCTGGATAAGGAAAATGGAGCAGGAGCTGATTATGTCAATGCTCGCACCTTCTGCCAGGATGCCATTGAACAGTATTTTGGAAAACAGCGTGCTGCCTTGGGTGGCAAGCAGAATCCTAATGTCGCAGAGTACCTTCGGACGGATGACAAGATAAGAGTTCACAGGGACATGAATGTGAGGAAGCGTTCTGGAAACATTCAAGCAGTAAATGAAGATATGCAACTTGATGAAGAAAAGCTCACCAAAAGGAAACGCTCCTCAGGATTAGCAGGGTCATACAGAAACCACAGTGCCAATCTTAAGAAGTTCAAAGAATAAGAATATGTGTTGGTTAAAATTTTTGGTGATGAATCTCAGGGTGCAACAATTGTGATGTAAATTTCTTCAAGTTTGAGAAATAAAAAAAATTTGTAGAAGGTTTTAGTTTTAATAAGGATTGACTCATGGTATGCAAAGCCAAAAAAATTATCAAAAATATAAGTCTTATTGCAACACAGACATAGATATTAACAATAGAGAAACATCTAAAAAAAAACTAGACAAATATAAATTATGCAATGCAATGCTGTTTAGACAAAAAAGAAAACATTTTAAAAGTAATCAACAATTTTAAAATATTACAATATTTAATTTTACTTCAAAACTCTAGCACGGTGACTAACAGAAATTGAGCCTTTATTCCCTTTGCCTTTCTTCCACATTTCATTCATCCTCCGCCTCAAAACTCCAACCCCATAAGTATTTGTGAGAGTGCGAATGACTTTCACCATGAAAGAGAAGGAATGATCTTCTTCAAGTGTAGATCCAACAATCATATCCCACTTAAATAAAATTTCAGGAGAATTAACAACTCTGTCCATCACTGCTTCGTGTCCAATGCTCCCATCTTTCAATTCCATTTGTTGCAAAAGTTTTGCCACATCCAAAAAGAAATGAAAGGCATTCTCATTAACAAAAAAAAGGGACCTCCTATTTAATGTCTTTGTCCAATATGCTTTATCCTTCTTCTCTGCGACAGTGGGTGGAGCTACTACAAATCGATTCATTATGGTATTCTTTATCATTTGGAGCTTCTTGTTCCTGGGGTGTCGACTTGCATGTCTGAAATGTGACCGCACACAAGACCCAGAAACATAATGAACAAGCTTATGCGCTTTCCTTGAATCAAAGTCATCCTTGGAGCGTTTTTTCCTTTCACCTTCCTGGGTCTCAAGACGGCCAGTCATGCTTCTAAAAGTAAAAAGGAGAGCGGTGTTTCCCACCTTTTGCATAAATATCATCAGGAAGGGATAAACCACTTCAACTATAGCAATATCTACTTTAAATAGGGCATCAAGGAACTCATCACGCTTCTCTTTGTCCGATAACACTTTGCTGATATTCTGCTGCACCTGGTGCCGCAGGCCAGATGCAAATGCTTTACCTGTTGGCTTCTTTTTCCCCTTCTCATGCTGGATCCCAAAATTTTCACAAACTTCATCACAAATCACTTTTGAAAATGTTTCCCATTCTGAAGATTCTTGTTTCTTCAACAGTTTGTCAACAAAGTCACCGAAGGCAGCTCCAAACTTCCCTCCAGCCCGATCAGCGGCAATCTTTTGAAGAATGTTGGAACGACATTCTTGTAAGCAATATGCATTTAGTTCATTCAAATTGGGTTGTTTGGCAGCAAGATCTGAGCAGAAGGAAGATAACATGGTTTGTTAAGAACCACAAATATGAAATACTTTACTGAAAAAGGGCAAGTATATTAACCTTTCCACTTGTGTGCAAGGATGTGGTTGTTCAGTCCAGGCATGGTCTTTAGGCCCTGATGGCACACAGGGCATCTACCAATAATCGCTGCAGGTGGCTTAGGCGCTTTGAACTCTGATGTTTTAGTTTGTATGGACTTAGAATGGGCCTGCCGCCGTTTGCTCCTTGTAGGTTTTGTTTTGGTCGGAGTTGACGTCGAACCTGGCTCCGATGCAAAAGAGGCAGACTCCAAATCAAAAGAGTCTTCAACAAGTGAAGTTTCAGTCACTGCGGTTTCATTCAAACTGATTTCCTGGAGAATTGAGAGCAAATTAACAAAGTTCGTTAGCTGCTAGCGGACGGTACACAAACCGCATGTTTACTTTTGGTTATACCGCTACATTACCTTCGTAGCATCAGGGTTATCTGCCTCATAACTCGCGTCCAAGTCATCGTCAAACTCTGTATCCGACATTGTACAGATTTAACACCTTCTAAATTAATAAATTTTTGTCGAAAAATAATTGTTAGCGTGCGACGGCACAAGCAACCATTTTGAAAGTCGCACCACACCCAGCTGCGACGCTAGCGCCTCTAGCGGCAGAACCTGGCGGATCCGTTCCGAGTCGGCTAGAAGGCGCTTCACGGACCAGGGGGGAGGGTCGTCTTATTGCCCCCTAAGCGTGTTTTATTGTATCTCATTTAAATTGTGCGATGTTGCGGTGAGGTTTGAAGCAAATGTCGATTAGAATGGACCTTCAGGAGTAAGTAGGCGCTTGACTTTTGTTGAAACTCGCAGTACTTTGGTAGGAGTATCATTCGCAAGATACGGGGACGGGGTTCAGGCCGCCAGCCGTTTCCACTCCAGTTAAAATTGGTACTCACAAGCTGTGCCCCACCTTCCCTTACTGTCTACTACAAATGCATACTTGGCCGAGGAAACATGTGTGCACTAGATGTTTACAAGCATTTGCGAAGCATGGATTCAACTCTCGATCTAATAATTGTTTCTTCTCTGTTTCAAATATCCACTTATTACCTTGAGTTCTCCTGACTTGCTCCGCACCCGGCCGAAAATTCGAGTTGCCTGTAGCACATGCCACGGGGGCAATGGATACATCGAGGCCGTTTCCTTCGACATCTGGTTGCTGCAAGTAAAGGAAACCAAGAGGACATGGCGCACAGCCATGTCAATATTGAACACTCCTACACTGTTATTCAACGAATGTGACGTCATATTCGTTCGAATGTGAATTTTGTCACGCTCGTTTGAATACGATGTCACATTTGTTTGATCGTGACACGGCCGTTAAATAAGGGTGTCACATTCGTTTGAACGTGCGTTAACATTCAAACGAATGTGACGTCATGTTCAAACGAACGTAACAAAATTCACATTAGAGCGAATATGACATCACATTCGTTGAATAACAGTGTAAGTATGGGGGAGCCCGGTCAGTAAGCACACGGATCGCAAGCTTCTCAAGTTTTGAGATGAATGGTAGTGGCACTTGTGTGCCAAATTTCAGCACCGCTACTCAGAAGAATAAAAAAGTTGAGGGGGAGGAGGCCTCTAATCACGACCGTGTCGATTGCTAACCAATAAGATCCTTAGAATAGAAGACGGTTTTCACTCACATTTCCCTCAGGAGCCCCTTTGCGTACACACTAAATTACTATGTACTATTTTGTGCATAACCTTTGCACAAAGTTGTGCATGCGTTTCAATATGCACGAATTTTATGCGCTGCAAAGCACACTTTCGTGCGTAGTTTCACACAAATTCGTACATTTCAAAACGCATGCACAATTTTGTGCGAATCTTGCGCACAAAAAAGTACATAGTAATTTAGTGTGTAAATATGGGTGTGGATCCGAACCATGCCCCTCCCCCCTTATATTCGAATCTTCAACTCTACGTTTTCCAAACTTCCAATTGTTCACTGAAACTGGTGACGCTCGAGGGTGCATCCTCGACCGTAAATATTATTTCTTTCTTACCTCTGCGCGGACTCCACGAGAAAGAAACTATCCCCCTCGGGCCCGTGGCTCGTGCGTTTGACCGACTACTGGCCAGTGAAATCGATCTTACACGTTGGTACGCCCCACCCTACGTCCAAAGCCCTCGAAGCCCATCATTGCTTCGGGGGCGGAGGCAACTGCCACGCGTGGAGACGATATGGCAAGGAAAGGGACATGTGTGCGCAACAAATATTTCATGAAACTAGTTGCTGAGCGTGTGATAAGTCTCGTTCTCGTCCCACAGCAGCCTGGAATCCCGGACGCGAAGGCGACAGCTCTCGGCTCGGCTTCAGCGGTCACGGAAAGGATCCTCGACGTGTTCTCGGCCCATAACCTGTGATAAGTCATGTGATATCAGTGCATGGAGCCGGATAAATCAAGTTGACAAAGTCTGGCGCATAGGCTAAGTGAAAGCTTGGGACACAGGAAGATTAAGTAACAGCCAATAATGAATGAACTAGCTTTTGGCAGGCTAGGCTTCTTTGCTAGACATCCGTAAACAAATCTGCGTGATCGAAAGTCGAAACAGGATTCGGTTCTTTGATCTGGGCTAGGAGGCTCCGCCCCCCAAACCCCCAATTGACGTACGGTCTCAGTAGCTTAGTTGCAGGGGTGTAGGAACGTTTTCCAGCCAGGAGGGGGCATCCTCTGTGGTGCCCCTCTTTGGCCGACATATGCCCTGCCTTCCTCGAGGATCAGGTGGCTTGAAAACACGTTAAACGGACGTTCACTGATGCTTTTAAAGAAAAAGCTCCTAGGTGTTGGTGACACCACATGATGCAGAAATACTACTTCTCCCATTTTATTTCTGTCTTGATTTCCGTCTTTCTTACCTCGTTCTTGGGCTCTCAGTGCCCTCGTCTTCGCCAACGTATTAGCTCTTCGTTTTGGTGTTAACTGTTGTCGTTTTCTGTCCTTTCTCCGCTTCGACGACATCGTTTCCGAAGTTTTGATCTCCGGTTTGATCACTTAAAACTGTGTTTCCTCCTTCTTCTTTCTTCTTCACCGTCGCAAAACACCACCTCGAGCGGGCCCATGCGACGAAAATTGCCCCTAAAATCTGAACCATGGATATTTTGACCTAAAAATTTTGGGCTTTAGTAAGATTTTCAACGACTTTATTGGCCCAAGAAATGGAGGAAATCATCATCGGTCGTGTACCGCGGTCTTTTCTTATGAAATACTTGCGTATTTGCCGAGGCATCGGTTCAGACCCATGAGAACGGGCAAGTTCCATGATAAGGCAGCTTGGAAATCTCTTTCACCAGGAAACTCACCGCCCATCATGGAGTTGAAGTCCATTGGGGAAGAGAGAAAAGAACACCTGTATGCAGCAGATACATTCACCGTCAGGTACGAGAACAGGTATCCCTCGATCGATCTTTCCCAGAATTTTAAGTCCTTATTTTGACTTTTTCTGAAGCGGACTCGTTTAGCCACCCGCACCTTATTGAGCGTGTGCCCAGCGCCTGGGAGGTGGGCACCATCAGGCGCTTGCCGCGCTCGGCAGCTGGTTTGGTGGCCTGCCCTCCCGGCGCTCCAGCCGGCCGGCATGGACTTGCAGAGCAGCTCCGCTCCGCGCTGGCGTTTGTCGTCGGGGGGAACTATCCAGAAATGTGCTCGGGTGCTCGGCAATTTCGTCCAGAGGGGTGGACAGAGAGAGAGAGAGAGAGAGAGAGAGAGAGAGAGAGAAAGAGAGAGAGAGACAGACAGACAGACAACAGAGCGGGAGAAAAAAGTGACACTGAGTTATGTCAAGACAGGAAAGGTGCAATTGACTGTGCCGCACCTCTTAAAGGCAAAATTTCTAAATGCAAAATTTGTTTATGGTCTGTCCATATTTCTCAACAAGAACACTTAATGGAATGTTCTGTATGTTTTATTCAGACCTGGGCGAATTGAGCATTTTTAAGGGTCAAAATGTGCTCTGGAACTTTCATAATATCCAATGAAATGTTTTGTTTGTTTTTCAGAACAATTGTACAAATTGAGCTTTCATAAGGGTTTAATGTTCTCTGAAATCTACACAAGATATCCACAGGTACGTAAATTACTTAACTAACCGGAATGAATTAAATCGCATGCTGATCACATACTGGAACATAAGCATACCCGCGCTCCAACTGGCACAAGTCATAAACGCAGTAACAATTGCATACATGGGATGTACAACATTTGTTCTGCTCCAGGCGCGGGCAACAGCTGCTGCGTAAGCGGAAACCTCCTTATCTCTAATGCACTAGATGCATGCTCCTGTTAACGTGTAAATGCCGTGTGTGTTCTTGTTATTATTGTTGCATACATGGCATGCTTTCCCCAGTCAAAGCGTGACCGAAGGTACACTCTCAGAACAAATGTCGTTGAATCAACAACAAAATGTTGATAGATTTTTATTAAAAAAAAAAATAAAGTGTCAAAAAAACAGGCCGTCTCTGTTTTGCTTCAACAACATAGTGTTGGTGATGAAATAATTGTACGTTAGGGTGTGAGAGCTCCATCTTCGCGGCCATTGGTCATCCTCAGTATTATTCGGTGATACTTAAAAAAAAATTAATTTTCATGTCAACGAGCTATTTCATCGCCAAACCTTCACCCGACAACAAAAGGTTGTTAGACCTACGACAGTATTTTGTTAACAATGTAGGTCGTTACTTGAAAAGTAGGTTGTTTAAGTAAAGAAAGTTGTTTGATGACATCAAGTAACAAGAATTTGTCTTTTATTTAACGGAATTGTTTGTTGAATTTCTTCGTCATAACCACATGTGTTGTCGAAATGACTGCAATATTTTGTTAACAACTTGCATCGTTAGGACCAAAGTCGCAGATTCAACAAGGTATTTTTAACAGAGTAAGTCACAAAGTACAAACATCCCTTCATTCTTCCGCAGCTCAAGATATTCGTTCTTCAGCTTTACTAGCGTCCAGTCGCCGTCCAGATGATGACACCCATAAAGTTTAACCTGTACCTATTCGCCAGTGTAGGTAGAATGATCTCTCCGAATTAAAACAATTCGAATTTTGTGTTAAGGACACTTTGACCGAACTAAGACAAATAGCTTGCGTCAACACTATTCCAAATTTAGACTTTATTTTCCAAAGAAAAATTGTTCAGCATGGCCCTAAATAGACTGATCACACTAAAAATGAATCGGCGTGACTTTGTGCTGTTTTAGGGGCGTGAATAATGTGTCACGCCTAAAAACGGAATGACAGAAAACACTGGTAAAACTAAGGCGTAGTATTACGCCCTTCGTGAAGCGTACAGTTTGTACGCCCTTGTTGAAGCGTACTAGAGCTTATGCGCTCCTTTCCTCCTATCTAAATGCATGAGGGGATTTCCTTGAAGCGTAGTTGTACGCTTCAAAAAGGGCGTAGAGTCTTCAAGCGTAGTTGTAGGCTTGAATAAAGCGTAGAACTACGCTTTAGTTTTACCAGTGAAGTCATGCCAAATATCGGCGTGACTCAAAGATTCACGCCATTTGCGTGAATTTCATGTCATGCCGGTTTCTCATTAAACGCATTGTCATTCACTCACGCCGAATGACGGCGAGATTCTCATGTCATGCTGATTTTCGGCGTGAATTTTCTGTCCCACCAATTTTCGGCGTGACTGTGTCCGACCATTACATTTTCAGTGCATTTCTTGAGTTGTATTTTATTTCTGACATCCGGAGATTTGTAAACCTACCTTCTAGAGTGAAAGTGTCCTCCTGCTCTAGGTGGTTAGGGCCTGCACCTTATGCTGGATATTGGGATTAAATCCTTGTTTTAACTGTGTGGAATCTCTATTCACAGGCAGCTGCCACCATCGTCGATTACATGGCTGCTTTAGTTTCCTTCGAATGATCGTTTGACGTTCGCCAATGTGGAGGAGAGCATGAAAACTCGCCGGTCGAAGCTATTAGGCAGGTCCAGGTCAACTTGATCGAGGTTTGGTGGTACATTAAACGACCAATTCTTGTTACTTGATGTTAACAATAGATTATCGTTACTTGAACAACCTAGTTTTCAACAATATTTTGTCATTATTTGAACGACCTACATTGATAACCAAATATTGTTGTAGCTCTAACAACGTTGAAGGTTAAAAGTTTGTCGATGAAATAGCTCATTGACATGACAATTAAAGTTTGGTCAATATCACCGAGTAATACTGAGGATGACCAGATGGCCGCGAAGATGGCGCTCTCACAGCCTAGCGTACAATTATTTCATCACCAAAATTTTGTTGTTGAATCAATAAAAGAGCCGGCCTGTTATTTTAACAATACAATTCTTAAAAAAATAAAAAATTAATCAACATGTTGTTGTTGATTCGACATTTGTTCTGAGAGTGAAGTGTGTGTTTATTTCAGCGAACATGCTGAAGAGTCCCCATAAAGCAAGTCCGAAGCGGAATAAGGCTCAACATCCTAAGCAAGCATTTGATCGAGCTTTTGTAGATGAGTGCAGGAATGAAAAAGACCTTTAAAAGGTTCTCATAGATGTGGATACATAGAAACCATTTTTAACAGTGTATGCTCCTGTTATTTATTGCATACATCACACACTTCGATTTGTTGACCACACAAACGATTTGAGTTCGGTCTGAGACATTAATTGCATTTATGAAATCAAACCCCTTGCATCCTTTTTCCGGCGAAAAGGAAGGCGATGGTAACAATTCACGGACGTGCGAGGGTAGAGGTGGTTCAGCGGTCGGCGCGCCCTACTAGGTGAAGGCACCCAACGCGGTCAACGTCGTCGGCTCATTCGCACGGCAAGTGATGCTGCGGCTGAAGATGCAAAACACCGAGGCCCCGAGGCCCCCTCCAGTCCAGTTCCTGTCGCCTGGTTCCGACGGCACGTTCCATCGCTCTGTCTCCGTCGCACGCACGGGGCGCTCCGCACGGGTGCGACAGAGAGCGGCGCCGCTCCTTGAGGTGGCTGGTCAGCGGCGATGACGCACTCGGCGCCTTGTTTTGCAGCTTTATTTTCTCACAGTGCGCGTCCAGCCAGTCGGGCGGCGCACACGCGAGGTGCCGGGAGTCCGCAGCGGCAGACATGGGCAGCGCCGCGTGCCGCGCCGAACATTGCGCGCGGTTCACGTCGTGAAGTGCGTCAAGTCTGGGAACCCCGGCCAGGATGGGGCTGTCCGGATGGTGAGTAGAGGCGAAGGGACCGCCAGCTGCTGCCAGGCGCGGATTCAGGATTTTCCGAAAGTGCCGGGACCCAAATGGAAGACGATCGATTGTGACCCAACCTGTCAAGTTGCAAGAGGCGGGAAGGGCGGTTTTCTACTCACTAACAGGTGGCTTATCTAGAACCCTAAAGGGGTGTTGGTCGTGGTGGTGTTGGTGGGATTGGGGGGGAGGGGAGACCTTCACGGCAAAAACGGCTCCTGGCTTTCCCACACTGAAAATTTAATGGAAAGATTTTGCGCCAAAATGTGGCGAGACAAAAAGTCTTGCCAAGTTTTGGTCGGACCTGAATATCTCGCCAAGACTTGGTCAGACAAAAATGTCTCGCCACAAAATGGTGAGACTTTTTATCTGACCGCGCTACAGGCCGCATGGACCGTGTTGACTGGGTTCAAAAGTCTTACCGCATTGCGGTCAGACACAAAAGTCTCGTCATTTTGTGGCGAAACATTTTTGTCTGACCAAATTTTGGTGAGACTTCGACGTCTCACCAAAAATGGGCAAGATATTTTGTCTCGCCTCTGGAGTGGCGAGAAGTCTGAACTTTGGATTTACAGTGCAGGAACGCCCCATGAACTCTCCAGAAAATCGCCCATGTCTTACCAAAGGTTACTTAGGAAAACCAGGAGCCGTTATTGCCGTGATTTTATCCACATCCGTCGGTGATAAAATTTTGTGTCCACCAGGTGATACAAATTGTCCGGTGCCTATTTTAAGTTGACATTTCAGTGGACACAACATTGTACTACCACCGACGAGTGTGCTGAAAATTCCATCATTCATGGGACATGAAAGTCCTATGACATTAAGAGGGTACCTCTGCTGTCCTAACATGAGGTGTTGATGCGATTTTTTTTTTCAGCTGGTTGGTCCTGGCGCTGGCGACCACTGCCGTCGCACGCAGCGGCCCCGGCCCCCTCATGCCGCCAGCGTCGCCCTGCCCGCTGGTGTTCCGGTACGAGCCCAGCCCCTCGGCCGCCACCGGCTGGGTCGGGGTGGTGCGCCTGCTCGCGCCTCCCAAGTGAGTTTAACTTTGGAAATGCAGCAGTTCCGCCCAAATTGAACTATCTTGGGCATGCAATAAAATGGAAAGGAGAAACCACTCCGTGTACAGGTGGAAAAGCGGACAGTTTTGTAACTGCCAAAGGATGTAGGGCAAGGGGAAATATGCTCAAAAAAATTATACACTGAAATTCAAATTCATTAAACTCCCTAAAAATTCATTGGAATTCATCGAAATTTATGTGAAAATTTGCTGAAATTCATCGAAATTCATGCGAAAATTTAGTGGAATTCTTCGATTTACGCTAAATTTTCTCGAAAGTCGCATGAAATTTACTGCAATTCATTGAAATTCGCCGCAATTCATTGAAATTCACCGCAATTCATTGAAATTCACCGCAATTCATTGAAATTCTTCAAAATTCATGAAAAGATACACTGAAATTCAAGCCTATTTCCCCTTGATGTAGGATCACATTCTTTTTTAAAATAGTTATGCCAACATCACAACCCTGGCTCTAGTTGATTTTTTCTTTTAAATTTTATTCAAGTTTGTGAAGCATGGCTTTAAAACCACAATAGGGAAACATACTAGTTCTGTTCCCCCGGAAACGGGGCACGTTTATTACGTACCGACAAACGATTATTTCGTCCGCAAACAAGCCCGACAATTATCCCCTTTACCTTGGATCTCGCTGCGCAGGTTCTCGGCGCTGCACCTGAGCGTCCACTTCGCCGCCGGGCAGCACCTGCCGGGGGAGCCGGGCACGCTGTCGCTGCGCGGCGGCGTGGCGGCGGCGCGCCCCCTCATCCGTGCCACGCAGCAGGGCCGCCGCCACGCCGTCGAGTTCGTGGCCGAGTTCCCCTGCGCCACGGTGGTGGTGCCCACCCTGCTCAACGTCACCGCCAACGGACGAGTCTTCTGCTCCGCCGCGGCAGGTAAGACTTGGAAGCGAAAATCCAAATTAAGTTTCATTGCAAGAATGAATTTCTACGAGTTTTACCACGCTTTGACGAGATAATGGCTCAAGTTGTGTGACGAGCATTTCTCCGGGTGCTCTCGAGGTCTGGTCCCTTGAGTGTTCTGGAAACTCAGTAGGGTGCATGTCACGCACCACCTGGGAGTAAAACTCAAAGCACGCTCCAGCCCGAAGCATGACCTGGATCATGGCCTGAAGCATACCTGTCATGCATGCTTCTATGCGTTCTCCAGGATAAGACCAGCGGGTGGAAACTCAGTTGCCAAAATGAGCATGCAGAGGTACTTTGTACACGCTAGATCTCAGGATCAAAGGGAGCTAGATGAAAGCCGTTGGCACATTTAGAATCCTCACAAAATTTCACGCGCCGAAGGTTGGGGAAATAATTGGTAATTTTTTCATGGGAATGAAAAATATAAGGCAAAATAACGCTTCGAAACAAGGATCGAAATATACGCATTGTCGCGGAAATAGCTGTTTTGTGTTCCTTATTGTAAGAGAACGGAAAGACCAATTCCAAATCTGAGCACAGATATGAATTCAGCGTACTTTCGTGTGTGCAAAACACTTTTCGGATTTCCGAAAAGAGAGGTCAGTACCCTTGAAACTTGCGGTCAATCGCAGACTGTTTTGTTAATTTCATGGAAAGCAGTTGCTGCATCACTTGTCTCATTTGCACTGCGACGGTTTACTGTGATAATATAGTTTGATAATATAGTGTTGAAGACTTCATGACAAATTTTTTCACAGGAAATTTTCTCAGGATTCTGAAAGTGGTCAGTGAATTACCCTGCGAGGTCCCGTTCTCCTGCATTAAGGAACACAGTGGAACAATGCGACGTTTTGATCGTTGTTTCAAAGCGTTATTTTACCCTATGTATTACATTCCCATGACAAAATTACCGATTATTTCCTCAACCTTCAGCTTAAAACACAGTCGACGCCACGTAAAATTTTATGAGGATTCCAAATATGCTCGCGGATTTCACCTATCTCTCTTGGATCCTGAGATCTAGCGTGTACAAATAACCTCCGAATGCCTATTTCGGCAACAGAGTTTCCACCCGCTGATAAGACATCCTTTGAGGTTCTCTCTCAGAAGGAGCATGCCATGCACTCTCTTGAGTCTCTTGAGTGTCCAACCCACGCGGTGCTAAGCCAAGTCGATGATTGGTTCAAGAGCCTGCCGACACCAAGAGCACCATCTCTCTGGAGGCGGACCTGGAGACGGGCTTCGACCCAGTGGCGCCGGGCGATGAAGACTTCACGATCGCCGCCGAGGACAGCACGGCCTGGTCCGGCCAGAGCGACCCGCCAGCGCGAGTCTGCACGCCTGCAGCGCCGCCCCAGGATGCCGCCCCCAGCCAGGCAGCCGAGTACACGTCAGTGCAGAGCATCATGGGCAGGGACAGGTAACTAATGGCAATATACACTAATAAAAATTTTGTCGTAATTTAGCGACACAAGTGTCGCTAAGTTTTTTAGCGACATGACACGTCTAGATACAAAAAGCTTGTAGGAGGCAATGTCGTAGGAAGACAAAAGAGTTGTCACGCAACGAATAACTTGTAATTGCCTACAAATAACCCATCATGATCATCAGGTCGTACGTTAACAACCAAGTTGTATGTAAACGATCAATGTTGTATGAAAACGAAAGTTTTGTTGACATGATAATGGAGACACAGCAAGCAAAATTTGATGACATCACTGTGCCATGTTTTGGGCAATGGTTTAGAATCATATTATACCCCTGTTTATCACAATAAAATTAGCCGTCAAAGGAATCTTCAAAGAAATTTGGCTTGCTTTGTCTCAATCATCATGTCAACAAAACTTTCGTTTTCACACAACATTGATCTTTTATATAAGACCTCACCGTAATTAATTCATGCGGCACCTGCCTGTTCTACAACGACACTTGTCATTCCATTCTTGTAACGATATTTGTCTTGTTTTTGTGACATACGATCCATGTTGTTTGTCTACGAAGAGATTGTCAGAAAGTTGTTCGTTTCCCTACGACTGATTTTTAACAGTGTACGGTGAAATTTAAGTTTAAATTTTCGCAACCTCTTGTCTGTGATGGTAACATATACGCGTGTAAGTGACCGCGCGGTCACTTACAATTGTTCTTTAACCTATGTTTAACAAAAATTTCTACCGATCAGGTCAATATACCTATCTGGGGGTCACTCACGAACTTTATAACACGGTTACAAAATAATTCTAATGCCTGTATCTCAGGAACCAGTTATGGGATAGGGTGTGTGTTTGTGTGTGTGTGTGTGCGCGCGCGCGGCCTTATGTATTTATATATTTATTTCGTTCGATGTCACACAAGTATGTTGGGTCCTTTTGAAATGATCTTCTCTAACCGTTTCATGTCCGAAGATCTTACATCTTGTCGTCCCCGAGAATCTCTTCAAAGCCCTTGAAAAGTCTACTTGTCACTAAATTGGCAAGCCGTTTATGAATGCCGAAAATTGGCAAGCTTTCACCTGAAATCTTCATTAGCTTGCCTACATTTGGCGTTTGGGCCGCCTGCAATACCTAATTTTGGCAAGCGGGGGAGTATTTCAGGCCCAGATTTGCCAATTTCAGCATTATAAATGGCTTGCCAATTTTGAGGTAAGCAAACTTCCCACCGGGTTTGTCGGGACTTGCAGTGTTAAAGACTTCCTTTCCCGACTGGAGGTAAATGTTTCATAGCGTAATTAACCGAGACAACTTTAGAGATCAGTTCAAACAGTAGTTCTGATAAAATTTAGGTCCGTTCGCTGCGATCCGTCACAAAAGTTCAAACTTTGAAAAAAGTCACCTGCATTTAAGAGAGCTTGTTTTTTAATTGAGAAAAAAAACGACAAAAAATCAAGAAACGACCAGTAAGATCATTTCCTTGAAGGTCATTTAATATCTTTTAAATCAGACCCAGCGCTTAGAGCATGTTAATTATGACGTTCAATGTAATAGGTCAAATAAAGAAACATATTTTGTACAAATTTGATTGTAAAAATGCACGCAGTCCATCAATGTGCAATACATACATCGTTCTTAAATTGCATAAAGAAATAATATATGTATCTTGTGGTGCTTCAAAGTCAGACAACCGTCGGCTTACGAACCTATTTCTGCTCCAGGGCGCCGTTCCCGAGTCCCTCTGTTATAAATCTGCCTGCCGTGAGTCGGATGCCGCCCAGCCTGCCGGCGTACAGGCCGCCGCCAGTGCCCTCATCCACCTTCATGCCTCGTCAGGAACCGCCCGCACCGCTGCCCCCATCTATCTCTGTGCCTCCTCAAGAACCACCGCCCCCGCTGCCCCCGCAGGAACCACCGCCGCCACCCCCATCCACCCCCATGCGTCCTCGGGAACCACCGCCACCCCCTCCTGATCCAGCAGCGGGGTTTACGCAGCCAAACCCCACCGACGGTAGGTTTGGTTTGTCAACAACGAAAGGAAAGTCTCTTTTCCAGTGTTTCTTTCCTTTCGTATTCAGTTTCGGAAGAAGAGGACAAAGAGTTTCCCGATTTCCAAACACTGCTGTTTAACGAATTTTACATCATATGCGTTCGGATGTGAGTTTTGGCACCGTTCGTTTTGATATGATGTCACATTTGTTTGAGTGTTGATGCACGTTCAAACGAATGTGACATATCCTAACTAAACGGCCATGTTACGTTCCACTGAATGTGACAAACGTGGTGAAATTCACTTTTGAACGAATACATACGACGTCACACTAGTGACATAATAGTGCCCCACCTCACCTCCAGACTTCTTCCTTACAAGTCACTTGGCCCCACGCCCCGCGTCTTAAAACCTGCATTTTTCGAAAACATTTTTTGGGGGGTGGGGGAAAGATATTTGGTGATTATTACTTGTAATTTTTAGTATGAGAAACGACATCCACTGGTTTCGGCAGAGTGTGGGCGTGCGTGGGGGCCCAACCCCTTGGTGACCCGTGGCGCTGCCGCAGCGCGTGGCCGCTGGCCTTGGCTCGTGGCGCTCTTCAAGAAGCTGGGCCGCCGGGACCAGCTGGGACTCAACTTCGAGTGCGGAGCCACGCTCGTGTCCAGGAAGCACGTCATCACAGGTGAGCTGCAGTGCAGGGTAAATGCGATCCTCTCAGTAACCTGCTTTGACGGTTTTGGTGCATCTCAGGGCACAGAGCTCACATTTGCACGAATTCGTGCGTATCCATGCATGAAAATGTGCATTGTTGTGCCGCATGCAGCACACTGCTATTCATCGGGTGTGAAGTCGTATTCGTTAAAATAGGCGGCGTCATTGAGGGCCATATTTCCTCGGTACTCCCACCTGTCGCACTTGGCGCTCCGAATTCGATAAGCTGACCTGCCGGCCTTTTACTGCGCACTTAAAACCTACTTCCAAAGCGTTGCTTTCTTGCTTTTTAGCAAGACGTGGTAGGGTTGGGATTATCAGGTTTTATGTCACATTTTTTATTTCAAATGAAAAATGATGGAGTGGTACACGATTCATGTGTAACTGCGAGGAGTTCATTCGGGTCACTGGTAGTTTTACAAACTCATCCGATCTCCCTCCTCTCTCCTGCCAATGAGTCTGATGAGGTCTTCATTGCAGCGGTTCTTGTCTGCACGCGTCTAACATACGCCTTGTTTTATGCGCTCACGGCAAGCTTTCAATGACGTAAGCTTGAAGTATAGTGCTTCCTTAATAGCTGCAATGCAAATGTGACAGCCGGACGTGACATTGTTTTTAGTGTTCGAAAATTTTCGAGAACTATCTTTTGGGGGAATATTCCCGGGAATTCCCGGAAAGTTCCCACTTGACCGGGAATATTGCTTCATGTAAAACTCATAACTTTGGTAAATGTTTGTATATTTTAGTTCCCTATTTCATACTGTTTTTTTTTTCTTCCTTAAGAAACATTGAAAAAAAATTGGAAGTATTATAACAAAGCCTGTTGTCTTGCATTTATGCAGTTTTGCGTGTAAAAACTAGTAAATATTGTATTTTTTTTTAAATTCCCGAGAAAATTCCCGTTTTGGGGTCTGATTGTGCCGGGCACGCTCCCGGGAATGTAGGGAATCCCCGGGAATACTCTTACCCTTTAGAACACTTTTTTTAAAATGCAGTTGAAACGGTATGAAGTCACGCTGATACATTTTCGATGCCGTAGCAAGCCGGAATCGTTTTCTTAAGGGGAGACCCTCCTGAAAAATCACCCTATTTTGACAAAGTTTGACAAAGTGAGGGATTCTGCATTCATAACCCTTATACTCCCTTATATTCCAGAGTTTTTTGTCCTCTGTCTTCCCTCAAGGGACATTTGGCGCGCGCCTGCATTTTCTTTGTTTTTTTGGTGAAATAAGAGGTAATTTTTAATCCAGAAATTTCTTAAATACATTGGTTTTGTCAGTTTTTTTCGCTTTTTAACATAAAACAATAATCACCATACAGCTGAGTATCATTTTATAGAAAAAAGCATTTTCAGTAGGGTCACCCGGAGGAGTTGAAATTTATCCGGGCCTAACTTAATTCTCCGACCTCGAGTTTTCCTTGTCAAGGACAAGGCAACCCAACCTTGTTAGTCTAGTCTATTGTTGACCGCAGCGGCCCACTGCGTGGAGTCCCGGCGCGGGCGGCCCGTGGACGCGGCGACGCTGGTGGTGTACCTGGGCAAGCACGACCTGCTGTCGTACACGGAGCCCGGCCAGCAGACGGCCGAGGTGGCCTCGCTGCGGCTGCACCCGCAGTACGGCAAGGACTCGGCCTACGCCAACGACATCGCCCTGCTGGTGCTGGCCGACCCCGTGGAGCCCACCAGGCACATCCGGCCTGTCTGCCTCTGGGAGTCTGCGGACACGGACGCCCTCGTCGGCAAGATCGGTGCGGTAAGTTGAATCATTTGTTCACTGTTGAAAATGTATTCCGATATTCAGGGAAGTGTGATGCGGAGCTCCGTCGGAAACTTCCAGAGGCTTGCTTTTTATAAAGATTTATTTTGTACTATCCATTGAGAACTTATTCAGAACTGAAACATTGGAGTTTTCGTAATTTCCCGAAGATAGGAAGCATTTAACCCCACCAATTTCTCTGGGAATTTCCAAATTTTGTTGAAAAGTGTTGTGTTGCGAACCGTACCGGCATTTTTAAGTTAATCTTTTTGCTCATAACTTTCAATGGGTTTTGATCCGTGGCGTGCACTGGTAAAGGGAACTGTAGTTCTGCGCTTGTTATCTCGGCCAAAATAATATGGGCCTGTTTCTTGTTTCCTCCTATTTCAGGTTCCGGGCTGGGGAAAGGACGACAGTGGCGCCATCTCAAACGAGATTCGCGTGGCCAACATGCCTATCGTGTCGCAGGAAACATGCCTGCGATCCAACGTATTCTACCTCTCCTTCACATCAAACACAACGTTTTGTGCCGGATTTCGAAACGGTGAGGCCATATTAAACTTAATGTTTCCAACACACCAAATAGCAATGGGCAATTTTTGTTACGAGTAATGGACAATTTTGTGTCGGCGGAAACGTTTCTATACGTCACCAAATGGAAACAAAGTCATACATAACCCATAGGCAGATTTGTCTACATTTTTTTTTTTGAAGCTTTATTGTGTATACATGAAGCGCTTCAGTGTTTCTAGATATGGACAAATATCTCCGTAACGATCTTAAAAAAAATGTCCGTACAAAAATGTCTTTACACAAAACAAATGTGTCCACAAGCCATGTACTAAATTTGTCCTGAAGATCTGGAAGCAAGATGATGTGTCCGACCTATGGAATAATGAATGAACAGCTAGACAGTTTTGCTTAAAAGCCATGGACAATGTTATTGTGTACATTTGGTAATATTAAAAACGTCTTCACTGTGGTTGCAATGATGTCCCCAGAATTTGCCCGTAGAAGGTTTTGCGTCCAGTTGTGAACAGTTTAATGCCCAACTGTATCCGCAATAATTGTTCTCAGCTTGCTATGGACACCTGAATTGTGCTTGATGCTGCGAACAAATAAATGTCGCTAGATATTTAGTGTGTACCACTCCGCAGTTATGGAACGTTGTTCATGGGCTAGAGGTTTGGTTAAGGTGAATTAAATCCTTAGATTGGACGAGGAGAATCAACCTTAAGGTTAGGTTAGGGGACTCATTACGGGCTCCCGTATACTGATTTGGCGATCCTTTGAGCAGGGACCAGCGTCTGCAACGGGGACTCAGGCGGCGGTCTGTACATCAAGGAACAGGACGACCGCTGGCGCATCCGAGGGATCGTGTCGGTGTCCATGTTCAGCGTCAACGAGCAGAGCTGCGACTCGTACAACTACGCCGTCTTCACGGACGTGTCCAAGTTCCTCCCCTGGCTCTACGAAGAGATGCACTCAACGCGGTCCGTGTGATAAACTGTGCTGGTGAACTGGTGGCATGGAGCACTGCAGTGACAGTGGTTGCCACGGGAAAACCGTGTGAAACGTCCAGACGTAAAGGAAGGACCACTGAAAGACTTTGTTTTGTTATTAATAAAACACGACCAACGTTTGTAGCTCCACGAGTATCTCTTCACATTCAGGAAATTCTCCTCACAGCTGTTTGGGTTTAAAAAGCACCAACCACCCTAAATTGGGCAGAAAACCAGGTGCAGAAACACAAGGAAAATCAAAGGAAAATGTTGTCTTACAAGGAAACTACGGTGGTGGACCGGGGTATAACACTGGGAACCCAAAGACCGTGACGTCATGATCGTGCCGCATTCGTTTGAACGTGTATCATGTCGTGAAAGGTGTCACGTTAAAATGAATGCAGCAAATCCATACGTGACACCTCTCACGACACGAGACACGTCCGCACGAATGAGTTACGATACACGTTAATCTAATGTGACACGATTCATGACACGATACATTAAACGAATGTGACGTCACATATCACTGGTTGTCGGACAAAGGGACCTTAGTCCACATTTTAGTCAATGGTTTTATTTTATTCTCATGGTGCTGGCGAATATTTACCCAGAATGGCGAAAGACTTATGATTCTAAGGTAATTGGGTCGGAAGTTATGGTGTTGTACCAAAACTCGTTTTCTGACAAAACAACTCAAGTCCAGCCGTTTTCTGACAAAACAGCACAAGTCCATCCCTTTTGTGACAAAACACCATATGTCCACCTGTTTTCTGGCGAAAGCACTTTTGTCCAACGTGACGTTTTCTGACTCAAGAGCATACGTCCACACGTTTTTTGACAAAACCACTTAAGTCCATTTGGACTTAAATCGTTAGGACCATAAAACTGGTATGGACTTGTGCTCTTTCGTCAGAAAACGAAGACTGGACTTACATCAAACTGTGATATTCATCCATGAACATCTCGGTAAGAAATGCGATAAACTGGTCATCGAATTGGTACTGTTTTCTGAATACCACGGCATCTTTAACCCGAAATTTCATGGCCATAACTGTAAAAAGAAAGCTTGAAACAAATTAAAAGTGCCTCCTGAAGAAATTACCGAAATGGACTTACGTCCTTTTGTCCGAAAAGCAGTGATAGATTCCGAGTGAAGTGGGCTCGTTGTTAGTAGGCACGCCTAGAAGTAGGCAGCCCATCGGGCGCCGGAAGAGTGGCCTACGTCAAAGGCGCATCTGTTGCCCTGAAGCGGCGCGGACGGCACGCACAATCACCACAGTTGAGTTGATGACAGTTTTGAAGTACCACTCGTTTCAATTGCTGCTTTGGTTTCCCGCTTTCATGCCAAACTGCAATCCTAATTGTGGGAAAGGCCTCACCTTCCCAGTGTTGACCAATAAATGAGCCCAGCTTGGAAAGAATGATCACACTTGTGGAGACATTTTGCTTCGCATTATGCTTGCGCGGAATTCACTGTAATCCCTCAAATTTCATTGGCAGAAATTTGAGCGGAGGACAGCATCCGTCTCGTCCACACTTGCGAGCGCGAAACAAAGGGAATTAACGGTAATGAAAGGAGAACACAAATAAATTTTAAAGCGAAAAATTCGTTTCTTTTATTGACTTGGTTTTGTGGTCAATGTTCAATTATGTCCAGGATGCAGGATGGACTTGACCTTTTCCTTAGCATCGTGGATCTTCTTCTTGGCATTCTGGTAGGCACGCACGAGGCGAGGGTCGGCATGGGTGTTGGGGTCCACCCTGATGCCTGGTTGGGGTTCCGGTTCGGCCTCGCCCACGACCTCGCCTACGACCTCGCCTTCGCCCTCGGCGTTCACGGCCGCCGCCTGTGCGAGAAACCAGTTGAGAAAAGTTTGATTGGGCAGTGAATACATGGCGAAGACAAGGAATCCCTCTCATATTGTATTCAGTTGAGGATCACGCCTTGCGCGGCGCACCATCACGCGTGAGGAGGATCAGGGAGGCGCGACGCCTCCAGAATACAGAATGTGGGTCATTCTACAGAAATGTTACAAATTGATGTCCCTGCCCCCTCGTAACGGTTCGTCCCAGAGAGACGCGGTTTGCACGATGAGATGGTGCCTTTTGTGCTCATAAGTGATCCACTATTTGGTTAGAAAATGTCTGAGGTTTTCAGGTGGCTGTTGTGGCCTCCGACAGGTGCCAAATGTAAACTCCGTAGCTGTTCCGATGCATAGTTCACTAAGTTTGCGCCTCTCGTATATCTAAACGAGACACAGGACTATCGTTCCCGAGGGTTCTATTTGCTAGGGCACTCCCATACTTCAACTTGATCACACTTAAAACACTACAAGGAACTGCTCGTTGTAATACAAAGAAAACGGTGGCTTCGTAGCCTACGAAGAAAATCGTTTGCAATACGAACGATTTTGATTGTAATACAGAGAAAAAATTCTTCGCAGGCTGCGAAGAAGTTCTTTGTAGCCTACAAAGAATTTTCCCTTTGTATTACAAACAAAATCGTTTGTAATACAAACGATTTCCTGCTTGGGCTGCGAAGCCGCCGTTTTCTTTGTATTACAAAGAGCAGTTCTTTGTAGGAATTTATCTGTGATCTTACTGACTTTCATTTAAGGTTTGAAGCTTCGTGCAAGCACAGAATTAACTTTTGTTCAGACATTTTTATTTCCCAATAATTCACGTGTACACGGTAAGGAGTTAAACTCTCCACAAGCCAAACGGGAAGTCGCAGTCTATCTGAGAGCTGCAATGGATTCCGGCCGGATGGAAAAACACTTCTGAACACCAAGTTTGGGCCAATGGATAGCATCAGATTGGTACCCTTGGATAAATCCTTTGTAGCCTACGAAGAACCTCTTCGCAGCCTGTGAAGAATTTTTTCTTTGTATTACAAACAAAATCGTTCGTATTACAAACGATTTCCTTCGTAGGTTGCGAAGCCACCGTTTCCTTTGTATTACAAAGAGAAGTTCTTTGTAGGGTTTAAGTGTGTACGGCTGCAATCCAGGTATTTGCCTCCAAATGTAAACTCCGCAGTCATTTTCCCTCTGATGTTAGGGGGGATTTTCTTTTTTCTCCTCGAAAAGCGTTGCGCTTGGTGTCGTTTTGCATTCTGCATGCCAAAACAAGAAAAACGAGCCCAATACGAACAAAATTGGACAACTTTTAATTATTAACAGTTCAAAACGCGAAATTGTAAGGTTTCTGTAGAATGACCCATATGACAACGAGCCAACCATGGGGGCTAGCTATGCAGCGTACACTACGATTCCATAAGTAAGTTTGCTTACCACTCCAGTCGCACGGCACTCCGTTTTGAACGCAAAATTTGGCATTCTTGGCACAGAGTGCTCTGAGAGTGCCTAAGTTTGCCACCCAGGCCGCTGGAGTGCCAAATATTGACATTTTGTGAGGGCAATCTGGGCACACTAGGCCAAACTATAGCTGACAAAACGGAGCGCCACAATGGAGCGGCAAGGAAACTTACCAATAGAATTGCAGAGTAAGATCACACGCGTGAAACTTCTAGTTACTGCGGTGTATTTGAGGAATTTCTCCTTCACAACGTTATGTCTAGACGTGGTTTCAAATGAATGCCTGCCGCGGTTCGCCGCACGCAAACAGGGTTGTGCCCTGACCAGGTAAGAAGAGTGGGGCACCTAGTAGTGACACAGGGGTCACCTAGCTTCCCTATTGCACTTTGAGACAATTTGTGACAGTGAATCGAAAGGTCTTGTGATGTAGAATCATGTAAAAGTAAGAGTGAGACGTTCAACAAAGTAATTTTGAAACTAAAAGAAAGATGAGAAAAAAGTTGCAAAAAAAATCGCAGATTTTATGACTTTTTGACTAAATGTTATCACGCCATTTATCTAGAAAACGGCTCTGCGGGTCATACTGGCACTTTTAATCAATGATAAGGACCTTTAGTAAGTGGCTTTCGCTAAAACAGCTCTAAAATTCCACTTACCGCGAAGAGCGCGAACAGGGACAGAATAAGGAATAGTCGCATGTTTGCCTCAGACTGATGCGTGCTGTTGCGATTCGCTCTTTATAGCTCTGCTTCGCAGGAGTGTAGCACGAGCTACCACGTCATGCGGGGAGGCACAGGTGCACTAACTTAGAAATTAACACGCTCCAACAGTAAAATTGAAGAAAACGGCAGTAAAAGAGAGTTTCTAAGAACAAAAGTCGAGTGACTAGTCACGCACGCGCTGTATCCGACATAATAAATGACAAGCTTCATAAGCTAAAATCAACGGCGGCACAGCCAGAACGCTGCTTATTGGTAATGTGATCTATGGAAGGAGCTGCCGCTGCTGGACCTGACACCTATCACCACTACTCAACACTCTCAGAACAAATGTCATTGAATCAACAACAAAACGTTGATTAATTTTTAATAAGAAATGTATTGTCAAAACAACAAGCAGGCTCTTTTGTTCATTCAACAACAAAATGCTGCTTATGAAAAAATTGTACGTTGGGCTGTGAGAGCGCCATCTTCGCGGCCATCTGGTCACCTTCAGTATTATTCGGTGATATTTAACAAAAGTTAATTGTCATGTCAATGAGCTATTCCATCGACAAACCTTTAACCGACAGCGAAAGGTTGTTAGAGCTAAAACAATATTAATTTAACAATGTAGGTCGTTAAGAGAAAAGATATTTTGAAAAGTGGGTAACGAAGTAACGAAAATTTATCGTATTTATCAAGTAACAAGAATTTGTCGTTGATTTGACGACATAGTTTGTTGCAATATATTGTTCACAACACGTATCGTTAGAACACATGTCGTAGATTCAGCAAGGATTTTTTTACCAGTGTAAGGCTTGCACCTGCTACTATTGGCGATTGATTCGATTGTTGGTTCCAGCTTGCAGTGCAAACCTGTCTACTAAGAACGCACTTCACAAATGCGTGCTTGGCAAGTATACACTTAGAAATTCATTTTCGTAGATGAAGGTATACGGCGCCAATCATGGAGTTGTGTTTACTTGCCGAGCATGCACTTGGCTTTGCACGCGTTTGTGTGTCCTTGCAAGCTTGCATCTGCAAGTGCTTGCTCTATGACAGTTTGGGTTAAAGTTTGTCAATTATGCTGGTAATGAGATAGACGGGAAGGGCCAAAGTTGCCGGTTTGTATTCCAAGATCCAATTCAGGTAGAGCATCTGTGCTGAAGTCAAATTAGGCTTTGGGGTTCTGCGACGGTTCACACAATTTTTTTCACATACTGTAGTTTTGCCTAATGTGATTTCGCATAAACAGTTTCGCACAATTTATTTCACATAATTTGCTATTTAACATTTTTTATGCTTTACACAATTTTAACACAATTTTTGTGTGAACCGATATGAAAGTTGTCCCTAGTGCACAGCACGGCGTGGAGACGGCGCGGGCAATGCCGCGGGCCGAGTTTATTAAAGGAGGATAGGGGAGAGTGAAATTTGTCATTTTTTGACGCTTTTTCAGCATTTTTGTTTTCTGAAAAAATGGTCACCCTGACTTAAAAATGGACATCATCATTAAATTCTCTATGCCTTTTTATCCCTATACCATTTTTAAGCATGTTTGGTGGCACTTTTGGAATTTTGACACCTGTTGATCCTTTTTTCGACATATACTCTCCCTTGTCTTGTAGCTATATGGACAGTGATCATTGTGAACCGTCACACAAAATTATATATATTACGGTGCCCGAAATCCTGCGCGCCACGTACAAAAAGAGTTACTGAGAAAAACAGGATTAAAGTTTAGGGCCTAACCTAACCTTACGGTGATTGTACAAATTAAAGAAATCCCATGTTGACTTTACAGTTCTGTGGGTCAAAATTTGGTCACGTATGGGTAGACAAAGGGCCAAAGAGTCGAAAAAAAATTTAAAAATTAACCGGACATCGATTGTTTTTACTTTTTATCACTCGCTGTGGTCATTACTTCACCCTGTAGGCTTGTAGCCTTGTAGGCTTTTGGCCTCGTAGTGTTGTAGCCTAGTCTTTTTTCAAGACTTTTCAAGACCTTAAAAATAAAATTGTGTGAATTGGCACTGCAGGTCAAAAGTAATTTGTGTGTAAAAAATTGTGTGAAACTGTCTATGTGAAATAACATTAGGTAAAACTTCAGTATGTGAAAAAAATTGTGTGAACCGTCGTGTTACCCTTCGGCAAGCTGTTTGAAGGGTTCATTGGGGCAATGAGTAGTGCACTACGCGATAAATGGTCGAAGTATACAAGCTGGGGCGCGCCCTTCCGTCGAACCGAGTAGGCACCTCCGCTTTGCTGCGCCGGCTATTCAGTTCGACAGGGGCCGATACCAGCTTGGCCTGCCGGCGGATTCTTCTCAGGCCTTCTTCAGCCCTCGCACCAGACCTGGCTTGGCCCAATCGGAGGCCGTCTCTCGGGCCTTCGGTCCTCGCACACGCCGTGGAGGTAAAGCGCAAACTTATTGATGTAACATCAGGACTGAGGCCCGCTCTTGTGTCCCCACTGTGCCAAAGTTAATGTGCGAAACATGGCCGTTGCACCAATTTTGACAATACATGAAGGCGGGCTCATAGACCCCCCTTCCGACCCCTCTTTGAAAAGGTCTTGCCGAGACCTATCGAAATCTGCAATAAAATTTTTATTCGGTCGACCCCTTTTTTCAAGATGAAGGGTCGAAGTTAATTATGTTAGTAAATTCGGGTCGAGGTAGCCAATTCGCAGTTAAAACTAATGTCAGGGGTAGAAATTGATTTCATTTTCGTCATTAGCACCTTCAAAAACATAAGAAACCATGTAAATATGTCTCTGAAATGTAAAGTCACTAAAAATTTGCACTTTTTCTGCCGTATAGCAATTTTGTCAAAACTCTGCACTATGGCATTCAAAAGTTTATGGGAATGCAAGCCAGTGGCCGCCAAGAGCTTTTTGTTACTGTGTATAATTGTCTTCATCAATCTAGAACATGAATCCAAACTTTCAAAATCAACCTGTACCCCAATTTCTTTTAACTGCTTTGATAACTGCTAAAATTTGATGGATTAATGAAAAAAAAAATCATAACAAATTGAAAGAAAAATTGCACAGTTGTTTTATACTAGTGCAATCTTTACCAGGATCTTCATCGCCAGCACCTCCAGTCACTTCCACAGTAGTTGATGTAACAGACCTGTTGAGCAAAAAATATTACATGCTGCACCTTTGGCACAAAGTTGATATTCAAGCAAATTTTACATTATTTTACTCACCAAAGGTCCCTCTTCCTTGCGCTGTCTGCTCTCTGCAAATTCATCCTCTTTACAGGAGAAGATATGACCCGAGTGATGGACCGAATGGGGAGCTTCTGAGACGGCACAGCCGTTGGTTTCAGGCACAATCTTTTACCTTTACCCACTAAAAATATGGAAAACTGGAATAGTTTCTGCGTACACAAACTACCACACAGAACACATACCCATTGACGCTGCTTAATTGTCTTGATGTAGTCCTCGGGGAGAAAATGCTCGCTACAAACTTGCATTGTGTTTGTGATTGTTTTTCCAGTTTTTATCGCGATCGCCCAGCCCTTTCGTGTCACGGGATTTTTGGGGAAATAATGCAAGTGATTATCTTTGGTCTTCACAACATTGCATTGCGGCACACAGCAGTTGTGCCGCTGTCTGATTTGTTTTTGCTTCTCCATGTGTCAAACCTGACCGAATAAGGATAGTTTTTAACTAAGGAAGACTTCTAATGTAATAATTAAGCATGACAGGCTAAAATACTCACGGAAAACTCTAACAAAATAGCCTAAAACAACAATCAACTCCCACAAGACGCCTGCAGTGGGCCGGCGCCGAGTCAGGTCGGTTACCCTAGTTCGCGGATCGGCCGCTAGGGGCGCGGCGCTGACCGTTGGAAACGCCAATCTCTTTGCAAAATGGGAAATTTTTCGGAGAGTGAAGCTCTTATAAGTATTTCATAGCATGTAAGTAAATTCTGAAAAGGTTTACAGTGGAAAAAAAATAAATTTAATATTTTTGGCGGAGCGATAGCGAAGCCAGTTACTCGAGTGGTGTTGAAAAATTTTGTCTGTCTGTCTGTCTGTCTGCGTGTCTGTCTGTCCGGACTACTCCTCCTGAACGGCTGGGACGATCTGGCTAAGATTTTGCCCGGTGGTAGCTGGCTGATGTTCCCCTTCCTCTTGTCCTTGTCGGGCTCGGGGTGCTAGTGCTGATCGGGTCTGCCTTGAAGTTGGGTGATCTTCTTCTTCCCGGGCTGAGCGCGTCGGCCTAACAGGTGTTGCCTGTCGGTTGCGCACTCTCAGACTCGTGTTGACTTTTTACCTCTTGCCAAAACGTTTTTTGTGCAAACGTAATATGTACTATTTACTCTTTGGCTTTGCACGTTTTCGTTCATTATATTGGGTGTTTATTCCATTACACCTCGCCTTTTGTTAATTTCAATGTCCTTTTTGATTCCTACATTATCTATTGACAATTTCATTTTTAAAACGATCAAAATTGTGCATAACTAAAGAGAAAATAGTACAATTTACGTTTGCTCAAAAAGCTCCAAAAGCAAGAGACTAAAAGTCTGTATGAGACTGAGAGTGCGCGGTTCTTCTACATGCACGTCCTCCTCTGCCGCTTCCCCTCACTGCTACTGGCTTCGTCTCTCTCACTCCAGTCACTGTCGAGGTTGCCGTCCTCCTCCCCAGAGGAATCGTCTTCGTCCGATCCGTCGTCGTCTCCGTCCGATTCTTCACTTTCGCCTTCGTCCCCGTCTCTGAGAGCTAGACATGTCTCTATTCAGGAGCACATCTCTTGAACTGTTAAGAACGGGGAGCCCTTTGTCACTTTTTTGGTGAGAGCTTTCTTGCATGCCGATAGTTTCTTCACATTCTCGCACTCTCAGACCCGTATTGACTTTTTATCTCTTGCCAAAAAGGTTAGGTTAGGCCCACCGACACTAAACCTTACTGGGCTCATGACCCAAGTTTCATATCGATACCTCGAACGGTGTGGCCACGACGGCGTTAGAAAGAGGTCGGTGGCCGCCAAAACGGGAACTTTCTTGTGAATTCAAAAAAAGGCTGAAATTTACGAGGTTTTGAAGAAAGAAAATAAAAATTTGCTAAAAAGTTTAATCTGACTCTTAATAATTACAAAACACTTAGATTTTTTTTTCCAATTTTCTTTAAGAGAAGAACAAACTAGAACCTTAAGTACAAAATAGACTATGAAAACATGAGACATTCGAAAATCATAAGTTTGCGATGGTTAAATATGTGTGGTAATTTTAGAAAGTTTCGGATTAGAGGTCAGGCGCAGCGCACTCCATAGCCCCGCAGCGACTGAGGCAGCATTTGTTCGGCCCGTCGCAGTCGAAGTCGCCCCTGCAGCGCGTGCTGCACATCCAGCCGCCCTCCACCACGGCGGGGCAGCGGCCGGGCTTCGGGCAGCACTCTGGGGAGATTGAAACACAGTCAACACAGGGCACAAACCGTTCCTGGCTTGCAGCAAAGACGGAGGTGATTTACAGGGATTTCCTCTTCTGCAAGTAGAGGGGTCCTATTCAAAAGATCTTATCTGGGCGTTTCCGTATAAAGATTCTTAAATGAAACGCAAGCGAATTTCACAAAGTTTGTTCATTTTTCGGATAAGAGAGTAATGGAAGATATTTCTACAAGAACTACTAGTTTCTTTGATTTTTTTTTTATCTACTTAATTACTTTTTTGTGCATAACCTTTGCACAAAGTTGTGCATGCAGGAATTTTAAGCGCTACAACGCACACTTTCGTGCTTAGTTACGCACAAATTCGTGCATTTTAAAACGCATGCACAATTTTGTGCGAATCTTGCGCACCAAAAAGTACATAGTAACTTTGTGTGTGAATGAAACCACTAATCATTTTGATTTGTAGCTATCTCAAGTGATAAAACTCAGCGAAATTCGCTTGCCTTTCAAATAAGAATCTTTATTAGATTAGATCTTTTGAATATGACCCCTTGAAGTGTGTACCATGCGAGCACTTCAAGAAGTCAACCACAAGAAGAGAAGTATGTGCTTGACAGGCATGCAGTAAAGAAGTGCATGCTTTGTGGCTGACTATAGAGAACATCTGTGTGCCCCACCTGGTCCTTGACCCTGGTCTCGTTGTCCTTTCCGCACGCTTGTGACAGGCCGCACGCAAGCCGTGCCCCCACACACGGTGTCGCAGCACAGGAGGGCGCCGGGGCACTCAATATGATCCTGCAAGAACAAAAAATTATGAAAGCACCAGGCAGGTGCAGTGCACACTAAATTACTTCAGTATGTAGTTTTTTTTTTTTCTGCAGAGCTTTGCACGTTTCAAAATGCACGAATTCGTGCATACGTCAGCACGAAACAAAACATTGGCATGCAGCACCTTGTGCTTTGTTGTGCGCAGTCGTACTTTTTACGCGCATGCTTAATTTAAAGCAATCCAATGCACAAAAAATCCACATTGTAATTGTGTAAACCAGAACAATGTGTGGTGGCGATGAGTTTTAATCGCATGTCCTTCGCTCAGAACGGTGTAAGTGAAGGCCTGTGTTTGGCAGAAGCACATTTTGGACACGTGGGAGGTGCCTTCCTACGCGCAACAGGCGTCTTATTTGGGTGTATGCACAACACTCCACGTCAGGCTCCACGATGACTGACACTCAGTTCCGACAATCCGCGCGCCCATAGCCGCACCTTCCGGGATCTCCGCTCTTAAATATTTCCGAAGGAAGTAAGCATCTACAGACGAAAGAAAATTGGGGCCAGAGGAGCATGGGCAAATTCTGTACAAAGCTCAGAGATAAGGACAAGCAACGGGGCATTCGAGAGCCGATAGGAAGTGGGTGCGAGGTTGACCATTCACCGCGATTCCGTTCCGTTTTTCTCAAATTGCCTCCGGAATGTCTTGTTTTTATGAGTCAAGGGGGGAAATGAATAATAGCCGAACGTTAACTGAATCGATCCGAAATGCACACAAAATCAACCACAGAACAGTCCACAGTTGATTAAAATGATGCGATACGCGGGCCTGCATGGCCTTGGCCTGAAGGCGGAAAATTTGCAAATTGGCAATTTTTGACCCGAAATCTTTTATACGCTGGACATTATTTGGCGTTTTGGCCGCCTATAGAGCCAAATTTTGGCAATCTGGGGGCCCGTGGGGGACACGAGGGCATGTATTGCCTTAAGGTGACGGTACTTGGCGTTCGTTTTCCTACCTGACATGTGGGCTTGCATTGCCTTAAGGCAACGGCTGGCGGGCAGGAACCGGACATGTAGGCGGCACGCACGGGGACGACCAGGAGGCAGCACAGCGCCAGCCCGACGTTCATTTTGGAATCGGAAAGCTGCAACACGAATGGGGTTCCAAGTAAAATGAAGAAAATTATACTTCAGGGATATTCGTTACCCTGTCTGTAAACGTGAGTTCTATTTACATTTACAGACGAGGCACCAGCATGATCGATCATGACTTTACCAAACTTACTTTTAAAGAACTTTGCCACTGAAGGCACTATTTCAGTGTGCAACCGGCAGATATCCTGTGTCGCTCCGCCGTTTTCTCTTTTCACCCGTATGACTCCCTCTTCCCTTTGCCCGTCACGTGGTTTGACCACTCTCGGGTCCTCGCTTTGCCTTCGGAAAATAAAACACAAGAACAAACTCACGACTACAACACCACTGGGCGCACCTGGGTCCGACCAGAGAGGTGACGGCGGCGGGACTGTACGTGCTTCTGGCGTCCTTGCTGCCGGAACAGCGCGCTCCCTCCCCCCTCCAGCCAGGAAGGAGCCTCACCCAGGTCGATGCACGGCGCGTCCAGCGAGCCAGGACTTTCGGTGACCATTGAAACGTAAATTATTGAGGACACAACATGAGAAAAATATCGTGCATTTCGTGGTGCTTCGATTCCATCATATAAAGTTTCATACATATCCGACCATTTTTTTAACAAACAGGAGAAGACACTTTGTCAAGCATCGAATACTAAAGGTGAAGTGTGGGTGAAAATATGGTGAAAAACGGGTAAAATGCCTTAGTTTGATTTCTTTAGTATCTGTTTGTTAAAAATCTGTCTATTAAGTTGAGTTTTGAACTATGAGTTCTTATACATAACTCTCAGTTGTTACTCATTGTTACTCAAAGAATTTTTTGAAGTTGGTCATCCGACTGTGTTTGCTTAATTTCCCCTCAACATTTCTTTATCGACTCCGAAACCTTCCTGCGCAACCTCTTTGGATTTATCTTGCCCAAAATTTCTGTCGAAGCACTTTTACATAGAGGAAACAGAGAGATATTCTTAATAACAGGCCTTGTTCTCTTACAGAAAAAAAATAAAAACTTTAAAAAAATCTTAAAAAGGCAAAACGTGTACTTTTATTGGAAAATGAAATTGCCAATCCTGCTTTTATAAAACAAATGAAGAAGATAGCATTATCTCTCTGTAACTTTGTAACATAGGGGTCTTAGAAGCCCGCAAACAAATTTCAGACCTCTCCGTCAAAATCTGTTGCGCAGGAAGGCTTTGTGCAATTCGACTAAATTGAGTGAAAACTGCTCACTGTGGCTGAATGAATGGGTGCATGAATTCGAAACCAAATTTAGAATGAAATATTACTTTATCAAGTCAATTAATATGCTAAAGTTTCAAAAGCCTAGGGCTATCAGTTTAGTATGTAGCAATTTCACCCACACCTCACCCTAATATATCATAATTAAGTAATAGGAAACCGGAGAGATCGAGGCGTAAATGTGTTATGCCTTTCCGTTGAACTGTCCCTATCACTGTCCCTTTTTCGCGCAATGTGCACTTCTCCGAGAGCTAATTATTAAATACCCGGTAAAACGTGTCCCAATAAAAAAAAAGTTTGAAAAGATTTGGTTTGACTGATAAGGTCAAGGTCACAACTCACACGTGTTTGACAGCCTAGGCCCGCTTCAATCAGCATCACCACCACACCACCCTGATTTGACAGGCAACTGTCAACGGAGGAACTTTATAAATTTATCGACCTCCGCCCGCCCTGTGACAGTGGCGGTCTAAATCTACCAACGATTCAGTGCCGCAGGGAGGGGCCTCGAGAAAGGCCGAGGTGAGCTTGCAGTGGTGACACCACTCCTCGGGTCGGGAGGCGAGCTTGCAGCCTGAGGGACACTAGTGGGAACACCCTTAAACTTACTCATTGTTCATTGTGAGTAAGCAACCCTTTAGTTTAGATTCTCAAAGGATTGCATAAAATGAAACTACCATTGAGGGTTGCAACCCTCAATGGTAGTTTCATTTTATTTTCATGTCTGCTGTGCCTGCTGTATTTTGGGGTAGTGGTCATAAGGGGTTTAAAGTGCAAGAAAACAAAAGAAAAAGGGAAAAATAGGCAATTTCGGGTCACAATTTTTTTTTCCAAATCCGTGAAGGCTTCAATTTTGAAGTGGCCAAAGTGAGCCTCGCGCAGAGGGATTTCAAAATCGATGCATCCTAATAGAACAATCCTGTCAGTGTAGATCCAAGACAATCCTAACTTCCAGGGCATATCTAAAACAATCCGAACTGGTAGGGCAGATGCGAAACAATTCTAACTGCAGAGGTGGCTAAAAGTGGTTCTGAACTCTCTTCGCTGCAACTCAGTGAATCGCGATATCCCCGAAGTAGAATGTGCACGTTTTTAAATGAGGATGAAAATTTCCAACAAACTCTTCGGCAAGTCGTTTTATGTCGTGTGTGAGCGTCACGGACTTCAAGAAAAGACCCATTTTCACGTCATGAGTAGCTAGGATACTTCTGTATCGACGCTGACAGTTAGGATTGTCTTGGGCCTGCACTGACAGATAGGATTGTCTTGGATCCGCACTGACAGTCAAGATTCTTCTATTAGGACGCGTCGAAATGACCCCTTGAGTTCGTTCGTATGTACTTTTCCATTCTGTTCTTTTCCCATCCAGGAGAAGTCAAGCGCTGTTTTGATGAGATGTGCACATGTGTGAAGAATGCGATGTCAACCCGCCGGCAGGGCTTCAGACTGATATTGCGCGACATTTGTGAGTTCAGCAGCATTCACGGCCTCCGATACATCCTAACGGGCCCTCTTACAACAAGGTAATCATAGTGGCAGGGCCCACGTTAGAAATTTCAGAGATTCGGCATGGACCCTGGTACTATGCTTTGTTTTGAACTCGACATCCAGATGAAACTCTCAGGAATCAAGTATAGTAAGCGTGGCCTCATCCATTGATGCCGCCTGACCCTCCCAAAAATGGCCCTTGTTCCGTTTTGTGAGTCATATGCGTCGGCATGCGGAGGCATAGGTGGTTGTGCTCGTAAACGTTTCAAGGAGAGCGTAAGCGCTGGGTGCCAGGACTATTAAACAAGGTCAAACGTTGCGCTTTAATTTCACCTGTGGCCGATTCGGAGAAAACTGATTTGAAGCACTGTTGCTTGCCACCGTAGGGTCATTTGGTCGTTGGCACTCGCGGCGTCTGCCACCGCCATGGCCTTGTTCTCGGGGTCCATTTGGCCGCAGTTCCTCAACGGAAAGACGGAAGTGCGCCTGATGTCGACGCGCGTGGTGCTGGACCAGAGGCCCTTCCCCGCACTGGCCATTTGTCCCGGTGATACAGTCTCCACGGACGGCGTGCGGAACGCTGTGGTCCGGTAGGTCTGCAGATGCCAACCCTCATAGGCGGCTGCTCCAGGTATGAGACGTCCATCCCTGCAGGGGTACATCGCGAGTCATTTAACGCGGAGTCCAAACGGAGACGTTTTGGTTTTGCGAGGGTTGAATCACTCAGCGTTTCGGTGTAAACATGAGTACAGGTCAGTACACCTGAAAATTCCCTGAAATTCTATATGACTGAACGTTCTCACGCGCCTTTTTACAAAATTTTGTTATTTCCGCTCATTGAGTCTTGTGAGTACACCGAGTACGGACCAATATTTTTACACAAGAGTACACTAGTGATTCACCCCTCGTTGGTTCGTCACGAGAAGAATATGACAGCAACGGCTATAAGTTTACGTACAGAGGGGCACGAAGGGCCCCTCCTTATGGGTAGTTAACTTCTACCCACCAAGTGACGCAAAATGATACAAATCACCAAAATTGCACGCACTGTTACTGAACGAATGTCACGTCATACAAGTTCGAATGTGACACCCTAATTTAACGGCCGTGTCACGTTCAGACGAATGTGACATCGTATTTTAAACGAACGTGACAAAATTCATATTCTAATGAATATGACGTCACATTCGTTGAATAACAGTGCGGCTTTGCACAAGTCGGCCTGCAGGGTGATGATAATGACCTCCGACCGATACACCAAGGTCTTCTCTGAACTCAGAGCTCAAGAAATGCAACGAAGGAAAGCTATGAAAACGCCGCAATCGAAAAGTCCCTCTACGGCTCCGGCTCTACCTGCTATTAAATATTACATTGCTCCTTTTCAGGTCCTTGAATCTGACTTTACCGCTTTCCGATGCCGAAGAAAAGGCCGTCGAAGCTGTCCGCGGGGTGCTTGCGAACATGATTTACCCCAACTGGGTATTCATTTCCCGCTTCTACGAACTGGCCGAAGCATCGTTAGGCGGCAGAGTTCATCTGCTGGATTCACTAGATCTACAGTCGGTTATGTTTGAGGTAACATGCAATTGCCATGCCTCCGATTGGCACATTAAGGGAGTCATCAAAACAGCTTTGATCAGTGACAACGTTCATGGCGCAGGCGTTTCCCAAATGTGAGGATTGGTTACTGAACTGCAAGTGGCATTCTCAAGAGATCGACTGCTGTGCAGAGTTTCGATTTCTTCCCCGTCTCGACCGTTGGTGTTACGTATTTAATTTCAACGTTTCAGAGGTTAACAGTGATCTCGACTGGTACGTACCTTCCCATTTCACCGTGGATTGCTGATGCGTTTTCTCCCAAATCCACTCTCTACTCTCGACACTGAAGTGCCTGTTCGAGCAATAATTATCGAAATAGGCAATTTTTACTCAACATTGCTAATCCAAGTGTGAACCATCCACGCTAGGAGACTGGACCACGAATGGTCCACTCTAGGAAACGTGGACTACGAATGGTCCATGCTAGGAAACGTGGACTGCGAATGGTCCACGCTGGGAAACGTCGACCAAGTGTGGTCCACGCTTTACAGCGTTGAACTCTTCATAGGCCAGGGCCAACCACAGTTCCAAGTGTGGACCACAGCTTGGTCCACGTTTTCTAGCGTGGACTTGTCCACACTTGGATCAGCAGTGCACAGTGGCGCCAACAGAAATTCCAACAGAGGTCGCAAGCAATCGCTAAGACCTACCCACCCCCGAGACTCTCCACCCCCCTATTTTTCCCACGGCGTTTTTCTGTAGAGACAATGCGTACAGGAATACTTAACGTACCTAATGAGGGGATTTAACGCTACATTTGATATTAAAAGTTGTAAATCGTAACTTTTTACGCTATGTTAAAACAAGTTTTTTTTTTTTTGTGCAAGCTTCTGACATTGATTTGGAAAATCTCATGGATTAATTTATAACAATCCATACCTTTGACTAACGTTGTCTTAGAGTACCGTCAACGGGGGTAACTTGGGACACTTTTTCACGTGTTTTTCACCCTCAAGGCAAGACTTTCGACCGAGGCCCTTGGGTCCTAACTATGTTCAAGTTTGACCCTTTCCTCATTATTTCATGCTTGTCTGGTCTATTTTCCTTGAGAAAGACGTTTCCAATCTGCTCCGAAAAAGTGTCCCAACTTGGGACAGTAGGAGAGGAACTTCATCCCCATGTATCTATTGAGATTATTTCATCATAAAACTTGTGTTGACAATGTCTCGACCAAGAATCCAGGCCTTGGAGTCGGTATGGGATGAAGATTGGGGACTACAAATGGGACTCTCTTTTCTTCCGCTATATCCCAGGCATTTTCTAGGTATTTGTTGAAAAGTGAAAAACATGGCTTAGCGGAAGCAAAAACTGCAAAGCAAGGCATCTCTTTACATCACCAGCGTAACATTTCAAGGTCAGGTAACATAAACCGGGACAGGCGATTCCTAGGAGGCCAAGAGTGCAGGGAACATGATGGAATGACTGTCCCACACGGTGAAACCGATGTCTGGAAATTTCCAGATATTTTTTCGCATTTCCAGATATTATCTGGAAATGGCCGTTTTTTTCCAGATAATATCTGGAAATGTCTACTTTTTCCAGATAATATCTGGAAATAGTCAATTTCCAGATATATATCTGGAAAAAAAACGGCATTTCCAGATAATATCTGGAAATAAAATGTTCCAGATAATATCTGGAAATATTTTCCAGATAATGTCTGGAAACAAAGGCCTTGACGCCGAGGTCCACGGATTGGCGACCTGGGGGTCCCCGATGGTGTCCTCGAGGTCCCCAGGACACGGGGAGTCCAACGCCGAGGTCGCCGACGCTCTGGGACAAGCGGTTCCGGAGATACGAGGACGTACCACAAGGAGTCCGTCAAAGCAACTTTTTAGTCGGAGGCCAAAATCATCTTCGGCCTCTGGCTGCCTTCCACTTGGGTGTCCGGGACTTTTGACTTCGACACTGCGTTGGGGTGCTCCTGGGCTACCAGGAACCCGTCAGCGGTCGTCGTCGGACCTCTGGTGCGCCCAGGATGCCGACGAACGTGGATGCTGTGCCGCCACACGGTTCAACACCATTGCCGCCACCACCCAGGTGGTCCCTGGTGGTGTCCTCGAGGTCCCCAAGACACGTGGAGTCCAACGCCGAGGTCGCCGACTCTCTAGGACAAGCGGTTCCGGAGATACGAGGACGTACCACAAGGAGTCCGTCAAAGCAACTTTTTAGTCGGAGGCCAAAATCATCTTCGGCCTCTAGCTGCCTTCCACTTGGGTGTCCGGGACTTTTGACTTCGGCACTGCGTTGAGGTGCTCCTGGGCTACCAGGAACCCGTCAGGGGTCGCCGTCGGACCACCGGTGCGCCCAGGATGCCGACGAACGTCACGCACGCCGGAGCGCCGCGGCGTGCCGGGTACCTGAACGATCGTCGCCGCCGCCGCGGACGCTGCCGCCGGGTCCTTCGCCGCAACCGCGAGCTTGGACGACGGGGGCTGACGCCGTGGGCACCGACGCCGCTGACGTGTCCGTCAAGGCCACCACGGCCAGGGCCAACGCCGCTGCCGCGTGCCCGGACGGCTGACGCCGCCAGCGTGTCCTTCGACGCCACCGCGTGCTTGGACGGCCGGAGACGACGCCGTTGGCACCGACGCCGACACAGCATGCCCTGACGGCCGACGTCACCGCCGCCGCGGTGTGCTCGAACGGCCGCTTTGGCCTCTGGCTGCGTGCCACTTGGGTGTCCGGGACTTTTGACTTGAGCAGTGCGTTAGGGTGCTCCCGGGCTACCGGGAACCCGTCAGGGGTCGCCGTCGGACCAACGGTGCGCCGAGGGTGCCGACGAACGTCTGGCACGCTGGCGCGCCGTGGCGGGCCGGGTGCCTGAACGATCGCGTCGCCACCGCCGCCGCCGTGTCCTCCGACGCGACCAACAGCTTGGACGACGGGGGCTGACGCCGTGGGCACCGACGCCGCCGACGTGTCCGTCAACGCCCCGCGTGCCCGGACGGCTGACGCCGCCGGCGTGTCCTTCGACGCCACCGCGTGCTTGGACGGCCGGAGACGACGCCGTTGGCACCGACGCCGCCGACGTGTCCGTCAACGCCCCGCGTGCCCGGACGGCTGACGCCGCCGGCGTGTCCTTCGACGCCACCGCGTGCTTGGACGGCCGGAGACGACGCCGTTGGCACCGACGCCGCCGACGTGTCCGTCAACGCCCCGCGTGCCCGGACGGCTGGCGCCGCCGGCGTGTCCTTCGACGCCACCGCGTGCTTGGACGGCCGGAGACGACGCCGTTGGCACCGACGCCGCCGACGTGTCCGTCGGCGACGATCGTTCAGGCACCCGGCACGCCACGGCGCTCCGGCGTGCGTGACGTTCGTCGGCATCCTGGGCGCACCGGTGGTCCGACGGCGACCCCTGACGGGTTCCTGGTAGCCCAGGAGCACCTCAACGCAGTGCCGAAGTCAAAAGTCCCGGACACCCAAGTGGAAGGCAGCTAGAGGCCGAAGATGATTTTGGCCTCCGACTAAAAAGTTGCTTTGACGGACTCTCTGTGATACGTCCTCGTATCTCCGGAACCGCTTGTCCTAGAGAGTCGGCGACCTCGGCGTTGGACTCCACGTGTCCTGGGGACCTCGAGGACACCACCAGGGACCACCTGGGTGGTGGCGGCAACGGTGTTGAACCGTGTGGCGGCACAGCACCCACGTTCGTCGGCATCCTGGGCGCACCAGAGGTCCGACGACGACCGCTGACGGGTTCCTGGTAGCCCAGGAGCACCCCAACGCAGTGTCGAAGTCAAAAGTCCCGGACACCCAAGTGGAAGGCAGCCAGAGGCCGAAGATGATTTTGGCCTCCGACTAAAAAGTTGCTTTGACGGACTCCTTGTGGTACGTCCTCGTATCTCCGGAACCGCTTGTCCCAGAGCGTCGGCGACCTCGGCGTTGGACTCCCCGTGTCCTGGGGACCTCGAGGACACCATCGGGGACCCCCAGGTCGCCAATCCGTGGACCTCGGCGTCAAGGCCTTTGTTTCCAGACATTATCTGGAAAATATTTCCAGATATTATCTGGAACATTTTATTTCCAGATAGTATCTGGAAATGCCGTTTTTTTTTCCAGATATATATCTGGAAAATGACTATTTCCAGATATTATCTGGAAAAAGTAGACATTTCCAGATATTATCTGGAAAAAAACGGCCATTTCCAGATAATATCTGGAAATGCGAAAAAATATCTGGAAATTTCCAGACATCGGTTTCACCGTGCAAGTTATCCCGTGCATTGACGATATTTTATAAATTGAAGTCTGGGCCCAAGATGGCAAGACTGAAGTCAGCACCATTTCGCGGCCTTCTTTATCATTGTATGATTTAATAACCCAGAGATACTATTCGGCCATATCTGCATTTCACTCCTCGTACTAGGGTCAACTTGCCAGTGTTTGACATAAAATGTTAAAAACCTTGTTTCCTTGTTTGCCGATTCCTGCATACTTACTGTGATGATACGCATCTTCTCTTCCTTTCCGCGCGCGCCTTGTTGCCTCTTGAACAAAACCCCGCCGCGGGTTTGACGCTAAGGGAGAGTGGGGCACCTAGTTACAGGGGCACCTAGTTACACTTCGCTGCCTGCGGCTATTGCCGGGTTGTTGAGTGCATCTGTCCTCGCAGGAATTCAGATATTAACCAAAAAACATGTTTGCAATAAGTATTTGCCCCAAGGATCTAGTTTGAAAGCGTCAGGAAAAGTTTGAAATGTACATTTACTAAATTTGACACACTTTTCGAAATTTCGTCAAAAGTAAAATGTTGGTTGTTGTCTTCAAGAGACTTTCACGCCCAGGATTCGTTTTTTCCATCATTAGGCACAGTTATCTTAACTTTTTCCAGCTAAGTCATTGAATTTTTGATTCACGGTTGTCTGTGTAGATCAGTTTTAAGATAAACTGAGCCCCCGGGGTAGGTAGTTACAATTTCCCGTGGGGCACATAGTTACAACGTGCCTAATTAGCTTTTTGTCGACAACCACTCCTTTTCGAATTTATTTATTAAGTAAACATACTTTCGGACGTGATTGATCCATTTTTGAAATTGGATGTCCCAAAATGCCTTTGAAATGTTGATTTATAGTCAACCACTGTTACGTCAGGACGTGGCGCAGGCATATTTTTAGTTTCCCTGATTTCTGTGTTAATTTTTGTATTATGCATTCCAAATCAATAATTTAACTAATAACGACTGAAATGTTCACTTTCAACTACATACCCACGAATTTCAATACGTAATACGCTGTTTTCAAGCGCTGTAACTAGGTGCCCCACCGTGGGGCACCTAGTTACAAGTGCAGAGGTCATTTCGCGGCCGTACTTCACCTATAATTTGGTAACTCCCTCCAAATTTTTTGATTAGGACTTCAAGACGAAGGTTCAATTGATGTGTTCTGTGCCAAATATTTATCATATAGCGGGAAATGCGGAGTTTATATGGAAATTCCAAAAAGTGTCACTAGGTGCCCCACTCTCCCTTACGAGCCCCCGCCGCGAGATGGCAGCACCAACAAGGCCGATAGGGAAGACTGTCCCAAGTTACCCCCGGTGTCCCAAGTTACCCCCGTTGACGGTACGTTATGTAACAAGTATTTGTCATGCGTTATGATAAGTTCCCAGAATGCGTTGGTGTATTTGACAACGTGAGGTAAACTTGAGAAAGCTTGGCGCCCGAAATACTGTTGAGTGAATGAAACGCGAGCGAAGCGAGCACAAAGCCGAGTACCCGCTGGTACTCCGGCCCACCCCACGCCCGAACTGGTCAACCCTCGCCACCCCGTCAACCCGCCCTTGACACACTCCTCCGAGCGAAGCGAGCTTGGAGCCAACGCTTCTAAGAAGCTCTCCACAAAATTTGGCCCTATCACGTCTTCTGAAACAGGCGATCCAAACTAGCAAGAACCTCATCTTTCAAAATGCCGCAAATCCATTTCTGTCTCCTTCCGTGACGACACCAATGACTCATTGTTTAGGGGCCGTCCATTATTTACGTGACACACTTGGGGGGAGGGGGCGGGGTCTGGGTCAGCGTAAAGCTGCGTTACCTGGGGGGACGGGGGAGGGGGGGACAGAGCCAGCGTGACGTTACGCTTACCACCACTGCAAAGCCAGTGGTAAGTTTGCTTGCCACAAATTTGGCAAGCTGTTTTGAATGCCAAAATTTGGCAAGCTTTGACCTGGAATCTTCAGAAGCTTGCCAAATTTTGGCAAGCTGGTGAGTATTTTCGGCGCAAGCTTGCCAATTTTTGGCATTTAAAACGGCTTGCCGATTCTGTGGCAAGCAAACTTACCACTGGATTTGCAGTGACATTAATTTTGGAGCAGAAACATGCTATTTTTAAAAGTAAAATTGGGTAAAAACCGAGCTGTGTGAATATTTTTTGCGTAACGTTACGCATTAAGGGGGGGGGGGTGTTCCGGGCTAGCATAACGCTGCGTTACAGGGGGGAGGGGGGGTCTAAAAATCGGGAAAAAGTGCGTAACGTAAATAATGGACGGCCCTTTATGCCTTGGAAGGTGCCAGAAATGGATTTGCGACATTTTAAAACATAAGGTTCTTGGTCGCCTGTGTGAGAGGACAAGGGCAAAAATTTATTTAGAGCTTCTTCAAAGCATTGGCTTTTAGCGATCGAGTTCAGCACGCATTTTAAGTCACGTGGAAATTTGGTGTCAAGGTTCGCGGCTCAGGATGGCTGACGCCAGATTCCACCGAAGCTAATTAATTTAAAATCGTGAACGGGAGGGGAATCGTACGAGCTCTGGCACCCTAACCATGTATTGCAGCATTGAGGAAGGCTTGTGGAGTACTCCTCTCCTCCTTCACTTTCTTCCCTTCCCTTTCTCCTCCCTCTCCCTTTCTCTTTTCCCCCTCCCTCATTCGCCACCACCCACCCACCCAAAATCAGAGGCAGCGGCCGCTCCAGTTGGCGCCACTGGCAGTGCAATGTCATAGCAACAGGAAACAGTTTACTCTGCTTCTATTCCTGAATCCCCGAAATTCTACGTATTTCACTAAGCAATTACTCTATAACATTGCTGCAAAAGTAGTCTGTTGTCTAATACGATACTAAAAAGAACGCTCTGCGAGTCAGTAAAAGGCTTACTGCGAGTGAGAACACACTAAATTTATTTGTACAATTTTTGTTCAAAGCCTTGAACAAAGTTGCGCATACATAACTTTGGCACTACTTTGTGCGCAGAATCGCTCAAATTCGTGTGATTTTTTGCACAAATTCGTGTAAAAGTGTGCACAAATTTTGTGCGAAACGGACGTATGCGCAACTTTGTGTAAAGCTTTGTACAAAATTATACAAATACATTTAGAGTGAACATTTCAGTCAAAGGCGGGGACGCACTGCACTGTCCGCAGTTCCAGCGACAGCAAGGGGCCGCCGTGCTCTCCCCGGTTTGCATCTGCCTCGGGGCACGGGTCTGGCATCAACATGGTGCTCAAGCCGACCTTCGCCCGTTCTATCCAGGGCCTCTGGGTGAGTGTTACAAATACAAATAGATGACTTTGGACAAGGGGCATGTGTCATAAGCGTCAGTTTTGACCAACTTTCAAACGTCGTGAGATTTAAATATTGGCGCGTTTACGCCATAGGTCGATGAAGTAACCTTCAAAATGTGACCAGCGTATATGTCACCTCGATTCGCAGAGCAAGCAATCACTGCTTTTCAACGAATATGGCTTCTTCGTTGAAATGTGAATTGTATCATATGTGTTGGGATATGTCACATTTTATTTAAACCGCCACCAACATTCTTTTTAATTCATTCATTTGAGTGTTGATCGCGGTTCAAACAAAATCTGACACCCCAGCTAGACGTCCTTGTCACGTTCGAACGGATACGACATCGCACCAGTTCCGAGGGAACATGACAAAATTCATTCTCTGATCAAAGTGAAATCACATTCGTTGTAAAACAGAGATCATAGGATGAGACGCTACATTCTTTACTGGAACGGGTGTCATATATTTAGTCCAGTTGCTTATGAAGCGGAGGGGCAGCTGCACCCCCTCTTTTTTTCAGCTGCCGGGACATTGCCAGCCCCAAAATTTGACATCCCTCGTCTTCAAAATAAATTAGTTCGACGCCGAACTTGGTGTTGTGCTCCTTAGCAAGTGAACACTGCGATTTAAAGTGAGGAACTTACATGTCCATTGTAAGGTTAACTCAATCTGTGGTGCACCCAAAAGCACGGCAGCAAAATCTTATGTAAAATCACATCTTAGAACTTACAGTGGTAGTCTCCAATCTGTTTACCTTTAGTGGTCGAATTCAGTCACATACTGCTTGTGCTCGAGTTGCTTCACCGTGCTTCACGTTGCGGTTGCACTGCAAATCTAAGTGTAGGACAGGTCGACACTTGCAAGCGTAGGACAAACTGGTCGACGCCTACAAGTGTCGACCTGTCCTACACTTTAATTTGCAGTGTGATCTACCACAGTTTAAAGTGTTTTTTTTTTCTTTTTTTTTTCGGCCAAACCATCTGTTTTGAATTTAACGTAGTTCATTTGCGGTGCACTCTCAGACTCGTATTGACTTTTTATCTCTTGCCAAAAAGTTTTTTGTGCAAACGTAAAATGTACTATTTTCTCTTTAGCTTTGCATGTTTTTGTCCATTATGCAGGGTATTATTTAGTCTATTAAACCTTACTTTTTGTCAATTGCAATGTACTTTTTGATTTCTACATAATCTATTGACAATTTCACCTTAAAAACGATCAAAATTGTGCATAGCTAAAGAGAAAATAGTACAATTTACGTTTGCTCAAAAAGCTCCATAAACCAGAGACATAAAAGTCCATATGAGACTGAGAGTGTGAGGTTTTTTTTTAGTGACATACATTGAGTTGGGGTAGGGAATAAACTTGACATGAAAAATGTTATTCAAAATAGGTTTACACCGTGAACAAGAGTGCAAATTCGTTGGAAATAAACGCGCCACTAAAATGTGAGCGTTTGGAACGCCAAATTTTGGCGCTCTGCTGGGAAGATCAACATTTGTACGAAAATTAGCATGTAAACGTCCCTCTGGGTAGTAGGCAACCGCCCAAAACCTGCGTCCCCTTTTTCAACGTTCCGAGGCGCCTGATTTAGTTTGTGTGTAAACACTCCAGATCAGCACGTCCTCCCCAAGAGGCATCACTGGCCCAAAGAGTGACACGTTCGTGCAGGTGTCTCCGAGAGATGAAGTTCGCGTGTGGCTTTCGTCCTCAACTACTATATCAGGCCCGGATCTGAAAACCATCCCCGAGAGGATCCGGGGCTGCAGGAGCTTCGACAAGATGCTAAAAAGGTGAATCAGTTTGAGTCAGGTCCTGACGATAAAACTTGAGCGAACAAATTTAAATGCAACTTATACATGAAATTTTTAGTGCAAGCCTGGGCTAAAGCTCAGTGGTCAGTCGTGTCAATCGTGACTTCTTCGGTCCAATCTTTTGACTGGTTGTAACAGGTATATTTCGTAGTTTGCTCAACGCTGTACGAAAATCCGTTCTTTGATGCGGAAAATATACAGAAGAATCAAGTGCGGACACACAGGGGAAAAAATTTGGAACGTCTCTGTTTGTTCCATACAAATTCATGTGCACGGGTACAGAGAAAAAGAGAACGAAAGTTTCGTTAGTGGCAAGGCTTAGTGGTTTTCACTGATTTGCAAAGAAAAGGATCAGCTCAGTTGAGCTGTGAAGCGGAATAAACGTTGCAGACTAATCCACTCGCGGAGACCTATTCTTGATCTCATTTTTCAGATACTCTCCATCTCGCTGTGTCGCGAATCACGTGTACACTGCTATACAACACTTCTGCGGGTGCGTTCCATTCACCGTGACGGCAGCATTACGGAGGTGGAACAGACAAGCTGAAGGTCCAAACGCAGTCTTGGTTCAACCGTTGTTTCTCACCACCTAGAGTTACGTGTTAATCTTCTTACATGTTCCAGATAAAGTATGCAACTTTGGCCATTCAGCATGCATCTCGAAGTTCGCGGTGCGTGGGCCTCAGGGAACACCGCCCGCAACGTTCCAACAGCATCTCAATGAAGCCTGCTTACCTGCTTGTTTAGAGGAAACCTACACGCACGCAATTAAAGTACATCCTAGCAGCAGGACGGATCTGAGGACGACATGCAGAGAATGTTACTTTCTAGACGTCTTTTATAGCGACCTGGCAAGAGGTGTACTGTACCAGCGAAACAGATCGTACAGCATACTTTCTATTTTCTGTGAGTACTTCTGTTTTAAGTTGCCCGTTGTGCACAAGTGACTTTTGATGTGGGTAATTACGGTCCAGGTCCGAAGGGCTGAAGGGCGGGCCAACTCAAGCTGTCCTGGACCAGAGGTCAGGAACCTATTGGGCCAAGTTAATCTGAAACTTCGTGCCCAGGGCCAATGACCCTGTGCAGGGAAAACGCAAAGTTATCGATGTAACATCGTGACTGAGGCCCGCCCTTCTATTCCCGCTGTGCTGAACATGTCCGTTGCACCGATTCCCACAACACATGAAGGCGGGCTCACAAACCCCCCTTCCGACCACTCGCAGGATAGGTCTTGCCGAGACCTATCGAAATCAGGAATAAAAAATTTTAGGCGGTCGACCCCTTTTTTTCAAGATCCTGATCTGGTCAATTCATAAAAGCGGCCAATTGTGTTCAGACCAGGTCGAATCAACTTATCTCGTCGCCCCGATTCCAAAAGTACCTTGCTAGCACCAATAATGGCGGAAATCTCCCTCCCGCTAATGCACGCCATGATCCACCTGCAGCAGCGCTTCTGCGGCTCGGGCAGGATTTGCACCACCGGATGGCTTGTTCGGACGGTACTCCTGAAGTACCCTCCAAATCTGGTTGCTCTAGCTCAACTCCTTCCTTGTACACAGATGACATAGACGACACAGAGGACACAAAGGCAAATGCATATGCCCTTCCCCTATTTTTAGATAGAGGGGCGGGCCAAAAATAAGTACCAAGATTCAGCATTTGTTTTCCGAACATTTTCGCCAATTTTCAATGTTGAAGGTCATAAACTGAAATTGCCTCAAAGATGTCTCGGCAAGACCACCTTAAATTTGCAACATGACAGGTCTAGATGAATATCTTGCCACATTCAATGTTTCCTTGATTCTCTGAGCACAGTGACCCTTGGGCCAATAGGACCTGTCCAAAAATTTCTCGGGCCACGTGCGTCGTAACAGACTTGGCCCAATGGGCATAGCGGACCACCACTGATAAAACAAATGCGGAGAAATCCGTTTGAAATTGACCGCACTAAATGATGCGGAGAAGATTCACTGCATTTGCTCATGCGGAGTGTGCCAAACTGATGCGGTCTCTGTTTTGACCGCATGGGTTACGATAGATTTCAAGATCTCCTAATACTCACAGTAGCTGCAGTTGCTCCTTACTTCCTTTCCATTCCTGACTATCCTCAAGGTGGCGAAATGTACTTGGCCATCTCATTTACTTCATGAACAATATAAATTGGGAAATCTGTACATACCTATCATGTAAATGTTTGAAACGCCGAGATGAGTGTATACAAAGTCAACACCTACCGTCCTTGGGCCTCAGAACACAGCAATGGTTTTTGTAGAACACAGATTGAAACGGCATTTTGTTTGAAATGAATTGTCACTTAATTGATCCTGTCCACAAAACAGTTTGAAAACAAAATTTGCATTTGCAAGGGGGCAAGCAGTAAAGTCAAACCTATTTTTGACACAAATTAGGGATGTGTTAAGCTAAGTTATATTTATTGAATCTCTTTACAAGATGGAAGACTCTCACAGCATAGCAAACTTAAAAGTATACTTTCTGGTTACACTGCAAGAAAAAACCACAACGAAAGTACACAAATTACTGGCAAATTTTTTATCAGGAATTGATTGTACTTTCAAAGTACAACAATTGTTGTACAAAGTACAATGGAACCGGCATGACGAGTGCTGTGCAGTCCAGGCCTCGTTGTGGTTCGTACAATTCTCGTTGTACTTTCTACAATCCCTGTTGTACTTTTATTGTACAGTTTTTGTTGTACTTTTGTTGTACTATATCCACACTTTTTCTTGCAGTGTAGTTCGATGTTACTTTCTTTTGTTGGCACTGTTGTTTTTGTTTAGCTTGTTGGTTTTGTTCTTGTTTTGAAAGTGTAGTGTATGATATGAGAGATAATTCGTTTTGAAATCGTCCTTGCAATTGTTTTGAATGTTCAGACCCTAAAATTATGAAACTAAACTTATCATAGAAATACTCAAGTGCTTCATGTGTGTTGACTTGATCAAATACAGCAGCACAGGAAATTTTGGACAAACAGCCGGCCTGCTCAACCAAACCAACAGACTGACTCATAGATTCCAATAGTACTGCTCCTAACAAGAAGTTTGAGGATATAAATGATTAATAGTGTCGAAGGGCAATAATTAGATTCTGCATTTGAAACAATACAAAGTGTCACCAAACATGTAGTGAAGACAAAATTACTTTTGAACTGTGGCTTCGTGGTTTCAAACAGAGGATATTTACCGATATTTACTCATCGCAGCGTTGCAAACATTTACATGACAGGTAAGTGTCGGTTAGTCAATGATAAACATCAGAAGTAAATGAGAAGGCACAGGTCATGCCCTCCCCTTCTGGGTTGCCCAGCTCAAGACGGAAAGTGTAGCAGACATGAAGTCATGCGGTGACTTCGATAAACCGCATTTGAAATGCGGAATCCTCCGCATTTGTTTTAACAGTGAACGGTATCGTGCCGGAACCAGTCCAACCGAGGTTAACCCCGCGTCTGGACCCGTACCGTAACAAAGGCATGGTGTCGTGAGTGTAAAAAAAAGTAACATATGGTTCTATGATTGCAGTGAATACATCAGGCCTTCTTGGGTTGCTCTTGGGGTGCAGCTGTACGATATTTATAGAAATATTTTACTTCACTCTTCGGTTCCTAAAAGTGCTTTTTCTTCAGCGGTGACCTATACATGAACAGAAGAGGACGACCTTTGAGTATGCAAGGCACTTAACCTCAACCGCAGTGGATTCGTCGGACTTCAAGCAGGATAATATAATGTTAGACAAGGGTTCCTTCCACCTGGAGAAGTACACATTTACCTCGCACCCTTAAGCCCTGAAATACTCAAGATTGTCAAGTTTTAGTTTGAACCCTAACAAAGACAGAGAATGTGATGCTTACTTTTTTGAGCTTGACAATATGACCTAAGCTATGTATGCGCTGTTAAAAATTTCCTGTTCAATGTACGACATGGGTCCTAACGATACGAGTTGTTAACAAAATATTGCCGTCATTTCGAGAACACATGTTGTTATGACGAAGAAATTCAACAAACTGTGTCGTTAAATAAAAGATGAATTCTTGTTACTTGATGATGTTAACAATAAATTTTCGTTACTTGAACAACCTACTTTTCAACAATATCTTGTCGTTAACGACAAGAATTCTTTTTACGACCTACATTGTTAGCAAAATACTGTTGTAGCTCTAACTACCTTTTGCTGTCGGGTGAAGGTTTGTCGATGAAATAGCTCATCGACACAACAATTAAAGTTTGTTAACTATCACCGAATAATACTGAAGATGACCAGATGGTGGCGAAGATGGCGCTCTCACAGCTTAACGTACAGTTATCCCATCAACAACATTTTGTTGTTGAATCAACAAAAGAGCCGGCCAGTTCTTTTGACGATAAATTTCCTAATAAAAAATAATCAACATTTTGTTGTTGATTCAACGACATTTGTCCTGTTAGTGCATGGCCAACACAGGTTGTGGAGGTCTCGCAAGGGAAGGTTTTCACTCAGATTTCGGCCAAACTTTTTTTTTCTTTCTTTTTCGTAAGAATAACATATTAGATTAAGAATGGACCCCAAAGTTGGTGCCAAGATACATATCCACACCCTCTCCGTTTTTTATAAAACCTGAGAATGGGGTAAAATGGACCTTTTTGCTGTGTGTAGGTCATTTTCGTACATCAGGTCGGAAAATTGGAAGTCGAGGTTTTCATCATTTTCTACAATGTTTGGTCCCCTAATAACAAAAATGAGATTTTTCTGGGTTTCGGATCATATTTTGTACACATTTGGTTCAACTGCCCAATTAAGCCCAAAAATCTGGTGTTTGAATGTAGAAACGGAGGCCATTTTACCCCGTTTTGGGGTTTTAAAAAATCGGAGAGGGCGTGGGTATGTATCTTCGCATCAACTATAGGGTGCGTTCTTAATCTAATAAATTTGTCTGACCAAAAAAAGGTTTTGCCGAAATTTGAGTGTATGAACTGGAAACCTTCCTTTGTCAGTCACATTGGTTTAAACCATTTAACTTATTGACATGGTGCCAACATGAGGACTCCGTACTTGAGGGAGGGCTTACCCACTCCGGGAATCATGTGTACACTCAACCTGGGAATCATTCGTACTGTTTTCGAAATTTTATGTAAAATCCTTAAAATTTCTAAAGCAAGACGTCGTAATCTTGCAGTAGAGTCCTAAAACACTAAGAATCAAAGAAATTTCTTTAAATATCCTCACTTTTTCAATTGGATTTGCTTAGGAATCGTGGGAATCCGGAATCGTGTGTACACCAAAATAAGAAGTGGGCAACCCCTTCACGTGAGGTGTGGAGACTGCAAGCTCTGCACTTCCAAGTGCGGAGACTCTGGAAATTCCACTCCGCAGCATTTCAAGTGAGAAGTTCTCGACTCTCGGTTTCACACCTGGTGTCAGCGAAACTTCTCGCGACCACACCATGGCTCTACAAAACGTGGTGTGATACGGCTTCATCGGCTTTATCTCTTATCGACATCCCTGTACCTATCTCAAGGGCAGCACCGCACCGACCCACGGGCCGAGTGCTCTGGACTGGCACAGGCCGCGAGCCTGCGCGCAATGCGCGGCCGGCCCTACAGTGGTGACGCAGCGCCGCGTCCGTGACGTCATCGAGTGCTCCCCCTCCCATTGGCCCGGGCGTCCTGACGCTTCCAGTCACTCGCCGCTCGCCGCCCCGCGCGGACCGGTTCCCAACGACTCTGCTTTTATGTTGCCGTGGTACAGAGGAGTTGGACTCGCGGCCGCAGCATGGTGAGTGGCAGTGACAGGGGGTCGGTCTGGTCCCCTCGTCCCCGTCCGCGACTGTCAGGCGCGGAAGGGCATGGGGGGGGGGGGGGGGCTGAAGGCAGCGAAGTCGCATGAAATGTGGGCAGAAAATCGCACGTTGCCCCTGAAAGTGTGCAACTTTTGCCAAATGTCTTTTCTCCGTCCGTCCCTGAACCCGGCTCTGGATCCGCGCCTTGGCACCTGACAACAATACGTGTGGCTAAAGCCACGCCTAGGTTGCTACTATGTATGGCTACTAGGAGCAGCACAGCAGTCTCAGTGACACCGCGTCGGCTCGGCCCGGGGGGGGGGGGGGGGGCGGGGGCAGCCACGAAGTATGCTTAGGGACACAAGATTTCTTGAAGGAAGAGATTTCGTCGGATTTCGCAAGATATCGGCCGATTTTACGCCCAAAATTTGCTGGGTTTTTTTGCCTTTTTGGGGGGGGGGGAGGAGATTTCCGACTTCCAGAGATTTCTGGCGCTCAAGGGGACACACGATTTCTTGAGTGGATGGGGTTGCTCCCTCGGTTCGGCCACTGAAGACCTTTTGCACAGCGCAGTGCTACACACTAAATGACCAGGGACAATTTTTGCATCTAGCTGGATGCGGTTTTAAGCACATCTAACTTCGGACAAATTTGTATCCGGCTAGTCACGAATTGTACATAAAGAGGCACAATATTGTACTTCGAACACGAGACAATATTTGTGATCCAATTGATGGACAATATTGTGCCTCTTTATGTACAATTCGTGACTAGCTAGATACAAATTTGTCCGAAGTTAGATGTGCTTAAAACCGCATCCAGCTGGATGCAAAAATTGTCCATGGTCATTTAGTGTGTATATCTGTCCGACCGGCGTCGGGTAGGTCGGACCCAAGCGAGCCCCTTCCCCATTTCTCCCAGTCCCCACTCCTTTCCCTCTCTCTTCTATGCATCTATCCATCTCTCATCTGCCTCCTCGCCCCTCCTCCTTCCTCTCCCCCTCCTCCGTTTCGCCCCTCCGCCGCCTGCCTGCACGAGCTAGAGCCTCACGTGAGTCATAAACCAGGGGAATACCAGCGTCCCTTCAAGCGACGTCACATCTGTACCAGGAATGGCGTGTTTTGGTAGATACTGCACATAAAGCCAACAGTCGCCTTGTCGTTGGAAGATGATCGTAACGTGATCAAGAACGTGACATAAACGCAAAACGATAGACGAACATATTTTGGTCACAATTTAACTCAACAATCGTTTTTAACTTATTTGCAATGCATTTCAGTTCCTAAATCTCAAGCTTTACAGTATGAAAATCTTGAAAATCGTAAGAGAGGGTGAAAAAATTCCTGCATGGGAAATGTGAACGTCGCTGCGCCCGCATTATTTGTTGTCTTAGGAGAAATCGATCTGCGATACACGTTGTTCCGAAGCCAGGGGGGCCGAGGCCATCATCAGCAGACCCGGTAGTTGACACTTCGGCATGCCGGGCCCGCCCACCTTCGGGCCGGACAATGAAGTTCAAATTAAACACTCATAAAATCGGAGCTCAGTTAGCATCAGTGGGAAGCAATACGAACGAGAGCGGAAGGGTATTGCACCGGTGGAACAGGTAGCACAGCAGCTAACTGAAAGAATCGGTCGCGTTGTAATTAACATCAAGCACCTGCATGAAAATGTTTCACACCCACTCGTCTGCTGAGGCCATTAGCGATGATGTCGACCGTGTGTGTGTGTGGGGGGGCAAGCTCCCTGCGCAAATGAATACGCATCTTTGCACGCTAAACTTCACCGTGCCTCAAAACTGTTGTAAGCATTTAGTAGATTCGGAGGTCCTCGCAAGACTTTTGTTCAACGTCCCCACCGAGCCTTAGAGTTCCCCAAGTACCCGATTTGAAAAATGCGCTCGGATTCACACTAAATGACCATGGACAATTTTTGCATCCAGCTGGATGCGGTTTTAAGCACATCTAACTTCGGACAAATTTGTATCTAGCTAGTCACGAATTGTACATAAAGAGGCACAATATTGTCCATCAATTGGATCACAAATATTGTCTCGTGTTCGAAGTACAATATTGTGCCTCTTTATGTACAATTCGTGACTAGCCGGATACAAATTTGTCCGAAGTTAGATGTGCTTAAAACCGCATCCAGCTAGATGCAAAAATTGTCCCTGGTCATTTAGTGTGTTCCGACCGCGTTTTTTACGACGAAATGCGAACACTCTATTTCGGCAGCGTGGCGGGGCCAGCTAAACGGCACGAACGTAGCACCTAGCCGCCGCTTGCCGCTTCACGAGGTGTGGGGTTCCCAGCGGGGCGGCGTCCAAAACATACTGTCCGCGGAGACAGCTCGCCCGGCGCTGGTGACGTCATCCGGCCGGCTCGCCGTCGCGCCGCCGGTCGTGGCCGTGACCTTGGCGCCGCGTGCGGAGCGGCGCTCGCTCTTCGCACGCAGCCCACGCCTGTTTTCGCGGCGGGGAGACCTTGAAAGCAGCTGAGGGAAACGCAGGCGTCTCTGCCGCGCCCATTTCTCAATCTGGGGCTGCCCGGCACTGCACACTAAATCTTATGTACAATTTTGTACGAGACATCACAGTTTTTTGTGCAGATGAACTTTTCGTACAATTTTTGTACGAAAATCTGCACAAATTTCCCCGTTTTTGTACAAAATATCGTACAAAATTGTACGAAAAGTTCATCTGCACAAAAAACTGTAATGTCCCGTACAAAATTTGTACAAAAACATTTAGGGTGTGGACGGTTTTCGTGGATCGTCAAATCCGGTCCCTTGGCCTTAGAATGGACGTTGTTTGTCTGAACACTAATCATGAATAGCTAATGAAGTGTTAGTTTCTCTTAATCATGTCGGGTGCACGTTGTATTTGGTGAAAGTTTTTACCAGTTGTGATTAAAAAGGGCTTACGCACACTCTGAAAACCTGACTAACTACACACTAAATGTTTTTGTAAAAATTTTGTACGAGACATTACAGTTTCTTGCGCAGATGAACTTTTCGAACAATATTGTTCGAGATTTAGTATGAAAATGGGGAAATTTGTGCAGATTTTCGTACGGAAATTGTACGAAAAGTTCATCTGCACAAAAAACTGTGATGTCTCGTACAAAATTGTACATAACTTTTAGTATGTATTTGGAGCTTTACAAACAAAAGTAGCTGATATAACAAAGTATTATGAGCATACATAAGCTTCCAAAGAAAATACTTCGTTACTTACGAACTATTTCTTCGTTTAAAGAACTAAAAATATTTTTTTTTACCTTGCACATAAGGTTTTAAGCGTTTATTTAAGAATTTGTTTTGCTCTCCGTTTTTTGACTGGCTGAACAGAAAACTTGTCGCTTTTATTCGTTTGTGACATTCTTTCTGGGAATAAATTGAAGCTACAACACGGACCGCGGAAATGGGGTACGGGGGGACCAAATGCCCTGTGTTCTCCGAAAGGGAGCCACTTTATCGAAGGGGCAAACACTTCGAGGAATCTATACAGACTACTCGGCATATCACACTAAATTCCTTTGTACAATTTGTTTACGTGCTCTCACACAATTTTGCGCATACGTGCTTTGCACAAAAAATTGTACGAAATTTCGCACAAATTTTTGAGATTCTGCGTACAAATTTGTACGAAAAAGTTCGCATGTTGAAAATTGTGTGAGACCACGTACAAAATTGTACAAATACATTTAGTGTGTACGCTGTCGCAGTGTGGTATTCAACGTGCTTTGAAATGCTACAATTTTGTCGATTTGACGAATTTAACACCATTTCTCAAAAATGAAAGCAGAAAAGTATGTTTCATATTCCACCTACCATAACAGTTTATTTTGGTTCATGGATTGGTTTTGTACCATTCATTTGAAACGGGCCAACCTTGACCACCAGCTCAAAATTTATGCCCTCAATTTACATTTCTAAAAAGGAACCAAGAAATGGTTCTTTACCCTTAGTTTCCCACGCAGGCAGTACTTACACGTTGCCGAATTCTTTGTTTACGAAACGGGTCCCCTCACATTCAGTGGGTCGGGTTGCAGGCCCTCTGCCACCTGCGGCGCCTCCCGTTTCCGCCTCGTACGCACTAAATTCCTTTGTTCAATTTTTGAACGTGCCCTCACACAATTGTGCGCATGCGTGCTTTTCGTACAAAATTGTACGAAATTTCGCACAAATTTGTGCGATTCTGCGTACAAATTTGTACGGAAAAGTTCGCATGTTGAAGATAGTGCGAGACCACGTACAAAATTGCACAAATACATTTAGTGTGTATTGCGATTTGCCCTCTGGCAGTCCCGCGTCTTAGTTTGCGACCCCGCTCCCTCTATATCAGTGTAGTGTTCGCCCTCTGCTCGCCCTCCGTTCCCGATGAACTTGAGAAGCAAACCACTGATAATGACACTCTCTGCCTCTTCGCGGCTTGCAGCGGGCTTCCGCTGTCTGCGTTTCAAGAAAAGCAATCCAGGGACTGCACGAGGAGTGAACCCAGGCTGAAGTACTCAGTGTGTGTTCCTCTGTCTGTTAGCTCAGGCTTACCCGAGCAAAGTCCATTTACCTGACATGTTGATGCTGGAGGCATTTTAAGGGTATTTCACCAGTCGCTCTGTTGCATGCTTTAAAACCTAACCTAGGAAGTATTGTAAGCGTATATGTACACAGTAAAAAGTCTACGAAGCATCGCTTCGCAATACGAAAGAAAACGAAGGCATTGTAAAATCTACGAAGAAATGCCTCGTACAAGGTAGGTTTACGCCAGACCGTGTCTTGTCGTAACAGGCTTCGCGATGCTGCGCCAGTTACGACAATCCACGCCTGGCGTTACACCTACCTTGGCCTGCGGCGCTGCCCTGCTTGCCTTCGGCAAGCTGTCTCAAGGATTTTTGAGGCATTGAGTAATGCACCACGTGAAATCTGCAATAAAATTTTTTAGTCGGTCGATCCCCTTTTTTCAAGATCCTGATTCGGTAAACTGATGAAGTCGGGCTCCTAGACCCCCCTTCCGACCCCTCTTTGAAAAGGTCTTGCCGAGACCTATCGAAATCTGCAATAAAATTTTTTAGTCGGTCGATCCCCTTTTTTCACGATCCTGATTCGGCCAACTGATGAAGTCGGGCTCCTAGACCCCCCTACCGACCCCTCTTTAAAAAGGTCTTGCCGAGACCTATCGAAATCTGCAATAAAAATTTTTAGTCGGTCGACCCCCTTTTTTCAAGATGAAGGGTCGAAGTTGATTATGTTAGTAAATTCGGGCCGAGGTAGCCAATTCGCAGTTAAAAGTTTGGTCAGGGGTCGAAATTGATTTCATTTTCGTCATCAGGAACTTCAAAAACATAAGAAACCATGTAAAATTGTCTCTAAAATATAAAGTCACTAAAAAGTTGCACTTTTTCTGCCGTTTTTTTAGTGTTTTTTCGTTAGTACGACTGAATGGAATGAGATAAAAAGCTGAATTTTTGCGTGTGGCGAGCCAAGGATATACCTAACAACCCTGCAAAATCTCGTCTCAATCGGCCGAGCCGTTTGGGAGGAGTAGTGCGGACACACACACAGACAGACAGACGGACAGACAGACAGACAGACAGACAGACAAAACTTTTCAACCCCACTGGAGTAACTGGCTTCGCTAATCGCTCAGCCAATTATGAAGCAAGATCCTTCGCAATACGAAGCATTTCTTCGGAATACGAAGCCATTCTACAACGCTATCATTTTCTTTGTAGCTTACAAGGCACATTCTTTGAAGACTTTTTTGAGTGTAAGGTCCAAACTACAGTTTCGACGCTCTCTTTAAACAATCAAGACGGCTACCTCCAGCGCCGCAGGGACAAAGACTCGACTCAGGACAAGGCCCGGGCCGCAGTGGCTCGTCCGAGGAACCGGGGAAAAGGGGGGGGGGGGCACGGCACCGGCAAGGGGGGAGCGGGGGTCACGCCTTCCCCTCCCCCCTCCGGAGCCGTGCTGCCTCGCCGACCCTTCCTTGTTGCCCCGCGCGGTCAATACAAACCCGAGCCGGCCGGCACTCACAGCGCGAGGTCCGAAGAGGCGGCCAGACACGCCGAGCGCAGCGACCGGCCGGCTTCACCTCACACTCCGTGACCAGAGAGGCGGTCCAGTGAGTACACCGAAAGGAAAAGGAAAGCCTCGGAAAAGGAAAGTCTTGGAGGACACTGGCCGGAGTGTGTAATAGTTCTCCCCTCGAAGTCAATAATGGAAAACCGTTTGTTTGTGACATCACCGTGTAGTTGCAGCTATTGCTTTGCTTCTTTATTGTGCGAAGCTAAACTTCAGAAACGAAGAACAATCACTATAAATCCAAAGGTCAGACTTCTTGCCACTCCAGAGGCGAGAAAAAATGTCTTGCCCAGGTTTGGTCAGACACTGAAGTCTCACCAAAATTTGGTCAGACAAAAATGTCTCGCCACAAAATGGCGAGACTTTTGTGTCTGACCACAATGTGGTCAGACTTTTGAACCCAGTCAATACGGTCCATGCGGCCTGTAGCGCGGTCAGACAAAAAGTCTCACCATTTTGTGGCGAGACTTTCAGGTCTGACCAAAACTTGGCAAGACTTTTTGTCTCGCCACATTTTGGCGCAAAGTCTTTCCGTTACATTTTTAGTGATATTGTAGCATACTTGGTAAAACCTACTGCCTCGTCACACTAAATGTTTTTGTACAGAGTTTGTACGAGACATCACAGTTTTTTGTGCTGATAAACTTTTCGTACAACTTTGTACGAGATTTTGTACAAAAATGAGGAAATTTGTGCAGATTTTCGTAAGAAAATTGTACGAAAAGTTCATCTACACTAAAAACTGGGATGTCTTGTACAAAATTGTACATAACATTAAGTGCGCAAGACAGTTAGGTATAATTTTGTGTCAGCGTTCCTAAAAAAACTAATCTTAAGAGGGCAGTGTTGTTTCGGCTGCGTTTTTTTACCCTCTTTTGAGACCTTGATGACTTTCTTCATACACCTCTTAGAAACAATAGATTGAAACCAAATACAATTTTTTTTTTTCAAATATTTCGAGATTAAAGGTTTTGATTTTGCCGTGAGCAGGAAAAGCTATTGTAATGGCCATCTTCAGTTTTTGACGAAAGAAACCAAATTTTCTCGTGTCCAACATCGGAACCAAGGGCCACTTAGTGCTCGAAATCATGCTTTGTCAAAAATGCGCTATACTAATAGGAAAAAATTAAAACTCTGGTGCCTAATTAGGTACCCTTTTTCACAGGCTGCCACATGTCACTGTGTTGAGAAAAAAATTTAAGATAAGGGATATTCGACACGTCTTGAGTTATAGTGCCTTTCTTCAATCAACAAACTTTTCGCACTGACCCACTCTGCAAACTTAACAGTGTACTCACGAAAACACTCTCTTAAGCGTGTACTCATGAGCTCACTCCCACAAGAGTGTACTCAGATGAGCTGCATATACTGCCAGGCGTGCATGTAATGAACCCCCATCTGAGCACACTCTCATTAGCTTACTAATCTGAGTAAACTCTCATTAGAGTATACATGCTGAACAGAGTGTACTGAGTACACTGTTGAGTTTGCAGAGCATTTGTTCAAGTTGCGGGGAAAACTTTGTCCAAAGTGAAAGCGAATGACTGTACACGTATTGTTTATAGTGTGCTCGCCACTCTTTAACGATTCCCCTTATTGCAGACATGCTGCTGAGGAACCTGTCCGGCGCCGCGTGGATGCTTGCAGTGGGCGTTGCCATGGCGACCGCCGCTAAACCTGACCAAGGGTGAGTAGGCAACGACTCGGCGAGTAAAACCTGAGGTTGTGGAGCTGACTCGAAACTTCATACATATGGCATAAAACATCTACCTCTTCAATGGAGGGTCCCTAAAGCAAGCACAGCAACCGTAAAAACCTACGTACAGAGAATTCCAAAAAAACAACAAGGGGCCGGGCCTTGGCCACAAAACTTAATATCGTTTTTGAAAAATAATGGCACTGTTGCCGCTATTACCCTCTAAATTGAAAAATATGAGTTAAAAAAAAAAAAAACTTTTTAAAAAACATTGGGTTAATGACTTTCCGGCGAAAGTGTGTATGAGCGCTTCACGACCGGCGGAAACAGGACATTAAGTCGCGCATTCGGATCGTTGGCGCGACGTTGAGAGATGGGCGCTACCGCGGGGGATTCCCCCGGCCGCCCTCTTGGAACACAATTTGGAGGTAGGTTTTAAGTGCTGCGCGGTGATAAAAGGATAAATAACATTTCCAGTTCATTGCGGGTCGTCTCGTAACTCATAGTGTGCGGTTGGTTTTATATTCGCTCAGAGCAACGCCGACGGTTTTGCCTGTTTCTTTGTGAGACCTGAAGGACAACAACTTCTGATGGGTATATAAGCTTACACAAGATTTCTAAAGGAAAGAAATTTCGTCGTATGTGGTAAATTTTCGCCGGATTTTACATACCGGACCGATAGTTTCTGTTTTTGTCTTCGGCCACGGCAAAGTGCAAAACTCGACAGTATCCCATTGTACCCGCTGTCTCATTGTACCCTACGCGTCCCTACTTCATGTGAGAAACAGACAAAAAGAGACACGAACACACCCAAACGTCATCCAAAACCCAAAGGCGGTAAAAATTTCCACTTTCAAGGGCGGTAATTTTGCTGCGGGATAAATCCATTTTGACCGTCTTTCCGAGGGCGCCTGTGGCGGTTCTGAGCGAAGCGAAGAACTCCGTTAGGGATTTTGAACACTCCAAATCTAAAGGTGATAGTACCTTTCTTGGCAATACAATTGAGTGTCGACATCAAACTGCCTTCCCGAAAAATCTTACCTTCAAAACGGCGATGCTCAAAAGTATCGCCAAAATTTGGCGATACTTCGGAGTATTGCCAAGATTTTGCAATATACTCTGAACATCTGAAGAGGACTTCTTCATTGTTTATAGCCAGATTTTGGCGATACTCCAAAAGTATCGCAAAATTTTGGCGATAGTTTTGTGTGTTGCCGTTATGAAGGCATGATATTTCGGTAAGGCTGTTTGTTGGCGATACTGAATTCTATCGCCAAAAAAGATACTCAAGTATCGCCTTTCGATTTGCAGTGTTTACCGCCGGTGGTAAATTTTTTACCGCGAGGGCGTTTCTTTTTGTACCGCCTTCTTCAGATCCTGTGTACACCCTGTTGGTCCAGTTCCCCAGACAAAGAGATTTTGCGCCCGTTACGGGCACAGTGCTGAGCCCCTGCTGCCCGTGCCGTGCCCGGATTTGTTCGGGCTGTGCCCGTGACGGGCGCAAAATCTTTTTGTCTGAGGTGCATCTATGTGAATGACAGTGTTGTTGTGCAGGACGTTCACCGTGGTGTCGCCCTACTCGGTGCGGCCGCACTCCGAGTACCACGTGGCCGTGGCCGTGCACGGCGCGGACAAGGACACGGTCGTGCAGCTGAAGCTCACCAACAGCGGCGACAACGGCCACAACGTCACCTACACCGAGAAGGTGGTGGTGCCCGCCGGCACCGCCAAGACGGCGCGCCTCAAGGTCAGTGCCTCCCTCGGTCAAAGCAGAAGAGGAAAGTGACCCGCTCCTGACACCCTAAATGTTTTTGTACAAATTTTGTACGAGACATCACAGTTTTATGTGCAGATGAACTTTTCGTACAATTTTGTACGAGAATTTTTGCAAAAACGGGGAAATTTGTGCAGATTTTCGTACGAAAATTGTACGAAAAGTTCATCTGCACAAAAAACTGTGATGTCTCGTACAAAATTGTACATAAGATTTAGTGTGGACCAGCCATGACCCGCTTTGAAATAGAGGTGCATCTACCTCGGAAAAGGTGGTGACCGTTTCATGCTTAACGCACAAAATGACATCAGATATGGACACAGAATATTCAAAACATGTCGTGTTATGCATAACGCCCGTTTTCGAGATATGGACACTTGCCTGTCGTGGCAGGTCAAGAGAGTCTCTCCTTTCTCATCTCTGCCTTTGATTACGGTTGTCAGATGTCGTATCAAAAGTTGAGTACCGTGAATGATGGCCTAATCGTTTTAGAGGAGAAAAGTGGCAAAAATCAAGGGTCTCGTCAGATGTTTTCAGTAATTGTCATCCGTCTCTGAATCACATCATGGGGAAGCAACTCCAGCACTAATTTCTCCTTGATCCAAATGATTTGCGGGAAGAACTCATTCGTGAGATACTCCGTCCCTACTTTGCAGTTTGTGCATTAAAGGACATTCCTCCGTTAAAACTTGAAAAGTTCTTTGTAAGATACTTACAGTGGGCGAGCTCGGGGCACTGATTGAGGCGTAAAGCCCGCAGAATGGCCGTCCACGCTGGCCACCGCTCTGAGACGTATTTTTACTTAAGTCAAAAATCACGGGACGCAGCATTACTGCCTCCGTGGCCAGCGCGTGGTCAGTACGGCCGAGTTCCGTCCGGCGCAGGCCGCACAGGTCGGGCTTGGTTTAGTCAGGCCGCACTGGTCGAGCGGTATAGCTGCTGGACCCGGCTCGACCTGCCAGACCTAACCCCTGAGTGGTAGTCAATTTTCCCTCCCCGCTTCCCCTCTTGCCTTCCCCGTAGCGTCAGTGACGCCCTCTGTCGCAGCGCAAACCGCCAGGCCGCTTTGGCCGGCGTCGCATGAGCTATCGCTTCACTCAGGTCGGTCAGGCCGACGCCTGTTTCGTTGGACCTGTGCGACCTGTAAGTCTAGCCATACAGGTCGCGCAGGCCAGCTCTTGATCACATCAGGTCAGGCCGGTCTGGCCAACGCGTTGTAAATGATCAGGTCGGATTTTTGCGATTGGCCGGCCATTTTGCGGGCTTTATTGAGGCGTTGGTGTCTGACTGATAGCACACCACTCCTCCGGGTCGGGTGTGCGAGTCACGCGGCCTAGCGTCTATTTTTTCCGATACCGCGTTTGCAATCGCAGCACTGCACTGCACACCGACTGCACCGCTTCCTTGTCTCACTGGTGTCACAAATATAACCCTGAACAGTGCAGTCGGTACACACTAAATGTTCATAGACTTTTTGTACATGAGTATCGACGTATTTGTGCAAGTGTAATTTATGTACTAATTTGTACATAAGTAAGGTACAATTTTATAATATAACTCAAGAACAATATTAAAGTATCGTCCCTAATTTATTTATTAAGTTGTGCATAGCTTACATACGAACGAATCTTTCATTCGGTTTGAACAACGGAAGAACATACACATTTAGTGTGCACCACCCTCCGAGTCATCGCACCGTGGTGGGGGTTGAGGAAGTGACATCGTCGACTCATGTAAACCGCGCTTTGGAAGAGACATTGTCTCTTCGTACACTGTCAGAAACGATTGTTCGAAAACAACAAAACTGTCAACAACATGGTCGTTTTCCTACAACATCTTTGTTTAAAACTGAAAACTGAACGGAAAAGTTGTCTTCCAACAAGTAAGTTGTTTCAGAATGACCCAACTGTCATTTATCAACAACATTCTCTGTTCGTGAACGACTGCTGTCGTTTAAAAACAACTGTTGTCAGAAAAAAAATTAGCAATAGATTTGTTGTTAATTAACAACAAAATTTCTGACAGTGTAGGGCACTAATAGAGTTGCCCTTTATTGGCCCTTCAGGTTGAGCCAGGCCACTCCGCGTCCGTTTGAGCCAAGCTACACATTCAGTCAATCAAGATAAAAAAAAAAACAACTCAAAATGATCTTTGCACTCCAAAAGTTGCCTTCGATTCGAAGAACGTACCATGCCGACGGTCATGTGCTTTCCAAACCCTTCCTTGACGGCGCTTTTCTGTTTTGAACCATTTGACGGGTTTGCAGGTGGGCGAGCTGCACCCGGGCAAGGTGCGCCTGTCCGCGGAGGGCGAGGGTGGCGTGTCGTTCAGCAACGCCACTGACGTGGACTTCGACGCCAAGACGGCCTCGCTGCTCGTGCAGACCGACAAGGCCCAGTACAAGCCCGGCCAGGACGTGCGCATCAGGGTGTTGGTCCTGGACCCCCACCTCAAGCCCACCGTTAAGGAACCCATCAACGTGTTCGTCTTGGTGAGCGTCAGCAACAGTTGTCCATGCCCAAACCCCAAACCCTTTTCCACCCCTAACTTCTCTGTGTGCTTACCCAGTATCTTCAGCACGTATATGCACTCAACACCGAGAATGACAGAGTGTTGATCAATGCCCAGTTTTGGGCGAGATACCCTTAATCGCAAATTTGGGTGAGGAAGGTTTCCTCACCCAAATTTGTGCGATAAAGAGTGCATCACCCAATTTTGGGTAATAAAATGCTGCTCACCCAAATTTTGGCAATAGAATACCTCGCCCAAAATTTTAGTCCTGATCATGGCTTTTTCATCCTCGGTGAATGCACACTTAGGTGCTCTGCTTATATGCACTCGAAAAAAAAAAATACACCGTTTCAAATTTCAAATTCAAATAATTTCAACGCTTAACGTTACGTCAACGTTATTGTAACATCATCCCAACGTTATTTCACGATGTTCTAAGTTATTACTCGTTATTTCAACGGAAAACGTACATTAAAATTAACGTTGTTTTCTCCTCGTGCACTCAGCACATACGTGCGTGCAGCGTTGAGTTTTCATTCAGGCATACTGGTGAAAGAAAGGCATTAAAGCTATGCCCTTAAAGGACGTAAACGATTTGCGCCCTTGAACGGCGTGAATTGTTTAATGCGTTTCGAAAGGCACTTAACTTTTTAATGAAAGTCCCATCCCTCTCACGCGCTTTCCAAGGGCATAAAACGAGTCACGTCCTTGCAAAGCGCGAATGACTGTTCATGCTCTTAAGGGCGTAGTTTCAATGCCTTTGTTTCACCAGTGCTGCTTGAACCTGAAGCATGCCCAATTTGTAGAGCTCTTTCCTGTGGGACTGTTCCAGGACGGCAAGAACAACCGCATCAAGCAGTGGCTGAGCGAGCAGCCCGAGGGCGGGCTGTGGTCCGGCACCTTCTCGCTGTCGGAGCAGCCGGTGCTGGGCGACTGGACCGTGGTCACGGCGCTGGCCACCGCGCCCTCCGGCGAGGTGAAGAAGACGTTCAGCGTGGCCGAGTACGTGCTGCCCACCTTCGAGGTGACGGCCAAGGCGCCGCAGGCCGTCGGCTTCAAGCAGGGCAAGATCCCCGTCACCGTCAAGGCCAAGTGAGTTGTCGACGCCCCTGCGCACAGTGGGCCAGAAGACCGGTGCAGGCGGCCAATACTCGAGACGCGTTTTGAGCGTCAGAGTCGCCAATCAGTCGCTTGAGGGGCGTTCGATCATTAGTGGTGCAGCCGGCAATAGCAATTACCATCTGCTGCAGAGCGCCTGCAACACTCAAGTTATTGATGCAGAGGAAGATTCTTGAACACAAAACTCATCCGGGAATTTTGACCGCCTCGCCCACTGTGCTGCGCGCTTCGTGCTTGCCGGTGTGGATTCAAGGGGGCAACCCCCACCCCATGAATTTTGACTGTTTGAATCGCATTGCAAAAAGTTCGGAATACACGATTCTGCTTGTTTCCAGGTACACCTACGGAAAGCCAGTGGTTGGCAAGGCCACGGTGCGGGCTCCGCTGCCGTACTACTTGTTCCAACCCCAACCCGCGCCGTGGCCGGTCCTTGTGTTAGGCAACGGTGCAGAGAATGCTTCCTCCACCACCACCACAACCACCACCACCACCCCTATGCCGCCCAGGCCGACGCACGTAGAAAAGACGGTCCCCATCGACGGAACTGCCACGGTCGAGTTCGACATCAAGGATGACCTCCAGTAAGTCCCTGTAAAGATATTTCTCAGGAATTTACGTAGGTACATCGGGAAAAATAGTTGCCGTGCCGTAGGAGCATTCGTAAATTTATGAAGGTTCTTCGTAATACAAAGACTCTTCGTAAATCTACGAATATTCTGCGCAAATTCACGAGGGATTCTTCGTGAATCTTCAAAGATACTTTGTAGATTTACGATGCAACTCTTTTTCCTGAGTCACCTTCGTAAATTCCCAATTTATTTCTTGCAGTGGTAGACGCTGAGTGAACGTTGATCCATATTGAGCGATATTTATGTGTTCGTAGCACGTTAAACAACCGTTTAAACTCTTACCGTTTCAACGCCAAATTTCAGGAATGACAGGAAATGCTAGCTGGCGCCAACATTGAAAATCAAAACTCTTTATGTGGGTGTGACTGACAACGCCTGTCATGCCCAGGATAGGCAACCATTGCTGGTGCACGACACGCGAGTGTAACTGGCTTGCCTACCTCCCAGGCGCTCCGCTTGTTTCGGCATTCACACAGAGGCCACTGAAACGAGCCTTTTACTGACATTTTTTCATAAGCAGATGCAATTCTGCAACCTACCACAACATTAAGTATTATTTTAAAAGTATCTCCTAGCAATTGCACCAATATTTTCATTTCTTTTTTTTTTTAAAGTTTAGTACAAATAATTTCTTAATATTTAAGAGGAGATTACTTAGTATTATGGCTGCGCTGGTAAAACTACAGCATAGTATTACCCTCTGTTTTCAAGAGTTATCAGTTTACGCTTGAAATTTCCCCTATCTTGATGCAGGGGGAGCATATAATCCATTCCAAGCGTAACGTCTTCAAGCGTATCTTTGTTCTTGACTCTAGCATAGAATGATGATTTAGTGTTACTAGTGCGCTTACGGAAATGCCTCTGCTAATGAAAACGAGCAGTAAAAGGCTGAGATTGAAGGTTTTCAGAGCGTGTGTTGTTGCAATCATAGTGTAGAGGCTGGCTCAACGTTTATTGCAGACTTGATACCGCTTCGCTTGCACAGGTTGATCGACAACTACTGGAACCACGTAACTTACGAGGTGTCCGTGGTGGAGGACCTGACGGGCCGCGTGCTCAACGCCTCCGACGTGCAGGGCACCCAGGTCAAGCAGCACGACTTCGACTTGGAGTTCGTGGACACCCCGCACAACTTCCAGCCCGGAAAGCTTGTCGTGGCTAAGGTAACGGCGGCCACTTCTATCCCCGCATGTGGTGGTTTGCGGATCGAATTGAATCAGGGCACATCTGATTCGAATACGAATACGAATCAAATGGGCCTTATTAATGTCTTCGTAGGGGTTAAATGAGCACCGTTTTACTGTTTTGGTCTAAAATAATTCGATTTGAAAATTTTTCATTTTTATTTCGTTTTTGAGTCGAATGTGCCCTGATTCGATTCTGTTTCGAAGCATTCGCACACCACTGTCCACATGAAGAAATGCCGTAATCTGACAAAAAAAAACTGTTCACCCTAAATTCTCCCAAAATAAAGTTCGCAAACTTTTTTTTTTTTCGTCCTTCTTGTGTTTGGTATCAGTTTGCGCTCACTCATGTGTTATTGCTTCTGCAGGTGAAAGTGACGGACCTCGACGGTGCCCCCCTCCAGGATGAGAAGAACCCCGTCAAGATGACCTACAACTACGGATGGGAAGACAAGGAGCAAAAATCGCTGCCGGAGCAGAAAGTTCCTTCCACAGGCATCGTCACGTTTGAACTGGAGCCTGAGAAGAACAAGACGCAGATCACTTTCACAGTAAGTATACCTTTGTAAAAAGCCCACACGGCTATCAAAAAAAATGCTAAAATTATACTGAAAACTTCTCTGCAAACTCAAGTATGTCCCAAGCGCGCACTTCTTGGTGCATGCCTGGCGGGCACGCACCTTTGCTGCGTGCCTCAGGCACACACTTGCTTGTTCCATGCATCTACTGGCTACAGGCATGCAGCAAAGAAGTTTGCACCTGCATGCATGCACCAAGAAGTGCGTTCTTGGCACACACTTGAGTTTGCAGAGTAAAGTGTCACACTAGACGTTTTTGTATAAACACAGGACACTTTAGATACGAAAACGTGTACTGAAAGCACACTTTTTATAAGAAAGTGTGTACTTAGTATAGTTAGGGAATAACGTCTTTAACCAGCAGATGCGGTACTGTTTGCGCTTAGTCTTGTATCGTAGATAATGGTGGTGCACTATCACTCAAAGTTGAGGAAGCGTGGACCAAGCTGTGGTCCACGCGAGGAAGCGTTGGACAAACTGGTCCACGCAAGAAAGTTTGGACCAAACATGGTCGACGCAAGGAAGCGTGGACTTGGTCCACACTTGGTTTGGCAGTGCATTGGTGAGATTTACGATTTGCACCACTCAAGGTTGAGACTTTTTGCCTTACCTCCAGGGCGGCTTAAATTCTCGCCTTTGCGTTTTCAGTGGACTTACATGAAACAATTGAAATTACAGGTTCTTTTTTACATAAATCTCAATCCAAGAAATCCGGTTGCATACGAAGCGTGCATGTTTTTCCATTGTCAACGAGCCGTTTTGTCATTTTCACTCTTCAGTGGAACAACTTTCTGACTCGCAACTTTTGGTTTCAGGCTACTTTTCGCAACAACTCTGCCGTCCAGTACATGAGTGCCTTCGAGGAGAGAGGAAGTGAGAAACTCAACGTGGAGGTGGAGCAAGACAGTGTCAATGTGAGTAAAGTAACGTAAGAATTTTTCTACGAGGATTGGTACATTATCAATACATAAACAATGATATTTAAAGATTTGCAGAGCTTAGAACTAGAACACAATTGTAGTTGGTGCAGCAGCAGCACAATGGCTGCTTTCTATTTTTTTTTTTTCTCTTTAAGTTGAAGACAAATATGGGTAGTTTATGCTGGTTCTTTAAGGATCATTTTTTGCAGGCCATTTTTGAATACTCTTTGTTTAGTTGAGTTATTTCAAATGCGTTTTCTGCAGGAGGAAAGAACAAAGGTTACTGTTAGCAACCCCTTCATTCGCAAACACCCATGTTAATCTTCAGCTTACAGAACGAAACAGAGACAATGTAGACACGAGTATACTGGTTTTACGGCATGAAGTGCTGCCCGAGGGCTGAATCACTCAGCGTTCAGGTGAACACATGAGTACACGAGTATGGGAGTACACCAAAACTCTTAAATTTCACATTTTTAAACGTTTTTAGGCCAGCTAGACGACAAGCAACTCCAAATCATGCCGAAACTAAAAGAATTTTGCTCTTTCCAGACGTGTGAGTACACTGAGTACAGGCCAACCTGTATAAACATAAGGCCACTAGTGATTCACCCGTCGGTGCTACTACCTAATTGTTATTCAACGAATATGACGTCAAATTAGTTGAATAACTGTGCACCTACACACTAAATAGCTATGGACATTTTTGTCTCCAGTAATGAACGATTTCGTATCCATGGCGGCAACGTTTTCATTCGTTACCAAATGGCGACAAATTCGTGCATAACTCATGGACAAATTTGTCCACAATACTTTTGGAAGCTTAATCGAGTATACATTAAGCACTTGATAGTGTATAGATGTGGACAAATATGTCCGTAACGATGTTTATAAAAAGAAAGTCTATAGAAAAAGGTCTTTGCAGATGAAACAAATGTGTCCATAAGCCATAGACTACCTTTTTCCTCCAGATTTGGAAGCAAGATACGTGGACCAATTTATGAACAGCTGTAGACAACTTTGCTCAAAGGGCATGGACAAAGTTGTGTACATTTGGTAATGTTTAAAAACGTTTCCAATCTGGTTGCAATATTGTCCCCAGAATTTATCCATAAAATTTTTTGCGTCCAGTTGTGAACAAACTAGTACATAAGTATTCACAATAATTGCTCTGTGCATGTTATGGACAATTTAATTGTTCCTGATGCTGTGAAAAAATAAATGTCCCTAGATATTTAGTGCGTAAGTTATAAGCAGTTGTTTCGCAGTCTGTTCATCTTTCCGTTGTTGGCTCCAGATCGGCGACGAGTTCGCGGTGCGCGTGTGGGCCACGGTGCCGCTGCGCCAGGCCACGCTGGTGGTGCAGGGCCCACTGGGACTGCGGGCGGTGCGCGACCTGCCCGCGGGCCTGGACGCCAAGGACGCCAAGGACGCCAAGCCGGGCACCACGGTGCGCGTCCGCGCCACCGAGGACATGGCCCCCGCCTCGCGCGTCATGGTGTACGGAGTGACGGCGGACGGCGTCCTGGTGGCGGACGTGTCGGCCGTCAAGGTCAACGCCACCCTCGCGCCGGTAAGCAGCACAGCCTCCAAGCCCGGGCCAAGCCTATGACTGGTCCGTACACTGGGGGAACTGAAGCCTACTTCACGCCTTTCTTCGGGCGTAGTGCACTGCCAGAAAAAATCACGGATTTAGTACGGAAAAAGTACCGTTAATTATTTTCCCTCCACTAGCGTTAGGATTACGGTTTGGGAACGGTCTAAAAAGAGGTCCGGTGAGGTCAAAGAGGAGGCACGGTGAAATTGTAAACCAGAACGGTGAAGAGGAATCATCACATCATAATACGGAAACCTTGGACCGGCAGACTGCAAACACCACCGTGCCTTCAGTTTGACCTCACCGTACCTCTTTTTCGACCGTTCCCAAAACCAACGGCTGAACCGTTGTATTTAAAACATATTTCCGTGATTTGAGTCATGGAGAAGACATATCTGTTGATACGGAAAGACCTTTGCAGTCAATAACGCCAATCCTCCGTTAATCCAAAACTGTTCATAGAAACGGATTAATTTTTTCTCACTTTCAGTCATTCCGTGGGTTCCGTAACGCAATTTGACCGTTTGAGTTTCGTCATGTCACCATTATTTCTAACAGTGTGGTTGCTACACTTCACTGTTATTCAACGAATGTGAAGTTATATTTGCTTGAATGTGAATTTTGTCACGTTCGTTGTGTTCGTTTGGATGTTGATCCACGGTCAAACAAATGTCACACCCTGATTAAACGGTCGTGTCACGATGTAACGAACGTGACATCGTTTTCAAACGGTCACAAAATTCACATTCTAACAAATATGACGTCACATTCGTTGACTAACGGGCTAGCCTTAGAGCGTAGTGGTTGCTGCGCTTGGCTTCAATCAATTCTTCTTTCTGTGGTTGTCGTGAAGTGTGGCACGAGTTTTGCTCTCAATGTTGAATGGCAAGCCCCAGCCTCAGCAGGCGTGTCGGGCTGACTCCTGGTGGGCAGGCCACCCAACAAACTCTGTACCGCGCCGCAGTGCGTTGGGCTGCCTGCCCGCTGGGCGGGGTCGCGGCTAGTCGCGGTAAAAGGAGCAGGGTAGGAGAAGTAGCAGGGTGTGCCTGAAGGTGAAGGCGCAGGGTTGTGGGGCCTCAAAGTAGCAGGGTCGCCTGGCCCAGCAATTGTCCAACCTATCCTTACCAAACCTAACGGGCTCGCGACAGATCTTACGCTACTCGCGACAGATCTTATGCTTCTTGCGCTGGGCCAGGTGACCCTGCTATTCTGGGGCACCAGGACCCTGCTACTTTGAGGCCCGACAACCCTCCGCCTTCACCACCAGGCATACCCTGCTACTTCTCCGACCCTGCTCCTTTTATGCGTCCCGGCTGAGCGGTCCGCCCTACTACCAGGCGAATGAAAATATGCACAATCACAGTACTCGGCCAAAAAAGATGCTTCATGTAGAGTTTAATATCATCCTTAACAGTGCATCTCTTTTGTATTACCTACAGAGATATTACAGCAATCAAATACCATAATGGGGAACTTTTAGAAAAGACTATAGAAGTATTTAGCAGAATAGGGGTATTCTTGATAAAAGAATTTTATGCCTATGTAGTATATCTTGTGATATGTCTTAGAGCATATTCATCATGGTGTTGACGTGTTATGTGCAGCAGTTTAACTCATGAACCTGTACAAGACCCATGTATTAAGACGACGTCCACTCACTACTCAGATGACGACCAATTGTGGATTCAGTCAATCTTTGTGTCTTTGTGTGTGGGGGTCGGGGCAAATCAGCACTCTTTGCCCATTTGCAGGCTGACAGGGACAAAGTGGCTTCTTGTCTAACCTTCCAGGCGGTCGTCTAGGGGGTTGGAAGCCCTTCTGTATCCGCGCCTGATGGCGACAAGGAAACTGAATCTGAATATGTGAACGGCGTTGCAGGTGGCGGTGCGCATCCAGCCGGGCCGCAGCGAGCCGGGCCGCGAGGTGGAGGTGGCGGTGTCGGCGCGGCCCAACGCCACGGTGGCGCTGCTGGCCGTGGACCAGAGCGTGCTGCTGCTCAAGCACGCCAGCAACGGCGTGACGGCCGCGGACGCCGACAACGAGCGCCTCAGCTACGAGTCCAAGGCCAGGAAAGCCTGGGGGGAGGGGACCGGGGCCGAGAGTCTGCTGGACAAGTGGAAGCGCTCGCGGTACTCCGTGGAGGAGGTCCTGGAGGTGAGTCGCGGCAGCTCACACTGTCGGACACGACGCATTAGAATACACTTCAAACCTAAATGTCTTCTCCGTACACACCTAAAAGTACAATCAAGGAACACTCCTACAGATGTATACTTGCCCCAGGAAACTCTGAATGTGCACCCCAATAGATGTCTACTTGTTGTTGAGTACACTTCAATAGCTTTGTTAATTCTTTCCAATATATGTTTCCTAGATGTTTACTTGATGTTTATTGGCGAGCGATAGCGAGCCCTTGCTGTGATTGGGGTGCCCCGAAAAGCGATTGGTCGTGTGTCTGTTTGTCTGTCTGTCTGTCTGTCAGTCCGTTTGTACTCACCAACGATTCTCAGCAACTACACTGTCTAAAGTTACAAAATTTTGCATTTGACATCAACTTAGTTTCTCCCAACACGAGTTTGTTTCAATTCATTGTTTAGTATCGTTTGAATTATTAAAAACATCTTTTTGAATTAGGTTATTAGCGTTGTTAGGTTGGCAGCAGTTACCAATTTTTCATACCTGCGGCCGCGGCTCTCAAATACGGGACTGAGGCAAATTAAACAAAATAAAGAGCAGAAGGGTTAAAAACTGAGTTCGGTGATAGTTTTTCAACATTATAGAATGATTGAAACACCTCCGGAGTGTCAACGCAGTGAAATAAGGAAAATGAAATTGAAAATGATTACGCGTTTTGTCCCCCTCCCGTCCCCCCGCCAGAGGGGAATCTTACCCAGGTCAGTGCAGTGTTTTTGAGATTTGCAAGATAAAATACTGTTTGCCTTTCATACTTAGTGAGTCTGTACTTGCTTATTTTTCTCAAAAGATTCATTTTTTAGTTGTTTACTTATTTAATAAAATTGGGAGATACATAAATATATTCTTTTGAAACCAGACATTAATCTTTGCTAAATGGGACCTTAATTTTTTTTAATTATATGGTTGAGTGAGTGGTTTTGCCATAGCTGGTTTTGCCATAGACATCATATTCAGTGAAGTGATTTAGGTTTTGAGCAATGAGTGAATAGATCATTGGATTTAAGGAGACGTGTCATACAACTGTGTCATACATAGTCTGCGACGACTGATATACTCAGTGTTGGTCGTTTGTTTAAACTGGCTGCCTTTCCAATTAACACAGAAAATGAGATCAATATTTATGCTGAGCTGTATGTTTACTTCAAAGATAAAGTATCACATTAACACTCATTTACGAATAAGATCAACTTTTGTTCAGCAACATGTGGCTTTGACATTGGATTCGATGAGACGATTCATTGGTTCTGACTATAGGTCTTCTCGTAAACTGGTACCAAACAGCCTGCCTAACTGTTCCTCTTTATTTTAACTATGATAAAATAATGTAATCAATATTATGAAATAGACTACTAGTTAAAAATAAAAGGAAGATAAAACGCTTTCAGGTATTACCAATAACATTGCGTATTCACAAGTTTCATAAAGAAAAGATATCGAACGGTGACTCAAGCATTTGTGTTCCTCGACTGAGTAACAGTGTTAGGGTTGGTGGCACCAGAGCAGCTCATTAACATACGATTTTACCCCAGGTCTATATAAGTACTGCACCTAAGATTGGCTCTTTTTGGACGAAAATTTTATATTCGAGTTTTACATTGTTTCCTGCAGTTTTTGGTGTGCTGATCTTGAAAATGACTTCCAATCTCACCCCAGACCTATACTTTACCCAATATTGGCCAATTTTGGACCAAAATTTCGTTAACGAGTTTTATATTGTTTCCTGCAGTTTTTGGTGTGCTGATCACGAAACTGACTTCCAATTTCACCCCAGACCTATACTTTGCCCAATATTGGCCAATTTTGGACCAAAATTTCATAGTCGAGTTTTACATTGTTTCCTGCAGTTTTCGGTGTGCTGATCACGAAAATGACAAGCAATCTTACCTCAGACCTTTTCTTCACCCAATATTGGCCAATTTCGGACCCAAATTTCATATTTGAGTTGTACATTGTTTCCTGCGGTTTTTAGTGTACTGATCACGAAAACGACTGCAAGTTCCACCCGAGACCTATACTTTACACCATTTGGGCCCATTTTGAACCAAAATTTTATACGTAGTCGAGTTGTTGAACGACCGGAGTACTTACCCAAACTGAGAGGGGGGGGGGGGCTCTCCCGCACGTAACATGAGTCAAACAATCCAGACAAATTTGAAAGCTGTCATCAGGAGGCAACGAGCGTGGCACTATTCAGGAACAATCCCAGTCTTTTACAATGCGTGTAATATTTTTGAGTGCCCAAGTGCTGTTATAAGAATGTGCTCAGTCGCATCGCTCGCCTACTACGCGCCCAAACTAAACGGCGCGTACCCCTAGTTAGAAGACTCCTGTAGATGAGAGTTGAGCGAGCATGCATTGCATTTCGTAGTGTATATTGTAAATCAAGGGGCAACTGGTAGGGAATCGGGTTTTATTGGCGACGATGGTTCTGACTCTATACAGGCCCGAGCTCAGTCACAGAGTTGACTGGCCGGTTGCTACGCGACACTGTTGGCGGAGGTGGCCGGCAAGTATCCGGCAAGTAGTCGGCGCGGGGTAGTCCCGCCAGCCGTGCTGTCGCGGGGTGTATTCCCTTACACTATCCCCCCCTTTTTCTTGTCCGGGAATAGTCCGGACACAAGTCCGTTTCGGCTAGCCCCTGGAAACGTAATGGGCCAGCCGGTCGACGTGGTACGTCTTGGTCTTGCGGCGAGGATGAGCCGGGTCCCGGATGCTCGCCGTCACGTCGTTGACCAGGGCCACGATCTGCCAGGGCCCGGTCCACCAGCACTGCTCCAGCTTCGGCGACCGTCCGACCTTGCGCCGGGGGTCGAACAGCCACACGCGGTCGCCGACCCGGAACGTCGGCTGCTTGGTCCGCACGTCGTAGCGCGCCTTCTGCCGTAGCGCCACGGCAGCAGCGCGTTCCCGGACCAGGTGGTGCAGGTCGTGGAGGCGGTCCTGCAGCCAGCTCGGGTAGGCTAGCCGGAGCGGGATGGCCGGAGTGTCCGGCGGGTAGCCCCGCGCTAGGCCCGGCGGCAGGCCGATCTGCCGACCGAACAGCATCATCGCCGGCGACACGCCGGTGGTGGCGTGCGGGGCGGCGCGTAGGCTCAGCATGACCAAGGGCACCTGCAAGTCCCAGTCCCGCTGACTCTGGTCTACGACCATGGCAAGGTGGGTCGTTACCGTCCTGATCAGACGCTCAGCGGCCCCGTTTGACTGAGGCCGTTGTGGTGTCGTGCGCGTCTTCCGGATCCCCATCAGCTCCATGACGGTCCGGAAGACGTGGCTCTCGAAGTTTGACCCCCTGTCCGAGTGGAGCTCGGACGGCACTCCGAAGCGGCTGAAGATCTGCTCCACCAGGGCTCGCGCGACGACGTCCGCGTGCGTGCTGGCGATCGGGATGGCCTCCGGCCACCGCGTGAAGTAATCCACGGCGATGAGCAGATAGCGGTTGCCGCGGTCGGTCCTGGTGAAGGGGCCGGCGAGGTCTACGCCGACGCGCTCCCAGGGAATGCCGACGCTGTGGAGCTGCAGCTGGGCGTGCTGCCGGCGGTGGCCTTTCCTCCTGCGGCACAGGGTACACGTCTGGCACCAAAGTTTTACCTCGGCGCGCATACCCGGCCAGTAGTAGTGCTCGCGGATCTTCTGGAGGGTCGTCTTGTCGGCCAGGTGTCCGCCAGCACCAGGGGCGTCGTGGAACTGGCGGCAGATCGACGCCAGGAGGTTGCGGGGCGCAATCAGCTGGTAGTGGGGCTCGCCGTCGACCGGCTCGAAGTACCGGTACAGGAGTCCGTCGCGGACCCGCAGTGACTGCCACTGGAGCCACAGGGCCTTGGTGCGCGCGCTGCGGTCGCTGATGTCCTCTGCCGACGGCCTCTTCCCCCTCCCCATGGCGAGCAGGATTGGGAAGATGTCCAGGTCGGTCGCCTGGGCCGCGCGGACCTCCTCGTCCGTCGGGGCGCTGGCGTCCTCCACACGCGTGCGCTGCACCCGGGGCGCGGTGGCGGCGTCGCGCCGGGCACAGTGCCGGCAGTCCGGGTCGCAGGGGCGGCGTGACAGGGCATCCGCGTTGCCGTGCTCGCGGCCAGGCCTGTGCTGGACAGAGAAATCATAGGCCGCGAGGCGCTCCAGCCAGCGGGCCAGCTGGCCATCTGCCGTGTCGCGGAGTGAGCGCAGCCACTGCAACGCGGCGTGGTCCGTGCGGACCAGGAAGGGGCGGCCAGCCAAGTAGGGGTGGAAGTGCTTGGTACCCTGGACCAGCGCGTACAGCTCGCGCCTGGTCACACAGTAGTTGCGCTCAGCACGGTTCAGGGTCTTGCTGTAGTACGCAATGACGCGCTCGTGGCCCCCTTGCTCCTGGGAAAGGACGGCGCCGATGGCGAAGTTGGACGCGTCGCAGTCCAGGACGAAGGGTGCTGCGTTGGGCAGCGGGTAGGCGAGGATCGGGGCGGATGTGAGGGCGTTGCGGAGGTGATCAAACGCTTCCTGGGCCGCGGCAGACCAAACCCAAGGCTGACATTTCCGGGTAAGGTTGTACAGGGGCGCTGCAACAGACTGGAAGTCACGGACAAACTTGGCGTAGTACTGCGCCAGACTGAGGAAGGAATGAAGATCCTTCTTGTCGACGGGTACTGGCCAGGACTGGACCTTCTCCGTCTTGGTCGTGTCCGTGGTGATGCCCTCTCCAGAGATCACGTGGCCCAGGTACTCCAAGCGCCGGGCGAGGAGGGTGCACTTGCCGGGGTGTAGGAGGAACTTAGCCTTCCGGACGCGCTCCAGGACCTCCCGCAGGCCCGTCAGAGCCTCCTCGAAGGTGCGGCCGGGAACAACGACGTCATCGAGGTAGACGCGGGACATGTGCCGTGGCATGAGCCGGTCCATGAGCCGCTGAAACGTCGCTGGGGCGTTGCAGAGTCCAAAGGGCATGCGCTTGAACTCATACAAGCCGTGGCCAGACAGGCAGAAAGCCGTCTTTGGCCGAGAGTCGGCCGACAGCGGGATGTTCCAGTAGCCCGCCCGCAGGTCCAGGGAGCTGAACCAGGACGCGCCGCGCAGGGAGTCCAGCGTCTCGTCGATGCGAGGCAGGGGGTAGGCGTCCTTCCTGGTGACCTGGTTCAGGCGGCGGTAGTCAATTGCAAAACGCGGATTACCGTCCTTCTTGGTTAGCAGGACGACGGGTGACGCCCACGACGAGTCCGAGGGCACGATGACGTCCTGGGCAAGCATGTCCGCGATGCATTTGTCCGCGATTTCTTGCTTGTGGAAGTCCAATCGGCGCGGTGGCTGCTTGATGGGCGGCGAGTCACCGGTGTCCACATGATGCTCGACTAGGGTGCAGTGGCCGATCTCCCCGGCACAGGAGAACACATCCTGGAACTCAGTGAGGAGGTCCCTGACCTGCGCCTGCTGGTCCGCGGTCAGCCCGTCCTTGGTGCTCTCCAGCAGCTTCTCCAGCGGCACCGGCAGTGTGCCGGGCGCTGGCGGGGCCGAGGGCAATGTGGAGATTGCGCACACTGTGCACGCGCGCGGCTCGGTGTCGACCCGGAGCTGAGTCAGGCAGACGTTGCTCCGAAGATGCTGCGGCGCCTCGCCGTGGTTGCGCACCCGCAGCAGTAGCGTGTCGCCGTCCTCGGCCAGCAGCAGCGTCCCGGCCGCAATCAAACCTTTGGGCAAAGTCACCGGCACGGCCGCGCAGCGAGCGCGGCTCACTCGGACGATGCAGTCGGCGTCCGGGGGTGGCGGCGTAGGTGCGGGTTCCCCGGTGGACCATCCCACGGCCATCCCCACGGTGGACCGTCCCACGGCCATTCCCACGGTGGACCGTCCCACGGCCATCAAGCGTCCCGCGGCGGGCGACTGTGGTTCTGGAACAGGCGGCGGCCCGCCCACTGGCGTCCCGTGCGAACGTCCTCCCAGCCCCGAATGGTTGGCCAGACCACACGGGGAAAGGCAAGAAGTCGAACAAGACTGTGGTACGGTCACCTCGGGAGGCTTCCACTTGTCGCAGCTTACCCGCACGGCTACGTGGACCTCGGTGTGCGCAGGGATGGTCACGGGGCCCAAAGAGCACACCCGGAGCGTTGCAGCGACGCCGTGCGCTGGCCGCGTCACTCGCTCCAGCGCCACACTGCGCGAGCCACCGCCGCCTCGCAGGAACATGCGGTCCAGGCCAGGGTCGAACCGCTCGACGTGCGCGGCCACGAAGTCTCCGCCGAGCAGACAGTCGTCCCACGTGTCCGCCTCGTACACGTGCATGGGCACTGTCACGTCCCCGATGGTGATGGTGGTGAGCCGGGGGCCGTACATGGACGCAGCCCCGTCCCGGACGAAGGCCCCTTGGGCCTGCAACGATTGTGTGACAGGGGCGCCCTGGTCGGCCGGCAGGAGGCCCCGACGAACGATGGTGTACTCGGCACCCGTGTCGAGCAGGCATCGGCAGCGGGCGGCCCCAACGCGTGCATCAAGCAGCCAAGACACGCGCGGCAGCACGGCCGGCAGGGCCGGTCGCGTCAGGGGCGGCGTCGGGGCAGTCCTTTCTGGGCGGGCGGAGGGCGTGGCCGTGATCGTGCCCGTCGACGCGGCCACTACTCGTTTCCCGCCCTGTGGCCGCGAGGGCGGCTGCGGGAGCGGCGGCGGTCATCACGGCGGCGGTCAGGACTGCGGCGCCGGGGAGGACTACGGCGGCGGTCGCGTCGGCCATTGTTGCGGCGGGAGGCACCCTGCGGACAATCTCGCGACATGTGGCCCTGCTCGTTGCAACGAAAGCAGCGCCCGTCAAAAGTCCCTTGGCCCGCGGCACGGGGCGTCGTCAAGCTGTCCGCGATGGTCCGCAGCTGCGCGACCAACTCCTCGAGGCCGGCAGGGCCGCGGCTGGGGCCGGCCACTGTCCGGGCGGCAGCGACCCGCGCAGGATCGCCGCATTCCTTGGCGGCGTCCTGGAGGTCGTCCGCAGCAGAGGAGGAGCCGGCGTCGGCCGACACCTGGCCGATGCGGGGACGCTTGGGCGGCGAGGCCTGGAAGGCGGCCTCGACCGTCACGGCGGCGGTGATCGCCTCATTGAGCGTCGCCGGGCTGGACAGGCGCACCGTGCGGCACGCGTCCACGTCGCCGTAGCCGTCCAGGAACCGCGTCGTCGCGATGGCCTGGATGGCCTCCTCCTGCAAGGCCGGGTACGCCTCCCTGGTGAGGCGGAGGATGTCCCCGCCGAAGTCCACGACAGCCTCACCTGACCGCTGCACGCGGCGGCTCAGCTCGGCCGCGGCCACAGTGCGGCGCTGCACCGGGTCAAAGTGCGCCTGCAGGTGGGCGCGCAGCCGGTCGAAGTCCGCGTAGTGGGACGGGTGCAGCGACTGCACCAGGTTGGCGGCGCGGCCCTTGAGGGCCTGCAGCAGGCGGCGGCCGCGGGCGTCCGGCTGCCAGTCGTGCGTGGCGCTCTCGAACTGGGCCAGGAACACCGGCCACGACGAGCTGCCGTCGAAGTCCTGGATGGCCCCCTGCTGACGGCGGCGCTGCCCGTCGACCTGCCTGGCTGAGCGCTGCTCCTGCAGCAGAGTCATGGAGGTCGCGGCGAAGGTTTGCGCCAGCTGCTCCAGGGCGGCGACGCTCCGGCGTCCCGGACTCTGGCTGCGGCCACGGCTGCGGCTCCGCTCCCGCCGCGGCATGATGAAAGGCTTCGCCGGTAGTCACTGGTTGTCCGTCACTGATTCCCAGATCCCACTTCTGACACCAGTGTAAATCAAGGGGCAACTGGTAGGGAATCGGGTTTTATTGGCGACGATGGTTCTGACTCTATACAGGCCCGAGCTCAGTCACAGAGTTGACTGGCCGGTTGCTACGCGACACTGTTGGCGGAGGTGGCCGGCAAGTATCCGGCAAGTAGTCGGCGCGGGGTAGTCCCGCCAGCCGTGCTGTCGCGGGGTGTATTCCCTTACAATATAGGGATGTTAACGGATGAAGTAGGTTTTTGTGTAATCTGTTACAACGAGACGTTCCTTGGGATGAGTCTTGCGGGCGGACTAACCAAATATTCCTACATTATTCCTTTGAAAGAAAATTTGATTTCCTAGTTCGATAGATTGCAGATTGCACTATTGCACTCTCCTCCTTCAAAAGACACTTCATTAGTAAGCATTGATGTTCGTGCTCATCAATAGGATTTCGTTAAGAAGCTTAACAGATTTGTTAAGACAAAATTGATAATAATGTTACTGTTACAAAGAAAAATGTTAATAAGCTCATTAATATGCACAAACGTCAATACTTTATTAAACAAAACTTCAGTACGGGTCTGAGTGTGTGTATGAGAATGAGAATAGATTGTGCACGTTAGCAGAGGTGCACTCTGCCCCGTAAATTAGACCAAATTGTTGACCTAATTTCGTGTGGTTTTTGCTATATCTGCGTACAGCGTCTTAAACGGAGACTGCTATTTTTCACCAGGATGCCGGTGTCGCCTACATGACGAATGCCGAAATTGTGCGGACGCTACCAGAGGGTAAGTTTAAGCGTGAGTTTTATGGAAAACAACTTTTGCGACTAATCGGCCCTTTTTCGAGGCGGCAACCACCTTCCATGTATGGGTACCCAATATTTCTGAATGGGAGGGATCTCGTTGGATTTTGTAAGATTTTCTTCGAGGTTTAGGCCAAGATTATGCAACTGTTTTCGCCTTTTTGGATAAAGATTTTAGATTTCAAGGGATTTCAGGTGGACACAGGATTTCGCGAGTGGTTGCTCCCTTTTTCTCACCACGTGTGCGCCACATTGGATCGCTAGTGCACGTTGTGACGCTGTCCCGTTTGCAGCGGTGCTCTTCGCGTTCGGCGGCGGTGCCGTCCGTCCTGGCCTGGACCTGGGGATGCCCGGGGCAGCGATGCGCCCCATGGCCGCGGCCTTCCCGTCCACCATCAGCTCGGTGGTGGGCGCACCGGGAAGCGCCGCGCCCTCGCCGCCCAGGCTGCGGACGCTCTTCCCCGAGACGTGGCTGTGGGAGAGCTTCAACTCGGGGTGAGTCTGGGTCGCCTCAAGTCGAGGGGTCCTAATCGAAGGATCCTATTTGGGCGTTCCCGTGTAAAGAATCGTATCTAAAACGCAAGTTAATTTCACGAAGTCTTTTGGGATGGATAGGAGAGGAAGCGGAACATAATTCTACAAGCATGCACAAGTGCACTATTAGTTTCTTTGATCCCTATGATCTTACATCTTCAAGTATGTGTGAATTAAAGCAAATATTAAAGTTATTTGTAGCTGTCTCAAGTGATCAAACTTAGTGAAATTCGCTTGCGTTTCGGATAAGATTTCCCATAGAAACTGTCATCGCTGACTTCCGTTTTTGTCCTTCTTCTTCCGGGCCAGAGCTCCTTTGAAATGCCTCTTTAGACCTCTCACAATCCTCAAGTTTGATATTGCCAAAAAAGGTCTTACGTAGCATCTCTTGGGAGACACCCAAAATGTAGATCTGTTGTTTGTTAGCTGTGGACAGTAATTAAGAAAGCGATAAACAACATGGTTGGCTCTTGCCATTGAGAACGAACAACGCGGCTGGGCAAGCGTCCGTCTGTACGGCGGCCATGTCTTGGAGCGCCTGCCCGCGAGGCCACAAAACGGGCACCAGCGCGCGTCAAGTTGCCTAGTATGGTCATCCAGGAGTAGTAGGTCCGATGCCGCACTGTTAAAAATGAATGAAATTTAATGACATTTTTAACATTATTTTTCATTAAACGTCATTATTTTTAATAACACCTACACATTCATTAAATTGTAATGAAAATTTCACTACCTTGGTCATAAAATTTCATGACAGCAGCCATGTAGTGAAAGTTTCATAACATCATGTAGCCTGTAATGAAATTTTCATTACATGTCATTAAATTTTCCAAGAAATTTCAAGTATGACATAAAATCGTACAATTTGTTCTGGGTTAAATGTAAGTTTCCTCATTCTCTTTTAAAATTGTATTGAACGGCAGCACGTATTTCTTCCGTAATATCGTCCATTCCTGCGTCACATGCCGAACCTGTCATTCGAAGCTCTGCCGCCAGGTGTCGCATGGTACACGGGGATCGCTCTCAAATCCGTATATTGCATCTAAATTATCTAAATTGAGGAGATATTCTAAAATTTCTTCATGTTTCATGCAGAACGCTTGATTGTTAAAATAATAGCTAAGACTTTAGGGGAAAAGAATAATATTTGACCTGACAAAATAAGTTTCTCTGATGTTGCTCGATGGCGTCTACGGGCTGCGGTCAGGTAGGGCAAACGCCTGATCTCCCACACTCAAGCAGCATCTGCTTCCGACTTCAGACATTCTGAGTCGTTAATTTTTACCTGTCCTCTGTTGTCAGAGAAGTAATCCGCACCCAAACCAATCTCAGATCGAAACCAAAAGTTATGTAGTTTGCGTCAACTTTCTTCATTTTCATTACGTTATTGTCATTAAATTTTTCATTACACTGTAATGAAAGTTTTAATAACATATATGTAATGAAAACTTTAATTACATTGTAATGATTATAGCTTCACTACAATGTAATGAAAATGTAATTAAATTTTTTTAACAGTGCGCATTATCAATCTCTGATGTTCGGGGTTTGAAAAACTTTGGACCCTGGAAGTCCAGGCAGAAAAGACAAACTTTTCGTAGCGTTGAAGTGCCCCCCTTTTTTTTTTTTTTGCAGCACTGGCAACGTTACCCTTAAGAGGATCGTCCCGGACACCATCACGTCGTGGGTCGTGTCCGCCCTGGCCATAGACCCCGAGCAGGGGCTGGGACTCAGCGAGACCACCAAGGTACGTCTACATCAGCGTAACTGAGATTTTGTTTATTAAGACGCAATGTGAAAGCTGAACAACACTGCAAGAAAAAGTGTGGATAGTACAGCACAAGTAATGCAACGAGGATTGTGGAAAGTGCAATTTGACTTGTGGAGAGTACAACGACATCTGGACTGGTACCGTTTCGTCATTCGGCCTCATTGTCCTTTGTACAATAATCTTTGCACTTTGAAAGTACAACAAGAACTGTCTAAAACATGGCAAGTTTTTTTTTTTTCGTAATTTGTTGTGGTTTTTTTAATTGCAGTGTAGAGTATAACCAACGCAAACGCGTGACCAAAGCGTGACTCTGGTCCTTAAAATCTGTGTCTTCCTAATCCTGCCGCGTTGCAGATGACGGTGTTCCGGCCATTCTTCGCCACCCTGAACCTCCCCTACTCCGTGATCCGGGGCGAGACGGTGCAGGTGCCCGTCATCGTCTTCAACTACATGGACGAGGACGCCACGGCCACGGTCACGCTGGACAACGAGCACGGAGAGTTCGAGTTCGCCGGCAACGCCACTGGTAGGTTTTGGTCGGTGAGCAAGAATTCCTGCAGCAAACTTCAACATCAAACACTGATATCGTTAGGGTTAGGTTTGCTTGTCATGGTTTTATGCACACACTCAATTCCTTACAAAGAAAGGCTGTGCAGCCATATTATGGTGTGGAAATGGTTTGTATTACAGAGCAAATACGTCAATTTCTTCGTAACTTGCAAAGAATTTGACTGATTAGGTTACGAAGCCAGCGCAGCAGCCATCATACTACGAAGGTTTTGCACCATAATACGAAGATTTGTCACCATAACACAAAGGCTCGCCTTCGTAAGAAATTGAGCGTGCAAGATTCGACAATCTGGTGTCCGAAAATGGACATTAACACACAATTCAAATTTGTTTCAAATTGAGTATCTAATATTTACAATGACTTTTAATTAATTTAGCATGAACAATTATTCCACAATAAATTTTCATGACTAGTGGCTAGAGCAAGGGATTGTTGGGGAATGAGTTGGTTTAAGGGAGAATGCACTCTCAAAACCAAGTGACGAGACTACCTCTGTGACGCCTCAAAGTTACTGGGATTTTTTTTTTTTTAAAGTACCAAAACAACCAAAAAGTACGAAAAATTCTAAGAATTTCCGCTACAACGCGAACATGTACGCGACGCGTGCTCTTTCAAAGTGACTTCACTTCTACGGGAGTGCACTCCACCTCAGAGAGTGGCCCTACTCTGCTTCAAAAAAAAAAAAAAAAAAGTTGTCACATTGGAGGAAGGTGGTTTCCTCGTGCAATCAAAACACACAATTTCCACTCTTAGTCCCATATGGACTTTAATGTCTCTTGCTTATGGAGCTTTTTGAGCAAACGTAAATTGTACTATTTTCTCTTTAGCTATGCACAATTTTGATCGTTTTTAAGATGAAATTGTCAATAGTTCATGTAGAAATCAAAAAGTACATTGCAATTGACAAAAAGTTAGGTTTAATGGACTAAATACCCTATATAATGGACAAAAACGTGCAAAGCTAAAGAGAAAATAGTACATATAACGTTTGCTCAAAAAACCTTTTGGCAAGAGATAAAAAGTCAATACGGGTCTGAGAGTGTCTTGTGCAGTTCCAAGATGATCTTTATTTGTTCCCTCTTGATTCGGTGAGGGGCGTTGAGTCCCGGCGGGGTCGCGCAGTGCTCGTCTCACGGTGCGGTGCGTGTGTGCAGGCGGCCGCGCTCGCCGCGAGGGCGCCAAGAGCCAGACGCGGCAGGTGAAGGTGCCCCGGCAGGGCGCCGCCTCCGCCACCTTCGACATCACCCCCAAGAAGGTGGGCCACGTGATGCTCAAGGTCACCGCCGTGGGGGACAAGGCCGGCGACGCCCTGGAGCGGCCCCTCAAAGTCAAGGTGAGAGAGGGAGAGAGAGAGAGAGAGAGAGAGAGAGAGAGAGAGAGAGAGAGAGGGAGGGAGGGAGGGAGGGGGAGGGTTTTGTCGCCATTGGCTGAACACATGGTAACGCTGCAAGTTCACCGGTAACATTGGTGAAACAAAGGCTGAAAAATGACGCCTTTGAGGGCGTAAAAAGATTGGTTGCATAGTTTACCCCGTCTAAAGCTTAAAACGATTCAGGCCGTTCCAGTGCCAGGGGCGCGGGGTAGATCAAGGCTGCAGGGGCATAATGTAGCCTTTGTTTTATCAGTGAGATTTCTCCTTTGGCGCTCCATTTTGAATGCCAAAATTTGGGCCCCTGCGCCCGTATTGCCATCAGAGAATACCATCATTAGGCACTTTTGCGGCCTGACGTGCCCAAATTTGGGCTTCTCAGAAGGAACAAATTCGGTATTGGAAACGGTGCGCCTCTGGGGTAGGAGGGAAATTTAAAAAGTGATTTGCGGTGCTATGTCCCGAGTGATGCAATCCGGACATTGCAACACGTCTCACTCCTCTCGGCGAACAGCATTACGCGGATGCGTTCTAATCTCTGGTGGCAAATCTGTGACTTAACAGCTCGATGGCGCTTCAACGCACCCTCGGATGATAAATGCGCCTTTAACGCTTTTCGGAGCGCTGGTTTGGAAATCCACGCACCTTCATGCACAAGGATTATCTACTTTGAAATGAAGATATGCTTAAGGGGGCTTGTTGTACCAATAAAACAGGTAAAGTTAGGTATGAAACCAAGTGGGCACGCGGCTCGCGCGCTGAGGCCGTTTCTGTCCGTGAATCACTGTTGCCAGCTTTCAAGCGGGATTCCATGAGAGAGGACAGGAGAATGCATAAGGTAGGGTAAGGTTACCAAACATGGATCACTTTTTAGAAATCCCCCGTATTTCAACTCAACAGAGCGGTGATCTAAATTTTTTTCGATACACTTCGAGATACTCACAAGGACAACCTTTTCTCAAGAATTGAACACTTGAGAACAAATACTTTGAAATTTAGACGGATTTGAAATTTCACTGATTTTAATGATCCATGTTTGGGTCTGACCCAAACATGGATCACCCCCCCTCGCGTTTTGCCAGGGACCGCCCGATAACTTCCGGTCACCTGAATTGTAAAAGGGTACTGTCTGAAGCTGCCACAAAAAAATTTTGAGACATTTTTGATGAAAAGATTCTTCAGAATAAGGCATAGAACTTTGACTCCTAACCTAACCTGAAACCAGGCCGTTTTCGGACCCGTTTTGAGAGACACTTTTTCATTTAATTATTGTGAGGGTTACGGTAAGCTTGATCAGCTCTCCCGCACGTGATTCTAGCACTCAAACGTGCTGACTACTTGGAAAAATTTTCAAAAACAAAATTGGTCACTTGGTTTGGCGGTACGGGCTCGCTAACAAAAATGATCCATGATTGGTACCCTGATCCATGTTCGGCACTTTACCCTAGTCGAAATAAGGTAGTCGCGTTGTACGAGTCATATTATGAGTATTCAGAGGAATAAATACTAATTAGAATGTGAACTAACTAATGCAACAGCATTCAAGCACAATGTTGCTTGGTTTTAAATGAGATAACATAAACCAATCTGTTCATAAACAAATCCTTTCCTTTTATTACAAACAAAGATCAACGCCATCGGGGCTAAGAGGGCAAACGCTCATCTTGAGTAACTTCTTTGTCGGGGTTCCTCGGGAGCTGTCACTGTATGTGGACCAGTTTTCTTGGTCGTGTCAGTGTCTGAACGTGGCAGGTTCATTCTGGACATCAATGTGCTGAGCTGGCTTAGCTGTTCCTCCTCGATGCCAACTTCCGCACAGATGGCTGAAACACAAAAAATAAAAGTGTCACTCCACTGGCTAAGATGCCACTCACATTCAAGTTGTAGTACACACTGCAGATCCCATTCCTAGGGCGATAGAAAAAAAGACATAGAAAAATGTCGAAAAGAATTCATCCGTTTTCACTGAGCATAGTGGGTACTTTTTAAAGAACAAACAACTTTCTTGAAATTGAGTCCCAACTTCACAATTTATTGCAATTATTTTTCTCAAAATTCGGAGTGGGTTGTTGAGTTAAACACAAATTTCCGAATTCGGGCTTTTCATGAAAATTTAAGATACAGTGAGCCCTCGCTTATTGTCCGGGTTTGTCTCTTGCTGTTTGTCCGTAATTCTTCCCCATGCCATACTGCCTGTGCTCCGGGCCCCGGTGGTCGGTGCCAGGTAGGAGCTGCCGCTCTTCAGGCAAGGATTACGGCGGCGGAATCCGCCAGCCCAGCTCAATCTTGAAATAGCATCTAACGTTCAATTTTTGAACAATCTGTTTCGTAGAACGTGTAGCTGACAAAAAAAAACAACATAAAAGTATTTTTTTATTTTTTTAAATATTTGAACATCTGACCGACCCACGGCAATTTCTTGATCAGGCGGAAATTGCTGTAACTCGGTCAAAAATTCACATTTTGAGAAAAAGTTGCATACCACTGTGCTTGGATTTTAGTTAGCAGTACGTTTCGTAAACAGACTGTTCAAAAATTGAACGCAAGTTTCTTTTCCTCAATTAACCTAGGCTGGCGGAAGCGCAGGCCCTCTGTATATACTCTAAAAGCCTTCTGCACAAAGAATTTCAACGTTTACTTGGACATTTTGCATTTCCTTGGCTCGTATATAAAACATACAGAGACAAATGTAAGACTCTTGGACCATCACATAATCATAGGAACATTATTCAAATAAGATGCCAATTCAGTCTCATTAAAAGTTCAATTCCCTTCAGCTAAAGTAACATTTAATCTTTAAGTATGTGCCTTCGGTTATAAGATGGTTATTCTTGGGTCTTTGTAATGCCAAGGTTTATTTGAGCCATGTGATTGAGATGTGCCTAGACCAATAAAGAACGTCCAAATACTTGTGCTACGGCACATTTAGAACAAATTTTGAAAGCGGGACTCAGTTTGAAGGAAAATACCACAAGATTTTCACAAGTACGTACCCTCCCTAAAAATGCTGTCTCTGTCTACGGTCACAAAAGAAGGAGAAACCTTACCTGATGGGGACTGCAAATTAATTTCAAAGACTTGGGAGCCTGGGTTGTTGGGATCCGGGACGAGGCGATCGGTGGCCACATCCTTGAGGCGCAGACAACATTGGCAGCGGATATGCAAGACAGAGGCCAGGCCGTGCACTGTCTCTCCCTCGATGGACGCGAAGCTCAAAGGACACTTGCATTCATCGCAATACATTTGTTTAGCGACCACATGCAAGTCCATCATTCGGCTGGACTCCGACAGAGGAGCGGCATTGGTCTGCGCGCCGATTGTCTGCTTCGGCTCCTTGGCAGTGGTCTTGGCGTGCTCCCTCGCTGAAGCAGCAGCTCTCCTCCTGGCCACGGACCTTTCGAACTGACCTCTTCTGTTGCGGTTGGGCATGATGACTGCAGTTAGATGTCGTTCACTTGTCGGAGTCAGCGGAGCGAATGAGGGTGAAGCGAGCACTGCTGACTAGGACTGGAGCACTGAGAGGAGTGAACTGACCGAACTGCGAGCACGAACTGTGGATGTTGGGACCAGGGTTGCCAGGGCCAGGTCCCGAGCAAGCCAAGCCGCCACCAGGGTGCGCTCAGGTTGCCAAAAGTCGCCACGGGCTCAAGTCACCAAAAATCACCGCAGTAGCGGTCGGGGCGCCACTCGAGTCGCCAATCAGCACTCGGACAGTCAAAAGGGTTTTCCCTCACCTCCGGTGCGGACGGGGCCCGCAACAGCCCATCTCGGGAATTTTCCGGCTCCCCCAAGTCAGAAGCAGCTGTGCTCGCTGGTTTTGGGAATTTCCCGCGCCGAGTGCCTGCTCAGGAGCGCCAACCTGCCGCGAGTACGTCTGAAAAGCGTCATTTTCTCTCAAAAACTGACAAATCGCCAAAAAATCGCCAAAAAAAAATTTCAAGTCGCCATCAATTTTAAGTCGCCAAATAAGTCAGCAGGACCTCTTCAAGTCGCCAATTTGGCGATACAGTGCTCCCTCTCTCCAAGCTGAAGATTCGGGGGACAGGTTCAGCTTGGAGAGAACAGTAGAAACTGTTGAACACGTGTTGGGAGGGACGAGCTCGCGCACCGAGAGGGCAATAAAAGCGATCGCGTTGAGGCCCGATGCCGACCACGACTTTTGCCGGGCTCGCCGTGCTACCTGCTGTCCATTGTGGGGCACCTTTCGGTCCATACCAGGTCCGATTTGCTGGCGACCCCCGGGTTTATGGCCACCCTCCGTCAAACCCCTGTCAGACGGCGAGCTCGCCGAGCTCGAGGGGTACACAGCAAAAATAAAAAAATCAGCTTGGAGGGAGGAAGCTTGGAGAAAGGGAGCACTGTAAGTCGTTACACCTGGCAACCTTGGCTGGGACGGACTGGGGCTGGGGCAAGACAGGGGAGAGTAGAGTGCGCTCGTGTCGCACATCGGCGGTCGTCCGGCGGGGAAGCCGCACCACGGAGATTCTCCTTGCCGGAACCAACCGGGGACACCCGTTCCAGAGAAAGAGATTTGTTCGGCGGCGACCCGAATGTAGAGGGACCCAACCCCAACCCGGATGCGCTCACGGAATTCGTTTCAACACGGGCGGACCTAATGCGCCTAGTCTGGTAAGCCTTGAACTTGCACTCTAAATGTATTTGTATTTTGGTGTACAAAAATTTGAACAAAGTTAAACCAACAAATACATTTGCACAATTTTGTGCAAACTAACGTAAGATTTTGTTCACAGCTCTGGACAAAATCGCACGTGTATTTGCACAAAATTGTGCAAATGTATTTGTTGGTTTAACTTTGTTCAAATTTTTGCACACAAAAATACAAATTACATTTAGAGTGTGCCTCGTGTTGCCATGCCAAAATAGCGCTGGTTAACACTGCAGACCTAACTGTCTACTTGATATATACACCCACAAATGCATACTTGCAAGCACACACTTAAAAATGCATATGCTTCACCCCGTAACTCCATGCTACGCATATACACTTGTAAGTGTGCACTTTTTAGTGTATACTTAGCCAAGAATGCATGTGTCTGTGTGAACTTGGATAAATATGCATTTGTAAGAGTGTACTTAAAACAGTTGTTAGACTTTCCTCCACTGCAGTGGTAAAACTAAAGCGTAACTCTATGCTTGAGTCAAGCATACTGTGACGCGTGAAGACGTTACGCTTGAAATGGAGCATTCCCCCATGCATTTAGACAGGGGAAGTTAAGAAAAACATTCACTGCAAATCCAAAGGCGATACTTGAGTATCTTTTTTGGCGATAGAATTGAGTATCGCCAACAAACGGCCTTACCGAAATATGATGCCTTCGAAACGGCGATACACAAAAGTATCGCCAAAATTTGGCGATACTTCGGAGTATTGCCAAGATTTTGTAATAAACTTTGAACAACTCAAGAGGACTACTTCACTGTTTATTGCCAGATTTTGGGCGGTACTCGAAAGTATCGCCAAATTTTGGCGATACTTTTGTGTATCGCCATTTTGAAGGCATGATATTTCGGTAAGGCCGTTTCTTGGCGATACTCAATTGTATCGCCAAAAAACGTACTAAAAGTATCACCTTTGGATTTGCAGTGTTACGCAGCTTCTTCATGCATCACCACGTACAAAATTGTACATTAACATTAGCGCGCAGCAGCCGCTATGACTTGGCCGGAGCGACCGCATTCGGCTGCTTCGTTGGCCCCGACGGCCTCTGCCCTATTGGGGAAACGATGCCTTCTGCTTAGCGGCTAGGAAAGCGCCGGGTGGCCGCGCACCGCCACGCCGAACGGGTCGAGTAGCCGGAATTCAGCCTGCGGGTGTCCCCGCGGGGTTTGCCAGTGCCGACATGTCGCCCTAAAAGTGATGTGAAGAAGTGTTGGCGACTTGAATTCTCGTTGGCGATTTTTTGGTAACTGGCCGGTTTTTGTCACTTTCTGGAAGTTTTCACGGTGCGTTGGTGCTCCTGACTGGACACTTGACGCGGGAAATTCGTAAAACCAGCCAGCACAAAGCACAGCTCCTGTTGACCGCGGGGAACCCGACAAATCCCGCGGGACGGGTTGTTGCGCGGCCCTCCGCCTCGGAGGCGAGGAAAACCCGGGTTAGGCCTTTCCTCAGGCATGGTCCTGGTTGGCAACACGCTGTGAAGAGACTTTTTTATACAAACTTTTGCAGTCGGACCGATTTTGAACGAAACACATAAAAAGTTAAATTTTCACGAAGATCTCCAAAAAAATAATTCCCTGCTTATTTTCCAGAGGTTGGGAAGTATCAATTTTTCACACTAAATTACTATGTAGGTTTTTATGCGCGCCCGCGCACGAAATTAAACATGCACTTTGTAACGCACGAATTTGTACGTGACAATGCACGATTTAGTGCGCGGGTATGCTGAAAATCGTGCAATATTGCGCACAATTTTGTGCGCAATTAGTGCATGTTTAATTTCGTACGTTACGTAGGCACTAAAACCTACATAGTAATTTAGTGTGTTGCATCTTTCGACCCAACATTGGAGTCCTTGCTCACTACGCTCCTCAGGTACTTCCGATCCCGGTCGTCCGCTTACTCTCAAAATGGCCGTGAAAGTCGCTTATCTGGAAACGTTCTCGTTTACCGCGTGCAATTCTTTACTCAGATGAGGCTAGTGGCTGGAAGCCTGTACTTGCACCTGAACTGCTGTGTTGGTTGTAAACCGACTCAACTGTCGAATGACATTTTGACAGTCTTTTTTGACAGGTAGTTTGTAACTTACGTGTGCTTCCTTATGTCACCCTTTGTTTTGTTTTTTTAGGCGGAGGGAGAAACCCAGTACCGCAACAAGGCCATCCCAGTGTCCCTCGTCAAGGAGAAGACCTTCAAGGCCATCGTTCCCCTCGAGTTCCCCGAGAACACGGTGCCTGACTCCGAGACCGTCGAGGTATCTGCCATCGGTAAGAATCTTGATTTTATTCACACAGTCACGGCGTAGAGCCTGCAGTCGAGAACCTGCCGACCGAAAATTTGGGGATTCGGTCTTTCTTTTGGCTTTCTGGGGCTTTTTGGGCTTGCTAGCCGTTGTATTCAAAGAATATGGCTATGGAAGTTTGGCCCATTTTGAATTGTCTTTACGTTTTGTTTTCCCCCGACATAAACGCCTCCATGCGCATGATTGTTATGTACGTATGATGGTACGTTGCAGGTGATGTTCTTGGACCTAGCACAGCCAACCTGGACACACTCATCAGGATGCCTTTCGGGTGCGGCGAGCAGAACATGCTCAACTTTGTTCCTAACATCGTCATTATGAAGTACCTGAATGTAAGTGTTGTTTGTAGCACCGTGTCAAACCTTACTTTGCAAATGTTACGCCCTAATTGCATTACGATTTTATAGCAGTGTTTCAATGTGATGTTGGTACGCAAAGGTGATCCTTTATTGGTCTTCCCGGGGCCTTTTCGGGACTTGGGGGTTCCAAACGACCAGCCTGTCCGCTATAAATCGTCTAAGGCAAGGGGAAATAACTCCAGCCGTACACCAAAATTCACAAAAAAACAAAAATTACTAAAATTCATTAACATTTGCCGGAGTTCTTCTCAAGAATTAGTAGTTTTTGCCCGAAATTCAACTGAAATTAATTTGATTTGTGCACCTAAATTCGCAGTGATTTCCCCTTGGTCCAAGGCTGGTTCCTTGCACACTGAAAATTAAATGGAAAGACTTTGCGCCAAAATGTGGCGAGACAAAAAGTCTTGCCAAGTTTTGGTCGGACCTGAAAGTCTCGCCAAGACTTGGTCAGACAAAAATGTCTCGCCACAAAATGGTGAGACTTTTTGTCTGACCGCGCTACAGGCCGCATGGACCGTGTTGACTGGGTTCAAATGTCTTACCACATTGCGGTCAGACACAAAAGTCTCGCCATTTTGTGGCAAGACATTTTTGTCTGACCAAATTTCGGTGAGACTTCGACGTCTGACCAAAAATGGGCAAGACATTTTGTCTCGCCTCTGGAGTGGCGAGAAGTCTGACCTTTGGATTTACAGTGCACTTCCCCCAAGTCCCCGATTGTGGGGCACCCTTAACACTGCCTAAAGGGACACCATAACCCGTTCTCCAACAACGTACACGGTTTTACAGCACACGCACAAGCTGACCCCTGTCCTGGAGCGCAAGGCGCGCTCCTTCACGGAGGCGGGCTACCAGAAGGAGATGACGTACCGCCACAAGGACGGCTCCTTCAGCGCCTTCGGGGAGTCGGACCGCAAGGGCAGCACCTGGTGCGTGAGGCAGAGGAGCTTCCACTGCAAATCCAAAGGCGATAAGTACTTGAGTATCTTTTTTGGCGATAGAATTCAGTATCGCCCAACAAACGACCTTACCGAAATGTCATGCCTTCATAACGGCAATACACAAAACTATCGCCAAAATTTGGCGATACTTTTGGAGTATCGCCAAAATCTGGCTATAAACAATGAAGAAGTCCTCTTCAGATGTTCATAGTATATTGCAAAATCTTGGCAATACTCCGAAGTATCGCCAAATTTTGGCGATACTTTTGAGTATCGCCGTTTTGAAGGCAAGATTTTTTGGTAAGGCCGTTTGATGGCGATACTCAATTGTATTGCCAACAAAGGTACCAAAAGTATCACCTTTGGATTTGGAGTGTCATCTGGGATACAGTCTCAGACCAAGTCTGGAGAAGGGGAATGCCACACCTCCGCATTTGAAGTGTGGAGTTTCCAAACTTAAGTGCAGGCTTGAAACCTTACGAAGTATTTTGAACATATGTAAGGTATAAACTAACTAAATAGTTTGTTATACGAAGAAATATGTTGTTAATTTCGAAGAATTTTCTTCGGAAGCTTATGTGTGCTCCAAAAACTTCGTTCCAACAATCTACTTTTGTTAGGAAAGTCTTATATAGTTCGTAAAGTTTTCAGAGTGTGCAAGTCTGCGCTTGCGCTGGTAAAAGTAAGTCATAACAATTATGCTTTAATAGAGCGTAAACTAGTCACGCGCCTAGAAGGGCGTGAATCGGTTTAGGCCCTGAATGGCGCATGAATAAGTAGGGCTTCGAGGCAACATCTTAATGTGCCGTCAACTGGGGTAACTTCGGGCATTCGCACACTAAATTACTGTATAGGTTTTTGTGTATACGTAACGCACCAAATTAAACATGCACTAGTTGCGCTCAAAATTTTGCGCAATAACGCACGATTTTCTACATACCCGCGCTCTAAATCGTGCATTGTTTTTACACGATTTACACGATGTCACGTACAAATTTGTGCGTTACAAAGTGCATGTTTGATTTCGTGCGCGGGCGCTTATAAAAACCTACATAGTAATTTAGTGTGCGGGGTAATTTCGGGCAGGCGGCAGGCTCTCCTGTCGGTCCGCATGGAAATCTACAGAGCCATCCCCTGTCAGAAGGTACCCCCGACCATGAGGAAACTTCTGACGGGGATGGCGTGGAAAGATTTCCATCCAGGCTGACAGGAAAGCATGCCCGAAATTACCCCGAGTGCCCGAAGTTATCCCAGTTGACGGTGCCTCTTTAGGCATTATTTTAGTGCGCCGGCTGTGGACAAAATACCAACTCCAGATGGTCCCACGAGGTCGCTTCTATAGCGACTGTAACCTTTATACTCAGATTTCCGCATTTAGCAATGGATTGGCAGAACGGCAATGAAGCAATGGTTCCTGTGTCCAGGCTGACGGCCTTCGTGGCCAAGTCGTTCCGCCTGGCCACGGCGCTGGTGCCGGTGGAGGGCCGCGTGATCGACGAGGCGCTGGAGTGGCTGGCCAAGCAGCAGGCCGACAACGGCTCCTTCCCCGAGGTGGGCACCGTCAGCCACCGCGACATGCAGGGCGGCGCCGCCAAGGGGCTCGCCCTCACCGCCTACGTGCTCACCACCTTCCTGCAGGAGAAGGTAAGGATGCGGAATCGCCAACCGAACAGCCATGCCCGTCTCACCAGTCCCCTGCACCAGTGGGCCTGAAGCCCGGCGGCGCAGGCGGCGAAAACTCTGGACGTGTTTTGAGCTCCAAAGTCGCTCAACAGAATCGAACGCCACCAACGGATTTCTTGTTCGGAAAACAATTGATTGGTGGGGTCACACGTTCGGTGTGAGTCCCATTTGGCGACATGGAGCTCAAAACGCGTACACTGAAAATAGAAAGGTCAGACCTCTGACTCTTAAAGGGGTGGTACTAAAATGTTATGCCGAAAAAAGGGTCATACACATACACAAATGTATATCCGAAAAAGGGTGATACTTTTTTGTATCACCGATGAAGGTTGATAAATCCCCAAGCTAAACGAGGGTGTCTGATCTTTTTTCGGTCATTCATTTGTGTACGACGTGTATGACCGTTTTTTGGTCATGCATTCGTGTGTAACCTCCTTGGGTCATACATTTGTGTATGACCTCTTTATCGGTCATACTTTTTGTATCGCCAAAAATTGGTCCGTTGTCTCACCTTTTGAAGTTCAGTGTACATAATTTTAGCCGCCTGCGCCGGTCTTCTGACCCACTGTGCGCTATGTTGGCAGCCCAAGTACTGGTGAAATGGTGTTTGTTTTCTTCGTAGGGCTTTAAGAGTGCAGTTGGGTTGCGCTGTGGCAAAAGTGGTCGCAGGAAACACCAAGTTACTGTGCTTTAACACTGTAAAAATAAATGTTTGGAATGCACGACGGATCCTTCGGAAAAGAATTTCCAGCAGTACCTTCGTTAACTCACGGAGTCCTACGTAGATTTACAAAAACCTTCGTAAGTTAATAGGGAAATCTTCATAGATTTACAAAAAAAACCCATCGTAATTATCAAGTTTAGAATAAACGACGATGTCTCTGGGAAAAAAATTGCCAGCAGTTTCTTTGTTTATTGACGAAAGCCCATCGTAGATTTACGAAGCCCTTCGTACATTTATGATTCCCATTCGTAAATTTATTGTAACCTCTCGTAAATTTACGACCAACGTTCTTTGTTGTTTTATTTCCGTCGTAAATTTACAGTGAAGGAATAAAATTGGAATTTACAAAGTTACCTGGAAAAAAAAATGTTGCCGAAGTTTCTTCCGCACATGTAGGAGAATTTTTCGTTAGTTTAGTACAATCTTCGGGACTTTTCGAAGAATCTTCAGGGGCCCTCGAAGGCTCAAAGGGGACGAGGTTCATGTCCTGTATGCACCGTAAGTTTTCTAGTAGTGCTGACGCCCGTGTGTGCTGTTCTCGCAGGACGCCACGTTCAAGCACCAGGACGCGGCCAAGAAGGCCCTCGACTACCTGGTCAAGAACATGGGCAGCCTGGACGACCCCTACGCCATCGCCATCACCACGTACGCCCTGCACCTGGCCGGCCACCCCTCCAAGGACGAGGCCTTCAAGATGCTGGACGCCAGGGCCCAGTCTGCACGTACGAAATACCTTCTTCCAAATCCACTTTTTTTTCGCACTCTCAAGAAATTTCGCTGCTTAATACACACTAAACTCTTGCGTACTTTTTTATGCATAATTATGCATGCACAGACACGTTCGTGGGGTGTATTATACGTATTATGCATCACTGTGTACATTTTATGCAGGAAGATGTATAAAATGTCTGCAATCATGCGTAAACACACCTTAGGTACATATCTATGCATCCACGTATAATATGCGCATAACTTTGTATAAAAGAGTCCACAAGACTCAAGCGTGTATGCTTGCCCCGAATTCGCTGTAACACTGCTCAAATTTCGTTGTAAAACATTGAGGGTGTAGTTGATGCAAACGCTTGTCTTCCCCGCAGGCGGGCTCCGGTGGTGGAACAAGACGGAGAAGGCGGACCCGGAGAACCCCTTCTGGGGCCAGCCCAACTCCGTCAACGTGGAGATGACGGCCTACGCGCTGCTGACCTACCTGGAGCGCGGCCTGGCCGAGGAGGCCTTCCCCATCATGCAGTGGCTCATCGAGCAGCGCAACTCCAACGGAGGGTTCGCTTCCACGCAGGTACACCATCATTGGCGGATCCTGAGGCGGCGAGGGGGGGGGGGGAGTGGCACTTTGAGCGTACGTACAGGGTCAGCGATGCTTTTGACCCGCGTTCCAGATTGCCGGAAGGGGGGGGGGGGAGGAGAGGAGGGACTGCTCCCCCTTCCCCCTCCGATAAATCCACCCTTGGGTACTGTGCGCAAGGGTTACCGGTCATTTTTCCCCAAACCATTTTCTCAGTGGAGAATGTTCCCAAAACTTCTATTCCCAATGTGAATTTCCCAAAGAGTATTTTCCCGAACCATTGATTTGCCCAATTACGTATTTTCACAAAAGTGACGAACCACGGGCCTGCTGCCGCAAGCTCAGCGCCTGGAAACCGAAGGTAGGCCAGCCCGCAACACAGCGGGCCTCAACGGGCGGCCTACCTTTGGTTCGCAGGCGCTTTGCTTCCGACAAATTTGTACGAAGAGTTCATCTACACCATCTACACGCTGACGTCAAGTCCGGTGCAAAATTTGTGCAAAACCATTTAGTGTGCCAAGGGATACCCAACATCACTGCTGACTCCCTTCCCATCCAATGCAGGGCGCCAGGGAACTAAGGGTAGGCCGCCCATTGAGCTCGGCTGTGTTGCGGGCTGGCCTACCGCTCGTTCGCAGGCGCTGAACTTGAGAGGCTAGGCCACGATTGATCGTCTGCTCGCGACTTGTTGCCTGCAGAGGGAGCGACGCACAGTGTGCCAGATGAACGGCGCCAGCGGCTAAATGTCTAGACGCGTGTTGAGCTTCGTCCAGAGTTGCCTAACAGGACTCGAACCGAACGTGTGGCCATGGATTGGATTCCTCGTTCGGAGAGCAATCCATTGGTGGTAGGGTCACACGTGTGGTTCCATTCCCCTTCAGCGGCTCCCCAGAGCTCAAAGCGCGTCTAGGGTTTGCGCCGCACTGTGCATCGCCTCCTGCATCTCTCTCTGAACGCCGTCAAGTAAGTTGCTCGCTGTCCCTGCAGGACACGGTGGTGGGGCTGCAGGCGCTGGCCGCCATGGCGGAGCGCATCGCGCTGCCCGCCGGCGACATGCGCATCGTCTTCTCGCACACAGACAAGGGCGCCAAGCAGGACACGCCCATCGTCATCAACAGCAAGACCGGCATGGTGCTGCAGCGCCACGAGGTGAGCCGTGGCAACTCTTCTTAAGTCTTATTTCTTCACACTGGTAGAAAAAAGTACGGAACATGTCTGGTCAACAATTTGCCTGGACTGTCCGTACTTGCCGAGTACGGAACTTTCTCTACTTTTTTCCGTACCCGTTTACATGAGCTTATATGGAGCAGGTACGGACGTTCCGTACTTCCGTTCTGTATTCTTCTGTACATTTTCCGTACAAAAGTACAGAAATTTTTACAGTGCATCACTGCTCAGATACTCTGCAAATCGAAAAGCATACATTGTATGCTCTACCTGGAGCATGCGTGCAAGCACGCTCTAGCTAGCGCATGCCTGCCAAGCATGCACTAACAAGTGTGCATACCTGCCATGTACACACTTACTGGAGCATATATCTAGTGCATAAGAGATAGGGAGTTTTCTGCTCCAGTAAGTGTGTACATGGCAGGTATCCACTTGTTAGTGCATGCTTGGCAGGCATGCGCTAGCTAGAGCGTGCTTGCAGGCATGCTCCAGGTAGAGCATACAATGTACGCTTTTCGATTTGTAGAGTACACTGCAATTCGATTGGTAAGTTTGCTTGCCACTCCAGTGGCGCTCCGTTTTAAATGCCAAAATTTGACCTTCTGGGCCTGGATTGGCCTCTTTGAATGCCTAAATTTGGCATTCCGGTGAACTTGGACGCCAAATTTTGGCATTTTAAAAGGCCAATCCGGCCCAGAATGGCAAATTTTGGCATTCAAAACGGAGCGCCACTGGAGTGGCAAGCAAACTTACCAATCGAATTGCAGTGTAAATTCCTACCAAGAACTACTCGTTGTGATTCAAAGAGAACGGCAGCTTCACAGCCTACGTTTGCGTTAAGTCGTCGATGCAGCTGCTCCATATACCTACGCTCTTAAAAAAAAAGCATCTGAAATTTCATAACTTGGTTTTGGATCTTTTTGTAGAACTATTGCTTTTAAATTTCATATCCAAACATTTCTTAAATTTCATAACAAGCTCTTGTATCATAAGTGGGTTATGAAATGTAAGAACTAGTGTCATGAATTTTGAGAACCAATGTGTTATGAAAACTTATATCCGGTTCTTAATTTCCACAACCAACCAATATTATGAAACATCGAAATAGTTTCATTACTTTTCACAACAAATGCGTTGTTAAAACTCATATCCCGTTCTGAACTGTCATGTCTTAAATAATGAAAACTCGGACAGGTTTCATTTCTTTTTTACACTTCTTCGCGAATCTTTACACATCTTTGCGAATGGTTGCAGCTAACCAACGAAATGAAGCATTGCAGGGCAACACTTGTGCATCGTAGCGAACCAATTTGCGTTACTGAAACGGAGTTTCATACTACGCACAAGGAATAACACAGTTGTACATGCGAGTGAAACTTCAGTCGACGTATTGGATCCAGATAAACACTTTATGGAAACTCGATCGACACGAAGAAAGTACTTTGGGAACAAAGATGAAAGAGGAGAAGTGGACACTCTTCAAATCAAAAAGCGCACACTGTATGAACTAAATAGAGCATGCCTGCATGCACGCTCTAGCTAGCGCATGCCCGCCAAGCATGCACTTACTTTTGCATACATGACATGTACAAGCTAACTCAAGCAGACAACTCCCTGCCTCTTATGCACCAGATGTAGTTAGCGGGTACATGGCATGTATGCACCAGTAAGTTCAAGCGTGCTTCAGTTCGTGCACACAATGTGCGCTTTTGGATTTGTAGAGCGCCCATCCATCAGGATTCCTATCTTATTAGTTCGGAAACGGATCAAAAGTCTAGAACCTCTGTTCGCCAATCGGCAAGCGTTATAAACTTTCAAAGCGAAAATCTTGATTTTAGGAACCGAAGGTTTAAGTTACCCTGTTCTCAAAATTTATAACCAGTAAATCTTAAAATCCACATCCGAAATCTTAAATTTCATAATTGGATCTTAAATTTTATAAGAATGTTATGAGAGTTGATGTTAAGAACGTGATTATAAAAAGTCCGAAAAAGTCAGAATCGTTTGGATATGAAATTTCATAACTTGTTTTTGAAATGAACGCATTGAAGAACTGCTTCGTGTTTCGTACAAACCCTTGCATTTTGCTTCATAATACGACGCATTTCGTCGTTGATTTTTGAATGCCCGTGTTTTCTTTCTGTTGAGAAGCGATGATTCGCAGAATCGTTGCTGCTGTAATTGAATGGCAAACACTTATGGAATTTGGTCCAGGAGAGCATAAAAATTTCTACTGGTCATTAAAACTTGGTGTGAACGAACCCTCAAACAGCATGACAACCTCTCCGGATGGACTGACTGTTGCAGCTGCCGCGCACCGTCCGCGAGGTGGAGCTGGCGGCCGACGGCGCCGGCTTCTCGCTGGCGCAGGTCTCCTGGAGCTACAACGAGGCCACGGTGGGCAAGCACCCCCTGTTCAAGCTGCGCGCCGAGCTGGCCGACAAGACGACGCCCAACGCCATGGTGCTGCGCGTGTGCTCCAGGTGAGACCCGCACCCACCCAGTCTGCCGTCGTTGGCGTTCACCCGCGTTCACCACAAACCTCAATTTCTTCGAAGTCAACGTTTTTAAGTGCGCACTTACAACTGCACGTACGTTGCATGTACCCTGAAGCATACATCTGGCATCTGATGCAAAAGGGATAGGTAGTTTTCTGCTCTAGTTTTAACGTGTACACGGCAGGTATGAATTTGTTAGTGCATGCTCTAGCTACAGCATACTTCAATGTCCGCTTTTCGATTTGTAGAGCAAACGATGTTATTATTTGGAAGCGTGCACATGCTCTAGCTATAGCATACTACAGTGTACGCTTTTCGATTTGTAGAGCAAACGTTGTTATTATTTGGAAGCGTGGACATGCTCTAGCTAGCATACTACAGTGTACGCTTTTCGATTTGTAGAGCAAACGTTGTTAACATTTGTAAGCGTGGACCAAACTGTCCCAAGTTTACAAGTGTGTGTGAGAAAGGGGGAAGACTGTCCCACACTTGGAGTCGCGGTGTATATGTCGGCCCGAGTCTATGTTCGGTGTCTGCAGCTTCATCGCCGGGCCGTGGGGCTCCGAGAGCAACATGGCGAGCAAACGTTGTTATTATTTGGAAGCGTGGACATGCTCTAGCTATAGCATACTACAGACGCTTTTCGATTTGTAGAGCAAACGTTGTTAACATTTGTAAGCGTGGACCAAACTGTCCCAAGTTTACAAGTGTGTGTGAGAAAGGGGGGAGACTGTCCCACACTTGGAGTCGCGGTGCATATGTCGGCCCGAGTCTATGTTCGGTGTCTGCAGCTTCATCGCCGGGCCGTGGGGCTCCGAGAGCAACATGGCGGTGGTGGAGGTGACGCTGCCGTCCGGCTTCACCGTGGACCAGGACGCGCTGCCCGCCCTCAAGGAGAACGCCAACGTGAAGCGCGTCGAGACCAAGGACCAGGACACTGTCATCGTGCTCTACTTCGACAAGGTGAGCGTCGCGGTGTCACTTGCTGTCCAACACTCTCCAAGTCTACGAATCATTTGCTTCATAACTACGGAGGAAATGAAGGCACTGCAGAATTACTTTGCATGCTCGTATTACGGAGGATTTTGCTTCATCACTGAAAATCTATCGGCGTGACTTCGTGCCTTATTAGGGGCGTGAATAAAGTGTCACGCCAAAAAACGGCATGACAAAAAAGTCATGCCCAAAATCGGCGTGACTCAGAAATTCACGCCAATTTTTGGCGTGAATTTCCTGTCATGCCGGTTTTTGGCATGACTTTTGTCGTCAAACGCATTGCTATTCACGCCACATGACGGCGTGACTCACATGTCATGCCGTTTTTCGGCGTGAATTTCCAGTCACGCCAGTTTTTGGCGTGACTTTTTGTCACGCCATAATTTGGCCATGTGTCCGACCGTAACATTTTCAGTGATTATACAATGCATTTCTTCGTAGATTTTACAATGCCTTCGTTTTCTTCGAGGCGATACTTCGTAGACTTCACTGTGCTGAATCAGCTTCGCTAAAAGCTCACTTGTCTGCCAAGTACACTCTTACGAATGTATACTTGGCAAGTACACACAGTTTTATGAAACTGCATACTTAGCCGCGTAACTCAATGCCACGCATGTACTCTTAGGTGAATTTTGCCAAGTACGCAAGCACTCTGCAAAATCAACAGTGTACTCAGTACACTCTGTTCAGCGAGTACTCACAAGCGCACTGCAACGAGAGTGTGCTGAGATAAGTACACTCTAATGAGAGTGTGCTGAGATGAGTACACTCTAATGAGAGTGTGCTCAGATGAGTACACTCTAATGAGAGTGTGCTCAGATGAGTACACTCTAATGAGAGTGTGCTCAGATGAGTACACTCTAATGAGAGTGTGCTCAGATGAGTACACTCCTAAACATGCCTGGCAGAATATGCAGCTGTAGGTGTGTACTCATCTGAGTACACGCTCATGGGAGTGTACTCATGAGAACACGCTTAAGAGAGTGTACTGAGTACACTGTTGAGTTTACTGAGCATTTGAAAGTACTTTTGGGCATGCGTTTGTAAGAGTGGTTTTAGGAGATGGCCAGGTTAAAGGAGTACGTCGTTCGAGGATTCCACTCGTTCCAATTTTTGATAAAAAATCTCGACGTGAAAAGAATCAATGTTGTTGTGTCATTTAATACGAAGTTTGTCACCATTCTAAGTGGGATATTTCAAAAATAAAATGATAAGGGAGGGCTAGTTTGTCACAATTAAAAGCACGCGATATCTCAAAAATAAATGAAAATTGTACGAGAAGCGAGTTTTATAATTAATTTCAACGAGTCTAATTTTAAAAAACCGGGCCAGTACGTATAGTATGAAGAGTGTTGGACTGATCGGATTATGGCCTTTGCCACATGTTTGCAGATGGAAACCAAGGAGTACTGCACCGAGGTATCCGCCATCCGTACCCACCTCGTGTCCAACCAGAAGCCGGTTCCTGTCACCGTATACGACTACTACGATCAGAGTAAGTGCAAACGAGCTTTGTGATTCTTCGCTACTTTCCCCTAGAGAACCTCCAGGTTCTCGCGCATCCGCCATTCTTTTTTACGGACGGAAGGAAAAATGTACAGAGTGTTACCAAAACGCCTTCTTGGAATCAACTCTGGAAACTCAACAGTGTACTTAGTACACTGTTATTCAACGAATGTGACGTCATATTCGTTCGAATGTGAATTTTGTCACGTTCGTTTAAATATGACGTCACATTCGTTTGAATGTTGACGCACGTTCAAACGAATGAGACGTCGTATTCAAACGAACGTGACAAAATTCACATTCTAACGAATGTGACGTCACATCCGTTGACTGACAGTGTACACTCTATTCTGCGTGTACTTACTCACACTGGCAGATGAGTGCACACCTTTGCACGCCTGGCAATGTGCGCAGCTGAAGGTGTAACAACTCATCTCACGGTAAAAACGGTTCCTGGTTTTCCCAGGAACTCCCTGGAAATCCCTGTCTTTTCTACAGGCTTCCTGGGAAAACCGGGAAACGTTTTTACCGTGCTGAGTGCACGCTCGTGGGAGTACTCATGAGTGCAAGCTAGAAAGAATGTAATACTCGCTGTGGAGAGTGTACTGAGTACACTGCAAGAAAATACCACATTTTTTCGTGCAGTGCGTATTGTTGAGTTTGCAGAGAACATTTCAAAAAATCGCATTCCACTTATTCATTGATTGTCTTTTTTTTTTTTCCTGACGTGAGTGTGGAGAGGCTGGTATCCTGATAGTAAATCGTTCTTTAAAAATGTGTCCGAACTCAGCCTACACAACACAGGTTGTAATTGTAAGTCAAAATTGACAAGGTGAAAACATGTGCAATGTGTTTGTGTGTGTGCAGCCCGGCGCGCTCGTGTTTTTTACGAGCCTCCTGCAGCCGACCTCGCCGACAAGGGGCAGTGAACATGAAACGTCGCAGCCAGAACAGTCCTCGGGCGCGGGGTATCCTATTTGTTCAGTTGCTGGAGCCTCGAATTGAATCGGAGTCGTCCATGCATCATCCATCCGGAAGAACGAATGAGTCGCTTTCGCCAACTATATCAAAGAATCAAATGATAGTGCAGGAGCCTAGGTTTTTTGTTCATTTTAAATACAAATTTACTAAAAACTTTCGAAGTTTATTTTTATTCACAGTCCATGAGCCCCATTGACGTGCTCTAGAAAGTAATTTTCTGCGTACATTCAACACAAACCCCTAAAGGGTCCCACTGCCGTGATGCTGCCAGAGGGTGTCCCACCACAACACGATAGGCGATTTGCACTGGGTCAAAATAGTTTTCAGCTGGGGTCTCCGCCGGCGACGAGAAAACAAATTGTGCCTCGCGAAACTCTCCGACGCATTGCAATGTGTCGTGCCGAACTATTATGCCTCAATCAGTCAGAGCCAACTTCAAAATGAGGCTTAACCTGCCGTATTTGACCAATTAAACACAGTTTTCAGACTTAAATGAAGTCCGCCTGGACGTTCAACATTGAGCCACAGAAATTTTTAGAGGTAAGTTAGTAAGTTCCGCTCCAAAATTGGAATACCCAGTCCTTTAATTCATTTAGAGGCACTTAAAGAATTCTTGAACATACTACCAATTTTTGGGTCAACGACCTTGAAATATCCTCAAAAGTCTACTTCGCGAAAACAATGACGACCGGTCAATCCTACATTTTCGGCCTATCCTATTCCCCTTCAAAAACGATGTCAGGGTGAAAAGCATCTAAACAGTTAAAATAGTTGCCCGATTCCCTCCCGAAACCGGCAGACACTCTAATTCTTCCTGATGAACCGCGGGATTCGAAGGGACGTTCGGTTGAGTCATGGCTAGGATGATTGGACGACGTTTGCGGTGGACAGAACGATACATCTGCAGTGCAACGCAGAACAAATAAGCGTCGGTCCCTGGGAAAAACAGCAAGCAGAAAGCAATTTATTACCTCAAGAATTATCCACGAAGCGGAAGAAGGCTACAAAACTTGACATCTCCAAATTGAAGTTTTATTTTATTTTTGAGCCTTAAAATGGTTTACACGCCAAATTATTTCACTCAATTCCTTGCAGATTGCGTAAAAATCCACAAGGAAAATAGATACAATTCAGGTGAACTCCTTCTTGGTGGTTTGCATCAAAACGTACATCTTTTGTCCCTCGCTTCTTTGGGCGGCTCGGTACCGTCACACAAATAGTTTTCCGGAACTGGAAAAAAATTCTGACTTGTTTGTTGGTGCTGCCCCTGCACTGCCCAGCGAAAAGGGACCAAATTTTTTCCTAAACATTCCCGAAAAAAAAAAAACATACAAAAGATGAAGAATTGTAAACTCCGTAACAGTCCCTCTGCCCGGTTTCTTGTTTAAAGGGCTCGCACTACGCCCATTTCTCGAGGTACAGATATGCCAACGACTGCTTTTGAAAGAGGACAGATGTGCCTGTGTCGGAGATATTTTTTGAAAAAGTGCTACCCTTTCTACCAAATACTGTGCCTCCCTTTTGTCCCTTGATTTTTAGGCCTTATTTTGGCCCTCCACTTTAGAGAACAAAACATCAGCTGGCGTTCGAGGAAAAAAAAAAAACTCTTTATTTCTTCTGGCAGTCTTAGTTGGCAGTATGATTAGCCGAACGATTTCCAGAGTCGGTGGTGACAAAGATAATATTTTGTGTCTTTCTTCCGAACATTCACCTAGAAACTAGAGAAAAGGTAATATTTATTCTAAACTCCGAACACCCCTTGAACCGCTACACCACACATGATGTCAATTTCATTCCCCTGACAATTAATAGGCAAGTTGTGACCATTTCACCTAAAATTGTAAAATTTTATGGTTTTGACACACCAATGGTCGAAACCTATCATGAAAGTCACGTTTCTAAACGCCTTAACATCTAAAACTCCGAAACACTTTGTCAATTTTCAGTATATTTCCATATGAAATACGGGAATTTCGAAATTTCTGAAACTCATAATTAAGCGTTGCAGGCTCAAGGATTTTTTCTGGGTGGACTAAAACAAGAATTTGTCAGAAAAATCTCGTTTGGATCAAATGCCTTTTTACGGAAGCCGCGGCCCGAAAATGTACGTTTGGATGCAAACCACCCTTACGGTCAAAATTTCCTCGAAAAACGACCAAATGTTTCTTGTCCGGCTGGCGAATGCCGGCGGGACACACACAAGGCGACCGCAGAGCCCATGGTCTCCACACTGAGAAAACAAACGTGGTCGATTCCGCACGAGGTGGTGCTGTCAATGTTCTGAAAGATTTGGCCACGTTTAACGATGCGGTCATCGCACTTCGAAGCGCAAACGTGGTCAAGCCCTATCCTTTAACATGGCTCAAACGTGGCGGATTCCGCGTTTGGTGATGCGGAGACGAGACCGCGTCACCAAACGTGGTCAAGTCCGCGGCCGCACCACACGTGTGGAATTGGCCGCGTTTGTTTTATCAGTGCACCTGTCGCCGTGACCAGGCGGCTTAGTGCACCCGTTTCCTGAGGACGAAATTCCGTAGTTCGACGCTCCGCCGCAGCCACGTGCACATTTTACGTTCTAAGTTGTCGTCCCCCCCCCCCATTTAGTCCGGATAACGGCCTCTTTTTGCCGTTTCCACCCGCTGCACGTCTTGCATGGGTCTCCCTCGCACCTTGAATCGGCGAAAAGAAGACTGCATCAACTTCGTGGTTGACACTAACTAGCGCCAAGCCTTCTTGTAGCTCTTTTTCGACCCCTACTTCGCCCTGCGGCCGCCCTGTTTCCACCTCAGTCAAACACTGAAGTGGCTCTCTTCCTAGCATCAAATGGCCCTGACCTGGCCTCCAACATGACCGTAACTCTGACCTGGGTAGCCTCCGTTTTGAAATTAGAAAGCGTGTCTGTGAAGAAACGTTGGTGTGGCTGCGACACTTACCCAGACTGTAGGCGATGATGTAGGTTGACGTCATAAGCACATAAATACGGCGAATAAATGATACGTCGAGGATGGTACGGATGAAGACGAAGTAGATATAAACACCAACGTATAGAAAATGAAGGATGGTGTACCTAATTCTGCCCCTGCCCTGCAAGAAACAATAGAATCATACTTTGTTCACGGGTAGTTGGCATGATCGTGCACTGATAAAAATCCAGCCGCGTCAGAATGGAAAATTAACGGAAAGTAAAATAATGATCACCGTTCACAAACAACCAATCACTGTTTTTAAACGGAAAAAATAAGTCCGGGAACAAAAATATCCCGTTTCTAAACGGAAAATGCGCGTTTCAACACGAAGCGGTAGAAAAATCCGTTAGGAAACAAGAGTTTTGTGTTTAAAAACAAAAAACATTATTTGCATTACGCTTTTTCTGTAAGTTTCTTTAACAAAGGGCATTGATTTTAAAATTTGCGTTATTTTTTTAATTTGAAAATGGTCTGAACACTTTCCACCTGCATTCGCGGATTTCACAGAACAGGTTACAGTAAGTAATGCCATGGCAATTTAAAACGGTCGTCTGGCCTCTTGTTATCTTAGCACACTCCCAAAGTATATTACATATTCCTTGTTTCGCGGCAAAAAGCAACAGCGTTTTGACTGCTTTAGGCTAAGCCGCTCTGTTTCAGGACGGAAGTTTGTTACGGTGTAGGCCTTTTCTTTTGGCACGAAGTAGCCTTTTGATTTGGTCTCAGGATGTGGGCTTTCAGCTTGCTTAAAAAAAATAGTCGGGCCCTTTATGGCATTTCTGAAATATATACATATACATATATGCTGCATACCGCATATATACCGCTTACAGGTGTATATGGGGACGAGGGGCACCTCCAAAATTATCCTTCCTCCCAAGAAGGCCGAGTGTCCCGCGGAGTCACCGGTCCAGATAGCAGGTGGTACCGGCGCGACATTTTAAACGGATACTCCGAAGCCATAAGGGCAATGTCTTTCAGTCGATCCGCGGGGTCGCCCGTGCAAGTCGGTCGACGTGGACCGTCCTCGGTCGAGCGCGGGGCTCTTCAGAGTGTTGCAGCCGCGCCACGACACCCGGATTCCGGTGAAGAGACCTTCCTCCCCCAAATTTGGGTTACAAAATGATTCTCACCCAAATTTGGGCTCGCATTGGGGTTATAAAGAATTTCTCTCCCAAAAATGAAGTCCTTATGAGCTTAACGCACAAAATCACCGTTTGCGCAAAAATGAAGCACTTTAAAGTATCCTTATAGTCGTACGTACGTTAGCGGTTTCTTCGATTGCGATTGCGACGATTAAGAAGCCAATCCCGCAGAAGAAGTAGAACCACAACGTACACTTGATTTCTGTAAAAAAGAAATATAGATTTCTTCACATAAAGATGAGCTGTTACTGGTTGTTAGTCCATAAGTTTCTAAGGTGTGTGACCGAACAGAGATTAAAAATTAATATTAGAAATTAAATATGTGTCGCTCGAAATATACGGCCCCCTTTTAAAGCGCACTATCATCCTTCAACTGCCATTTTATGAAAATTCATTGACGTGAAGAAGTTTAACAGATTTGTCAAGACGAAACGGACATTTAGATTCTAAAACAAATGAAAATGTTAATTTGCTCATTCATGTGCACAAACGTCAGTTCTTTATTGAATAAATACTCAGGATGGGGAGGGCGCGGCTCTGTTTTTATATTTTTATAGCTAGGATACTGATATTTAGGAGGTGGGTGTACACAATATTTCCACAATCATAGCCCCGTCTCTCGCAAACTGCTGTAGATAGGGCAAACCCGACGGGGCAACCACTTAGTATGTTTGGGGACACAAGATTTCTTCAGGGAAGAGATTTCGTCGAATTTCGCAAGATTTCAGCCGAATTTTCGCCCAAAACTTGCTTGTTTTTTGCCTTTTTGGGGGGGGGGGAAGATTATTTCTGGCACTCAAGGGGACACATGATTTCTTGAGTGGTTGCCCCCTCGGGCAAATCACAAAAAAGGTGATAGCATTCAGGAACGAATTTGACATAAGCACTTCTTCCAGCCCACCATAAACAACATCAGCTCCGATCGGCTTCAAAATTAGTGCTGCGATGTAGGCAGCAGGGCTGTTGGAGATGTCGTGTAGGTCTTTGGCAGCCAAGGCAGCAACGAACAGTAGCAGTATCTGAGGAACGGCAAGAAAGTACACGAGAGATCAAGGACACAGTAAAATTTAAAAAAACAAAAACAAAAAAAAAAACAACTAATACTCGGCTGCAGTGACATGCGTGAAATGTATTGATAAAATAACATGCCGGCTCTTTCGTTGATTCAACAACAAAATGTTGTTGATGAAATAATTGTACGTTAGGCTGTTAGAACGCCATCTTCGCGGCCATCTGGTCATCATCAGTATTATTCGGTGATAGTTAACAAAATTTAATTGTCATGTCAATGAGCTACTCCATCGACAACCCTCGAACCGACAGCAAAAGGTTGTTAGAGCAGGGCGTGGAAATGGCCAAGGAGATCGTGAAGCGATGCTCGCGCCTTCGGTGCAGGGGTTACGCACTTCTTCGAGATTATGAAAACGAGGCCTTTGTTTTCAAAACGCTTTGCACAGATGGAGAGAGCATGAAATGGGGGGTGCATTAGGCTAATTGCCTTTCTCGATACTTCCCGTTATACCCACAATAAATTGAAGGGTTTTCACCGAAAAACACAAAAACTCGAAAATTTAGGAAAAATCTTGGCCGCGCCATCCCAATGTAAAAATTGCCTCCCTTGTGTGGGCTAAATTGAGGGGACTCAGGCAGGCTACTAGGCCTAATGCACCCTAAATTTCATGCTCTTTTGATCTGTTCAAAGCGTTTTGCAAACACCGGCCAAGTTTTCATAATCTCGAACAAGTGCGTAACCGCTGCACCTCGCTCGAGCATAGCTTCACGCGCTTCCTTCGCCGTTGCCACCCCCTGATTAGAGCTACAACAATATTTTGTTAGATATTGTTGAAAAGTAGGTTGTTCAAGTAACAAAAATTTATCGTAAACATCAAGTAAGAATTTGTCTTCGATTTAACGACATAGTTTCTTGAATTTACGCGTTATAACATCTGTTGTCGAAATTACAGCAATATTTTATTAACAACAGGTATCGTTAGAACCCATGTCTTAGATTCAACAAGGAATTTTTTACAGTGCAACCAACTCGAGTTGGGGATAGTCTCAAAGTACACTGTAAATCCAAAGGAGATACCTTCGCAATCTGAGGGGCGAGACAATTTTGTATCGCCATGTCAGGGCGAGACAATTTGTATCGCTCAACCAGAGGCGAGACAAATTTGTATCGCCCAAAAGAGGCAAGACAGGTTTGTATCGCTCAAAAAGAGGCCGGACTCCCAAGTATCGCTACCATTTTACTAGCATTGTGAGCCAAGTCACTGCGGTATGTACAGACAAGCCAGGGTCAACATTCTCACCGATTTGAGTCACTAAATGTATTTTTGTTTGTATGGCAGTAGGTATAATGAGTTCAATGCCCATTGCAAGGATGGAGATAACCTAATGGCTGATCACAAGCTGTGTCAAGTCTCAAGATATTGCTAACTGCTTAGACCTGAACTTGTCCCTGCAAGGCTGTGATAGTTAAAAAGCTAACAGTTGTGGTGGTCCTTGGTTAGGGGTGCACATTGTGTCATCACCTTTCCACCTAAAAGCCAGAGAAGGAAGGTTCTGCTGGAGCAGTCATGGTTGTTCTGCCTTGAAATGATGTCTGGCTTCATTAATAAATGCACAAACATAACAGTGGCACCAAAAACACGCACGATTAAAAAAAAGTCACCTGACTTAAAACTGTTCGACACTGAAAGAAAGTTTGCGGCAAAACTGACTGTAACAATGTTGAACGCACCGAAGTGAACAACGCACCGATACTAAACACAGGTGCCATGTTGTGGTGAATTCGAAATGAACTGCAAACAGCGCGGAACAACTATTCACCCTTTAAACGTGTGAATAAGAAGGTCGTCGTTTGTTTTCCCTCCCCCCTCCCCTTCGAAAACAAACGACGACCTTCTTATTCACACGTTTAAAGGGTGAATAGTTGTTCCGCGCTGTTTGCAGTTTATTTCGAATTCACCACAACATGGCACCTGTGTTTAGCATCGGTCCGTTTGAAATCAACATTGTTTCAGTCAGCTTTACCGCAAACTTTCTTTCAGTGTCGAGCAGTTTTGAATCAGGTGGAATTTTCGTTTAAACCGTGCGTGGTTTTGGTGCCACTGGTATGTTTGTGCATACATTAATGAAGCCAGACATCATTTCAAGTCAGAACAACCGTCACTGCTCCAGCAGAAACTTCCTTCTCTGGCTTTTAGGTGAAAAGGTGATGACACAATGTGCACCTTTAACCAATGACTCCTACTAGCTGAAGGCGAGGCCTTGTGTGGTGGGCTTCGGTTTTGGAAAAGAAAAATATGTTAATTTCATTTATTATAGTATTAAGTTCAATAATAAACTCACAAAAAACAACTGCCTTCATACCACTTGCCATTTTGGCCATCGTCTCTGTCTATATGTATGCCTATTCATTCGATAATTCGTTATGATGTGCAAGCCTCAGAAAGGTTTTAGATTTTCTCTTATTTCCTCTATTTTTTTAAATACAAATTACGTGTTACAAATGATCCATGAAGCGGAAGAAGGGAATAACTGACTATCTCCATATTGAGTTTTTTCTATATTGTTGTTCTTTAGAATGGTTGCCATGACCACACTAAATTATTTAACTCAATTCCAAGCAGTTTAAGAGAAAATCAACATGGAAAAAGGATATATCTTGACTTGGCTCCTTTTACGGTTTCAACCGAGCGGAAAATAGAGTCAACTCACCCGATATCACATGAGTCCGTTGAAAAGCTTTGAAAAAGGAGCCAACTCAAGTTATATCTTCATGCATGCATAGACAAAGGAGTCAACTCAACTTGTGCCCAAATTATCCAATGGCATTTGGAGACAAGTACGATTGTGTCTAAATGTCACAATGGCATTTGGAGACAAGTGCAATTGAGTCTAAATGTCACAGTTGCAAAAAGAGATCAGTCCATTTATCCCATGTGAAGCCAAAAAGCTTGAAATTTGATGAAACTCACAGGAAAATGGATTACATAGCGTAATGACGGTGACACTTCTTTAGCGAAAGCAGCCCACAGTGCAATCCTAACACAGGGTAGGGCTCCACTCCAAGAGTTGTGATATGATGCATTACTTTTGAAAATACGTATTCATCAAATTTCAAGCTTTTCGGCTTCATTAGGTGTAAATGAACTTATCTCTTTTTGCAACTTTGGCATTTACACTCAATTACACTTGCCTCCAAATGTCATTGTGACATTAAGACACATCCGTAGTTGTCTCCAAATGCTACAGGATAATTTGGACGCAAGTTGAGATAGCTCCTTTTTCCACATGTCCTTGAGTTACTTCAAAATTCCATCTAATTTGCAAGAGGCAAGTATAAATGACTCTTTCTTTTCTACTTCGATGCAAGGGAGTAACTCACAGCAACCCTAGACAGAGTGGTCTGGTACTTTTGAAAATTATCAGAATTTTTAGTCATGTTTTACTGACTTTTAAATCATTTACAATATTGGCTCATTTAGATTTAGTTTGTTCTGAAAACAGTTTTTTGTTTCTCCTGAAAAATGACTAAAATTGAGTTACCTCCTTCTTCCACTTCATGGATCAAGTATAACTTGAGATATTCCCCATTATTTGTAATTTGTGTCACATGTTGGCACAATTTACACGGAAAACCATGTCTACCACAACTCCCATGTTATGTTCAGACAACATCTTTTGGTGTACATCATTTTTCATGCACCTTTCAACACAGTTTCCTTCTGTTCTTTGGTGTCCCTAGTTCTCTACAAAAATAAATTGGGCTTAATTTGCATTTTCTCTCGGTAGAGTTTTATCTCTTTTTGTATTTTTGAAATAGTGTCATCTCTGGAAAAACGCGAAGCAGCGACCCTAAAGCTTACTGGGTTTGTAGGGATGGCCGATAATTGCAGTAAGATAGCACAGGTTTATCTGGCCTCAGCCAACAACTGTAAGTTTTTTAACTGTCACAGCCTTGCAGGGACAATTTCAGATCAGTGCAAAAGTCTCAATGTCTTGAGACTTGACACAGCTTGTGATCAGCCATTTGTCATCTCCATCCTTGCAATGGGCATTGAACGCATTATACCTACTACCATACAAACACAAATACATTTAGTAAATCAAATCGGTGAGAATGTTGACTCTGGCTTGTTTCTACATACCGTAGTGACTTGGCTTACGCTGGTAAAATATTTGCGATACTTGGGAATCCCGTCTCTTTTTGAGCGATACAAACCGTCTCGCCTTTTTTCGGCGATACAAATTTGTCTCGTCTCTGGTTGAGCGATACAAATTGTTCCGCCTCTTTACGGGCGATGCAAACCTGTCTCGCCCTTACATGGCGATACAATATGTCTCGCCCAAATTTGGTAATACGTATCGCCAGTTGAGTTACAGTGTAAATGCGTGTTACTATTAAAGGAGATAGGGCAGTTCATAACAAAATTTGAAGTTTTGAGGTCATAATTATACTTTTTGTCAATCGGCTGCGTGTTTCTACTAAAGTTGTCTCAGAAAACGCCCACAGACGCTCACAAGTTTGTTTAACGTGAATAGCTAGGTGATATTTAAACCCTTGCATCTGTCACAAACTGCCCCGGGCCGGGGGTTGTAGCAACCAAAGAACATTCGACAAAGGCCACAAGGGCTGCACACAAAATGTTAAAACGTCTGTTGAATAAATGTGCTTGTTCTTTAAAGTAGGACAGTGCAAAGTGTATTTTGAACCTCTGGACTCATGGGTGGTCAAAAAAGTGTCTCAGAGATCTGTTTTTGAAAAATGCGGCTCTTTCATTTGTAGCGGCACGTAACCGCGTCTTCAGTTTTTGGGATAAATACTTGAGGCTTGGTTGAACAGAGTGGTTCCATGGAACGCATGCATTAGGCCATTTTGCGCCCATGCAACATTACATTTGTAGAGTGGAAACCCCGACACGATTAGCATTGGGGCAAGGGCCGATTTCGGTTTTCAACTGAGACTGTAACTTCCGTGTCACGCAACTTCTGTGGCATTATGGGCACTTTTTCAATGCATGGGGCCGAAATGAGATGTCGTGTAGATACTCCCATCCATAAAAAAAAAGTTCCCTTAGGTACCTCAACATCTCAAATAAAAAAAAATTAAAATTTTGCGCCACGTTATTTTTGAAGCGTTAAGTGGCAAAATGGGACCAAAAATTTGAGAACTTCCCATGTTGCTTGTCTCCATATATGTCACTTATATCACTATGTCACTTATGCTGTAAATAGTCACTTACCAACCGACCGGCTAGGATTAAACACACGGCCAGGCAGTCCAAAATTCTGTTCCAGCCCATTACTCTAGAACAAACGAGTAACTTCATTAGCTCGTCGTTTACAGGTTTCTGAGTAAAAAAAAGCTACACTGTTCAAAAAGTTGAAATCTAACACGTGTTACATTACAAACACGTTGTAGCCTTCGGTGCTGTTTTCTGATTGATTGGGTTTAGTACGACAATACTTCCGTCAAGACGTCCATTTTGTTATAACCACATTGTTTTGGCCTAATCGTATCGTAATTTAACAAGATCCTTGTGGTCTGTCAACTAGATTTGTTAAAAGATTGCATGGCGTTTTTAAACAGAAAATCTATTAACAACAAGATACCTGTTTGTTTTTTTAAAATCAAGATGACATTGTTACCTGGGATGGTTCTTGAATCAATATAGGTCTCTTTGGATTTATTTTTCGTTTAGACACTAAACAGCAACTGTTGTAATTTAATAACAATGACGTTGCCGTTACGTTTCCCTAAACTTGGAAACCCGCTGGAAACTTTAACGACGTCTTGTACAATACTGAGCGCTGAGTCGCTCTAACAGTGTCCCCCCCCCCCTCATTCCCACTCACCAATTTCCTGCCATCAATGGCCACTTCTCGTGATCAATTCGTCCACCGCCGCCCGGCAGCCTCCTTATTAGGAGTCGAAGGGCGGACGGATTGTGACACCCCCGCCGAACGTGCCCGGCAGACTTGCAATGCTGTCGCTCGACAAAGTCAACACCCAAGGCAGCCACTTGTAGACCGGGAATGGGACGTTTCGGTTGAGCATGAATCGTGAAGCATTCGTTCCAACCTGACGGGATGCGAACTGGGGCCCGGAGTCACTTTAAAAAGGAGTGCACTCTCAAACTGTCGAAAACTGTCGTGTGTGTTAGTCTTCCGTTGAAATCAGCTCGAGACATGTCAGGTTTTGAATGACCATCGACAGTTGGCAGAATTTTTATACCATTCCTCTACATTGGGGACGGAAAATTCGAGTATGTTATCGTGGGACAATCACGGAAGTTACATTTGGGGTATTCTGAAAGCTAGGGAAACCAATCCAACGCAAGCAAACTATTCGAAACATTTGGGTTTAGTAGGTAATGACCCTATCCAATCCCACAAACAAACCCCATGTCGATATCTGCCCTCGTTTGAGCACAGGGGCCAAAAGAAACGAAACTACCCCGAAACGTGAGAGTCGCTCAGGTGCATCATGGTTTACATGGTGTACAGGAGGATCTCTGCAACGGAGGCCGCTAGAAGGGCATGTAGGGGTATTTTTGGAATCGGGGCAACGAAATGAGGACAACGGTGTTAATTTCTAGCCGATCGGAAAAGTTTGGGCCCAGGTCCAAATCCCGGTGGGGTAAAATACGATCGAAATTCTCGACTCGAGTTGGACATTGTTTCATATGTTTTCGAGGGTGCTGACAACGAAAATGAGATCCATTTTGACCCCAGACTCAGGTTCGTATCCCGGTGGGGTACAATACGACCAAAATTTTCGACTCGAGTTTGACATTGTTTCATATGTTTTCGGGGGTGCCGATAACGAAAATGAGATCCATTTTGACCCCAGACCCAGGTTTGAACCCCGGTGGGGTAAAATACGACCAAAATTTTCAACTCGAGCTTGACATTGTTTCGTATGATTTTGAGGGTGCTGATGACGAAAATGGCATCCATTTTGACCCCAGACCCACTTACGAATCCCGGTAGGATCAAATGCGACCAAAATTTTTCCTTTTTGACCCCGAACTGGACGCAGGCGGTCGAGTGCCGTTTCCGTCACATACGACCCTAATCTTTATTTCGAGGTAGATTTGGTTTCATACGTTAAGGGTGCTGATGACGAAAGTAACATCTATTTAGTTTCCGACAGAGATTCGCATCACTATGGGCTAAAATACGACAGCAATTGCGAATGTTTAAAATGTACGGGACGGGCCAAAGTTGCCGATTTGTATCGCCACTTTCCCTGTTATTTGAAAAAGTCATAAGACCTCCAAAATATTAACAAAATACGATGAAAATTTTAGTAAAATGAAGCTACCAAAAATACGCGGTGCCTCAAACTTGACGACTCTTGGCCCAAAACTTGCTTATCCTTTGCCGATAATGCCCACTTAATAATAATGGGCCACTTCTCTTCTCACCGACCACCTTCTCGGCCGCCTGCGTCACCTCGGCGACGTACCCCTCCACTGCCTGAGTGTGGCACGGCAAGGGCAGTACTTCCAGGCGGCCCTCCGTCATTGACTCAAATTACGTACAATTGAGTGGAGTGTAGTGAGTCTGCGATTAAATTCAGCACTGCTTTTTGACTACTCTGCATATCGAAAAGCGTGCCACACCCAGCCAGTGGAGCGGTACGTCGCTGAGGTGACGCAGGCGGCCGAGAAGGTGGTCGGTGAGAAGATATGGGATGGGCTTATCCGCACAAAAATCAGAGCAAAGAAAGCCATGCCAAAGTTTAAGAGCAAGTTGGCCTTTAACGCTCCTGACATGCGTTAGAGGCGCAACAAACGCCCGGGTGGGATTGCGGGCGGGACTCGACGTGCAGGCACTTCCTCGTTGTGAGTCCTGGGTAGGCACAGCAAAATAAACGCTTGAAGAGCTGAGACCTGCACGTAAAATGGGCAAAATGGGGCGAAACCGTGAAAATCTCGCTTCCGCACGACGCCGCTTCGGGCAGCCCCACCCTACCAAGAGGGGGCTGGATTTTCTTCAGCTGTCCCTTCCACACCTGAAAACTTGTTATGATGATTGGACGTGATTGAGCTGTCTTAATCTGCAAGAAAATGTCGACTAACTCTTATTTTTCTTGTAAAAATTGCCAAAAACCATGCTCATTATGAGGTATTGAGAGTCTCTGAGTGAGATCCTACACCTTCCAAAGCGTGAAAACACTTTTTTAGGACCAAGTTAAGACCACGCAGTCCAGAAACCACCGAGCCGACTGCTTAGGGACTGTCACGAGGCGAACAAATGGTTCAAAACACTGAAAAACCACTTTTTTGCACAAATCGGCTTGCAGGTTGATGATCAACATTAGCTCCAATCGCAAAACCGAGTACGTCTCTGAACTCAGCATAAAAAATAAATAAATGAAGGAATACATCGATTGAGGGCCATTCAAAAATCGAAATCGAAAAGTCCCTCTAAACGACGGCCCCTACTGCAAGGTGGGCAAAAATCGCTATTCGCCCGTCAGTAAGCTTAGGCAACTTTTGCGACATCGCCCTTCTCTGAGCCCGGCTGTGAATCTGCGCCTGACATAGAACTGAAACGAACCTGAAGTAGCGATCCTGGATTGCCAATGGCTGCGGCCAGCTGCTTGCAGCCACAAAGATGCAAGTTGGGGACCGAGTATTCGCGATCGGTGGACGAGTCGCCCGTCTGGAAGCCGGCGCCGAAATGAGCTTGGAACAAAGCCATGGGTTCGCTAGCATGTTGGTGCCGCGGTCACGCCCCATGTGCTTCCTGGCGGTCCTCCCCCCCCCCCCCCACCTCTCCCTCGCGATCCAGCGCCCGCACCTTCATGGAGGCTCTGCGCTCCCTCACCACACCGCTATCTACGGATCTTTGCCAAGGTCTCGGGGAACCAGTTTTGGACAACCGCCAAGCGCTGATTCCACTCGGTGCCCGAGTTCAGAACTCAGCACACCTTCACCAAAATGGAATCAGAGAGCACATACAGGTCCCTCGTCCTTGTTTGTTTCAGGGCAAAAATGTAACAGGAAAAATAACGCTAACGCCAACGTGATGATACGATGATACAAATTAGGATGTTTATTTTAATGTGTGGTTGTCTATCACTTAATTCACCAAGAACAATCAATTTAAGTATAATTTCTAGGAAGTTGAATGTGTTATTGTGTCACTTAATTTGCAAGAGTATACACTTGGAAGTTTGTGTGTGTCAAGTTTCTTACGCATGATAAGTTTGGAAAATGATGATTTTATTAGAACTTTTTGATAACTGAATGTGACATTGTGTTGTGTTAACATGTTCATACACTGTCAGAAATTTTGTTGTAAGTTAACGACAAATTCGTCGCTATTTTTTTTCTAACATGAGTTGTTTATAAACAAGTCGTAACTCAAAAGTTGTTTGACGACAGCAAATTTATTTTAAGACAATAAATTACATACAATGTATCGTTCAAAAGAAAACTCGTTTAAAAAACGAGATCCCTGTTTTAAAATGATTAACTTGTTAACAAACAATACAATCAAAACGGCAATGAGATTCCATTATAAAAAACCTTGTCCACTCAAAAGAAATTCTTTTGTGAAAAGAATCTGGTTTGTGCTGAACTCTGTTCCAGATAATGACCCAGTGTCAACCCCGTTGCTTTGGCCCAAGTCGAGCTGTTTGACTACACACTAAATTTATTCGTACAATTTTTGTTCAAACCTTTGAACAAAGTTGCGCATACATAACTTTTGCACTACTTTGTGCGCAGAATCGCTCAAATTCGTGTGAAATTTTGCACAAATTCGTGTAAAAGTTAGCACAAATTTTGTGCGAAACGGACGTATGCGCAACTTTGTGCAAAGCTTTGTACAAAATTATACAAATACATTTAGAGTGTACTTACTTCCAGCAGTGCACCTCTCCGATCCAGCTCATCTGCTATGTTGGCTTTGAAGAGTTTGCTGGTGCGCGTCGGAAGAATACCTTCTGCAGCATCTTGCTTTGGCTTTGCATGTTTCTGTTTAGCTATCTGGACGCTGTATCCAAATGATTCCCTCACTATGCACTGTATTGTAAGACTTCTGCTTCAATAGTAATAATTACAAGAATGTTGATAAAATCGAGGGGTTACCCACTTCTTATTTTGATGTACGCACGATTTCGGATTCCCAAGATTCCTGAACCAATCCCACGGAAAAAGTGAGGATTTTAAAAGAAATTCCTTTGGTTCTTGCGTGTTTTGGGACTCTGCTGCAAGATTACGACGACATACCAATAAAATTATAAGGATTTTCAATAAAATTTTGAAAATATTCGAATGATTCCCAGGTTGTGTGTGCTACACATGATTCCCGGAGTGTGAAACCCCTCGGATAAAATGCACACTGTGGCTTTCCCAAATAAGAATTAAAACTATAACCTTTTCTTGCACGTTTGTATTGTGTCACGTCCATGAATCAACCAAATGCACTGCACTCGATGAAGGCGTCTTGATGGTGAGGGGAACGATAGGCCTCTGAGAAAATTCGGAAATTTCTGTCAAATTCTTTATGACAACACCAAAATGAACTTGGGGCGAGCGTGGAAACGCATGCTTCAGCCAACGCTGATCCATGGGGAGTAAAGCAGTCTTATTTCTTCTCAAAATTCAGCGAAACTTGGCGTCACGAAACCATGACGAAACCAATCAGGGCATGACAACAACGCAATATGAGAAATTCTAAATGAGAATAAATATGAGAAACTCAACAAGCTGACAAATGAAAGTGAAAGTAGAGGACGGGCGGAGAGAGGGTGAGAGAGGCCTACCTTTTTAAGTTTCTTTTGTACCCAGCACACCCTAGACGCTTCACTTTTATGAGAAATTTACGAGCCTTCTATGCTTATTCACACTGTATTGCTGCCATTAGAGCTGTATTGGCAGCAGGATGCTGCCAATATGCGAAGTGATTAGTCTATTTCTCATGAAGGAGGGGTGTCTAGGGAACAAGAGAACTTAAAAGGATAGACCTAAGGAGGATGCGTATTCTCATGTCGAATTTCTCATACACCGTGTGTTTTAAGGTCGCGGCGTTGTTGTTATGCCCTGATTGGTTTCGTGATGCCAAGTTTTGCTGAATTTTGAGAAGAAATAGGACTGTTTTACTCCCCATGGATAGCGTTGGCTGAAGCATGCGTTTCCACGCTCACCCAAAGTTCATTCTGGTGTTGTCCAAACTCAATTTTTTTTATCATTTTTCAAAAACAAAAAACTGTTTGCAGGGAAAACTTAAACTGGACGAATGAATTACCCTAATGAATATTAGTTAAAAAAGCATAAGTGATGACACTGAAAATTTTCAAAACTGTAAGATCACTCCGTTGATGGTTTCTGTGATTTGAATCTTTACGTTAGGATACACACAAAATTACTATGTAGGTTTTTGTGCATACGTAACGCACAAAATTAAACATGCACTCGTTGCGCACAAAATTGTGCGCAATAATGCACGATTTTCTGCATACCCGCGCACTAAATCGTGCATTGTCACGTACAAATTCGTGCGTTACAAAGTGCATGTTTAATTTCGTGCGCGGGCGCGCATTAAAACCTACATAGTAATTTGGTGTGTAGACTACGGAGTCATGTTCAATTAGTTCTCCCAAACAAGGTGGAATTTGGAGGTAATTCAAGTGGAGCTGAGGTCTGCGTGGAGCCCATATTGCTCAGGTACATTTTTAGAAGTACCTCTTTTTTCCAACTCGTGTTCTAATAAAAGGAGGGAGTTAAGTTGAGTTGACTCGACTCTATTTACATTAGACTCATTAAAATATAAGTAGTGTTATCTCATTCTACTATTTTGTCCAACCGATGTATCCCAGCAGAAAAGGCCAATCTGCGGAGCTACCGCCAACAAAGGCCGATCTGGAAGGAGCTGCCCAACAAGGGTCGATCTACTTTGGACTCAGAAACAAAGGCCTAACCAACATTTTTGACGAATTTGAGATTTCTATACCAAAATCATTTTCAGAAAGTGAGGAATATTTTGGTATAGAAATCTCAAATTCGTCAAAAATGTTGGTTAGGGCTTTGTTTCTGAGTCCAAAGTAGATCGACCCTTGTTGGGCAGCTCCTTTCAGATCGGCCTTTGTTGGCCGTAGCTCCACAGATAGGCCTTTTCTGCTGGGATACATCGCAACGGAGTCATGTGGACTTTGGTGGAGTTATCTCCATTATCCGATGAAATTTAGACCGTAAAGGGGTCAAGTTGAGTTATATTTATTTTCCAAGTGGATTCTTTCTTAAACTGCTAAGAATTGGGTCAAATAATTTGGTGTGATACTGTAAACCACCCTGAGGAACAATAATACAATAAAAACTCAATTAAGTGATAAGTTATTTCCTTCTTCCGCTTCCTGGATCAATTGTAAGCACTCATTGCCTTTCCTTCGTAGTTGCTTCGTGGACTTATTGAGTCCTGGAGAGGCTCTCTCCCCGCACACGCAGTAAAGGTTCAGTGTTTCATCAAATCACGCAACTTGAACAGCGGTACGCTAGTAAGAAACCGGGAGCCTTGCAGGTGGACCTCAGCGCCTGCCAGCGACCAGTAGACTTGCCCGCAACACAGCCTAGTTGAAGGGTTGGCCTATCCTCCGCTTACAGGCGCTTCAGGCTGGAAAAACTAATGCGTAGTATTACGCCCTCACTGAAAATCTATCGGCGTGACTTCGTGCCGTTTTAGGGGCGTGAATAAAGTGTCCCGCCAAAATATGGCAAGACAAAAAGCCAAAAACCGGCATGACTTTTCTCGTAAAACGCACTGCCATTCACGCCACATGACGGCGTGACTCACATGTCATGCCATTTTTCGGCGTGAATTTCCTGTCACGCCAATTTTTGGCGTGACTTTTTGTCACGCCATAATTTGGCCATCTGTCCGACCGTTACATTTTCAGTGCTTCGTAAAGCTTTCAGTCTGCACGCCTAACTTGAAGCGTACCAGAGCTTATGCGCTCCTTTCCCCCTATCTAAATGCATGGGGGAATTGCCTTGAAGCGCACAGTTAGAAGAGGGTTCTATTCTCAAAGCCACATGGGCTTGAAAAACGGGCTTCTACAGGATCGAACCCATCATTATTCGAAAATCGGACTCCGGGGCAGTTATCTCTAGGGTTTAACATTCTGACAAAATGAGGGTTCCATTTTCGGCTTCGTACGGTTCGAATTTCGCTGAGTTTAAATAAACTCCCGTTATTGAGATCGGCTTACCGAGGGGCCCCACGCCTCCGCAGGAAGTGGGCTCCTGTTTATTGTTTACAGTCGTAAGGGAGAATATGGGTTCTTGCGCACTCTCAGACTCGTATCGACTTTTTTCCGTCAATTATTGACTTTTCGTCCTTTGCTTACTTAGTTTTTTAAACAGCAATAATATGTAGTATTTCCTCTGTGACCATGTACAATATTGTTCACTATAAATACTAAATTGTCATCAATTTAGGACTATTTTCGAAGTCAATTGCGTATTGACTCTTTGTCAATAGCAAACTGACTTTAAGTCAACATAACGAACAAAATCTTACATAGATATTGAGGAAATAGTACGTTTTATTGCTGTTTAAAAAACTCTTTACCAAAGGATAAAAAGTCTATTACAGTCTGAGAGTGCGGCTACCTGTCCTGCGAGGCGCAACAGGACGCGGAGACACAGGACACGACTGCTTGTTCATTTACCATTTTATACACAATCAGTGAAATGAGAGCACACTACTGCCACAACTACCACATAGGACTGTACCAAACGTGCATCATCTGCTTCCATGAACGTTCCTTGAAAAGAAATTTTTGTTAGCAGATGATACCTTTACACTTTAAACAAACATAAAACTAAAAGACACATAAAAGTGTCACCTTTTTTTTCCCCGGACCTTCCCATTTGTGGATGAAGAATCAATTTTCATTAGGCCTTATTGAAATTTCAAAAAAAATTGTAACAGTGGAACCCCCTAGGTTTATGTCTAGTCTAAAAATTTATTCAAAAATTTTCAGCTCTCTCCAAAATCTTTACTTCCTTTTCGTAAAGTTGAGATTTAAACAACTTTAAATCAAATAATGTGAATATAATCAGTTAAGTCATGCAAGTTTTGCAAACTTGTCAAAACTTTCAGAAAAGTAAAAAATGACCGTTAACGTTGCATTAGGTAAGTGTAAAAACGCAAAATGTGTTTCCTGATGTCATAGGGTGTTCGTGATTGGAGGACAGGGTCATACAAATACACTCTGATTACAGGCAATCAAACAAATATTTATTTTCCATTTTCCTCTCTCACTTCAAGTAACAAACCAAACCTTAACCTTAGAAAAAGATTAGGAGCTAGTTGAGAGTGCACATTTAGGGACATATTTCTTATTCGTCTAGCTCGGACCACGCTGATTTTTAATGTAAGGGAGGGTGGGGCAATTCTTGACAACCAGCCATATTTGATCCATGAAGCAGGGGAAGGGAATAAGTTGACTTATCTCCAAATTTAGTTTTTATTTTATTATTGTTCCTAAAGGTAGTTTACATCATTATAGCAAATTATTTGACCCGATTCCTAGCAGATTAGGAGAAAATCCCCTTGAAAAATAAATATAACTCAACTTGAACCCTTTTACGGTCTAAATTTCATCGGAAAATGGAGATAACTCAACCAAAGTCCATTGGACAAAATAGTGGAAGGAGATAACTCTACTTGTATTTTAATGAGTCTGATGTAATTAGAGTCAACTCAACTTGAGAGGATATGGTACCACTGGCCGAGCCGGCTCTTTTTCGTCCCGGAGCGGCAGTGCCGGCGACCTCTTTCTAACGCCGTCCTGGCCACACCGTTCGTGGTATCGATATGAAACTTGGGTCACGGGCCCAGTAAGGTTCAATGTCGGTGACGGTGGGTTCAAAAATTTTTTTGAACGCCTGAGTTAGTCCCTAGGGCAGTCCAGGTTTCGTCCACAACAACTTCTAAGCAAGTCGGAATATCAAAAAAAGGGCAAAACCACGTTGTAGCTGTAACTGTGCTCTATGCAGAGACGTTGTCCCCGTTCTGGTGCGGTAAAAATCAGGGGGCGAAAAAGGGTATACGGCGGACCTCTGAACGGCGGTTTTGGGCATCTCGCAAAGTTTTGAAAAGGCACTGTCGTAGACGGGCTATGCCGACCACCGCCTCCCCCCGCCCCGCCCCTCCCGGCCGCCTGTATCCTGTATGCAGCCCTCTGCTTTGTCTCTGCGCCGGGCCCCTGCCGGACCCCCCGCCCCCTTCCTATTCACGCGCCGGAGCCGATGGGTCGGCAGCGTGACAGGTCGATTTATTGGCCCCATAGCTCAGTGGTTAAATTTTTGAACGGATAATTTTATAGTTTTAGGACTTAGACAATGGGGTTCAGCGCACGATTACGATGTCAGGCGACTCAAAATTCAAGTGTCTACGACGATTTTGACTAGGTACCGTGCAAAAATGTTGAGGTCAAAATGGTCGTAGAAACTTGAAGTTTGAGTCGTCTGACATTGTATTTGCACCTTGAATCCCTGTGTACAAGTTTCACAACTCTAAAATAAGCCGTTCAAAAATTTAACCATGAAGGTGCGGGGCCATAAATTGACCTGTCATGGTGCGGACCCTCGGGCGGGCGAGGCAGTCCCCATTCAGTAAAACAAAGTCGGCGACAACATGTGCGAGATCTGGAAACGGTATAGCTCGTTGTCTGAAACATTGTACCGCCTCTTTCTGATCAGCTCCAGAATCGCCCAAAACCGCCGTTCAGAGGTCCGCTGTATACCCTTTTTCACCCCCAAATTTTTACCGCACCGGCACGGGACCAACGTCTCTGCATAGAGCACAGTTACAGCTACAACGTGGTTTTGCCCTTTTTTTGATATTCCGACTTGCTTAGAAGTTGTTGTGGACGAAACCTGGACTGCCCTAGGGACTAACTCAGGCGTTCAAAAAAAATTTTGAACCCACCGTCACCGACATTGAACCTTACTGGGCCCGTGACCCAAGTTTCATATCGATACCACGAACGGTGTGGCCAGGACGGCGTTAGAAAGAGGTCGCCGGCACTGCCGCTCCGGGACGAAAAAGAGCCGGCTCGGCCAGTGGTACCATATCCTCTTAACTCTCCCCTAGAACACTACTTGGAAAAAGAGGTAACTCCAGAAATGTACCAGAGCACACTTTTAGAACAAATGTCGTTGAATTAACAACAAAATAAAGATTAATTTTTATTGAGAAATGTATTGTTAAAATAACAGGCTGGCTCTTTTGTTTATTCAGCAGCAAAGTGTTGTAGATGAAATAACTGTACGTTCGGCTGTGAGAGCGCCATCTTCGCGGCCATCTGGTCATCTTCAGTATTATTCGGTGATAGGTAACAAAATTTAATTGTCATGTCAATGAGCTATTTCATCGACAAATCTTCACCGGACAGAAAAAGGTTGTTAGTGCTACAACAATATTTTGTTAACAATGTTGGTCATTAAAAGAACGACAAGATATTGTTGAAAAGTAGGTTGTTCAAGTAACGAAAATTTATTGGTAACATCAAGTAACAAGAATTTGTCGCTAATTTAACGACATTGTTTAATTTCCTCGTAATAAAAACATGCGAATTTGTCAATATGCTCATAGCAATGTATGCGTCTCAGAGAGACGAATAAAAGATGTTAACACATAGTACTGGTTCTGAGTAAAAATAAACACGTTTTGCAGCGTCGAAAGGTCCATAATGCATTATGATGCATGTTATGGTACAAATGTGAAAAATTCAAATAACGCGTTATAGAATTACAGAAATTCACCGTTATGCACGCTCTTCACATTTTAAAATGTTCGTTCAAAGTGATTGTTACTAAGTTCCCCATTCAAATCTGTTACGAACTGATCCAGGGTACACTAACCAACTCATTCTGCTCCCCGCCAGGCTGGATCAGGGCTACGTACACTGAAAAAAGTTTTCGTAACTTTACGACAAATTTTTTAACGAATACTTCGTAAATCTGACGAATAACTCGTAAACTCGAAAAAACGAAAAACTTGTAAAACACTTAATAGGAATTGTTCGTAAAATTCTTTGAAAAATAGTCACAAAAAGCCCAAAAGCTGCCAAACTTTACGAGTTTTTCGTAACAAAAACGAGTAATTCGTCGTTATATTTGTCGTAAAATTACAAATATGTACTGGGAAAATTTCTTTCATGGATAACTCGTACCAAAAGTTACGAAACATTCGTAAAATTACGAAACATTCGCACCAAAACGACTATTTCGTAAACTTTTCTCGAAAAATTCGTAAATTTACGAATATTTTGTAAAATTGTTACGAAATATTTGTTTAGATGAATAAACGAAGCACATGTTAATTTATTAAACGAATCACTCATAACACTCTACGAATTATTCGTAAAATGACGGATCATTCATAGATTTGATGAAAAACTCGTCGTTACATTGTTCGTAAAATTACGAATTTACTCTGGGAAAATTTCTGTCCGAGTAATTCGTAATTTTACGACAATTTTTTTTTTCAGTGTATATGTCCACGGGTGCGTTACGTTCGTCAAACATGGCCCTAGAAGATAAAACAATTGCCCGGGGAATGATCGTTTACCGGGGAAGCCCAGACGGAAACTCCCGTGGCATAGGAATTTAAGATTTGGCCGATTTCCAGTGTAGCGCACTTTCACCCTCTTCTCAAGGCCATTCAAGTGCACCGGCCCCGACCGTGTCGATTGCAAATCAATAAGATCCTTACAATTAGAGATGGTTCACATTTTTTTCAGGGGCCCGCATTGCGTAAACGATCCATGAAGCGGAATAAGAGGATAACTCAGTTTTCATCATTTTTCAGTAGAAACAAAAAAAAAACTGCCAACTGCTTGCAGGGAAAACTTTAACTGAAAAAATAAAACTGATAAATATACCGTTTAAATATAACACTTGCTTGTCAAGGTCTGTTTGATTAGTTATGCGTTTTTTGTGCAGCCCTTACTGGCCTTAGTTAACAACCTGTTGCAAAGTGCCCCACTGCTGTTACAAGAGAAGGGCCGTGGCCGCCGAACACCCCACACCCCCTTCAAGACTTTTGGTGGACCTCACCCTGGCGCCAACAGGACCTCCCTCCGGCACCTCAAGAAGGCCATCTCCCTGAAGACCACAGACTCCGGATCGCCTTCTATCGGCGTAACGGGCCTGGAACCAGCCGACAAGCACCTTCCTGGAGCAGCACCAGCCGACAACCACTCGGCCATCCCAGCCGACAGGCATTTCCACGGACCAGCCGACAATCACTCCGTCGTGCCAGCCGACAAGCATTTCCCCGGACGAGCCGACAAGCACCTCTCCGGACCAGCCGACACCCACTTTGACGCCCCAGCCGACAGGCATTCGTCTGGACCAGCCGATAGTCACTTCTTCGCGCCAGCCGACAGGCGTCCAGCGGGCCGAGTGACCCACCACCGAGACTTGCTCCAGGGCACCAACCCCCCTCTACTCCGAGGCCCCCAGCCACCCCGCAAGGACCGCCCCAGGCCTGCCCAAGCGGCCGCCTGGACGCGCGAGCGGTTGGGCACCCACCGTCCCTGCTCCTCCCCCCAGTCCGCCCCATTGCTTTGGAGTCCATCCTTCGGGGAGGTTGAGCCCCACCCTGCCCTTGGCACTGGTGAGGCTCCCAACTCTGCCAGCTGAACTGTATACATTGTATGCAGTAAATACTGCGTACATGCTATGTATACAGCAAATACTGTATACATGCCATGTATACAGCTAATGCTGCGTACATGCCCATGTATGCAGTAAATGCTGCGTACATGCTCATGTATACAGCTGGATCTGCCTATAAACCCTATGCATTTTTTAGGTGTGTACATCCCATGTACGCAGCATTTACTGCATACATGGGCATGTACGCAGCATTAGCTGTATACATGGCATGTATACAGTATTTGCTGTATACATAGCATGTACGCAGTATTTACTGCATACAATGTATACAGTTCAGCTGGCAGAGAACCTGAGGTTGGACTCACTCCCGATAGGAGCCAACCCCCAAGACCGCCGAGTCCACCTATCTGCCACCTGTTACTACTGGTACTCTCTCCAACGCCAGCGTCTCCATCATGGAGTCAGACTCGGAACCCGAAGTTGCGCCCCTCCATGCAACAAAACCTCCAGGCTCCCGACGCACCAAACCCTACACCAAGGGCAAACAGGAGAAGCAAGACAAGGACAAGCCAAAACAACAGCGCCAGCAAAGAAAGCAGAGGAGCACCTTCAAGGAGATGCTGGAGGAAAATCGCGGCTCTGGAGGGACGCTCGAAAAACAGGAAAGGGAACTGCTTCAAGCAAGAGAACCAGATCCGTTCTCAATATCCTACGAGAAATCCCCTCTGCCGGGCACTGTGGTGATACACCTACCCCCAGAAGCAGCCAAAACAACAAGCACCGAGCCAGCGCCACCCCAGCGGCAGTCAACGACAAGTGCATATGTCCCACAAGCTACGACGTCAACACCCACTTGTACGTCATGGACCTACACTCAGGCCACAACAACAACAACTTGCACCCCCACCTCTACCCCCCTGCACCAGAGACACCCATACCTGGAACAACCGCCGCAGATAGCACCACAGCATTCCCCGCTCACGACAATCGTCGTACCACCTCCTCAAGAACTAGCTACCCCAAGCACCAGTCGAACTATGGATTCTAACAACATACTTGAAAGCGAACAAGAAACCCTATCCGACATGGATACTGGAGATGATGTCACTCACACCCTCAACCAGCTGGAGAACAAGATCGTGCCACCGAACACCAATGTCAAGATTATCCTTCCGGAGAAATTCAGCCCGATCTCTTTCTTCACCGAAAAAGATCAGACCAAGTTCATCCCACTAGTCAAACCGATGCCGGCCCAGCCAATAATGGACAACAGATTCGTTGTGGTCAAGGACAACCCCGACAATCCCAAGTTCCTGGCCGTCTACCACAACATTGAGGGCAGCTCCAGCTTCTGCTACGCCATAGGGGACCTCACATACCCCAAATCGGTTCCTCTCAACCTGCACCGCACAAAAAAACAAGAGGTCTGCCCACTGGAACTCCGCATGACGTACCTCAAAGGCTCAATACTGCTCTTCCCAGACCTGATGACTCAACACCTTTCCCCAGAGAACCTTCGAGACTATGAACTGCCGGACTCCCTCGTGCGAACAACGACGCCAGCAACGGACTCCATTCACAAACTGGGAGACGCCCCCAAAAACAGCAAATTTATGGCAAGACTGTTCAACGCCCCGGCAATGGTGCTCAAGATACTAGAAGACAAGAAAAGAAAGCAAGACCAGCGAGCTGACACGTTACCCCAGAACAAAAAAGCTAAAGGAATAGAAGCAGATGTTGGGAACAACACCATGGCCCAGACATACTTAAAAAACCAAGCCGGAGCAAACGCCGCTAACACAACTGCCCATCCCAGCCCCTTCAGAGCCATGCCCAGCGGGATAGACAAAAAGAAGCTTCGACAAGCCCCACAAATCTCCAAACTACACCAAGATGATCTCGAAGAAGAAGAGAACCCCAGGCTTTCCAACATGCCGCCTAGCCAGTCAACAAGCAAGAAGAACCCCCAGACTGAAGACACAGGGCCAAAACAAAGGAAACCCTCACCGATCATCGTCAATGCGGAGATCCCAGACTTCAAGCAATTCAAGGAGGGCCTCCTCTCTAAGTACAAGCCTGGAGAACTGCGTCTTGTTAGCCAAGGGGACTCATTTAAGATCCACTGCACTACCCAAGATCAAAAGACGGCAGCCATGCAGTACCTTAAGGACACCAACACCCCGGCGTTTACATACTCTGACGAACCCAAGGAGAAGGAGTTCGTAGTTCGAGGGCTCCCGGCGATTATCCCACACGATGAAATCATTGATGACATTACAACCTTAGGCTACAAGGTTACCTACGTTGACAGGATCCGTAAAAACGGCAAGGCAACCCAAACCCTTAGGGTTAGGTTAGCAGCAGAGAAGAAGTCCTTTTCATTCAAAAAGGTAAACTCGCTGTGCTACCACAGAGTGAACGTGGAAGAACCCTATTTCCAGGGATACCCGGTGTGCACGAGGTGCCTTGACTATGGACACACCGCAGCCCGCTGTCAACGACCTCCCCACTGCCTCCAGTGCCCGGGCAACCACCACTACACTGAGTGCGACCAAGACACAGAAGCTCCAGACTTCCAACCATTCTGCCAACAGTGCGATGAGTATGGCCACCGCCCCACCTACCGCGGCTGCAAGGAGTACCAGAAATACGAAGACCAACAGCTGGCGAAGAACCCTGGAAAAGCCCCTCCAGCCGCGCTTCCCAGACTCCAGGCAAAAAGGCAGGAAGAAAATCAAAAGAAACAGCTTAAACAGGCAGAATTTGAAAGGAAGGCGCAGGAAGCCAAAATACAGCCGAACATCAGCTTTGCCCAGAAGGCTGGAGGAAGCAAACAACTATCCCAACAGAACCACCAAGAAACCCGTCAACAACAACCCCGCGAGAGTAGCGAACCCCAGCAACCCCCTGGATGGGCTGAAAGCAAGCGACGTAGCAGGAGCAGAAGCAGACAGGACACACAAAGATCCCAGCCAAGACAACAGAGCAGAAGCCGAAACAGAGACAAGGAAAATGGACCAGACCTTGAATTCTTAATGCAACAAATGATGGAACAGAACAACCAAATGATGAGGCAAATGCAAGAACAATCCCGGCTAATGATGGACCAGATGGGGCAAGTATTTAAATCTATTAATAACCTGGTGACACTGGTGACAACTCTACTAACCAAACAGCATGGCCCTTAAGATCCTTACCTGGAATGCTGACGGCATCCACCGCAAGATGGACTTCCTGCAAGATCTTATCGGGCGCCATCAACCGGACGTCGTCAGCCTCCAAGAGACACAGATCCCAAAGGGCTATGTACTGGAAATTGAGGGCTATCAAACGTGGCATACTCCCAGAGATAACAGTAAAGGCGGAGGGACAGCACTACTCATCAATAGCGGCATCCCCCAACAACCCTATGGACTGCAGATCGTCGGCATCGAGTCGACGGGAATCAAATGCTTCCCTCCTGCCTCTGACCCCTTCATCATGCTATCAACATACTGCCCCATAGGACAACTCGAAATTAAAGCACTTAGGAAACTAGCCGCAGTCAAGGAAACAATCATTGCAACCGGAGATCTAAATGCCCGCCACAAACTAGCTCAGAGTGCTTACAACAATAAAAATGGCAACACTCTTCTTGGCTCTCAATCGCATGGTTTAAAAGTAATGATACCGCCCCAGTTCACCCACCAGCATCACCACGCAGGCTACAAACCCTCAATATTGGACTACGGCCTCTCAAATAGGGACTTAGAAGCCAGTATTCGAGTTGAGCCACTGGAATTAACCCCCTCCGAACATGCAGCCTGGATCCGCTGGAACTCCCAGACATCACAGTGGACCGAACTGTACTAAAAAAAAAAAAAATTATATTCCCACCATCAACATGGAGATGCTGGCCAAGAACCTAGTGGAGAGTGAAGATAACCAACCACCGCGAGACCAAGACATATCAGCAAATCCTGAGCTAGCTATTCAAAATTTCACAAAATCACTCCAAGCGCAGATTTTCAATGCAACCACCGTCCGAACTACAACACCGCGCAGAAGAACTGTCCACACCCCGGAATTAGTGGAGTGCAAAAAGAAGAAGATGGACGCTGCAGCCGCTTGGAAGACAAGCCCCAACACTCAAACCAGGACTCGATACCGACAGGCTTCTCGGATCTTTAAACGAAAAATACAGGAACACAACCGCCGTAGAATCGATAATATCCTAGAAAAAGAAGGGGACCAGCTAGGGATCTGGAAGGTGTACAACAAGATTACAAAACCTCCACCAAAACCACCACCACCTCTCCAGAAAGACGGTAAGTGGTGTATTACAGCCCTCGAAAAAGCGGAAGCCCTGGCAACAACATTCCAAGGCAGAATGCAACCAAATCCACTACCATCACAGAATACAGGGCCCACGCAACCAAAGAAGAAGACCCCCGAAACCCGGAAGTCAAATAATAAGAAGAAAGAGCCTTTCCAAATTACACAGGCACAACTCGAGTCATTCATCGCCCAATTACCGAGGAAAAAGGCTCCGGGTGGAGATGACATAACCAATGAGGTGCTTAAAGCCCTCCCTGAGAAATGGCTAGTATCTCTTCTTCGAATTTTCAACGAGCTGTTAATACAATCAATCTTCCCTAAATTCTGGAGAGAAGCCATTGTTAAAGTGATCCCGAAACCCGGCAAAGACCCTACTCTTCCAGTGTCCTACAGACCGATTAGCCTGTTGAGTAATCTGTCCAAGCTATATGAGAGGTGCATCCTGCTGCAGATCTTAGCTGAGGAAAACAAACTGAAAATACTTCCAGCGGAGCAGTTTGGGTTCCGAGCAGGGCACAGCACCACTCTCCAGCTGGCGAGAATCCTGGATTTTGCAGCAGCCGCGTCAGAACAGGGGAAGACAACCCTCCTGGCAGCATTGGATGTTGAAGCAGCGTTTGACCGTGTACCTCCAGCCGAACTAGTTAAAAAATTAGAAAAACAAGGCTTCTCACAGCAGATAGTAACTCTCGTCAACAACTTCATCACTGATCGGAGAATCCGAGTCAAGATAGAAGAGACAGTTTCTGGACCGAAACAGATTGGAGCTGGCGTTCCACAGGGCGCTATTACATCCCCCATCCTGTACGCCCTTTACACGGCTGACGTACCCAAAGAAGAGGAAGCGGTGTTGGGGCTATACGCCGATGACACAGCGGCTCTTACATCACATCGAAACCCCAATACAGCCGCCAGACTTCTCGAGCGCCAACTCCAATCCATTGCTTCCTGGGCTGAGGACAATCGTATCAAAATTAACTCTGAGAAAACCCAGCTCCTCCAAATGAACACGAGAGCTCGGAAGTGGAACCCTGTCTCGGTCCAATTTCAAGGGCAGACAATAAGTGACTTACCCAAAGCAACCTATCTTGGACTCACCCTCGATCGTAGGATTACCCTCCAAGATCACATCAGTAAAGTCATAACGAGAGCGAAGACAAGATTCATCATCCTCCGCCGTCATATTAGAAGAGAAGATCTACTAGCAAAACTGTACAAGTCAACGGTCCAACCCATCCTCCTGTATGCCCTGGAAACCACCGCCACCATGTCGCCGAGAGCTCAATCCACAGTCGCTGTGTGCGAGCGAACCATCATCCGGCAAATTTTCAGGGCACGCAAGAGGCAGGGCAACAGGCATATTTGGGCACTGATGGCACAGCACAAACTGGTACCCCTCCTAGACGTCGTTAAACTCAGGCAGAGAAAACTACTCGCAACCATAAAGGCACATGATAATCCATCTTTAGTTGCAGTCGGCACACCATCCGCAGAGCCGTACCAGTTTTGCCCTAGGCTGGTTGATGCAGTATCTAGCTCGTCCTCGGAGGAGTCAGACGACGAGAACCCTTAACTCATCTTGCCCCTCTAGTCTCTCTAGTCTTTTCCATCGTCTATCTGTCTCAAGCTAATCGAACTCTCTCTTAAAGGTCCACAAACATACACATTACACTGCACCCCCACACTCCAGAAAACAGGGGTTTTTTCCTTGGGTGGCTCCCTTCAGGCCCACTCAAGGTTTTTCCCCCAATTTGACCTATGATGCTTAATTAAAGCTATCTAGCTCACAAGGCTTATGCCTTTCTTGCACGCAGCTCAAACAGCTATTAGAGGGGGTGCTCTCCCCCGCGACCCATAGCGGGAACCGGGGAGTGCTCCTTATCTGGCTAAATAAGCGGTATAACTGAGGTGTCAAAAAAAAAAAAAAAAAAAAAAAAAAACTGCCCCGGCCCCGGCACTTTTTTACAGTGCAACCACCTCCAATCTTACCAAGGGGTCCCCCACTTAAACAATCTGTGTAGGCTTGGTGGACACAATCCTACAATCTTGCCAAAAAAAAACCGCCTGTAATTAGGCAAATAGCGCGACAAAATCATTAAAAATTCCAAAGAATCTAAGACAATCAATCTGTGTACACCGAAATTCTGAGTGAGGGACCCCTTGAATCTTACAGAATGAAGGACTCAATCGTTTCAATACGCTCGTAAAACAGTCCACCATAACATTATAACCCCATAAAAAAACGACTCTTACACTATTCCACTATTCCATTTTAATTATCAGCTTTATTTACAGCAATGCGTTAATCTTCGCAACACAACAACTGTTTCACTGACATGTCCCTGAAACGCGCTGGAACCATGGGATCGTAACAGAGCTCGTGAGAGTAACAAAATAATCATAATGGTATTCAGGAAAACAAAACAGGAGAAAAATCTAACGCAGGTTTGTTTGAACAAATGATTCTGACAACGGCACAGTAAGTGATGAGAACTTTACAGGTTTTCTCCGCAAAATAAAAGAACTGCGAAACAAACTGTAAAATATTTCGTATCATGACAAGAATAAACTTCACTGAAGAAAGGAACCTTTCACTTTCAGTTTAAAAAAAAATGACGCATAAGTTCAACTTAAAATGGTCTCGGTAGTCCAAGCAAACATTTTTCTGGAAAACGAAACATTGTCCCCTCCAAAATCTTTAGTTGATAGAAAGCATAGAAAACGCCGAAAATTCAACTATGTGAAACTTATCCTCTGTAAGTACTTGAAAAAACTCTCACCCATACCAAGACATAGACGAAGGTGAAAACTTATATCAAAGTAAATTACGGAGTCTGCGGCGATGAAACATGGTCATGTGTGCACTCAGGTCTCCTCGGTCCAGGAAGCCCGCCGAGCACTCGCTGCAATCAAGGCCGGCGTTGGCGTGTTCATCCATGTGAGCTTGGGCTGCGAAGTAGAAGGTCAACCTCAAACACTTGGCGCAGACGCAGAAAGGGCCCTTTTGGGCGAACTGCGGGATGTGTCTGCTATGCTGATGCTCCACGTGCTTTTTCCAGGACGCGAAGGCCTTGAAGCAGTCTCTCGAGGTGCACCATCCAATGACCGTGTCCTCGGTGCCCCGAGCCTCTGGCGGTGCGCTTTTGCTGAGCGCCGCGGCAGGCCGCCCGCACAGCAGCACTGGGCCTGGCGGCGCCCCGAAGCGCTCCAGGCGGGGTGCCGCCGCCACTGCAGAACCTGGAACTGGAGGCGCCAGTTAATCTATAGCACAGTATACACAGGCATCGCATACGTGCGCCAAGCAGTGTCCCCGAATCCGTTTCTATGGGATGCAAGTGCGTGCATGTGCGTCGTAAGATTAAATTAAAGGATGTCGCCCGCGGCATGCCAAACCCAAACACCACCACATAACACCAAAAAGCCCCCCCCCCCCCCCAAAAAAAAGGACATTTGATAAGGGCCCAACCACCTTTTATTTTCGAGAACGAAGGACTCAATCGTCTAAATACGCCAGAAAAACAGTCTCGATTAAAACGATGCGAAATCACGCGTAAATCGTGGGATCGCGTACGTACCTGGAGAGTCCCTCCAAATAGCAATTGCAAAATGTTCGTGGTATGGAGAGAAAAAAACACAGGTTTGTTTGAACAAATGATTCATTTTCAGAATGGCACGATCAGTGATGAGAGATCTTCAATAGGACCCCTCGAATTCCTTTTAATACCCAAGTGGTTTTGGTTGTCCATGAAACATTTTTATGGAAATCAAGTTAAAAATTCTATCATAAATGCAAACTTATCATCTGTATTACTTTAATAATAGCTCAGGCCTTTGCCGAGACACATGGAATGGAAACTTTCGGTGAAAATAAGTTACTCATGCAATTAGTTCGCCTGCTGCAGCGGGCGGCCCGGACACTCTGCAAACTCAACAGTGTACTCAGTAGACTGCCTTTGGCGGGTACTCACGAGTACACTCTAATGACCGTGTACTCATGAGTACACACCTACAGCTGCATATAATGCCAGGCGTGCTTAGGTGTGTACTCATCTGGGCACACACTCATCAGAGTGTTCTCATTGAGTAGACTCAGATGAGTACACTCTCATTGGAGTGTGCTCATCTGAAAACACCCTCTTGGGAGTGTGCTCATCTGAGCTCACTTTCGTTGGAGTGTGCTTGTGAGTACACGCTGAACAGAGTGTACTGAATACACTGCAGTTTGCAGAGCAGCACAGCGGCAGTGGGTCTAGCGCCCCGAGGCGGTCCATGCAGAGGTCCTTCCATGGGGAAGCGGAGTTCCACAGCAGCTGAAGAACGTGGAAGCAGAGACAAGAGTTAGTATCTATGGAGTAATTGGGCATCGTTCACGAGCACCGCGCAACAGCCCGGAAGCAGTTTCTTTGATGCGTATGTGCAGCATGGTACGATTACAGTAGTCGCTGTCGCCTGAGGCATGCCAACTCGAACTCAATCACCAAAATATCCACATACTAACGCGACGAAGAGGTGAAAAGATCAACAGGCTACAAGTAGAGGAGATTCGGTAAAGGGTCACCAACCACCTTCTACAAAGGTAGGAAGGACTTAACGGTTTAGATACGCTTGGAAAACTGTCTCACATTACTTTAAATCTCATTTAATCTCTTCTGTTTTAAGTTCTCACCTTTATTTATTAGCACTGCGCCGCCACTTCAGAAAAGAGCCCTAGGTTGTAGCAATATACTTATCTTAAAATTTAAAAAAAAAAAACAAAAAAAAAACCGCAGGTGTGTTTGGTGTTTGAACAAATAATTTATTCTCACAATGGCAGCATGAGTGGTGAGAACTTGACAGGTTTCCTCTGCAAATGAAATGAACGATTCTCTGTCCCATTGTTTCCGCTTTTGATCACTTAACTTCTATTTCCACCTCCATAACTGTAAAACAAACGGTAAAATATTTCGTTCTATGATACATTTCCAACACCATAACTGCACAACAAACTGTAAAATAGTTTGTTCCATGACACATGAATTATCAGCGCTAAAAATAGATTACAATAAAAAAAGAAACCTTAGTTCTAACTTCAAAGATGTACAATTTCTGTTCCACCCCAAGTTAAACTAAAAAAAAAAATGAGTAGTTTATGAAAACAATTGTTCTCGATAACAAAACAGAATTCATTCCCTCAAAATATCTTGTTAAGGGCCAGCATAGAATAAGCTGAAAATTCAATTACAAATGAAACTTATCCTCTGTATAACTTCAATAATAACTCTTACCCCCTACCGAGTTATAGGCGGTGGAAACCTATAATTTAATAAAGTAAGTTACGGAGCCCAGCATTTGGGTCCTCTAGTAGCGAAACTAGAAATAAGTAAGGAGCCCAGAGCTCAGCCTCTGGGTCTTTACATAAAAACACTTAATGTTTTATTAAGCAAGCGATTAAAGTCATTCTGATGACTCGTACTGAACGATGATGAACTCATCCAATTTAGATACCATGTCGACCTCAAAATGGACATAAAGGCTTAGTTTCCAATCCATTCCCAATACCGTAAGGACGAAACTAACAGTTAACATATGTACAAGAAAAGCACCTATATCTTCCTTCATTTCTTGGATTAGCGAGAGGCAATCTCACAAGACCGAGAAAAGTACGCCAGGTCCGCCAAGTTCAAACATGTCGTTGGTGGAATTTTCCGATGTGTTGTATGAGGCGCTTTCCGGTGAAAAATCGTGCCGAGCAAGTTGGACATGTGAAGTGCTTCATAGCAGCGTTGAAGTGTGTCTTACTGTGCTCCTTTGCTGCGCCGACGTTTTTGTGCTGCGCCAGGCACCAGGGGCACACCAGGGCAGGGCTCACCCCCCCCGAGTGCTGGTGCATCTTGTGCTGGACGTAGTCTTCCCAGGAGCTAAACGACGCACCGCAGCGTTTCGGACACCATCCCAACACGGCCGGGACCGAGCCGTCCGGCATCGCGTGGTGGAACTGCTTCATGTGGTCGGATACGTCGCCGATAAAGCGGGCGGGGCACAGTGGGCAGGGCACGTCGCCTTGACCATGCACCTGGAGGTGGTGCTGCAGTCGTTCGGGTGGGTCCGTTTGCAGGCACAAGGGGCACAAGGCGACCTGTTGAAGGGGGATTGCCATCAATTATTTGTGTCAACAGATCATTAGGATCATTCGGTTCGTGTGCCAGAGTTTTTCTCAGTGAAAGGTTGATGTCCCATATCTTCCATAAAATTCCAGGATCTCCAAGCTAATCCCCACTGGCGTATCTAGACCCGATAAAAAGGAGGGGGTCATGTCATGTCACACATTTTACCTACTTTCAGGCGGCTTGAGCGGTAAATTGCGAACCTTAAGGCGTTGGGCAAAAATAGGGGGTTGGGTGACTCACCATCTGGATTAGTACATGTTCATCCGTATAGTTTTAACTTACTAAGAATTTAAAAATTTTAAAGAAAATGGCTCATTTGGACCTTTAACACGTGCATATGTTTTGGGGACGAGGAATTAAATTATGTTTTTTTAGTGTCCTGTTCCATCTATAATTACAAATAGGACAAAGGCCCTTGTGGAGGCAAAGGACATCAAACTTCAATAAAGTTCTTCGATTACTGTAAAACGGGGTAATTTCGGGCACTTTTGAGAGGTATTTTTAAAATTGTGAAGGTTGCGGTGTTCCCATGGACTTGAGGGTTAACATTTATCATCAACCCACCTTTAGCTTTAATTTGACGGCAATTCCTCATATCTACGCCTCACTGTTATTACAGTGGAGGGCCCAAGGCAGTGCCCGAAAAAAACCCGTGTTTTGGTGTTATTTCGGGCACCCCAGGTAGAAACGACTTGTTCTGATTTTGGTCTCAAAATCAATAACTGTCCCTCTCTTTTGAGCTTACGTGATAAAATGTGAAATTCGTTAGCATGTAGATGTGGAGGGATGGTAGGGGTGGTCATTCGTACATAATTTGAAGGCATGTTTGGAACAATTAGTTTGATGTTTGGAAGGGTGGGGTGGAGCTTTTTAGGACGATTCTGGTAGAAAGTCCAACCTTGAACCTTCGCCCTTTTCAGTTTTTGATAGTAAAACTCGGGCCACACTATATTACGCGAAGGTGAGTCGTGGACCTTCCTCTTAAAAACTACATACATGAAAGGCAAGTCCTATGCACAGTTAGAAAGATAAAGGGGCTAACTGGAAAACTTTGCATTCAGTAGCAACCCGGCGAGCCATGCAGCCGTTCTCAAAGTCAAACTCTCGTTTTTAACATGATAAAATTTTATTCAAGAAACAATCACTGATTTAAGATAGAATGTGTACATAGACAAGACGTAAAGATGTAGACTTGGGCCATTTTCATGATAGTCACACTGAGAAAACCTTACAAACTATTTCGGGCCTTACAAAGAAAAGTAGTTTGTATAACAAAGTATTTTCAGCATACATAAGCTTACGAAGAAAATACTTCGTAATTTACAAACTATTTCTTCGTATAACAAAGTATTTTTGTTTGTTATATGTATGCTCAAAATACTTCGTAAGGTTTTAACAGTGCAAAGTTCTGCAAAGCGATCGCTGTGGCAATTGAGTATTATCGTTGTTATTGGAATATCTCCATCTTTCAGGAGAGCTCTGAACAGCTGGAAAAGCTTACATCACTCTACCCCTGCAAAATTAAAAGTGTTCAGAACAACCCTGCTTGCCCTTGCATGCCATTTCAGTGCCCGACATTACCCCTAAAAGTACCTTTTTTTTTTTTTGGTTATGAGCCCCTATTAACCATACTATTTGACGCAGGTGATTGAAAATTTGACACAACAGGCTCAAAACAAGTTCAAATGGAAATAAAAATACCTAATGAACCGTTCGTGAACAGTTCCGGCTTGCAAGTAGAAGTTTTTACACAGACACTGAATTTAGGTAAAAAGTGTAAAATACAAAAATCACTATATCTCGAGGAGTTTGGATCTGATTTGGTCTCCGGAGGAATTATCCGACTGTTTGACGTGTGGCGGATGCGATGCGCGCAACGGGACAAGCCTCCGAGGTCGCCGGTAGACGGCAGCATCGCAATGCTTTCGGGCAGAGATGTCCGAAATTACCCCGGGTGCCCGAAATTACCCCGTTTCACGGTACTGAACTTTTGCAGAAAGAACAATTTTTGGTTGTTTTAATCGGACAACAAAACACTGTCCCGTCAGCTGAACCGTGTACATTATGTAGTAAATACGGCATAGTTTTAATTGGAATCGAAGAAACTTACGCAAAAAGCAAAACCTAATTGCTTTGAAACTATTTCGAGTTAAAATGGTCGGAACTGCGTCACACACTCACCTGTGCCTCGTTGAAGTGACACAGTCTCTGATGCAAGACGTGATCGTCCCAAGAAGAGACCGGCCGGTCGCAGTGCTGAATGGTGCACCAGCCAACGACAGGCCTGTTGGCCAGCAGCGAAGTAGAACTGACATCACTGTGAAAAGAATAACGGCAAATCATGTGAAATCAATTCAACCCATTTCCAAAATTTTTCCGTCACCGTTCACACGGAAAGAACAAGAAAGAAAGACCAAGAGCTACTGAAAAGATCTAACTGTTAAAAGAAGAACGGAATGCACAATATGATCAGGGCAGCGATGTCTAGACGTACGGCGAAGACTGACGAAAAAAGTAAATGGGATTTACCGTAATGGTCTCTCAGTTAGAGCGCGATGGAAGTACTGCTGGTGGGTCAGAAGCCGCTTCATTGCTGTGAATCGCGCAGGGCATCGAGAGCAAATCCAGTCCGTCGCCCCGTGCGGCTCCGCGTGAGATGACAGGCAGACTGAACACAGGGAAGGGTCGTGCTTCGACTTGCAGTGGTCCACGTAGCGGCCCCAGGATGAGAAACCCTCCGAGCAGCCTGCGGTCGTGCACCAGCCCAGGACTGTGGCAGCATCGTCCAGGAAGTCGCCTCGGGTCGCGGCCGAGGAGGTCGCCCAGCTGGTCGGCACGGAGGCCGCCAAGGAGGTGGCCGAGGAGGTCGCCGACGACAGTCTTGACGTCCCTGCAGCAGTGGCCGCGGCGCTTCCTCCAGACAAGTTCTTGGCCGGGCTGAGACGATGGAACAGGGTCATGTGCGCGGTCAGGGCCTTTTGGTCCAGGAAGCCCGCCGAGCACTCGCTGCAGTCCAGGCCGGCGTTGGCATGCGCCGCCTTGTGGAATTCGGAGCTGAAGGTCCGCGTCAAACATTTGCAGCAGAAATGCCTCTGGTCTGACTGCTGCATGTGGCTGTTCATGTGATGCTCCACGTGCTTTTGGGTCATTCCATGTGAAATCGACAAGGTTCAAATCGACCAGTGCTCCGATTTTGATGAAACTTGCAGCGATTGTTGGTCTTATGGTCCCATTGAAGTTGCCAAAATATTTTGGTCGAAATGTCAAAGGGGTCTGAGTAGTGCACGATTCAATTTTTTTCACTTTTTGTGAATGGGTATCCGTTTTTTGCGAATATCTCCGGAACTATTCGTCGTACGACAAAAATGAGTACACCGTTGGAAAGAGGAGAAAAAACTGAATAAAATCAAAAAACAATTTTTTTTTTTTGAGAAAAAAAATTTTCTCTTTTACTAAACTCAAACTTTCAAAGTTATGTTTGAAACTGTTCCCCTTCATCAAAATTGACATGCTATGGCTCAAAAAGTAGCTTAACCCTTCCCCTAAACGAAAATGTCAATCATACAAAGTACTTTTTTTCGTTTGGGAGAACGAGCGATTTCCGTGGACCTCTGCACTGGATCCGGGCCTACCCTCTGCCTGAACGGTGCACAACGGCCCGGCGCTGTGGCACCGCGGTGTCCTGCCACCCACCCCCATCCCTTTCCGCAGTTCCCAGAGCAGAAGTAGGGGCGCCTGGAGGGTAGGCCGCACCCCGCACGCCGCCCCGGGCTCCCAGGGTCACCGCCCAGCAGGTAGGCAACTCATCCTACGTGACTACCTCTCTTCCCCTGTCCCCTCCCCCTACTCCATCTCCTTCTTGACCTTCAAATTTTCAGTATGGCCATAGGCGAGAGTTTGTGTTGCACATTGTCAAATGTTTGTTACCAGACTGAGATTTCTTTCAAATTGTTAGGAAATTTCAATCGAACACAAATTTTAAAATGCTGGGTGTTTATTCAAAGTTGTTTTTATACATAAAAATTATCTGACCTTCCTCTGAACCTTTAAAGTAGTATAACTGTAGCTGCAAGTTATACCTTGCTTCAAAACATATTTTTTTTCCTAGATTTTAATTTTACATCTGCTGCTTTAGCATCACTTACTCGAAGTTTCACAATTGTCCCTTTGGCTTGAAAGTACGGATTAACTAGACTAACAATGTCATGTAGACTAACAACTATAACAATATCAGTAAACTTGTAACTTCTTGGTTGTCCAGTAGCTTCCATAACTTCAACCGAAAAGTTTTCATCCTCTTCATGGAATTCAGATACGCAGCCTAGCTCCCAGGAATTTTCATCTTCTGTAAATGTTACAAATCCTTTTACCTCACTATAGTCTAGTTCAAATTCTTTGGTACATATCTTCTTAATATTAAACTTTGTATCTTGTGAATACAACTTAAGTAAGATATCCTTTGATGGCACTCTAGGAATTATAGCATGGTGGGATTTGATTCCATCAATGTCAAAAGCTGTCTCAAATCTCACAAGTAAAGCCTTTTCATTTTCAATAACTTCTTCTTTCGGAACCCATTTAGCAGTCACTCCTTGAATGTTTTTAGACACCCAATCATAGAAATCATAGGCAATTGTAATTTGTGGGTCTTTTGCTGTTAAGCGTAGGCAATGCAACATTGTAGTATGTTTGATCATGCCGCCCACACCATCACAGGCAGTTTTTCCATGGCTCGTAGCATAAAAGTGCCATTCTGCAGGTACTCCGAAATCCCTTTCATGAAACCATACATTGGCGGCAGCTTTTTTATTTTTGTACTGAGCAGCACAACCGTCTGAAAAATATTTGACTTTAGCCAGCTTTATCTTGAGGTCCTCAGTTATATGACGGATCAATTTTTTCTGAAATGTATGCACTGCAGCAGTACTATGGTCCAAGTGATCTGATATCAAAACAAATGCTGAGTGGCATACTTTGCCCTCTGCATCTTTATAATAAATCAAACAGGGATGCAATGTCGCCTGTTTATTATTAAAGTACCACCCCTGGGAGCTATTTTGTACAACAAAGGAGAAATTTTCTGCAAAGTCAACATTAACAACAACTTCACCATCTTTTAAATTTTCAATTGATTCCTTATAGAAATTTGCTTGCACTTTGCTAATAAAATCATGGGGTATGAGACTTTCAATCTGCGATATAAACTCAGAAATAAAATCATCAGTAGATTTACTTAAAGTTACAATATTTGCCCGGTCTGTGGACTCCCACTGGTTGTAAACCACAGTGGAAATCATTTCTGAGTCAAAATAAACTTCCAATTTTTCCTGTAAAACAGTGGAATCACAACAGTCATTACATCTTCGAAAAAAACAGTCTTCACTAGGCTCTGAGCATAAAAGCAACTTTTTGCACGCTTTTATATTTTCTAATCCAGCTTCACTTAGATTTCCCGCTTCAAACATAAGTTCTGGATTCTGATGATAGGTGCATACACAAATCACATGAGTCCCGGCACTACCAGCTAATACACACTCTTTTGGTCTCAGTTCACAAAATTTAGCTAAAGAGACTTTGTGATCAGGGTGTTCTTTTTTGTACTTTTGATGCAAGCAACTGAGAGTAGACAGCACTAGTCTTTTAGTTTTCTTCACTCTCTTCCCGTCCACTAAAACACTCAGTACATCTTTGGCTCCAGGGAGAGGCCGACTCACATCGTCCCTGTAGTAGAATTTGGTGATCAGCGCCACTGTCTCAGGTGAAAGTTTGCGTCCCACTTTAGGACCCGGGCCACACAGAATACCCTTGTCTTGCACTAGTAGACGGCTTTTCCTCGCCATGTAGTTGGATACCCCAAATGTGCTTTCAATCCTGGAAATGCTCCAACTTTTTGGTACAACTGATAAAGCTAATAATTTTTTATCGGGCTGGGGATGACAATCAATAAATTGCTGTAGTTGGCCTATTATTTCTCTGAAGTATGCTGCATCTTCGTCCTCAGTTAGTTGTTGATCAGAAAATTTTGTCAGCGCTGCTCTTATTTTCTTCATAACTTTACGCCCATAGCTCTTCTGAGTCTTTAATTTCCTTTCATTAACAGGAGAGAATCCAAGAGAGGACAGCCAAGTATTTAATCCATCAATACTCTCCTGAAAAAACTCTTCTTGAGAAGCCTTTCCATCAGCAGGTACAGTGGGAGTTGTAATATCACTGGGGACCAAAGTTGACCCTACACTAGGTGATGAAAATATAGGAGGATTGGAAATTGAAGCCGGGTCAGGAGCGTTGCTTGAAGATTCTTGAGCAGCCTTTTCTGCGGCAGATTTTGCAGCAGCTTTGATTTTAGCGTTCAGGTCAATCTTGCACTTGACACACACTTTCTTGCCGGGCACCAAAGCAAGTCCAATAGTTTTGGCACTGTCCCGCATTTGGAGTGTAATAACATGCAATTGAGGAGTGCCAGTTTTTTTCTTTTTGGCTGGAGGGCCATCATGAACAGATGTTGACTGATGAAGACAGCAGTTTTTCTGGTGTGCTTCAAAGCGGTGAATGAACTTAGTGAAATGTCCATCACAAACATACTGCAAACTCTTCCTGCAGCCACTTCTGATCTTGAGCAAACGAATCCTTTCTGGAGATAGGCTGGCTCTTGCAGTGAAATCCCCAGAGCAGGCACCAACATCAGGAAGATGTTGTACCTTTCTCAGGAAGCACTTCTTGGTGTCTGCTCGGCCCATTGTGTAGGGGGAACCTGAACCACAAAGAAACCAAACCTCAAAATAAAACAAGAAGCGTCATCAAACCAAAGCACAATCCTATAATATCAGATTTTTTTAAAAAAAGAGAAAGAACTCGTAAACAAGAAAAACGGACCTTTTCAGGGCATAAAATCGACTCAAAGTCAATGCTCAAAAAATATTTACTCCAACAAGTAGTCGGTGCAGAAAGTAAACAAACCAAGACAAAGGAACAACAACAACTTCGTCTTGTCGCCGCAGCCCAAACACTGGCAGCACCGTCGGGGGGAATGCCGTTTTCGCATCAACTTCGGCTGCACTTCGGCTGCGCCACGAAGCAAGGCTCGGGGTGACTAGGAAGGGTTGCCTACCTGCTGGGCGGTGACCCTGGGAGCCCGGGGCGGCGTGCGGGGTGCGGCCTACCCTCCAGGCGCCCCTACTTCTGCTCTGGGAACTGCGGAAAGGGATGGGGGTGGGTGGCAGGACACCGCGGTGCCACAGCGCCGGGCCGTTGTGCACCGTTCAGGCAGAGGGTAGGCCCGGATCCAGTGCAGAGGTCCACGGAAATCGCTCGTTCTCCCAAACGAAAAAAAGTACTTTGTATGATTGACATTTTCGTTTAGGGGAAGGGTTAAGCTACTTTTTGAGCCATAGCATGTCAATTTTGATGAAGGGGAACAGTTTCAAACATAACTTTGAAAGTTTGAGTTTAGTAAAAGAGAAAATTTTTTTTCTCAAAAAAAAAAAATTGTTTTTTGATTTTATTCAGTTTTTTCTCCTCTTTCCAACGGTGTACTCATTTTTGTCGTACGACGAATAGTTCCGGAGATATTCGCAAAAAACGGATACCCATTCACAAAAAGTGAAAAAAATTGAATCGTGCACTACTCAGACCCCTTTGACATTTCGACCAAAATATTTTGGCAACTTCAATGGGACCATAAGACCAACAATCGCTGCAAGTTTCATCAAAATCGGAGCACTGGTCGATTTGAACCTTGTCGATTTCACATGGAATGACCCTTTTCCCAGGCCGTGAAACCCGCCGGGCAGCCTTCGACGGTGCACCAACCAATGATCTTGTCCTCGGAGCCCCGAGCTCGTAGCTGTGCGCTCCCGCTCGACGCCTCTTCGCCTGCTGACGAAGCGGGCGGCTCGGCCAGCAGCAAAGGGCCTTTCGCCCCGAAGCGGTCCATGCGGAAGTCCTTCTTGACGGCGATGCGGGGTGCCGCGGCAGCTGCAGCAGGACCGGGAAGCAGAGGCAGGAGTTAGTTTCTGTGGATAAGTGCAGTACACAGGCATCACCTACGTGCACCGCGCAACATCCCCGAAACAGTTTCTTTGACGCGTATGTGCGTCGTCCAATTAAATTAAATGTAGTCGTCTGAGGCATGCAAACCCGAAAAAAATCACCACATAACACTAAGAAGCGGATAAAAGGCACACAGAATGACAGGAAATTCGGCAAAGGATCACCAACCCACAACGAAGGACTCAATATCGTTTCGATAAATTCCGGGCAAAAAAGCTGCATTTTGAGAGAAATTCCAATAAATAGTAAAGAATATCGACTTTTTATCTCTTTCTCGTGCATGTGTAAGGTAAAAAATCAATTGTGGGTTACGGACAAGGTCACGGATCAATTGTGGGCCATCTTTTCGAGAGGCCCCTCAACCTTCTTTCATCACCTAAAACGGCGCGGATGTCTGAGCGACGACTACAACGCCACCCCTCGGGCTGCAAAAAAAGACCTTCCAAATTCAAAGGAAAATTGGGCCTATCCGAGGGAAAGAAAAAAGGGAAAAAAAGTATCTACACACAATACTTGCCAAAAATTAATTATTGGATGAAGGGGCAGGGCCGTCGAGCACCCGGGGGGGGGGGGGGGGGGGGGGGGGGGGGGGCTTGCCCCCCTCAACCTTTGGCCAGGGGGGGGGGGGCAAGCAATCAACAAACTGCAAACAATTAAGACACGAAAAGCACGAATGTGTGTCTAAAAAGGCTCCATATTTTTTCAAGAGCCGCAGATTTTCTAAGCTCGCTTCGCTCGCAATCAATTTACGTGCACCCTTGGCCTACTGTACATTTCAGACCTAACCTCTCAGAGTCGTTAAAAGGACATTAATTGCAAACAATAATGCGTGGCTCTTTGCTCGTAACTTGCAACAAGACTTAGAACAAACGTGCAATACATCAGACTGAACTTTCCCATCCGAGTATCTTCTTGTTATGCAAACATATTACATTTAAAGCAATTTTTAAAAATATTTTTTGGTTATTTTCTTAAAGCATTCGGAAGGTCGAAATAAGTCATCAAGTCTATAGCTTTCAGCTCGCTTCGCTCGCAAAATGTGCAGCTTTCTGGGATGGATTTCGAATAAATTGGAGCTTTAGTGTTACTTTGTATCTACGGCAATGCAAAACTGATGCAAATGAATAAATAATTAGAATTTTGTTTTCGTAGGCTCTTGTAATAAATATAAATAAATCTGCGAAACCTCCTGGAAGGTAGTCAACGCACGTGACAGACAAAGATGAAGTAGGGCAGATTTTGAAATTTTAAGTGCTCTTGACCTCCTTTGCCACAAAAATCACTTTCATTCAAGCAGACGTATAGCTGTGCTCCCACCAGCAACTTGGTAAGTAACCCTGACTCCATGCGGCCCCCCAGCCCAGCGGTCGGCTTGCCCGAGGAGTGCGGCCGGCCCAAGGACTGATGGAACGAGGCCGACGCGCTGGGCCCGCCTTGCCGGCAGTTGCAGGACGCGGGCGAACTTGGCGAAAATCCGGAGCTCTGAAAACTACATTCCTAACCGAGGGGTTACCCACTCCGGGAATCATGTGTACACTCTACCTGGGAATCCTTGGTAATTTTCTCGAAATTTTAATGAAAATCCTTATAATTTCAAAGGTATGTCGTCGTAATCTTGCAATTAAGTTCCAAAACACTAAGAAACAAAGGAATTACTTCACTTTTTCAATGGGATTTGTTTGGAATCGTGGGAATCCGCAATGTGTACACCAAAATAAGAATTGGGTAACACTTCACTCAGAGCTTCACACAGACTGTGACGGAGTGAAGATAGGTGCTGTAACACGCGATTACCCGGTACACAGGCAGCACTAAGCGGAACATTTTACACTCTCAGTCCCATATGGACTTCTATGTCTCTTGCTTATGGAGCTTTTTGAGCAAACGTAAATTGTACTATTTTCTATTTAGCTATGCACAATTTTGATCGTTTTTAAGATGAAATTGTCAATAGTTCATGTAGAAATCAAAAAGTACATTGCAATTGACAAAAAGTTAGGTTTAATGGACTAAATACCCTATATAATGGACAAAAACGTGCAAAGCTAAAGAGAAAATAGTACATATTACGTTTGCACAAAAAACTTTTTGGCAAGAGATAAAAAGTCAATACGGGTCTGAGAGTGTACCCTACGTCTCAGAGGCGTATTCTAGTTCTAGGCGCATTTTTGGACAAGGAATCCGATTTGCTGGCGCCAAGACCCTTCGTGAACTCTTAGTCTATGCTTTCGGCGAGAAACGCCTGGAAATAGCTTTTTGTTGACTCGCAGTTCACCCAGGGTATTCAACACCAGCAAAACCGGATTCCTTGTCCAAAGTTACGCCTGGGCCACTTTGTCGCACCCATTTATAACAATTTTTACCAAACCTGTGACGATCTGTGTCCTGCTGTCACTTTCAGCTAACAGTATGTACTTCTAATGATGTCAAAACTTTGGGAGGCTACCATTTCCAACCTACTGGAGCTACAGCGGTGAGATTTCACGCAAACCTAACATTACTAAGGACTTAGAGTGAAGGTGGCAGATGTCTTCTGAAACCACCCAAAAATAACGTATTTTTAGATTCTGGAGCACTGCGCTCAACCCTGTGGCATGCACAAACTTTTTATCTGGGAATATGTTAGTTTGTTCCTTTATCTATGAAATACACGCATCAGATTGGCAAAAATCGGTTGCGAACACACAAACCCAAGGAATACTAAAGAACACTGAAAAACCGGCGAAACAGCCATAAGTGTTTTTAGTACAAGTCCGATCAAAAAACGAAGACCGGATTCGTCTTCCTCGCAGGATTTTACTTCAGATTCCTTAATTTCAGCCCAATCGAGTGCAAAGAGGCCTTAAAATAGCGATTTTTCAGTTTCCGTCAAATTGTGTAAAAAGTTGTCAAAAAATAGTAAGTCGCCCACAAAATCTGAACCGTGCATATTTTGGCCAAAAATTTTTGGGGCATTTCTTAGACCCATAAGGACTAACTTTGACCAAAAATGAGGAAATCGTCATTGTTCGTGTACCAATTTCGGACTTCTTAACAAAAAAAATGCCTCAGAAACGTCACTGGAATACGACAAATTTTGCATCGAATCCTTCGTAAATCTGACGAGTTACTCTTCAGAGTCAAAACACAAATCCTCGTAAAACTCTGAATACGAATTGTTCGTAAAATTCTTTTAAAAATAGCCCCAAAAGCTCTGAAGCTGCTAAACTTTACGAGTTGTTCGTAACAAAAACAAGCAATTCGTCGCTTCACATGTAACATTACAAATATGTTCTGGGAAAAATTTCTCTCATAGATAACTCGTACCTAGAGCTACGAAACATTCGTAAAATTGCGAAACACTCGCAAGAAAAATTTCATCTTTTGGAAATTATCTCTCGAAACATTTGTTAATTGACGAATTACTTGGAAAATACGCATTATTCGTGAAGTGACGAATCATTCTTAGATTTGATGAAAAACTCCGTGTTAAATTGTTCGTAATATAACGTCTCCACTCAGAGAAAACTTTTGTCGGAGTAATTCGTCATTTAACGACAATTTTAAATCAGTGATGCTTTGTTGTCAAATGTTAACATGAGAAACAAGGTTTTCGTTTCAACACGATAAAAAAGGTTTCGCTTACAGTTTTTAATAAAAGAGTGGGCTGCAACAAAAGAACAACAGGCCGCCCGCCCAGCATCGTATGCCCGGCAGAGCCCAACCCATAGTGACGTCACCAGGGCCGGGCAGCGCAGCAGGGACGGCGGCGGTCCAAAGCAGTCCTCCCTGAAGAAGTGTAAGTGCTTGGTGCGTAGAGAATTGTGCTTGGAAACATTCCTTCTGCGACACTGATTTGAATAAAAACGAAACAATTACAGAACTCAAAATGTACTCTCGCTTGTATTAGAAATGCGTCTCAAGTGTCCGCTGGGTGGCAGCTTTTCATTGCAGAAGCGGGGAAATTACAAGAAAATAAATGAAATCGTTAGCCGCTAAAGGGGATTCCAAGGGCAACTTGTCACACTACGGATTCTTCCCAAGGTGAGTGTGCATGATGTGGCTACGTAGATTGTCCTTCCTGGCAAACTTACTGCCACATTCCTGGCACTCACAAGGCTTCACTCCGGCGTGAAGCCGTTTGTGCCTAGCCAAAGTGCTTTGATCTGTAAACTTCGTTCCGCACACATCACACTCGTAAGGCTTCTCCCCGGTGTGAATCCTATTGTGTGTTGTAAGACGACTCTTAGTAGAAAACTTCTTCCCACACACGTCACACCCGTAAGGCTTCTCCCCGGTGTGAATCCTATTGTGAGTTGTAAGATTACTCTTACTAGAAAACTTCTTCCCACACACGTCACACTCGAAAGGTCTCCCCCCGGTGTGGACCCTGGAGTGGATCTTGAGATAGGAAGGCGCAGTGCACCGCAGGCCGCACACCTCGCACGAGTATCGTCCCTTCCCGGAGCGTTTTCTCGGACGCTCCTCGAGGTCCTCTTCCTCGGCGCAGCCCTTCCCGCTGCTGACCGCAGGCCGCGTCTTCCTGGCCGGGTTCTTCCGTGGGGCCGCCGCCACCGGCTCCTCGTGGACGGCCAGCGTGGCGAGCGAGAACGACTCGGCGATGCGCAGCTGCTGGTCCTCCGCCGCAACGCACTCTGCAACCAACGCACACGGAGGGGTTGCAGGCTGCATCCAAACCTCGGGGTCGGTTTCGGTTTAAACGTAAATGGTGTAGTGTAGAAGACTACCAACAACGAACAACAGAAAAAAAGGGAAAGCAGCAATCTTGATGCAAGGACATTGAAAACCGTAAAAAAAAAGGTAACGTGAAGAGTAACTTTCGTGTACACTGTCACCAAAACAGAAAGAGGGGGGGGGGGGGGTATTAGCTTGCCGGCCCTAGCAACTCCCCCCCCCAACACACACACACACACACACACACACACACACACACACACAAAAACGACTTCTTGCGTTAGGAAAAGAATTTCTTGATTAAAGAAGAGACTTTCTTAAAACAAACATCGTTATCGTTTCCAACATGTTCCTTGATTTGGACTGCATTCCTCACAAAACTGCGAAAAATACCTAACAATTAAGAAACCTTGTTGCTGGGTGCCGCTCTCTACTCACCCGCACTTCCGCTGTCCTCTCTACAGTGCAATTCCGTAGGTGAAGGGCAATCTGGGTCCTCTGCCTTGATGGAACCTACGAACAACGCAAAGAAAGTGAAAACGAGCAAGGCACGGGTCCTTTCACATAACCGATCTCATTTCTTCCAGCTTCTGGAGTGGTGTGTGGTTCTAAAGGTTCTCAATTCCCGGGAAATGAGGGAATTTATAGGAACTCTCCCAGGCACAATCAGACCCTAAAACGGGAATATTAATCTGATTATCAGAGTATCAAACATTTAACATTGGCATTTCTAAAACCAACGAGTCCAAAAACGAAAAGAGGCGCTGCTATGGTCGGCATTAATATTCGCCCCCCCCCCTTCCCCGTCTGACGGGTCGAGCGACGGCGATTTTAAAACATTATTTTCCCACTATGCCAAGTCTTATTAAATCGTCAAGAAATTTCGGAAATGCATAAAAGACCAATGAAGAGGGGACAAGGATATTTCGTGCTTAGAAAAGCGCTCGACCCGTGAACAAATGATTAAACAACTGATAAAAGCAAAAGCATGAAAGACAACAAAACGATAAAAGATGAAAGACCAGAAGAGACGACAAAAAATAAAGAAGTACAATAAATCATCTTCAATTCGGTAGGAAACTTGACTTTTAAGAAAAATGCTCTCGATTTAAACTTGACAAAATTTCCTTGACCTTGTTTTTTTTTTTTTTTTTTTTTTTGGAACAAAAACACAGGAGAAAAACCACTGAGACACTTTTTTTTTGGTGGGGTGCAGGGATACGCTTACCTCCGCCTCCAGAGCCTCCGTCCCACTGTGCTCCGTCCTCTTCGGAGTCGAGTCCCTTCGGCAAAGGGCTTTCTGGGTCATCTGTCTTCACGGAACCTGCCAACAAGACATGCAGCCTAAGGGAGTTGGACCGAGGACACTGCTCGTTTGAAACAAGCCTGGGTTCCGCGAGATCACCAAGACCGTCGTCTCGGGACTGAGGACTGCGAAGGACAACCAATGATAAGCCTAGAGTAGACCCCGCCCAACGCCAACGGGTTTCAAGAGCCACATGCACTCCCACCATGCACGAGGCAACCGAAGGCACAGAGACGTCCGCTAGAAATGCAAAGCGAATCGCCTAGACATCCCCGACACATGAATAACAAACTGTATCTCAGGATTCGCTTGGATCAGAGCAAGCCATAATGAGAAGCCGCGAGAGGTAAGACGCAGCTGGACCTGAAACAGAAAATGACACTAAGTCAGACAAATGGTAATCACAGCAGCCGAGAACTTCAAAATCTTTCTTTGGGGCATGTTCTTCCTTGCATTGACTTTCCGATGATAATTCTTGTGACACACCGACTGAGAAGCGGAATCTGGATGGCTTTCGGGCATTTTTCCACAGAACATAGGCAACATCTAACGGAACGTCTTATGAGTAAGATACAGAGACCTTCTTTGATGCAAAAAGTAAACAAAATACACTTGGTTTTCGCAACACCTACGTAATATTCTGAGTGTTAGGTTGGACAGGGGAGCAAGCTTTGTAGGGTGGCTCTGAGGTCCACACCCCTGTATAATCTTATTGGCACATTTGGTCTTGTGAAAAGTCCAAGATTAAAAACAGGTTGAAATCAAGGAAGATAATTTACTTTTAGCCTCAGAAAAAGGCTTTAGTTGGGTCTGCACTTTCGAAATGGTATTTGTTTAGAGTATGATGCCGAACTAGATGCGATCGCCTTGTATCTCAAAAGATTAGACCTTCGAAACGACCTGAGACTTTCGTGGCACTTATCCTTCTTCTTTAAAAATTGCAAATTAGAGACGAAACGGGTTCCGAAGTAGTGGCCAACGTAGAAACTCTGACCAAGTTAATCTAGTGCGTTCCGGAACGATTGGTGAAGCAAAAGATTCAGTTACAAACGTTAAAATCTTGAAATATGATAAGAGGAACGAATTTCCATCGTTTCCAGACCACAAAGCAACAACAACGCAGGTTCTCGTGTTGATATTTGGGGGCTGGAAATGATTGAAAGCCGGTTCTGTTAGGAAATTTCAAGTTTCACAACTTAAACGAAGGTTTGCTTGACATACCGCTCAGGGGCGCAAAAGATGAAGTTGGGCAGATATTGAACCATTTCGTTCACTTTCGACCTCGTTTTGCCGCAAACCCACTTTCTTTCAAGTAGCCGTAACCCTCCCACCGGCATCTTGTTCCCCTGCCTCTGCGCCCCCCAGCCCAGCCGTCGGCTTGCCCGAGGAGTGCGGCCGGCCCAAGGACTGATGAAACGAGGCCGACGCGCTGGGCCCGCGTTGCCAGCAGTAGCAGGCCGCGGGCGAACTAGGCAAACATCCGGAGCACTGCGAACTTTATTCACAACTCGCACGAATCGACGCATGTCCGCAAAGGCCATGAGAAGAGAAGGTCAAGTCGCGAGAGCTGAGACGTTGCTGGACCTGAAACAGAAAATGAGATAAGGCCAGACAGGTGAAACAAGAAATTAAAATTAAAGACGGCAGTCAATGGCTTGAAAATCCATAATGGGCATTCCTTCCACGCGTCGTCTTTGACCTGATGGTCCGTTTCGAGCTACACACAGACTGTTAAGGACTGAAGATGGGTGTTCTAACACGTGATTACCCGGTACACAGGCAGCACTTAGAGGACCATTTTATTTTGTGTTACAGAAACATGCTTGGTATTAAATTTTTACTTGAGAAACAAGGTTTTCGTTACAACACGATAAGCAAGATTTCCCTTACAACTTTTGATGCGGAGGGTGAGGTACAACAAAGAAACGGGCCGCTGCCCTGCACCGTCTGCCCGGCAGAGCCCAACCCACAGTGACGTCATCGGGCATCGCAGCACTGACGGCGGCGGTCCAAAGCAGCCCTCTCTGAAGGAGAAATAGTGCGTGGTGCGTCATGAATATTGCTTGGAAACATTCGTTTTGCAATGTTTACAGTGCATCCCCCTTGAAACGTGTCGGCCGACTTGCACGCGATCGAGACGGTTTAAGGGGGAAAACGGTAAAAGCGGGTAAATTTTCGGGGGTTTGGCTAGATTAGGGAATTCCTTTTAGCAACGGTTTACGCGGGAAAACGGTTAATGCGGGACACGGTTTATGAGGGATGCACTGTATATACAAACGAAATGATTACGGAATTCAACATGTACTCTCGCTTGTATCAGAAAGGTGTCTCAAGTCCTCGCTGGTCGGCAGCTTTTTATTACGGAGGCCAAAACAAAAAAAAATCGTTAGAAGGGAGGGTGGGGCGATTCGTAACACATACTCTTAAAAAAAATAGGGGAGGGTAAAATTATCAGTCATGCGAACTAACTCTCAAGTTGTTCGAACGAATAAAATTTGCGCTCGAAACTGATACAGAATTTTGTTGGCACAGCCAAAGTTTAGTTCCGGTACCTAAAATGTCAGCTGAGCCTATATCAGCCAACTTATTAGCTGTCACAGTTAATCCTATTTTTTCCCGTGCGGAAGCGTCACCGCCTCCAATTCTTCAAAGATTTTTTTTTTAAATTACCGTTTCACGGTAGGTTCTTTGAGAGTCAACGACGGACTTTGTAAATTAGTGAAGGCGCTTTGTAAATATCCGACAGGTATCCGTGTAATAACGAAGGTTGATATAAATTTTCGACGGGCATTGTAAATTAAGGGGGGAACCATCCGTATACTAACGAAGGATTATGTACATCTACGACGGGCTTAGTAAATTAACGGAGGAACCGCTGGCAACAAAAGCAAACAAAACATTCCAAAGTTCACTGCGCGCACTGCAATTCCATTGGTAAGTTTGCTTGCCACTCCAGTGGCGCTGAGTTTTGAATGCCAAAATTTGGCATTCTGGGCCGGATTGGCCTTTTAAAATGCCAAAATTTGGCGTCTAAGTTCACCGGAATGCCACACTTTGGCATTCAAAACAGAGCGCCACGGAGCGCTATTTTACTAGTAGGCCAAGAAACCTCATTCAAACATTCACTCTCAGACTCGTATTGACTTTTTATCTCTTGCCGAAAAATTATTTGTGCAAACGTAATATGTACAATTTTCTTTTTGGCTTTGCACGGTTTTGTTCAATATGAAGGGCATTAAGAACATTAAACCTGACTTTTTGTCAATTGCTATGTACTTTTGGATTTCTACATGATCTATTGACAATTTTATCTTAAAAACGATCAAAATTGTGCATAGCTTAAGAGAAAATAGTACAATTTACGTTTGCTCAAAAATCTCCAGAGATGGAGATAAGCAAGAGACATAAAAGTCTATATGAGACTGAGAGTGTACACGGATGACTGAAGGTTGTTTTAAGAGGATAGAGTACTCCTGGCCTAGCCAGCAAGTTTTGCAAAGAATCGTGCCCCTAGAAGATAGGCATGGAGTTGTACAGAAAATACCTACGCCTGTTTTTGTAACCCCATGACCAACCTAACTCTCTCACAAACTTCAACCGCGATGCGCGGGCACTTTCAATTCCGAAATTCAATCGCTTAACACAGATCTTCTCCATTTTGTGTAATTTTTCAGATCCACCCCGGCACTTATCACAAAAGGCATTTTAAAAATATCGTGGGACACCCTATCCCTGCCCCTCCCGGCCGCCTGCCTGGAGCCTTCTGGTCCCCCTCCCCTCCCGCCCCCTTCTCATTTACGCGCCGGAGCCGAGGGGTCCCGCGCCACAGATCGATTTATGAGCCCCATAACCCAGTAGCTAAATTTTTGGATGGATAATCTTACAGTTTTAGGACTTAGTAAATCGAGTTTAGCGCAAGCTTCCGATGTTAGGCGACTCAAAATTCAAGTTTCCACGACTATTTTGACCGGAACGTGCCCAGCTACCGCTTAGGTCAAAACAAGGGGGCTGACTCCTAATACTTCGTACACAGCCCCTAAATACAAAAATAATAACTATAATACTATAATCCATAATACCATAAAAAGCCGCATGTGTAGTGCAAAATTAGCTTGAAAATGAGAAAGTTTTGTAAAACTGTAGCTTACGGAACTTATGCGACTTCTAAATGGAAAATGAGAGTAACAAAGTAGTGCTAAAACAAATGACTGGGTATTTTGAGGGCTTAAAAGCATGAACGGTTGTTTTGGGGGGCTGAGGAGCGCGAGCTATTATCCTAGTTTCCGATCATATTCTACTTGTTCTTAAGAAAATTTTCTTGAATAGAAACTTCCAAAAATTACACAATTATGTTAATATATTACCCGAAATAATACCTGTAATACTCTATAATACTTATTATATATAATACTTCGTACACGGTTAAGGAGAGTCAGCCCCCCTTGGGTCAAAATGGTCGTAGATACTTGAAGTTTTAATCGTCTGGCATTGTAATTACACGCCGAATCCCTCTGTATATGTCTTACAATTCCAAAATGAGCCATTCAAAAATTTAACCATTGAAACGCGGGACCATAAATTGACCTGTCACGGTGCCGACCGCCGGGCGGGGTGGCGGACCAGGCGATCCCCAATTAGTTAAACAAAGTCGACAACACGTGCGAGTTCTGGAAACGGTGCAGCTCGTCGACTGAAAAATTACACGTCCGTTTTTATCGATCAGCTCCAGAATCACTTAAATGCAACGTTCAGAGGTCCACCGTATACCCTTTTCGACCCTGTAATTCTAACGCACCGGCACGGGACCATGGTCTCTATATACAGCAGTTACAGCTACGACGTGGTTTCGCCCTTCTTAGGATATTCCAACTTTCTGAGGAGTTGTAGTGGACGGAAGCGGGGCTGTCCTGGGGCCTAACACAGGTGTTAAAAAATATAAAATTGGAGCCCACCGTCACCGACATTAAACCTTACTGGGCTCATGACCCAAGTTTCATATCGATACCTCGAACGATGTGGCCAGGACGGCGTTAAAAAGAGGTCGGTGGCACAGCCGCTGCAGGACGCCTAGGAGCCGGCGGCTCACAGTGGGACGAAACGCAAAAAAAAGCGATGATAATTACCAAAAATACCCAAATCATCGCCAAAACTTCTGTTTAGGTTTTTGAAGGGTCGAGGACTTTCTTCTGACTGTATCGAAAAAAAAAAAGCCTCGCTGTGTTACGCCAGTTCTAACATGTTACGCCAGTTCCAACAATCTACACGTTGTGTTTACATGTTCCTTGGCCTAGGGCACCAACGTGCCGTCCACAGGCTTTTTTGACAACCATCGGCATTAAAACCAAAGTGTACGCAAATCGAGACAGCATTTTTCTGTTTTCTGTTTGCTGGACTATCTTTGACACGTCTCAGAACGGTTCGCAAATGTTCGCAACTCAACTTATTGCACCGTGAAAATATTTCAAACGCCAATTTTGCAACACTTTTAACGGCGTTTTACTTATACCCGCCTGACCCGAGGGTAAATCTGAGTGCTTCTTAACATTGTTCGGGTTGTCGGCTTTCCAAAACATATCACATGATACTTTTATCTTGAAGAAGGCGACCACCAGAGCGAAAACTTCACAACAGCTTTCATCTATGAACGAAAAGCTGAAAATTTGTCATGTTTGGTGGTCCGCTGCAGCTCGCGCGTGTGATCTATTGCAAAACAAATTGGTGTCACGCATAATAGCCCAGACCTTCCTCATGAACATCGACTAGTTTGTAGGACCCTGCCGTTCAATTTTCAAAATACCACTTCTCATCGCTTTTTTCGCGTTTCGTCCCACTGTGCGGCTAGGCCAGGAGTAATCTATCCTCTTAAGGATGATGTTTTGACCAACGAGATGCCGCAAACCGATTCGCACGAATTTAAAAACTTTCGGAGGAAAAGCGGGCACTGAGAAGTCTGGTATGTGCTGTCAACAGTTGCTGCATCCCTCATAACTCCTCCAGATTCGTGAAAAATAATTTAAAACAAAAAAACATTTTATTGCCAGCTGAAACGGCTCTACTCACCTTCACCGTCCGATCCGCAGTCCCTTTTCTCAGCCAAGCGACACTCTGCTTCCACCTTCACGGGGCCTGCGAACACCACAAGCAGTCTGAGGGAGTTGGAACAAACAAGGGTCACCAGCACTTAGACACAGCAGCCCCTGTTCGGAGCGGCCCCACGACACTCAGTCCGTTGCGCGCGGGCAGGGGCCAATGAATCCCCGTGGAACCATGCACCACACTCAAAGCCCCATACTGACTTGCTTATTATCAGACGCATTTCTGTAATCAATTATAATACTTAGTATTTTTGTTTTCAGTTGTAATTTTTTTTTCGTAATTTATTAAAAATACGAATATATTAGTCAAATGCTGAGTAATCTGTAGAGAACATTCTAAGTGCAACTTTTTAATGACTTCACATTCTGAAGACATTTTTACATAATTTCGTATGTTTTAGAGGGTGCTGATGACGGAAATGAAATCCATTTCGACACCCGACCAAAGTTTCAACCGCGTAGGGACCCGAATTTTGAAATTTCTAACAAAATCTACTTTGACCCTTTATCACGTGGTGCACTACTCATTGCCTCAACAAACCTTGAATCAGCTTGCCGAAGGCAAGCAGGGGGCGCCGCAGACCACGGTAGGTGTAACGCCAGGCGTAGATTGTCGTAACCGGCGCAGCCACTGCAAATCCAAGGGCGATACTTGAGTATCTTCTCTGGCGATACAATTGAGTAGCGCCAACAAAGGGCCTTACGGAAATATCATGCCTTGAAAACGGCGATGCACGAAAGTATCGCCCAAATTTGGCGATACTTCGGACTATTGCCAAGATTTTGCAATGAACTTTGAACTAATTAAGGGGACTGCTCCATTATTTACGGGCAGATTTTGGCGATACACGAGGCGATACTTTTGTGTATCGCCGTTTTGAAGGCTTGTTATTTCAGTGAGGCCGTTTTTTGGCGATACTCATTTGTATCGCCAAAAAAGGTACTAAAAGTATCACCTTTGGATTTGCAGTGGCATCGCTAAGCCTGTTACGACAAGACACGGTGTTGCGTACACCTACATTGTATCTTTTAGTGTCATGTTCAACGAACGTAAAGCACCCGCGGACATTGACGTTGCCCTAAACCAACCTAGCGGGCATCAGTATAAGCTACTGTGTGTACCCAGGGGCAGTTCGTGACGAGGCCAATTCATTATGAACGAACATTTTTAAATGTGGAAATGCGTAACGGTGACTTTTTGTAGTTCTAGAACGCGTCGATGGAATTTTTCATGTTTGCACTGTCATATGCGTCACAATGCTACATTTATGGACCATTGGACGCTAAAAACTTTAGACGCAGCAAAACGTGTTTATTTCCACTCAGATCGAGGACTATGTGTTGACATCTTTTGTTCTTCTCTTTGAGACGAATTTATTGCCGGAAGCATATTTTCAAATTCGCATTTTGATAAATGCACTGTTTTTCACGCTTACATTTAAATGAATAATCTTCTAAAACCTCGTCAAAATGTCAACACTTGCTTCTTGAGGTCCATATGATTTCTTATGCGTGTTTTGAGCAGCCCTTACTGGCCTTAGTTGACTGCTGTATGGTTGTATCAAACTGTCCCACTCCGCGGGGTCGCCCGTGCAAGTCGGTCGACGTGGACCGTATTCGGTCGAGCGCGGGGCTCTTCAGAGTGTTGCAGCCGCGCCACGACACCCGAATTCCGGTGAAGAGACCTTCCTCCTCCAAATTTGGGTTACAAAATGATTCTCACCCAAATTTGGGCTCGCATTGGGGTTATAAAGAATTTCTCTCCCAAAAATGAAGTCCTTATGAGCTTAACGCACAAAATCACCGTTTGCGCCAAAATGAAGCACTTCAAAGTATCCTTATAGTCGTACGTACGTTAGCGGTTTCTTTGAATGCGATTGCGACGATTAAGAAGCCAATCCCGCAGAAGAAGTAGAACCACAACGTACACTTGATTTCTGTAAAAAAGAAATATAGATTTCTTAACATAAGGATGAGCTGTTACTGGTTGTTAGTCCATAACTTTCTAAGGTGTGTGACCGAACAGAGAGAAATATTAACTTGACGATTCTTAACCACGAAATCAACAGATAAAGGAAAAATTAAATATGTGTCGCTCGAAATATACGGCCCCCTTTTAAAGCGCACTATCATCCTTCAACTGCCATTTTATGAAAATTCATTGACGTGAAGAAGTTTAACAGATTTGTCAAGACGAAACGGACATTCAGATTCTAAAACAAATGAAAATGTTAATTTGCTCGTTCATGTGCACAAACGTCAGTTCTTTATTGAATAAATACTCAGGATGGGGAGTGCGCGGCTCTGTTTTTATATTTTTATCGCTAGGATACTGATATTTGGAAGGTGGGTGTAAGCTCAGCTCACAAGCTGCTAAACTCAACGAGTTTTTCGTAACAAAAAAAAGCAATTCGTCGCTTCACATGTCGTAAAATTACAAATATGTCTGGGAAAAATTTCTCTCATGGATAACTCCAACCTAGAGCTACGAAACATTCGTAAAATAACGAAAAACTCGCAACAAAAATGTTATCTCTTGGAAATTATTTTTTGAAACATTTGTAAATTTACGAATTACTAGTAAAATTGTTACGAAATATTCGTACAGTAAAATATACGCCGCGCATGATGATTTATTGTACCAATCAATCATAACACTCTATAAATTATTCGTAAAGTGACGAATCATTCGTAGATTTGGTGACACTCATTGTTAAATTGTTCGTAATATAACGTCTTTACTCTGAGAAAATTTTTGTCCAAGTAATTCGTAATTTAAGAAAAATTTTAAATTAGTGATGCTTTGTTGTCAAATGTTAACTTGAGAACCATAGGTTTTTATTTCAATACGATAAAAAGGTTTCGATTACAATTTTGAATAAAAGAGTGGGGTGCAACAAAAGCACAGGCCGTCGCCCAGCATCGTCTGCCCGGCAGAGCCTAACCCATAGTGACGTCACCAGGGCCGGGAACCGCAGCAGGGACGGCGGCGGTCCAAAGCAGCCCTCCCTGACAATGCGTAAGTGCTTGGTGCGTAGAGAATTGTGCTTGGAAACATTCGATCTGCGACACTGATTTGAATAGAAACGAAACAATTACAGAACTGAAAATGTACTCTCGCTTGTATCAGAAATGCGTCTCAAGTCTCCGCTGGTTAGCAGCTTTTCATTGCAGAAGCGGAAAATTACAAGAAAATAAATGAAATCGTTACAAATACAATAGCGTCCGTCTTGCCGCTGATGGGGATCCCAAGTGCAACTTGTCACACTACGGATTCTTCCCAAAGTGAGTGTTCATGATGTGGCTACGTAGATAGTCCTTCCTGGCAAACTTCCTCCCACATTCGTGGCACTCAAAAGGCTTCACTTCGGCGTGAAACCGTTTGTGCCTAGCCCAAGTGCTTCGATCTGTGAACTTCGTTCCGCACACATCGCAGTCGTAAGGCTTCTTTCCGGTGTGAATCCTATTGTGTGTTGTAAGATTACTCTTAATAGCAAACAACTTTCCGCACACGTCACACTCGTAAGGCTTATCTCCGGTGTGGATCCTCATGTGAAGTGTAAGGACCCATTTCAGAGCAAACTTCTTTCCGCACTCGTCACACTCGTAAGGCTTCTCCCCGGTGTGAATCCTACAGTGTTTTGTAAGATTACCCTTAGCAGAAAACTTCATCCCACACACGTCACACTCGTAAGGCTTCTCCCCGGTGTGATTCCTATTGTGTCTGACAAGATTATCCTTCGTAGCACACTTCTTTCCGCACACGTCACACTCGTAAGGCTTATCTCCGGTGTGAATCCTACAGTGTTTTGTAAGAATACTCTTCCTAGAAAACTTCTTCCCACACACGTCACACCCGTAAGGCTTCTCCCCGGTGTGAGTCCTATTGTGTGTGACAAGATAATACTTCGTCGCAAACTTCTTCCCACACACGTCACACTCGACAGGTCTCCCCTCGGTGTGGACCCTGGAGTGGATCTTGAGATGGGAAGGCGCAGTGCACCGCAGGCCGCACACCTCGCACGAGTATCGTCCCTTCCCGGAGCGTTTTCCAGGACGCTCCTCGAGGTCCTCTTCCTCGGCGCAGCCCTTCCCGCTGCTGACCGCAGGCCGCGTCTTCCTGGCCGGGTTCTTCCGTGGGGCCGCCGCCACCGGCTCCTCGTGGACGGCCAGCGTGGCGAGCGAGAACGACTCGACGATGCGCAGCTGCTGGTCCTCCGCCGCAACGCACTCTGCAACCAACGCACACGGAGGGGTTGCAGGCTGCATCCAAACCTCGGGGTCGGTTTCGGTTTAAACGTAAATGATGTAGTGTAGAAGACTACCAACAACGAACAACAGAAAAAAAGGGAAACCAGCAATCTTGATGCAAGGACATTGAAAACCGTAAAAAAAAGGTTACGTGAAGAGTAACTTTCGTGTACACTGTCACCAAAACAGAAAGAGGGGGGGGGGGGGGGTATTAGCTTGCCGGCCCTAGCAACTCCCCCCCCCAACACACACACACACACACACACACACACCAAAAAAAACGACTTCTTGCGTTAGGAAAAGAATTTCTTGATTAAAGAAGAGACTTTCTTAAAACAAACATCGTTATCGTTTCCAACATGTTCCTTGATTTGGACTGCATTCCTCACAAAACTGCGAAAAATACCTAACAATTAAGAAACCTTGTTGCTGGGTGCCGCTCTCTACTCACCCGCACTTCCGCTGTCCTCTCTACAGTGCAATTCCGTAGGTGAAGGGCGATCTGGGTCCTCTGCCTTGATGGAACCTACGAACAACGCAAAGAAAGTGAAAACGAGCAAGGCACGGGTCCTTTCACATAACAGATCTCATTTATTCCAGCTTTCTGGAGTGGTGTGTGGTTCTTAAGGTTCTCAATTCCCGGGAAATGAGGGAATTTATAGGAACTCTCCCAGGCACAATCAGACCCAAAAACGGGAAAATTAATCTAATTATCAGAGTATCAAACATTTAAGATTGGCATTTCTAAAACCAACGAGTCCTGCGGGGCGGCGCAGGACACTCTCGCCGACAACCACCGGCCGATCCAAATGACAGCGTCTGAAAACACTAAAGCCTAATGATGTAGTCAGACGCCTTACTGGCTGCAGTAAAGATAAATTTGATTCGAATGTGCCTTTTAAGGGGAGCGAGCGTTTGGTGGTAAACGGTACAAAAACGAAAAGAGGCGCTGCTATGGTCGGCATTAATATTCGCCCCCACCCTTCCCCGTGTAACGGGTCGAGCGACGGCGATTTTAATACATTATTTTACCACTCTGCCAAGTCTCATAATATCGTCAAGAAATTTCGGAAATGCATAAAAGACCAATGAAGAGGGGACAAGGATATTTCGTGCTTAGAAAAGCGCTCGACCCGTGAACAAATGATTAAACAACTGATTAAAGCAAAAGCATGAAAGACAACAAAACGAGAAAAGATAAAAGACCAGAAGAGAAGACAAAAAATAAAGAAGTACAATAAAGCATCTTCAATTCGGTAGGAAACTTGACTTTTAAGAAAAATGCTCTCGATTTAATCTTGAAAAATTTCCTTGTCCTTAAAACACATCAGAAAAACCATTGAGACACTTTTTTTTGGTGGCAGGGGTCCGCTTACCTCCGCCTCCAGAGCCTCCGTCCCACTGTGCTCCGTCCTCTTCGGAGTCGAGTCCCTTCGGCAAAGGGCTTTCTGGGTCATCTGTCTTCACGGAACCTGCCAACAAGACATGCAGCCTAAGGGAGTTGGACCGAGGACACTGCTCGTTTGAAACAAGCCTGGGTTCCGCGTGATCACCAAGACCGTCGTCTCGGGACTGAGGACTGCGAAGGACAACCAATGATAAGCCTAGAGTAAACCCCGCCCAACGCCAACGGGTTTCAAAAGCCACATGCACTCCCACCATGCACGAGGCAACTGAAGGCACAGAGACGTCCGCTAGAAATGCAATGCGAATCGCCTAGACATCCCTGACACATGAATAACAAACTGCATCCCAGGATTCGCTTGGATCAGAGCAAGCCATAATGAGATTAAGCCGCGAGAGGTAAGACGCAGCTGGACCTGAAACAGAAAATGACACTAAGTCAGACAAATGGTAATCACAGCAGCCGAGAACTTCAAAATCTTTCTTTGGGGCATGTTCTTCCTTGCATTGACTTTCCGATGATAATTCTTGTGACACACCGACTCAGAAGCGGAATCTGGATGGCTTTCGGGCATTTTTCCACAGAACATAGGCAACATCTAACGGAACGTCTTATGAGTAAGATACAGAGACCTTCTTTGATGCAAAAAGTAAACAAAATACACTTGGTTTTCGCCACACCTACGTAATATTCTGAGTGTTAGGTTGGACAGGGGAGCAAGCTTTGTAGGGTGGCTCTGAGGTCCACACCCCTGTATAATCTTATTGGCACATTTGGTCTTGTGAAAAGTCCAAGATTAAAAACAGGTTGAAATCAAGGAAGATAATTTACTTTTAGCCTCAGAAAAAGGCTTTAGTTGGGTCTGCACTTTCGAAATGGTATTTGTTTAGAGTATGATGCCGAACTAGAGGCGATCGCCTGGTATCACAAAAGATTAGAACTTTGATAACCCTCCAAACGAGCTGAGACTTTCGTGGCACTTATTCTTGTTCTTTAAAAATTGCAAATTAGAGACGAAACGGGTTCCGAAGCAGTGGCCAACGTAGAAACTCTGACAAAGTTAATCTAGTTCGTTCCGGAACAATTGGTGAAGCAAAAGATTCAGTTCCAAACGTTAAAATCTTGAAATAAGATAAAAGAAACGAATTTCCATCGTTTCCAGACCACAAAGCAACAACAACGCAGGTTCTCGTGTTGATATTTGGGGGCTGGAAATGATTGAAAGCCGGTTCTGTTAGGAAATTTCAAGTTTCACAACTTAAACGAAGGTTTGCTTGACATACCGCTCAGGGGCGCAAAAGATGAAGTTGGGCAGATATTGAACCATTTTGTTCACTTTCGACCTCGTTTCGCCACAAGCACCACTTTCTTTCCAGTAGCCGTAACCCTCCCACCAGCATCTTGTTCCCCTGCCTCTGCGCCCCCCAGCCCAGCCGTCGGCTTGCCCGAGGAGTGCGGCCGGCCCAAGGACTGATGAAACGAGGCCGACGCGCTGGGCCCGCCTTGCCGGCAGTAGCAGGCCGCGGGCGAACTACGCAAACATCCGGAGCACTGCGAACTTTATTCACAACTCGCACGAATCGACGCATGTCCGCAAAGGCCATGAGAAGAGAAGGTCAAGTCGCGAGAGCTGAGACGTAGCTGGACCTGAAACAGAAAATGAGATAAGGCCAGACAGGTGAAACAAGAAATTAAGATTAAATGCGGCAGTCAATAGCTTGAAAATCCATGATGGGGATTCCTTCCACGCGTCGTCTTTGACCTGATGGTCCTTACGGTTTCGAGCTACACACAGACCGTTAAGGACTGAAGATGGGTGTTCTAACACGTGATTACCCGGTACACAGGCAGCACTTAGAGGACCATTTTATTTTGTGTTACAGAAACATGCTTGGTATTAAATTTTTACATGAGAAACAAGGTTTTCGTTACAACACGATAAGCATGATTTCCCTTACAACTTTTGATAGGAGGGTGAGGTACAACAAAGAAACGGGCCGCTGCCCTGCACCGTCTGCCTGGCAGAGCCCAACCCACAGTGACGTCACCGGGCATCGCAGCACTGACGGCGGCGGTCCAAAGCAGCCCTCCCTGAAGGAGAAATAGTGCGTGGTGCGTCATGAATATTGCTTGGAAACATTCGTTTTGCAATGTTTATATACAAACGAAATAATTACGGAACTCAACATGTACTCTCGCTTGTATCAGAAAGGTGTCTCAAGTCCTCGCTGGTCGGCAGCTTTTTATTACGGAGGCCAAAACAAAAAAAAAAAGAATCGTTACAAGGGAGGGTAGGGCGAATCGTAACACATATTCTTAAAAAAAATAGGGGAGGGTAAAATTATCAGTCATGCGAACTAACTCTCAAGTTGTTCGAACGAATAAAATTTGCGCTCGAAACTGATACAGAATTTTGTTGGCACACCCAAATTTTAGTTCCGGTACCTAAAATGTCAGCTGAGCCTATATCAGCCAACTTATTAGCTTTCACAGCTAATCCTGTTTTTTCCGTGCGGAAGCGTCACGCTTTACCGTTTCACGGTAGGTTCTTTGAGAGTCAACGACGGACTTTGTAAATTAGTGAAGGCGCTTTGTAAATATCCGACAGGCATCCGTGTAATAACGAAGGTTGGTATAAATTTTCGACGGGCATTGTAAATTAAGGGGGGAACCAACCGTATACTAGCGAAGGCTTATGTACATCTACGACGAGGTTAGTAAATTAACGGAGGAACCGCTGGCAACAAAAGCAAACAAAACATTCCAAAGTTCACTGCGCGCACTGCAATTCCATTGGTAAGTTTCCTTGCCACTCCAGTGGCGCTGCGTTTTGAATGCCAAAATTTGGCATTCTGGGCCGGATTGGCCTTTTAAAATGCCAAAATTTGGCGTCCAAGTTCACCGGAATGCCAAATTTTGGCATTCAAAACGGAGCGCCACGGAGCGCCATTATAGTAGGCCAAGAAACCTCATTCGAACATTCACTCTCAGACTCGTATTAACTTTTTATCTCTTGCCGAAAAATTATTTGTGCAAACGTAATATGTACAATTTTCTCTTTGGCTTTGCACGGTTTTGTTCAATATGTAGGGCATTAAGAACATTAAACCTGACTTATTGTCAATTGCTATGTACTTTTGGATTTCTACATGATCTATTGACAATTTTATCTTAAAAACGATCAAAATTGTGCATTGCTTAAGAGAAAATAGTACAATTTACGTTTGCTCAAAAATCTCCATAAGTAAGAGACATAAAAGTCCATATGAGACTGAGAGTGTACACGGATGACTGAAGGTCGTTTTAAGAGGATAGAGTACTCCTGGCCCAGCCAGCAAGTTTTGCAAAGAATCGTGCCCCTAGAAGATAGGCATGGAGTTGTACAGAAAATACCTTCGCCTGTTTTTGTAACCCCATGACCAACCTAACTCTCTCACAATCTTCAACCGCGATGCGCGGGCACTTCCCGGGTGGAAGGAACTGTACTCGAGAGTGCGCTCGGAAATTACACTTGGAACATATTTGAGAATGTAATGCATGTGTTGTATTTTTAGAGATAAGGCATGGACAATCTGCACTTCACAAGCCACATGTAAGTGTGGAGCAAATGTACTTTGATTGCAGTCTGTGCGGTGCAGTTTATTTGTAGTTTGTTTGTAGTTCAACTGCAGTTTAAGTGATAAAAGTGCAGTCGGAGTGCAGTTTTTCTAGTTAAACTGCAGTTAAACTGCAGTTTTCATATACATAAACTGGTAGTTTTTTCGTCACATGCAGTTTTGCTTGCACTTCAGACTTAGGTTTTAAAATGTAGATGTAACTGCGGTCTCTCTTATATTTGAAATATGTCATATAGCAGCTGTCCTGACTTACTTTCGAATGTAAAGTTCAAAAGCTATACATCCAATACGTGATCCGATAAGCTCGGTTTTAGTATAGCTCAGTGGACCGTCCTCAGGAGGACATGCCGAAAAACGGCGATTCCACAAATAGGTAAGGAGAGCAGCTCTAGAAGGAGATGACATAGCCATCACCTTCGGAGGTGGTCGGAACCATTCCGATACCAGATCCATGAACCCGACGAGGCGAGGTGATGGCCCATAATCGTTGAGGGAATCTGGCGTGCACCCAACCTAATGGCTGGCCGTAGACGCCAGCGAGTCGCAACATGGAAATGCGTTTTACTTGACTTCAGTGTAACATTTTGTCTAAAAATTTTAGCATACGGGTCGAGCTGATATTTATTAAGCCAACAGATGTTATATTTTGAAAAAAAAAATAACTGTAGTCACGCAAATTGGAAATACTAATTGGTAAACGGACGCAGCGCTCCAAGCGCCACCTAGCGGCAGGTCCGTGAAACCTGGCCCCAGGCGGCGGCTTACAGCAGACCACACCATGTCCCATGTGTGAAGTAAACTGTCCACAGTTTGCGTTTCACAATTGACGATATCAAAATGCTTTTGGGCCTCATGAAAGATCGAAATAATTCAAAACTTTTAGTGATAAAACGGCGCGAAATAAGTTCGAACTGGTTTTGACGAATTTAACGGGTTTCATGTTAAGTTCAATTTTTACATCAGTTGGACGTCACATGAGTTTTCGCTTACTTTTTTTCCGGGCAGTTTCTCAATCTTGGTGCCGTTAATGGTAATGCACTTATGTATTTTGAGTATATTTTTCATGCAAGCGAGAGCTCGGTTTCAACGCCAATCATAATTTGCCTCAAAACTGAAGTCTAAGTTCCTTGACGCTATAATGAAAACTAAAATTGTAATACAGTTCAATTATGCACTTTTGACATGAGAACACAAGTACAGAACAACTTCAGAATGGACTGCACTACAAGCTCGGTTTCACAACTGCACATGAAATTGTGTTTCTACTAGAAGCAAACTGCAGTCGAAAGTACCATCTAATCTACGTTCAGATCTACTGACAAAATCTTCAGTTCTTCTACATTGTAACTATGCTCGAAACTGCATATTTTGTACTGCAGTTGACGACTATAGTTCAAACTCAGTTTAAACTGTAGTTCCTTCCACCCGGGTTTCAATTCCGAAATTCAATCGCTTAACACAGATCTTCTCCATTTTGTGTAATTTTTCAGATCCACCCCGGCACTTATCACAGAAGGCATTTTAAAAATATCGTGGGACACCCTATCCCTGCCCCTCCCGGCCGCCTGCATGGAGCCTTCTGGTCCCCCTCCCCTCCCGCCCCCTATTCATTCACGCGCCGGAGCCGATGAGCCGAGGGATCCCGCGCCACAGATCGATTTATGAGCCCCATTACCCAGTAGCTAAATTTTTGAATGGATAATTTTACAGTTTTAGGACTTAGTCAATCGAGTTTAGCGCAAGCTTCCGATGTTAGGCGACTCAAAATTCAAGTTTCCACGACTATTTTGACCGGAACGTGCCCAGCTACCGCTTAGGTCAAAACAAGGGGGCTGACTCCTAATACTTCGTGCACAGCCCCATAATACAAAAATAATACCTATAATACTATAATCCATAATACCATAAAAAGCCGCATGTGTAGTGCAAAATTAGCTTAAAAATGAGAAAGTTTTGTAAAACTGTAGCTTACGGAACTAATGCGACTTCTGAATGGAAAATGAGAGTAACAAAGTAGTGCTAAAACAAATGACTGGGTATTTTGAGGGCTTTAAAGCATAAGCGGTTGTTTTGGAGAGCTGAGGAGCGCGAGCTATTATCCTAGTTTCCGATCATATTCTACTTGTTCTTCTTGTTTTTAACTCACTTGCGGACTTAAGAAAATTTTCTTGAACAGAAAACTTCGAAAAATTACACAATTATGTTAATATATTACCCGAAATAATACCTGTGACACTCTAGAATACTTATAATATATAATACTTCGTACACGGTTAAGGAGAGTCAGCCCCCCTTGGGTCAAAATGGTCGTAGATGCTTGAAGTTTTAATCGTCTGGCATTGTAATTACACGCCGAATCCCTCTGTATATGTCTTACAATTCCAAAATGAGCCATTCAAAAATTTAACCATTGAAACGCGGGACCATAAATTGACCTGTCACGGTGCCGACCGCCGGGCGGGGTGGCGGGCCAGGCGATCCCCATTCAGTGAAACAAAGTCGACAACATGTGCGAGTTCTGGAAACGGTGCAGCTCGTCGACTGAAACATTACACGTCCTCTTTTATCGATCAGCTCCAGAATCACTCAAATGCACCGTTCAGAGGTCCACCGTATACCCTTTTTGACCCTCTAATTCTAACGCACCGGCACGGGACCAACGTCTCTGGATAGAGCACAGTTACAGCTACAACGTGGTTTCGCCCTTCTTCACTGAGGATGGAAGAGTCTTGATCAATACCTATTTTAGGGTAAGGAACACTTAATCACCCAATTTGGGTGAGGAAACCTTCCTCACCCAAATTTGGGCGGGGAAACCTTCCTCACCCAAATTTAGGTGATTGAGAATTCCTCACGCTAAATTTAAGTCATAATCATGACTCTTTCATCCTCAGTGTTTGGATATTCCAACTTCCTAAGGAGTTGTAGTGGACGGAAGCGGGACTGCCCTGGAGCCCGACTCAGGTGTTCAACAAAAAAAATAAATAAATAATGGAGCCCACTGTCACCGACATTAAACCTTACTAGGGTCATGACCCAAGTTTCATATCGATACCTCGAACGGTGTGGCCAGGACGGCGTTAGAAAGAGGTCGGTGGCACAGCCGCTGCAGGACGCCTAGGAGCCGGCTGGGCCAGGAGTACTCTATCCTCTTAAGGATGATGTTTTGACCTCCGAGATGCCGCAAACCGATTCGCACGAAGTTAAAATCTTTCGGAGGAAAAGCGGGCACAGAGAAGTCCAGTATGTGCTGCCAACAGTTGCTGCATCCCTCATAACTCCTCCAGGTCTCGTGAAAAATAATTTTTAAAAAAACCAAAAAAAAAACAACATTTTGTTGCCAGCTGAAAGGCCTCTACTCACCTTCACCGTCCGATCCGCAGTCCCTTTTCTCAGCCAAGCGACACTCTGCTTCCACCTTCACGGGGCCTGCGAACACCACAAGCATAGTCTGAGGGAGTTGGAACAAGAAAGGGTCACCAGCACTCAGACACAGCAGCCCCTGTTCGGAGCGGCCCCACGACACTCAGTCCGTTGCGCGCGGGCAGGGGCCAATGAATCCCACAGGAACCATGCACCACACTCAAAGCCCCATACTGACTTGCTTATTATCAGACGCATTTCTGTAATCAATTATAATACTTAGTATTTTTGTTTTCAGTTGTCAATTTTTTTTTCATAATTTATTTAAAATACGAATATATTAGTACAGTTAATAGCAAATGCTGAGTAATATGTAGAGAACATTCTCAGTGCAACTTTTTAGTGACTTCACATTCTGAAGACGTTTTTACATAGTTTCGTATGTTTTAGAAGGTGCTGATGACGGAAATGAAATCCATTACGACTCCTGACTAAAGTTTCAACCGCGTAGGGACCCGAATTTTGAATTTTCTAACAAAATCTACTTTGACCCTTTATCACGTGGTGCACTACTCATTGCCCCAACAAACCTTGAAACAGCTTGCCGAAGGCAAGCAGGGAGCGCCGCAGACCACGGTAGGTGTAACGCCAGGCGTAGATTGTCGTAACCGGCGCAGCATCGCTAAGCCTGTTACGACAAGACACGGTGTTGCGTACACCTACATTGTATCTTTTAGTATCATGTTCAACGAACGTAAAGCACCTGCGGACATTGACGTTGCCCTAAACCAACCTAGCGGGCATCAGAATAAGCTACTGTGTGTACCCAGGGGCAGTTCGTGACGAGGCCAATTCATTATGCACGAACATTTTTAAATGTGGAAATGCGTAACGGTGACTTTTTGTAGTTCTAGAACGCGTCGATGGAATTTTTCATGTTTGCACTGTAATATGCATCACAATGCTTCACTTATGGACCATTGGACGCTACAAACTTTGGACGCAGCAAAACGTGCTTATTTCCGCTCAGAGCGAGGGCTATGTGTTGACATCTTTTGTTGTTCTCTTTGAGACGAATCTATTGCCGGAAGCATATTGTCAAATTCGCATTTTGATAAATGCACCGTATTTCACGCTTACATTTAAATGAATAATCTTTTAAAACCTCGTTAAAATGTCAACACTTGCTTCTTGAGGTCCATATGATTTCTTATGCGTGTTTTGAGCAGCCCTTACTGGCTTTAGTTGACTGCTGTATGGTTGTATCAAACTGCCCCACTGCTGTTACGAACTGCCCCGGGCCGTGGACCAAGTCTATACTCTCATCCTTCACTGGACATGTTATTCATATTCATTACCGTTAATGCACCTTAATAACATGTCGAGAAGCTTCCAAGATGCCTAGCATGCCGAAGGCGGGCAAGCGCCGCAGGCCCAGGTAGGTGTAACGCCAAGCGTGGATTGTCGAAACTGGCGCAGCATCGCGAAGCCTGTTACGTCAAGACACGGTCTGGTGTACACCTACCTTGTAATTACGAAGCAGATTCGTCGTAGGCTTCTTTGAGTGTTTGAATTAGAGATGCTAATTTTCCGGAAACTTTTAAAGTGTCCGAAAGAAACCGGGAAAATAGGGATAAAAACGAAAAATACCGGAAAAAATGGAAAAATTGTTTTGAAGGTTCTACAGAGGAATGTGAGCATGAACCCCATTACTTTTGAGTAGGCCTGGGCGATTATTGCTTTTAATCGTAATCGGTCGATGAATAAAATAATCGCGATTGGTGTCGATTAGCAGTTTGGTAATCGGTAATCGAAAACGCACACGATTAATCGAAAGACATAGATTAATCGGAAGAAACTGATTATTTGGAAATGGCCAAAAGAAGGTTTGTACTCGTGACATGCTTAAAAAAGCATGTCATAAGAAGGTAGGAAAATCATTTAAGCAACCTTGAGTGTCTAAGACGACTTTTCTGCCTTAACTGGAAACAACATTTTCACCCGTTCCGCTAAGAATTTGAACAGATGCCGGATACGATAACCGATAAAGGGACGATTAATCGATAATCGATCATCGATAAATAATCGTTCAATACTTCGATTACCGAACCACTAATCGAGGGTTTGAAATAATCGGACGATTAACAAAATAATCGCGATTATTTTCGATTAGTCGATTAATCGCCCAGGCCTACTTTTGAGTTTCGTTGGATTTTTACTTCCACTGACAACCCTTTATTCACAAGTTCACCCAAAAAAAACGCACAAAAAGGAGACATAAAAAGGTACAAATAGTATATGTGTTTCTAGAATCGTCCTCACACAGGCGAGCCCCTGCCAAACCCGAACATCTTTCGTGAAACGCCGAGCAACTGCCGAGACCGGGAAAGACCTCAGCGGGGGCACGCGCCTGTTCAGTACAGGGTACACTTCAAGACTTGTATTGATTTTCTGTTGAATAACGTCGCTTCTGCACATTAATGAGCTTACTAACATTTTTTATTTGTAACGGTAACATTATTATCAATTTTGTCGTGACAATTTTTTTAAGCTTCTTGATGAAATCCTATTAATATGCCCAAACGTCAATGATAATCATTAAAATGTCCATTGAATGGTGAGAGCGTAGGCACCGCCGTAGGCCTGGGCGATTAATCGATGAATCGAGAATAATCGCGATTATTTCGATAATCGATTTTTCGGACCTCCGATTGGCGGTTCGGTAATAGAGCTCTTCCAATGGCGTACCGTTATGTTTGGCCGGAGTCACTGCCGGGTAAAGCACGTTCTCCGCTCGCTGAGGGCCGAGCAGCCGACGCTACGAAATCGCTCAAATCTCGGGAATGCTAAGTCTTTAGGACTAAACAAAACCTGTTCTGTCATCACCTGATTTTGTACTTTCATACTGAGGACACGAAAGATACCTAGGAATAGTTTTAAAAATTCAGTCTGCAAGCGAAAAGCCGCGGCAGTTCAAACAAGTGTACCCGTAGCTCCATGATTTAACTCTTAAATTCACCCGCGGGAGTGAATTCTGTGAATGATATTGCGATAAAATGTTTCGGATATCTTAAGGAACAAACAAGTAACAGAAATCGGGTGGAAAACGCTGACAATACTAAAATATCGCTAGTTTCAAGCATCTGGCAGGCGTCTTCTGCTGGCCCTCAGTGAGCAGGGTTTGCCATACTTCGTGCCGCCATATTTCGCATATTGGAAGTGCTCTATCATGTGTACGATCGATTAATTAACGATGACCGATTATAGATTAATCTTCGCTTTATCGATTATTACACAGGTAAAACTAAAGCGTAGTATTACCCTCTGTTTTCAAGCGTAATCAGTTTACGCTTGAAATCAAGCGTAACAGGCTCATCCGCCAAGATTTCCCGAGATTTCCCCTATCTTAATGCATTGGGGAATTTCCAGAGAATGCTTCATTTCAAGCGTAACGTCTTCAAGCGTAACTCTATGCTTGACTCAAGCATAAAGTTACCCTTTAGTTTTACCGGTGTAGTTAATCGGTTTTCGTGATCCCTCGGTCCGGTCGTTCGAGCGAGCACTGAGCAAGTCATCTTTTTGTGATCTAACAGCGATCTTTTCTAGGATGAATTCCGAGCTCAATTTTTCTCTAATAATATTTTGATCTAATAATCATCGTCAGTTACATATACAGCTTATGAACAAAGTCAGTTCTAAAAAATTTTGGGGCATTATACCCATAAGGACTACCTTTGGCAAAGAAAAGAGGAAATCGTCATTGGTTGTGTACCCAAGGGGGCAACCACACAGTATTTTTGGGGACACAAGATTTCTTAAGGGAAGAGATTTCGTCGGATTTCATTGGATTTCGACCGATTTTATGCCTAAAATTTGCTTGTTTTTTGCCGTTTTGGGGGGAAGATTTCCGATTTCCAGAGATTTCCAGCCTCGAAGGGGATACATGATTTCTTTAGTGGTTGCCCCCTCGTGTATACCAATTTCGGACTTCTTGACAAAAAAAAAAAATGCCTCAGAAACGTCACTGGAATACGACAAATTTTGCAACGAATCCTTCGTAAATCTGACGAGTTACTCATCAGAGTCAAAACACAAATCCTCGTAAAACTCTGCATACGAATTGTTCGTAAAATTCTTTTAAAAATAGCCCCAAAAGCTCTGAAGCTGCTAAACTTTACGAGTTGTTCGTAACAAAAACAAGCAATTCGTCGCTTCACATGTAACATTACAAATATGTTCTGGGAAAAATTTCTCTCATAGATAACTCGTACCTAGAGCTACGAAACATTCGTAAAATTGCGAAAAACTCGCAAGAAAAATTTAATCTTTTGGAAATTATCTCTCGAAACATTTGTAAATTGACGAATTACTTGGAAATTAGTTACGAAACACTCCACGAATTATTCGTGAAGTGACGAATCATTCTTAGGTTTGATGAAAAACTCCGTGTAAAATTGTTCGTAATATAACGTCTTCACTCAGAGAAAACTTTTGTCGAAGTAATTCGTAATTTAACGACAATTTTAAATCAGTGATGCTTTGTTGTCAAATGTTAAGATGAGTAACAAGGTTTTCGTTTCATCACGATAAAAAAGGTTTCGCCTACAGTTTTTAATAAAAGAGTGGGCTGCAACAAAAGAAAAACAGGCCGCCCGCCCAGCATCGTCTGCCCGGCAGAGCCTAACCCACAGTGACGTCACCAGGGCCGGGAACCGCAGCAGGGACGGCGGCGGTCCAAAGCAGCCCTCCCTGACGATGTATAAGTGCTTGGTGCGTAGAGAATTGTGCTTGGAAACATTCGATCTGCGACACTGATTTGAATAGAAACGAAACAATTACAGAACTGAAAATGTACTTTCGCTTGTATCAGAAATGCATCTCAAGTCTCCGGTGGTCGGCAGCTTTTCATTGCAGAAGCGGGAAATTACAAGAAAATAAATGAAATCGTTACAAATACAATAGCGTCCGTCTTGCCGCTGATGGGGATCCCAAGTGCAACTTGTCACACTACGGATTCTTCCCAAGGTGAGTGTACGTGGCTACGTAGTTTGTCCTTCCTGGCAAACTTCCTCCCACACTCGTGGCACTCGAAAGGCTTTACTCCGGCGTGAAGCCGTTTGTGCCTAGCCAAAGTGCTTCGATCTGTGAACTTCGTTCCGCAAACATCACACTCGTAAGGCTTCTCCCCGGTGTGAATCCTATTGTGTGTGACAAGATAATACTTCGTCGAAAACTTCTTCCCACACACGTCACACTCGACAGGTCTCCCCCCGGTGTGAACCCTGGAGTGGATATTGAGACGCAGTGCACCGCAGGCCGCACACCTCGCACGAGTATCGTCCCTTCCCGGAGCGTTTTCCAGGACGCTCCTCGAGGTCCTCTTCCTCGGCGCAGCCCTTCCCGCCGAGGGGGTATTTACCCGCGTAATAGACTGTGCATGACCGACGTAATAGCACGTAATAGTGCGTAATGACGCGTAATGTCTGTAATAGCGAGTAATAGCGCGTAATAGCCCGTAATAGCGAGTAAAATTATGCATTTTCGGCTTAGGATCCTCGGGATCTCTTACGCGGCAGAAAACTTTGTTCTGTGTGCGGGCGATTTTAGTAGCGCTGGGTGTCGGATCGTGGCGGGACCAAGTTCTTCTTCATCGCAAAGGTCAGCGGTACCCGTGGGATGTCCAAGAAACCGTCGCGTGGGCGAACGTCGTACGCAGCGTGGCCTACCTTCAGGGCGCACCCCTGGAGCGTTGTGCCGGAAACTCTGTCGTCGTAGGTACAGTCCGGCCCAAGGTTATGTCCATTCGCTAACCCACTAAGTGTCTCCTGCACGGTCCGGTTAGGTTAATCCAGGTCAGAGGCGGGCCAGCCCATGCCAGACGGCCTTTATGTTTTGCTCCACACGGCTGAGTGCACCTACATCTGTGATAACCCTTCCGAAATTGGGAAATCGGACATGGCGCCGAGCCGAGGACATCCTGCACAAGTCGACGTTTCACGCCACCTTACTCGTTGTGAATGTGTTTTACATCTTTTAATTTTTTAATGGGTCGTGGGTTTCGGAAGAAAACGTCGTATCCCCTGAAGTGTTGACGTGTTCAGAATAATGTCTTTACTAACTCCTTCAGAAACAATTCGTAGGTAAAATTGCGTGGGGGGAAGGACTAGAATAAAATACGTGTATAGTAGGAACAATACATTTTATTTACCCATAGAAACACTTTTTTCGCGCGACAACACAGAGAAACAAAAAAAAAGGACACTAATTAATTATCATCATTCCGCGCCATAAAAGAAAAAAATGTGATTCCTGCCAGGATAGAATGAAAAAAATACAAAACACTGATGCGCGAAAAAAATTAAATCAAGAAAGTTAAGATATCACGTTGAATTTTCGCGCCATTTCACTCGGGCATTTTGAATCCACTATAACACTGTTATCAAAGGTACATTCGCGCAAGAAGAAGTCCACTCAAGAGCTGTCGCCTTGGCTGCCGTCAGAGGTGTCCTGTGGGGTGTCCTCTCCCTTGATGCCGCCGGCGGAGTCATTGTCGTCGCGCGAACCGCTGGAGTGTGACTCGAGGCGTTGCCTCTTCGGCCTCCGCCGCTTCTTTGTCGTGTCGGCCTTGTTGTTGTCCGGGAGCTCGTCGGTATCGACGATAGTCATGTCGACGCGGTCCAAGAAGAGGACCCCTAGCAGCTCCGCCACCAGTCGCGCGAAGATGTCGGCCTGGTTGGGTGACTCGCGTGATATCCTGAAGCCAGCCTTCAGGACGTCTGCCAATGCGCGCGGATATTCGTGGCGTTGGAGGTGCCTCGTTATGTCCTCTTCGCCCGTTTTGTCGCAGCACGGCAATGTCACCGTCACCTTCCAGCTGCCAGCCCGTGCAGCCTCGACGTGGTTGAGTGGTCTCCACCCCTCTTGTCCGTCGGTCTCCTGTAACAAAACAAAAGGAAATTATATACAGGCGGTCACTTCAAAGTTGTATGCCAATGTCTCTGCGCACAGAGAGAACTGCATAATACTCGGTTGGAGTTGTATGCCGTTGTCTGTATCGCAGTGGAGGTCGGCATACCATCAAGAGACAAGAGGAGGCCGCTCCGATGTCGTCTATTCTTACCCTGGCTCTGTCGGCGTCGTCCAACACCATCAGGAGGTCTTGATCCTGGATGACGACGCGCGATTTGTCCAGCATTCTGGTGATGTCGATCTTGTCGCGCGGTCCAGAGGAACGGAGGCACGCGCGAAGGACGTCCAGGCGGACGAACTGGCACCCGGCTGTTGCCAACTTAGTGGCCAGGAGCTGGTGCGGCTCCTTCAGCTGGCAGCAGAAGTCCGCCGCCTTAGACGCCGTCCCAAAGTTGTTTTTTGCACCCTTTACCGGCCGGGACACGGCTACAGGGAAGACGCAATTTGGGCAAGTCGCGCGATACATCAGGCGGCCCGGCTCCTGTCGCAGCCGCTGCGCGACCTCAGCAACGGGACCCCGGACTGACCACCGCTTGCTGACTTCTAACATTCTACCGGCGGCCTGCCGGCGCTCTGCAACAGTTTGGAACAGCACTGTCAATTAGGGGGCACATGCAGAGTGTCACGCGAAAGTTTCCAGAGTTCTAGCGTGCACTCCCTTGGTTGATCACAAGTTTCTCCCGGACACTCTTTCACAGGAGTATAAAGCATTACGATGTGCTGTATTGCGTCGAAGCATTGAGTCCACGCGCGAGCCGAGATTCAGTCATTAACAGTAAGGCAAAACAGTGGCAAGATACGCAGATACCAACTCACCGTCTTCAGTGGTGTCCGGGGCCACCAGAAGCTGGAGGTCTGCCTGGAAGGACTCTTTCTCTTCCGCGGACGCCTGGAACCGGAATGCCGGCGGTGGAGATGGAGGTGTAGATGGCTGCGCTGCAACGTAAGTAGTTCGGGAAACGTCAGCAAATCAGAACATGAACACTACAAACTCAAGTGTGTACTTAGTATGCATCCAAAGGTGCATACTTGCAAGTACACACCTGCAGATGCATGCTTGGCTAAGTAAACACCCACAGATGCATGATTGTCAACTTCAAACAGGTAAACAAGTTAGGTTAGGTTAGGGCAGTAAATGATGACTAACAATTAAAAGATAATGTTTTTTCTTAAATAAAAGCGAAGGACAACCAATGATAAGCCTGGAGTAAACCCCGCCCAACGCCAACGGGTTTCAAGAGCCACATGCACTCCCACCATGCACGAGGCAACCGAAGGCACAGAGACGTCCGCTAGAAATGCAATGTGAATCGCCTAGACATCCCCGACACATGAATAACAAACTGCATCCCAAGATTCGCTTCGATCAGAGCAAGCCATAATGAGACCAAGCCGCGAGAGGTAAGACGTAGCTGGACCTGAAACAGAAAATGACACTAAGTCAGACAAATGGTAATCACAGCAGCCGAGAACTTCAAAATCTTTCTTTGGGGCACTTTCTTCCTTGCACTGACTTGCCGATGATAATTCTTGTGACACACCGACTGAGAAGCGGAATCTGGATGGCTTTCGGGCATTTTTCCACAGTACATAGGCAACATCTAACGGAACGTCTTATGAGTGGGATACAGAGACCTTCTTTGATGCAAAAAGTAAACAAAATACACTTGGTTTTCGCAACACCTACGTAATATTCTGAGTGTAAGGTTGGACAGGGGAGCAAGCTTCGTAGGGTGACTCTGAGGTCCGCACCCCTGAATAATCTTATTGGCAAATTTGGTCTTGAGAAAAGTTCAAGATTATAGTTGAAATCAACGAAGAGAATTTACTTTTAGCCTGAGAAAAAGGCTTCTGCACTTTCAAAATGGCATTTGTTTGGAGTATAATGCCAAACTAGATGCGATCGCCTGGTATCTCAAAAGTTTAGACCTTCCAAACGACCTGAGACTTTCGTGGCACTTATCCTTCTTCTTCAAAAATTGCAAATTAGAGACGAAACGGGTTCCGAAGTAGTGGCCAACGTAGAAACTCTGACCAAGTTAATCTAGTGCGTTCCGGAACAATTGGTGAAGCAAAAGATTCAGTTCCAAACATTAAAATCTTGAAATAAGATAAAAGGAACGAATTTCCATCGTTTCCAGACCACAAAGCAACAACAACGCAGGTTCTCGTGTTGTTATTTGGGGGCTGGAAATGATTGAAAGCCGGTTCTGTTAGGAAATTTCAAGTTTTACAACTTAAACGAAGGTTTGCTTGACATACCACTCAGGGGCGCAAAAGATGAAGTTGGGCAGATATTGAACCATTTTGTTCACTTTCGGCCTCGTTTTGCCACAAGCACCACTTTCTTTCCAGTAGCCGTAACCCTCCCACCGGCATCTTGTTCCCCTGCCTCTGCGCCCCCCAGCCCAGCCGTCGGCTTGCCCGAGGATTGCGGCCGGCCCAAGGTCTGATGGAACGAGGCCGACGCGCTGGGCCCGCGTTGCCAGCAGTAGCAGGCCGCGGGCGAACTACGCAAACATCCGGAGCACTGCGAACTTTATTCACAACTCGCACGAATCGACGCATGTCCGCAAAGGCCATGAGAAGAGAAGGTCAAGTCGCGAAAGGTGAGACGTAGCTGGACCTAAAACAGAAAATGAGATAAGGCCAGACAGGTGAAACAAGAAATTAAAATTAAATACGGCAGTCAATGGCTTGAAAATCCATGATGGGGATTCCTTCCACGCGTCGTCTTTGACCTGATGGTCCTAACGGTTTCGAGCTACACACAGACTGTTATGGACTGAAGATGGGTGTCCTAACACGTGATTACCCGGTACACAGGCAGCACTTAGAGGACCATTTTATTTTGTGTTACAGAAACATGCTTGGTATTAAATTTTTACTTGAGAAACAAGGTGGCATTCTGGGCCGGATTGGCCTTTTAAAATGCCAAAATTTGGCGTCCAAGTTCACCGGAATGCCAAATTTTGGCATTCAAAACAGAGCGCCACGGAGCGCCATTTTACTAGTAGGCCAAGAAACCTCATTCAAACATTCACTCTCAGACTCGTATTGACTTTTTATCTCTTGCCGAAAAATTATTTGTGCAAACGTAATATGTACAATTTTCTCTTTGGCTTTGCACGGTTTTGTTCAATATGAAGGGCATTAAGAACATTAAACCTGACTTTTTGTCAATTGCTATGTACTTTTGGATTTCTACATGATCTATTGACAATTTTATCTTAAAAACGATCAAAATTGTGCATAGCTTAAGAGAAAATAGTACAATTTACGTTTGCTCAAAAATCTCCAGAGATGGAGATAAGCAAGAGACATAAAAGTCCATATGAGACTGAGAGTGTACGCGGATGACTGAAGGTCGTTTTAAGAGGATAGAGTACTCCTGGCCTAGCCAGCAAGTTTTGCAAAGAATCGTGCCCCTAGAAGATAGGCATGGAGTTGTACAGAAAATACCTACGCCTGTTTTTGTAACCCCATGACCAACCTAACTCTCTCACAAACTTCAACCGCGATGCGCGGACACTTTCAATTCCGAAATTCAATCGCTTAACACAGATCTTCTCCATTTTGTGTAATTTTTCAGATCCACCCCGGCACTTATCACAAAAGGCATTTTAAAAATATCGTGGGACACCCTATCCCTGCCCTTCCCGGCCGCCTGCATGGAGCCTTCTGGTCCCCCCCCCTCCCGCCCCCTTGTCATTCACTCTGCAAACTCAAGTGTGTACATAGTACACTCTTATTAGAGCATGCTTTCAAGCACGCTCTTATTTACAGCATACTTGCTAGGTACACGCTAAATAAGAGTGTGCCTGGCATGTACACGCTAAATAAGAGTGTGCCTGCAAGTACACGCTAAAATACACTCGATTAGTCCTATCTTAAAGCATGGGTCATTTTAAGTGTACTTGCAGGTACACTCTTATTTAGCGTGTACATGCCAGGCACACTCTTATTTAGCGTGTACCTACACTCCTAATTTGGGGTGTTCTGGGAGCAAGCGCCTTTGTCAGTTGCATCCACTTTTAGAGCGCCTAAGGCGTCTTCTTGTAAGACGCCATAGGCGCTCCCCACTGAAACGCCTTTGTCGCTCTCTGCCGAGACACCTTGCAGACAAACCAGTCATTGAATGGATCAAAAGGTGCCTCCCATGGAAACGCCTCTGCTAGCCACAGCAGCTCGTTACCCTGGACAAGGCGTTCTGGGAGCAACCACCTTTCTTGTGTGGCTTCTAATATGGCTTGCAAAGGTGTTTCCATAGGAGGCACCTTTTGGACTGGTGTGTCTGCAAGGTGTCTCGGCAGAGAGCGACAAAGGCGTCTTAGTAGGAAGCGCCTATGGCGTTTTACGAGAAAGCGTCAAAGGCGCTTGCTCTCAGAACACCCCAAAATAGGAGTGTAGCAAGTATGCTGTAAATAAGAGTGTGCTTGGAAGCATGCTCTAATAAGAGTGTACTATGAACACACTTGAGTTTGCAGAGTGCACGCGCCGGAGCCGATGAGCCGAGGGATCCCGCGCCACAGATCGATTTATGAGCCCCATTACCCAGTAGCTAAATTTTTGAATGGATAATCTTACAGTTTTAGGACTTAGTAAATCGAGTTTAGCGCAAGCTTCCGATGTTAGGCGACTCAAAATTCAAGTTTCCACGACTATTTTGACCGGAACGTGCCCAGCTACCGCTTAGGTCAAAACAAGGGGGCTGACTCCTAATACTTCGTACACAGCCCCATACTACAAAAATAATACCTATAATACTATAATCCATAATACCATAAAAAGCCGCATGTGTAGTGCAAAATTAGCTTGAAAATGAGAAAGTTTGGTAAAACTGTAGCTTACGGAACTTATGCGACTTCTAAATGGAAAATGAGAGTAACAAAGTAGTGCTAAAACTAATGACTGGGTATTTTGAGGGCTTTAAAGCATGAGCGGCTGTTATGGGGGGCTGAGGAGCGCGAGCTAATATCCTTGTTTTTAACTCACTTGCGTACGAGTTAAGAAAATTTTCTTGAACAGAAAACTTCGAAAAATTACACAATTATGTTAATATATTACCCGAAATAATACCTGTAACACACTATAATACTTATAATATACAATACTTCGTACACGGTTAAGGAGAGTCAGCCCCCCTTGGGTCAAAATGGTCGTAGATACTTGAAGTTTTAATCGTCTGGCATTGTAATTACACGCCGAATCCCTCTGTATATGTCTTACAATTCCAAAATGAGCCATTCAAAAATTTAACCATTGAAACGCGGGACCATAAATTGACCTGTCACGGTGCCGACCGCCGGGCGGGGTGGCGGGCCACACTGTGATTCCAAACGCTATGAACATAGCGCGTATAGTGCAATGCATTGAGACATCGCGCCACATGTGCAATGCCATAGTCACCTTGCACCTTACGTGCGATGCGTCCCGAAAATGCCCTATGCTAGTGCATAGGAAGGCATTGCACCACACGTGCGATGCAAAAGCATTGCGCCAATTGGCGCGATGAAAACGGCTTCAAACGCATAGCGCCAGCGCCAATTGACGCTATATTCATAGCGATTGGATTCTCAGTGCAGGCCATGGAGAAGGACGAATTCCATGGAGTCGCTACGGGAGCCATGGGCGGCACCATCTGTCGAGAAGATGTTAAAGAGAGAAAGAGGTTCGGTAGTTGGTTGAGTGAGGAAGAGCTATCGGCTACCTATATGGCTACATAGTATTCTCGCCCAAATTTAGGTGAGGAAACCTTCCTCACCCAAATTTGGGCGAGGAAACCTTCCTCACCCAAATTTAGGTGATAAAGAATTCCTCACCCTAAATTTAAGTCATGCACGCTAAAAGTCTTACAGTGACATTTCAGCTATGTTACGAAGGAAATGGAGCAAACATAATACGAAGGTGTTTCTCTCCATAATACGAATCTTTTTAAGATTTTCACTGTAACATACAAAGAAAAACCTTCATAATACGAAGAAAAAGTACGTGTGTATTATGAAGGTGCCATTTTCCTCCTTTATAATACGAACGTACTTTTTCTTCGTATTATGAAGGTTTTTCTTTGTATGTTACAGTGAAAATCCTAAAAAGATTCGTATTATGGAGAGAAACACCTTCGTATTATGTTTGCTCCATTTCCTTCGTAACATAGCTGAAATGTCACTGTAAGACTTTTAATGTGTGATCATGACTCTTTCATTCTCAGTGTTTGGATATTCCAACTTCCTGAGGAGTTGTAGTGGACGGAAGCGGGACTGCCCTGGGGCCTGACTCAGGTGTTCAAATTAAAAAAAAAAAAAAAAAAAATAATAATAATAATGGAGCCCACCGTCACCGACATTAAACCTTACCAGGGGGTGGCAACGGCCTGGGGCCGGCCTGGTCCCATGCTCCCCGCATGGCGGCCGATCCACCGGCCCGCGGGTCGCGCGACCCGACGTGACAAAACCCAATGCCATTTAAAAAGTATTGCACCAAATCCAAAACCCAGGGTAATCCTCGATTCGTAATGAAATTCTGCATCTCTCAGTTCTAGTCTTGTTTTGTTTCATACATGTTGTGAGACATACGAGCGACTTATCCACGGAAAATCGAGTTGCGCGGCGCGCGGTGCAGACTTAAATCGTCCGAGATGTCCCATTTCCGTTCATTTTAGACCATAACACCTCGCGAGCCGATTGTTCGGCACATTTTTCCCCATCGCATAGAGGTTGTCTCACGCGTTTAGGACGGCCCTACTAGAAATAACGAAGCAAAATGTGGTTCGTCGAAATAGGGTTATGACCGGATCCACGACTTTCAACTTTTTTTCATATGTTCCTAACGAATCGATTCGTTTCACCATAGGGCCTATACCATCAGAAATTTCATCCTCTATTTTTACCAAGCATCGGTTTTGCGAAGCAATGGCTGGGAACTTCTATTTCGATTTTTTTTTCCAACCCTGCAAAATGGCCCGATTTGGTAGCACCAAACGGTAAGGCTTCGTTGGAGCGAACGACTTACCGTTGCGTCGAGCGGCACCTATAGATTTAATTGTTAATCTGTTTTGTATGCCCCCGTCAAGTTTCATTACATTCTGTGTCGAATTTTAGTCATAGTATTACATTTTCTGAAATGTTGTCTTTAGAGGACTTCTTCGCGCTGCCTCGTCCCCGCGCGGTATGAGAAACTGGTAAGACAGCGTATGACGTCACTGCCGGCTCGCTCGTAACGGCGTCTGTCTGTTGTGTTGTTGCTTGCGGTGGGATAATAGACGAGAACAGGCATTACTTGCTGAGTTGAGTTTTCAATAACCGGTAAGTGTGATCCGTGTTCGCACTAGGTTCTGCTTTGGCGCCTCTTTACTTTGCTTTGAAAGAATTATTGGCGTTCTGCTTCATTTAGAGGCGTGGAACACTGGAGTCCTCTGTTGCCGCCCGAAGCCTAATTGTTTTAATACGCAGTTTTTCCCTACATTTAACAACCGTGCCGTGCATTCTTTTGCGATTTCACGTCTCAAGTATCACTGCCAGAGTTTCTTTGCCTCTGTTTGCGCCCTTTCACGACTATTCAGTGAGGTTAACCCAACTCAGTGGCACTGTGTGGGCATGGCATAACAAGCCAAGCCCTCACATATCAACACACCTGTTGTACCTGTGTGCTCACCTCACCCTGGTCAGCCATGTGAGGCCACTTAATCTCCAGTTCACTAATCGTGCCCCCCCCCCTAAGCATCCAATGCAGTCCAATAAGGATCAGTTGAAGTCACGTTATTTTATGTACCATCTCCCTTCTGCATGTAACTGTTTAATTAACTTGTTGAATGGGACCTATTTTTTAAATCTTTTATGTCTTAGTGTAGTAAAATAGGTTATGTATATTTCATTTGTTTGCAGGTTTTCATCATGGATTCAGATGACATGTTTGATGATGTTGGATCCACCTTGAGAAGACAGCCATCCGTAGACTCCCTTGGGTCTACTCCAATTGAATTCAGTGGTGTTGTTGGTGGAGTAGTTGAAGATCCGGAACCTGATTTTTCTTCATCAGGACCCCACCAATGCCCGCAGTGCCCCAGCAAACTTAAAACTAAGGCCACATATACTCAGCATATGATGTTGCACAAACTAAATGGTACTTAGACTTTACTTATTATTGTTCTACAATTCCTAGGTATAAAGCACTGATATTTTATGAATATGTATGCATTTAATTATGTTTTTTTTTTTTTCAGACTACAACTTAAGAAAACCAGTTGAAGATGAGCTTAGAGCAAGACTTTCTGATTATTTCATCGAAGTTTTGAAAGACATTGCAAATGAGCCTGAATTAGGTGTTCTTAGTGCACAGAAGAAACAACTGATTCAGAACATTACCTCAAGTGATTCATTTCAATTTTTAGCAGAAATTTCTAAACCTCTGTTTGATATTTTGCTAGTGAAGAAGAAAGTGCTTCCATCTGCACAGTATGAAGATTCCTTAATGAGCCTTAATAAGTTACTAGCTGATAAGTTGTTTTGTGAGTCTTTAAAATCTAAGCTGCTTTTTAGTATTCCTGAGGACAAAAGAAATGTACCAGAAGTCCTTGTAAAGCGGCTTGTTTGGAGAATAACTTCTAAAATGTTTTACAAGATGCAGGAATCAATTTTTAATATAATGAAAAAAAATCATAGGACTGTTTTAGAAAAATTTGTCATGACTGAGGGTGATCGAAGCTCTTTTAAAAGCCATGTTGGAAATTTGTTAAGATCAGTTTATCGCTTTGGAATTGATAAAAAAAATAGTATTTGGTTATTGCGTTGCCAATGTCTGAAAGAAAGATTTGTTGATGCACCAGAAAAATTGCCCGTACAGAAATTTGCAGTCCTCTTTTAGTGCGCAAAGAGTCCGCGAACAGTCCTCCTGTCACAGTACGCATTCAGTCCCCCCCAGCGGGGAGGACTAGTTCGTAAACTGGACAAAATCCAGGAAAAAACGCCCTCCGAAGGGCCCTAGTCCTTGCTGGACTAGTACGCTCGCGATCACGCTAGCACTGCGTGGACTGGTACGCGTTTAGGCCCATGAGCACCAGAAGCGTACGAGTCCCGTAACCAAAAAAAAAAGACGTCTCAAGACGCGAACCTTCAGCCTTTCTCCTACGAGTCCTCCTCGCTAACCGCTCTGCTATGCCTCTGACCTGAGGAACTCAGAGGTGCGATGCCATGTCTATCAGTTCTTCGGCGCGGGCGGGGCCATGATTATTTTGTAAGTCCCATGCACTGAGCATGTCGTCTAGAAAAAACTGCCTCGCTTTTCTTTGAAACATACTGTTTCACGAGACAAATGATATTCAGTTTGCATAAATTTTGGTTCAACATTTTTCGAAATTAAATATTTGCAACGATGTCGATTCGATACAACGATGCCGATGTCGATCGAACGACGACGATTTTACCTGCATTGTTTGAAAACAAGACCAAAGTAGAAAACGCCCCACAAACAACGCTGAGTCGTCTTTGTGCATTCGGAGCATTCGCATCCATTCGGAGCGACCGTTAAGGAGTCAAATGCAGTAGGGAACACATACATACGATCTTCTGACTTCATCGAAATAATGTCGATACCTGCAGGTTGGCCGCGAGGGACTTTTTGCGTATCAGGTCACACACTTGCGCACTCCAGAGGGACTGGTCTGCATAGAACAGCCTCTTAACGGCCCAGTCCTGCATACAAGGATACCTTGTAGCGCACTCGTCCCTTATGGCGAGTATGAAAAACGCCCTAGGTACCAGACAAGGGCACCAAAGTGCGTACTAGCCCCCCGATCGGAAGACATCTTCGCGCCCTAGTCCGGGTGAAGCATTGTCTTAGCGTCCTAGTCCCCCAGAGTTTTGGTTACTATTAGCGGCCTAGGCACCCTACTTGTGCCTCGTTTGCGCCCTAGTCTAAGGGTGCGGACTCGCTGCGTCCTAAAAACGACCCAAAGGAGGACTAAAAATTTTTGTACGGGTGAATAGTGAACAATTTTTAGATCATAATTCGTGGCGAGTAAATTCTATTTCTCTCAGTTCCTCTTGTTTTAATTTGTTTTTAGGCATTGAAAGGATAGTACAGGACCTGCTAGGTAGCTCATCTCCATGTACTGCAGATATAGTATTTAATAGTTTAAGTAATCCTGAAAATATTTTATTGTTAAGTGAAATGCGCTCTCTATCTCAGGGCATGATGAGTGAAGATTTAGCAATAGGTTTTCTGCAAGAGCTGGTGAAGACTTACACAGCTCTTTCAGGGAGACTGGAAGCAAAAAGAAGCCTTGGCATACACAGTCAAAAACAAAAAACATCTACAGTTTCCCTTCGGACCAACTTAAAACGGGATCCCAAGACCAGCCAACCTTCTCCTGCGCCTCCGGCAAATAAAGCTTGTGTTTCTCCAAAGCCCAGCTCTTCAAAAACATCAAGAAAAAGTACTACTGCTCCTTCAACTCCATTAAAATCAAAAGCCAGCTCTTCAAAGAAAACAAGCAATGCTCCTGCTCCTCCAAATCAACTGAAATCAAAAGCCACCTCTTCAAGAAAGCCCAGGAGCCCTTCTGCTCCTTCAACTGCAGCAAAGTCCAAAGCCAGTTCTTCAAAGAAGACAAGCACTGCTTCTGCTCCTCCAACTCCAGCAAAGTCAACAGCCAGCTCTTCAAAGAAGCAAAGCAGTGCTTGTGCTTCCCCAGCTGCAGCAAAATCAAAAGCCAGCACACCCAAAGAAGGGAAATCTACTGCACCAAGACCCAGTAAGCCACAAGATCCTAAACCTAATCAGCCAGCTACCCGAACTTCAACACGGTCTTCAGCGAGAACTAGACAACCAACTACTAGGAACTAATTTTGATGATTTCATGTTTATTTCTAACTAATTACTGCACTTTTTTTCTTGTGTTGTGAAGAAAAGTCTGATATTGTTGTTTGTCAGTTAAGGGTCAGATGAAAAACAATGTACGTTTAATAAATTATATTTTTGTGAAAAAACTTGTTTAATCATGATTATGCATGAGGCAGTGATACAGTAACATGACTAAATAAATAACTTTTATTTAATGTTAAGTTCCATTATGACCATAAAATAATCAAGATCACACTAACACATTAAAAAAAAAATCAAGAACACACTTGCACATTTTTGGTTTCTTACAAAGTTGACTATTAATGTACTAACATTAAAAAATACAATACATCACAGACATGAGAGAGATAAACTAGAAAGGTGCTTCGCTGGATTTCTTCTTCTTAACAGGCAAAGGAGAACAATCAACTTCCATACCTCTTTTGCGAGCTTCAGTGTTTCCTCGTTTACTTGAAGAAGTCATTTGCCCCTGAGCAGCCAAGCTGATCTCTGTATGCAGAACTTGCTTTAGGGTAGGATTGTTGTCTGAACCTCTTGCTCTCCGATATTCTGCAAATCTTTGTTCAATCGGGTCCTGATTGAACCGTCTTGAGGAAACTGATGGAGCTCCCTTGTCCAATACAAATTTTACTATTTCTTTGAAGGAATTAATGCTGATTTTCATACCCTCAACAGATTGGTGGCTAATGAGCATTCGTGATCTCTGATCTTTAGTGTAATGCCCTTCTCTATGTCTCACCGAATAATCCCAATCCTCTAAGTAGCCAACAAATTCTTCTACAAGGAATGTCAAACGAGGGTCTGAAGACGATGTGTATTCCAGAAGATCAGAGTTAACTTTCTTCTTAAGGCTGTCCTCTCCCCCATTTAAACAATCAAAGCAGCGGTTCATCAGCCGAATAAAAGTAACAAGTTCCTCACTATAAACCTCTTTGAGGGGACTTTTGTCTTTAAACTTCTCAAGTTCTTCTGCTACTGAATAACTAAATACTTGAGTTGCCAAAAACACTTTCATGCAGCTGAAACTTGTGAGGTAGACATGTGCTCTGGTAAGTTTAGTACTTTTAAACTTATCATCTTGACAAAGTTTAAACAAAGCTTCAATTGCTTTCCAAGAGAGCTCTTGATTATTCTTCCAAAGTGATCTAGAGTTTCGATGACTGTGAGAGTTTGCCAGGCAGTTACGGAATGTCTTGATCAAATGAGGGGGGTCAAGCATGAAAAACATTGGCCTTTCTTCTCCAGAAGCAGAGTTGACAGTAACATAAGTGAAATCCTTGTCACCCATGTTAAAGTGCATTCTCATAAATTTTCTATTCACACTAGCACCGTCACAGATAACTACCAAAACCTTTGCGCCAGTTTCTTCCACAGCATAAATCACCTCCCATGCTCTTGTATATAGTTGCGCTGCTGATAAATTATCAGTTGAAAACAAAGCAGGGACAAATCGCAAAGAAGTTGTGCAACCACTGAGCATAAAAACAAGGACCTTTTTGGCAATATTCTTCTCATAAGTTTTTCCATTAATTTCTGCCTCCAGTGAGGACAATTCAACTTGTAGGGATGTAAGGTTTGTAAAACCAACAAGTTCACCAGTCCTGCTATCATAAACCAAGTCTGAACGAATAGACATTTCGTCCAATAGGAGAGAAAAATATTTTTGATAATCTTCGGTGCATTCTTTATCAAATCTCTCTTTAAATAAACGAAGAAGGTCATAATTGATGCCATCCTTGATTTCGGTGAAATGAGAGAAGTCAAACAGTCGTCTCTCAGAAGGCAGACAAAGCACACCACTTAAGTAATCAAATGCACCTGGTGAAAGAGTTCTCAGATGCAACGCAATCCTGATCATTGCAGGATGCCATCGCATAGTTTTAGATTTGCCTCTTTTACTGATTGCAATGCTCTGCTGCTCCCAAAATAATTTTTCAACAGCTGTCATTTTCTCAGTGTTTTCATCCATTATTTTAATAAATTCATTACCCAACTCACTGTCAATTTTTTCTGCCTGCTTTTTTATCATTTGGTCAAATCTGGACCTCAGTCTTCTTACAGTTCGCTGAGACATTTTCTTTTCATGTTGGATTCGTTCCATCTTGTGAAGAATCTCATCCCGTTGAAGGTACCTATTGTTGATTTTACTTTGGTCGACTGTTTCTCTGGCAGATGTTCTTGCTTTCTGCCTTTCGTGCTCAAACAGTTTCCTTTGAAACTGTCGACAAGATGTACACTTTCCAGGGTATAATATCAAAGCAGAGCATGTTAGGGGGCGAAAGGCAGGGATTGCAGTTAAGGTTTCAATGCAACCCTTATCAGAAAACTTTGGCCATAAGTACTGATGTGTAAGGACTCCAGTGCAAACTTCATAATTCAAAAAATCTTGTGACACAGCAATTAAGTGATCCGCAAGTTCAGAACATGTCTGTGATGCAATCATATTCACTTGCCACAATGAATGTGATGCTGGAAGCTGTCTATTGTGAACAAGAAATTTAAGGGAGCCTCCTCTCCATATGATACTTCTCTCCACAATTGGATTTAAAGGATTAATGATTCTGGATATAAACATTACTTCACCAGAAGTACAAACTGTCCAGTTTTCTTCCAATACATTTTTTAAGTAACTGGCTACTGTTTGAAGATATTCCTAAAAACAGAAAAAAATTGTAAGTTAGACAATTTTTTTTGTGTGCCTAAATTGTCTTACCTTTTATCAGAATTGCCAATTTTTAAAGTGAATTTTAATAGTGAATAAAAGGTATTCAGTTTTGCATTTCCTTTTGCAATCGATTCAGTTAGGACCAAGTCACACGCAACCACATATCACCATGTTACTTGGTGCAATTGTGCCGGAGCATCAAGTGATGAGTGAATTTTAGGTTGCTGGCAGTTACTGTAGCAAGCATGAATCAAAGTATTATCTGAGGTATTTGGAAATGACTACAAGTGTTGAGTTCAGATGGGAGCATTTCAATACATTACAAATAAATTGGCATACCACCATCTGAACCCAACAATTCTAGCTATTGCCAAATACCTCAGATAATCCCCTTATTTAGCTTTACACAAGAGTTGCCATCAATCTAAAATCAGTCATCACCTGATGCTGCAGCACCATCACACTGAGTAACATGGAGTGGTGTGGTTGCGTGCAACTTGGTTTAAGTTGAATCAATTGCAAAAAAAAACATGCAAAACAAAATAATTTTTAACCATTATTAAATGTTACTTTAAAAATGGGTTAGTCTAATAAAAAAAAGCAATGCAAAAATTTTATTAACAAATATTTTTTAGATGTGCATACCTTACTGACTTTCTTGTCGTCCATGGCGGCTCTGAGCAAAGACTGATGTCTCACTGAAACTCCAACATCTTTCTTGGCCCGGCTCAGCTCAGCTTCATCCTCACTACGGTCAGGGCGCTACAAGATATAAATGAGATTAAAGTACATACAGTAGAGGTGCTCCTACAATGACCTCATCACTCATCAACTTGTCTTTTAACTGTTTCATTTGGACGGACTTGTAAGGCATATGGTTAGTCTCTGTAATCAAAATGTGATACAATATTGTAGGCAGCATTATTCCTTATGGGTTTAGACTAATGTAAGTCTGTTCATCACTATATAATATATATTATAGCCTAAATAAAATTGTTAATTTGAATTAGTTACATGAGGCAATTTTATTTTTGTTATATATTCATATGGGTGGTGATGAAAAGACTAAAATTAGTCCTACACCATAAGAAATACTGTTCTCCACAAGACTACATCACATTTTGATTACAGAGAGTAATCATATGGCTTACAAGTCCGTCCAAATGAAAACACAAGTTAATGAGCGATGAGTTGTTGACCCTATTGTGGCAGCACCTTAACAGTAATTAAATTGACCGGGTGGAAGTACATAACACAATGAACAACTGTTCCCCAACTATTGAAGTCCCCTTACATTCAGAATAAATTTTAATTCATGCCAACTTACTTTTGATGTCTTCTGCATATGCTTCTTTCTAGCTTGTCCAATCTTTTTCATTCTTTTCTTAGATTTTTTTTCCACCTGTAAATTAAGTTTTTTTTTTTTAGTTCTTGTAAAACTTCAAAATCTAAAGTAAAAAAACAACAGCACGAAAACTGGAAACTAACCAGTTGGTGTTGTTTTGCATGAGCAACTTCTGTCATATCGTCATGTTCTTTATCTTCCCGTTCCTCATCTGATGGCATTGAACTGATTGAACTCTCTGTCATTGTAATCTCACTTCCTGATGCTCCAGAAGGGTCTGAGGATAAAATGGCATTCACCACATTGGAGTACCCCTAAAAAAAGAGAGGAAAAATAACATTATTTTAACACTATTTAATGCACAATGGTGTTAGTGAAGAATCGCTTACTGCCTACCTCACTCTGCTCTCCGCTCTGCTCTTCACCTTCCTCATCACTACGTTTCCTTCCTGTTTTGGGTTTTTTTAGAAAATGCTTAGCACTGCCTGGTTTACGTCTTTTAGATTTCTTCACTTCCACCTACATGGAAAAATGTACAATTTTAACAAATTAAAAAATTGGATAATCCTTTAGCAAGAACCACAGGGACTTTTGCTTTTATCAACAAGCAAAGCAAACCGCCAATAAAACTCATAGAATAAAAAGTTCATTACCTCATCCGTTCCTGAGGTGCTTTCACCATCTGTCTCTTTTGTAGAAACACTGCTTGTGCTGAAGTCGTCACCATCACTCTCTCGTTGCCCTCCCTCATCAAAATCTGGTACCTATAAAAAAAATAATTAAAAATTAAGCAAGCAAGAGTTTATTTACATCAGCAGGGATACAGATCTTCCATAATGATTACCTCAAGGGATGCCGGTAAAGACACACTGGAGTCCAGATCGTCCCCCATTACGGACTGCAAACAGAAGAAAACTTAGGTCAAAAAGTGCTTAGCATAAGATAAATTAGAACCACACATGATGTTAACATAAGCCGTTACATGCAGAAGGGAGATGGTACATAAAATAACGTGACTTCAACTGATCCTTATTTGACTGCATTGGATGCTTAGGGGGGGGGCACGATTAGTGAACTGGAGATTAAGTGGCCTCACATGGCTGACCAGGGTGAGGTGAGCACACAGGTGCAACAGGTGTGTTGATATGTGAGGGCTTGGCTTGTTATGCCATGCCCACACAGTGCCACTGAGTTGGGTTAACCTCACTGAATAGTCGTGAAAGGGCGCAAACAGAGGCAAAGAAACTCTGGCAGTGATACTTGAGACGTGAAATCGCAAAAGAATGCACGGCACGGTTGTTAAATGTAGGGAAAAACTGCGTATTAAAACAATTAGGCTTCGGGCGGCAACAGAGGACTCCAGTGTTCCACGCCTCTAAATGAAGCAGAACGCCAATAATTCTTTCAAAGCAAAGTAAAGAGGCGCCAAAGCAGAACCTAGTGCGAACACGGATCACACTTACCGGTTATTGAAAACTCAACTCAGCAAGTAATGCCTGTTCTCGTCTATTATCCCACCGCAAGCAACAACACAACAGACAGACGCCGTTACGAGCGAGCCGGCAGTGACGTCATACGCTGTCTTACCAGTTTCTCATACCGCGCGGGGACGAGGCAGCGCGAAGAAGTCCTCTAAAGACAACATTTCAGAAAATGTAATACTATGACTAAAATTCGACACAGAATGTAATGAAACTTGACGGGGGCATACAAAACAGATTAACAATTAAATCTATAGGTGCCGCTCGACGCAACGGTAAGTCGTTCGCTCCAACGAAGCCTTACCGTTTGGTGCTACCAAATCGGGCCATTTTGCAGGGTTGGAAAAAAAAATCGAAATAGAAGTTCCCAGCCATTGCTTCGCAAAACCGATGCTTGGTAAAAATAGAGGATGAAATTTCTGATGGTATAGGCCCTATGGTGAAACGAATCGATTCGTTAGGAACATATGAAAAAAAGTTGAAAGTCGTGGATCCGGTCATAACCCTATTTCGACGAACCACATTTTGCTTCGTTATTTCTAGTAGGGCCGTCCTAAACGCGTGAGACAACCTCTATGCGATGGGGAAAAATGTGCCGAACAATCGGCTCGCGAGGTGTTATGGTCTAAAATGAACGGAAATGGGACATCTCGGACGATTTAAGTCTGCACCGCGCGCCGCGCAACTCGATTTTCCGTGGATAAGTCGCTCGTATGTCTCACAACATGTATGAAACAAAACAAGACTAGAACTGAGAGATGCAGAATTTCATTACGAATCGAGGATTACCCTGGGTTTTGGATTTGGTGCAATACTTTTTAAATGGCATTGGGTTTTGTCACGTCGGGTCGCGCGACCCGCGGGCCGGTGGATCGGCCGCCATGCGGGGAGCATGGGACCAGGCCGGCCCCAGGCCGTTGCCACCCCCTGACCTTACTAGGGTCATGACCCAAGTTTCATATCGATACCTCGAACGGTGTGGCCAGGACGGCGTTAGAAAGAGGTCGGTGGCACTGCCGCTGCAGGACGCCTAGGAGCCGGCGGCTGGGCCAGGAGTACTCTATCCTCTTAAGGATGATGTTTTGACCTCCGAGATGCCGCAAACCGATTCGCACGAAGTTAAAAACTTTCGGAGGAAAAGCGGGCACAGCGAAGTCCAGTATGTGCTGTCAACAGTTGCTGCATCCCTCATAACTCCTCCAGGTCTCGTGAAAAATATTTAAAAAAAAAAAAAAAAAAACAACATTTTGTTGCCAGCTGAAAGGCCTCTACTCACCTTCACCGTCCGATCCCGCAGTCCCTTTTCTCAGCCAAGCGACACTCTGCTTCCACCTTCACGGGGCCTGCGAACACCACAAGCAGTCTGAGGGAGTTGGAACAAGAAAGGGTCACCAGCACTCAGACACAGCAGCCCCTGTTCGGAGCGGCCCCACGACACTCGGTCCGTTGCGCGCGGGCAGGGGCCAATGAATCCCAGTGGAAGCATGCACCACACTCAAAGCCCCATACTGACTTTCTTATTATCAGACGCATTTCTGTAATCAATTATAATACTTGGTATTTTTGTTTTCAGTTGTCAATTTTTTTTCTCATAATTTATTTAAAATACGAATATATTAGCACAGTAAATAGCAAATGCTGAGAAATGTGTAGAGAACATTCTTAGTGCAACTTTTTAGTGACTTCACATTCTGAAGACGTTTTTACATAGTTTTCGTATGTTTTAGAAGGTGCTGATGGCGGAAATGAAATCCATCTCGACCCCCGACCAAAGTTTCCACCGCGTAGGGACCCGAATTTTGAATTTTCTAACAAAATCTGCTTTGACCCTTTATCACGTGGGGCAAGCAGGGAGCGCCGCAGACCACGGTAGGTGTAACGCCAGGCGTAGATTGTCGTAACCGGCGTAGCATCGCTAAGCCTGTTACGACAAGACACGGTGTGGCGTACACTTACATTGTATCTTTTAGTATCATGTTCAACGAACGTGAAGCACCGCGGACATTGACGTTGCCCTAAACCAACCTAGCGGGCATCAGAATAAGCTACTGTGTGTACTCAGGGGCAGTTCGTGACGAGGCCAATTCATTATGAACGAACATTTTTAAATGTGGAAATGCGTAACGGTGACTTTTTGTAGTCTAGGACGCGTCGATGGAATTTTTCATGTTTGCACTGTAATATGCATCACAATGCAACATTTATGGACCATTGGACTTTAGACGCAGCAAAACGTGCTTATTTCCACTCAGAACGAGAGCTGTGTTGACATCTTTTGTTCCTCTCTTTGAGACGAATCTATTACCGTAAGCATATTTTCAAATTCGCATTTTGATAAATGCACCGTATTTCACGCTTACATTTAAATGAATAATCTTCTAAAACCTCGTCAAAATGTCAACACTTGCTTCTTGAGGTCCATATGATTTCTCATGCGTGTTTTGAGCAGCCCTTACTGGCCTTAGTTGACTGCTGTATGGTTGTAACAAACTGCCCCACTGCTGTTACGAACTGCCCCGGGCTGTGGACCAAGTCCATACTCTCATCCTTCACTGGACATGTTGTTATTCATATTCATAACCGTTAATGCACATTAATAACACGTCGAGAACTTCTTCATAGCTTCCAAGAAGCCTAGGTTGCCGAAGGCGGGCAAGCGCCGCAGGCCAAGGTAGGTGTAACGCCAAGCGTTGATTGTCGAAACTGGCGCAGCATCGCGAAGCCTGTTCTTTTAGTGTTTGAATTAGAGATGCTAATTTTCCGGAAACTCTTAAAGTGTCCGAAAGAAACCGGAAAAATTGGAAAACAACGAAAAATACTGGAAAAATTGATTTTAAGGCTCTACAGTGGAATATGAGCATGAAACCCACTACTTTTGTGTATTGTTAGACTTTTACTTCCACTGGCAACCCTTTATTCACAAGTTCACCCACGAAAAAACGCACGAAAAGGAAACTTAAAAAGGTTTAAATAGTATAAGTGTATTTAGAATCGTCCTCCCACAGAGATAAAGATATGCTTTTTGCCTACTTTCAGGCGAAATGTTGGGCTTTTTGCCTACTTTTGAGGATGAATCTCTCCAATTTTTCCGAGGCCAATTACACTGTTTTTTTTTGTTTTTTTTTCAATGTTTCCGGAACTTTCCGGGCATTTTTATCTCTAGTTTGAATAGGCTATTCCGCTGCTTGGATAAGAGGAAGAAAAGAAGTACACAACAGCCGTCCCCTCGCCTGCGGGGGGACGGAACTTCCGCTACCCCTCATGTCCCCCCGCAGGCGAGGCGACGGATGTTGTGCACTTCTTTTCTTCCTCTTTTCCAGGCAGCGGAATAGCCTAGTCAATTAGATCCTAGGAAGTGCCCGCGCAATGGCACCATGTCAAGCTTTCGGCAACGTTTGCATCTGTTTTAGAGAGAAGATCATTTTGTACCATACAATAACGCTTTTTTTTTTTTACTTTAAGATGGGCGTAAGTGGCATTCACACACTGAATCCTTAAGCATTTTTTAGCATTTTATGCGATGCTGCGCCAATAACAACAATCTACGCCTGGCGTCTACACCAACCTTGGCCTACGGCGCTCCCTGCTTGCATTCGGCAAGCTGTTTCTAGGTTTGTTGAGGGGATGAGTAGTACACACTAAATGTTCTACAGTGAAATCTATTCGTAATACGAATAAACATTATGGTATCTTACAGTACTTGCTGCGCAAACATAATACGAATGAAGGGTCTCATATGTTACGGTGAACCTTCTCCGTAAAGAAATGCTAACTGTACTTTACGAATCCCAATTATGAATCTGCTTGCTCCCCGTAGAAATGGAAGCCATTCGTGAACCATGATAATTTTTCATTAATTTTTCATTTATAAAAATTTGCTTACCCTTTTTAGATTTACTCATCAAAATATAATACATGACACAAATCATTTTCTCTTTACTCTTTCATCCATGCAAACCATGTTCAAGAAGTACCCGGATCACATCTTGGCATACATTTCTACGGTGGTGACATTCTGCACAGATTTACGTTATTTTCGAAGACCTTTGCTCCCACTGAAGCTTGGTTAACAACAAAACACAAAACTCTATTTACTTACATGGAATGGGGCCAACAGTGATAAGGTAATTTGTAATTCCTATGTTGTTTATCTTCTTCTTCCAACCAGCCATCAATCCAACCATTGTGTTTAGGTTAGGAGGGGCCCAATGGCATTCACATTTGATGGCTAAAATAAACACTTTGTCATAAGTTCCAGCATCTTGCATGCATGGAAGATTGTTGTTTCCGCCACTTTGATTCGAGTCCTGCCGTTTGTTGACCATGGCGATAAAAATTCAAAGATCTTTTCTAGTAAAAACTATCTCAGTGAGAACGGCGCTCAGCAACCATGGACACCACGGTGTCAGCAGAGCCAAACCAAACGATGGAACTTTCTTCAAATAAAATCCTAAACAAAAGTCCTCATGGATTAACTGAAAAGAATTAGTAGTTAGTGATCATCTAGGTTCACACAATTAGAAGCTTTACGTTGATTGAACCGATTCAAGTCGTACACAAGTCATAAATACAACAAGCAGCACAAGTAGTTACACTAACGCCCACCAGGAGCGCCACAGGCGTCGGGCATCAAGGGGAACGGGGGAGAGAAGACAGGGGACAAGGCGCAGACAGGAACCAAACAAAACAAAGTTTAAAAAAAAGAATTCGGGCGTCACGACTAAAAAAAAAATACACTTTGGTTACAATGTCGCCATTAAAATATGGCAAGATTAGAATCAAAGTGGCGGTACCGATAATTTTGAGCGAATGCGAGGTAGTTAAACAAATGACAAAGTGTTTGTTTCGGCCACCAAAGAAGTTTGCATCGGCCCCTAACCTTTGACACTTGACTTAGGAACCAAGCTGCCAGAAGATGGACACATCAGAATTTTCATGTAGCCCATCGTTTTGAGTCTCATTCTACATCGTTCCGAGTAAGTCATTAAAATGGGGCTTTGTCCAAGTTATGCGAAAACTTTTTACTTGCTTATGTTATTATCTGCCGTTGACTAAGTATCTACACTAGAAACTGGCGCTTTCTTTTGGTTAACATTAATAACAAGACAAACTTATACCTTTTTTTTTTTTTTTTTTTTTTCTTTGTTTAAGTCCAAGACTAGAAGTGATGATTCATAACATACGTATGAACTCTGCAGTGTGTTTGTAAGCTACCAATATTTTCAGACACTCATGTCAGATTCGTACTGTACTGAAGCTGTAGTCGCCTCCTTACGATGAGATCTCACCGTAAATAATAGAGCAAAAGAATAGGAACAGACCTGATACGTATTACAATACAAATCAAGAAACTTGATTCGTATTACAATACAAACCAGAAATGTTGTTCGTAGCATCCGAAGAACAAAATTTCTTCGTAGCATACCAACAAGATTTCACCGTAGAACATTTAGTGTGTACGCTACGTGGTGAAGGGCCAAAGTAGATTACGTTCGAAAATTCAAATTGGGGTCGAGAACCCCTACGTGGTTGAAACTTTAGTCGGGGGTCGAAATTGATTTCGTTTTTGTCATCAGCACCTTCTAAAAAGTACGAAATTATGTAAGAATTGTCTTTAAAATACACGATCACCAAAAAGTTGCAATTTTTCTGCCGTTATTAAAGTGTTTCTTTTTTAAAGCTACGACTGAATAGATAGATATAGAAAGCTGAATTTTGGCGTGTGGCGAGCCAAGGAAATCTCAGTCAGATAGGCCGAGCCGTTTAGGAGGAGTAGTGCTGACACACGGACAGACAGAAGCTACGCTCCGTTAACGAATCGAGCAAACGTGCTTCCGAATATGGGAAGTTATGCTGCGTTGACCAATCACAGTGCGCCAATTGGTTATCTGCTCTAATGATTTTTCATAATTCGTTGTTTGCGTTCTAAAATGCTCGTTTGCTCGTTTCTGTAACGAAACGTAGCCAGACAGGAAAGGTTTTCCAATCCCAGTGGAGTTTCGGGCTTCGCTAATCGTTCAACCACAAACACACTAGCAGAGATTTAAGAACGCACCAGTCATCATCTCTGACAACGTTCAAATGCATGCTTTCAAATGTTAAAGTTGTATTTCTAATCACATAACGAAATGTATCGTTCTTTACGTGCGTGAAGGTGGCCGGCCGGGCAACGTCCGAGCAACAACTGACCAACCCCCGAGGCGAGCCCCTGCCAAACCCGAACATCTTCCGTGAAACGCCGAGCAACTGTCGAGACCGGAAAAGACCTCAGCGGGGGCACGCGCCTGTTCAGTACAGGGTACACTTCAAGACTGGTATTGATTTTTTGTTGAATAATGTCGCTTCTGCACATTAATGAGCTTACTAACATTTTTATTTGTAACGGTAACATTATTATCAATTTTGTCGTGACAAATTTGTTAAGCTTCTTGATGAAATCCTATTAATATGCCCAAACGTCAATGATAATCATTAAAATGTCCATTGAATGGTGAGAGCGAAGGCACCGCCGTAGGCCTGGGCGATTAATCGATGAATCGAGAATAATCGCGATTATTTTGATAATCGATTTTTTCGGACCTCTGATCAGCGGTTCGGTAATCGTGTGTACGAACGATTAATTAACGATGACCGATTATAGATTAATCTTCGCTTTATCGATTATTACACAGGTAAAACTAAAGCGTAGTATTACCCTCTGTTTTCAAGCGTAATCAGTTTACGCTTGAAATCAAGCGTAACAGGCTCATCCGCTAAGATTTCCCGAGATTTCCCCTATCTAAATGCATTGGGGAATTTCCAGAGTATGCTTTATTTCAAGCTATGCTTGACTCAAGCACGGAGTTACGCTTTAGTTTTACCAGTGTAGTTAATCGGTTTTCGTGATCCCTCGGTCCGGTCGTTCGAGCGAGCACTGAGCAACTCATCTTTTTGTGATCTAACAGCGATCTTTTCTAGGATGAATTCTAAACTCAATTTTTCTCTAATAATATTTTGATCTAATGATCATCGTCAGTTACATATACAGCTTATGAACAAAGTCAGTTCTGAAAAAGTTTGGGGCATTATACCCATAAGGACTACCTTTGGCAAAGAAAAGAGGAAATCGTCATTGGTTGTGTACCCAAGGGGGCAACCACACAGTATTTTTGGGGACACAAGATTTCTTAAGGGAAGAGATTTCGTCGGATTTCACTGGATTTCGACCGATTTTATGCCTAAAATTTGCCCGTTTTTTGCCGTTTAGGGGGGGAAGATTTCCGATTTCCAGAGATTTCCAGCCTCGAAGGGGATACATGATTTCTTTAGTGGTTGCCCCCTCGTGTGTACCAATTTCGGACTTCTTAACCAAAAAAAAAAAAAAAATGCCTCAGAAACGTCACTGGAATACGACAAATTTTGCAACGAATCCTTCGTAAATCTGACGAGTTACTCTTCAGAGTCAAAACACAAATCCTCGTAAAACTCTAAATACGAATTGTTCGTAAAATTCTTTTAAAAATAGCCCCAAAAGCTCTGAAGCTGCCAAACTTTACGAGTTGTTCGTAACAAAAACAAGCAATTCGTCGCTTCACATGTAACATTACAAATATGTTCTGGGAAAAATTTCTCTCATAGATAACTCGTACCTAGAGCTACGAAACATTCGAAAAATTGCGAAACACTCGCAAGAAAAATTTAATATTTTGGAAATTATCCCTCGAAACATTTGTTAATTGACGAATTACTTGGAAAATACGCATTATTCGTGAAGGGACGAATCATTCTTAGATTTGATGAAAAACTCCGTGTTAAATTGTTCGTAATATAACGTCTTCACTCAGAGAAAACTTTTGTCGGAGTAATTCGTAATTTAACGACAATTTTAAATCAGTGATGCTTTGTTGTCAAATGTTAACATGAGAAACAAGGTTTTCGTTTCAACACGATAAAAAAGGTTTCGCTTACAGTTTTTAATAAAAGAGTGGGGTGCAACAAAAGAACAACAGGCCGCCCGCCCAGCATCGTCTGCCCGGCAGAGCCCAACCCATAGTGACGTCACCAGGGCCGGGCACCGCAGCAGGGACGGCGGCGGTCCAAAGCAGTCCTCCCTGAAGAAGTGAAAGTGCTTGGTGCGTAGAGAATTGTGCTTGGAAACATTCCTTCTGCGACACTGATTTGAATAAAAACGAAACAATTACAGAACTCAAAATGTACTCTCGCTTGTATCAGAAATGCGTCTCAAGTCTCCGCTGGTTGGCAGCTTTTCATTGCAGAAGCGGGGAAATTACAAGAAAATAAATGAAATCGTTAGCCGCTAAAGGGGATTCCAAGGGCAACTTGTCACACTACGGATTCTTCCCAAGGTGAGTGTGCATGATGTGGCTACGTAGATTGTCCTTCCTGGCAAACTTCCTGCCACATTCCTTGCACTCACAAGGCCTTACTCCGGCGTGAAGCCGTTTGTGCCTAGCCAAAGCGCTTTGATCTGTGAACTTCGTTCCGCACACATCACACTCGTAAGGCTTCTCCCCGGTGTGAATCCTATTGTGTGTGACAAGATAATGCTTCGTCGAAAACTTCTTCCCACACACGTCACACTCGTAAGGCTTCTCCCCGGTGTGAATCCTATTGTGTGTTGTAAGATTACTCTTAATAGCAAACAACTTTCCGCACACGTCACACTCGTAAGGCTTATCTCCGGTGTGGATCCTCATGTGAAGTGTAAGGACCCATTTCAGAGCGAACTTCTTCCCACACACGGCACACCCGTAAGGCTTCTCCCCGGTGTGAATCCTATTGTGTGTTGTAAGATTACTCTTACTAGAAAACTTCTTCCCACACACGTCACACTCGACAGGTCTCCCCCCGGTGTGGACCCTGGAGTGGATCTTGAGATGGGAAGGCGCAGTGCACCGCAGGCCGCACACCTCGCACGAGTATCGTCCCTTCCCGGAGCGTTTTCCAGGACGCTCCTCGAGGTCCTCTTCCTCGGCGCAGCCCTTCCCGCTGCTGACCGCAGGCCGCGTCTTCCTGGCCGGGTTCTTCCGTGGGGCCGCCGCCACCGGCTCCTCGTGGACGGCCAGCGTGGCGAGCGAGAACGACTCGGCGATGCGCAGCTGCTGGTCCTCCGCCGCAACGGACTCTGCAACCAACGCACACGGAGGGGTTTGGTTTCAGGCTGCCTCCGAACCACGGGGTCGGTTTCGGTTTAAACGTAAATGGTGTAGTGTAGAAGACTACCAACAACGAACAACAGAAAAAAAGGGAAAGTAGCAATCTTGATGCAAGAACATTGCACTGTATTTCAAAAGGTGAGACATCGGACCACTTTTTGGCAATACAAAACGTATGACCTATAAAAAGGCCATACATTCGTGTATGACCTTTCTTCGGTCATACATTTGTGTATGACCGAAAAACGGTCATACATAAATGTATGACCGCAGTAAGGTCAGACATTAGCGAGGCTGGCCCTCCTTGGGGATATATCAACCTTCATCGGTGATACAAAAAAGTATCACCCTTTTTCGGTCATACAATTGTGCATGACCTTCAAAACGGTCATACATTTGTGTATGACCTCTACAATGGTCATACATTGGTGTATGACCTTTTCTTCGGTCATACATTTGTGTATGACCCTTTTTTCGGTCTAACATTTTAGTATCACCCCTTTAAGGGTCAGAAATCTGACCTTTCTATTTTCAGTGTGAAAACCGTAGAAAAAGGATAACGTGAAGATGAGTAACTTTCGTGTACACTGTTACCAATACAGAGGGGGGGGGGGGGGGGTATTAGCTTGCCGGACCTAGCAACTCCCCCCCAACACACACACACACACACACACAAAAACGACTTCTTGCGTCAGGAAAAGAATTTCTCGATTAAAGAAGAAACTTTCATAAAACAAACATCTTTGTCGTTTCCAACATGTTCCTTGATCTGGACTGCATTCCTCACAAAACTGCAAAAAATACCTGACAGTTAAAAAAACCTTGTTGCTGGGTGCCGCTCTCTACTTACCCTCACTTCCGCTGTCCTCTTTACAGTGCAATCCCATAGGTGCAGGGCGATCTGGGTCCTCTGCCTTGATGGAACCTACGAACAACGCAGAGAAAGTGGAAACGAGAAAGGCACGGGTCCTTCGACATAACAGATCTCATTTATTCCAGCTTTCTGGAGTGGTGTGTGGTTCTAAAGGTTCTCAATTCCCGGGAAATAAGGGAATTTATAGGAACGCTCCCAGGCACAATCAGACCCTAAAACGGGAATATTAATCAGATTCGCACAGTATCAAACATTTAAGATTGGCATTTCTAAAACCAACGAGTCCTGCGGGGCGGCGCAGGACACTCTCGCCGACAACCACCGGCCGACCGGCCTATCCAAATGACAGCGTTCGGAAACACTAAAGCCTGATGATGTAGTCAGACGTCTTACTGGCTGCAGTAGAGATAATTTTGATTCGAATGTGCTTTTTAAGGGGAGCGAGCGTTTGGTGGTAAACGGTACAAAAACGAAAAGAGGCGCTGCTATGGCCGGCATTAATATTCGCCCCCCCCCCCCTTCCCCGTGTAACGGGTCGAGCGACGGCGATTTTAATACATTATTTTACCACTCGGCCAAGTCTCATTAAATCGTCAAGGAATTTCGGAAATGCATAAAAGACCAATGAAGAGGGGACAAGGATATTTCGTGCTTAGAAAAGCGCTCGACCCGTCAACAAATGATTAAACAACTGATTAAAGCAAAAGCATGAAAGACAACAAAACGAGAAAAGATGAAAGACCAGAAGAGAAGACAAAAAATAAAGAAGTACAATAAAGCATCTTGAAAGCACTTGACTTTTAAGAAAAATGCTCTCGATTTAAACTTGAAAAAATTTCCTTGACCTTGTTTTTTTTTTTTTTTTTTTTTTTTTTTTTTTTTTTTTAACAAAAACACAGGAGAAAAACCATGGAGACACTTTTTAGGCACGAAGTAGCCTTATAGCCTCACCGAAATTGGTTTTTTATTTTTTTTTTATTTTTATTGTCAGTCTGGCCCCTTATGCAAATCCGAAATTTTCTAAACGATTTTGATGAGATTTGGCAGAGTGGTAGAACTTTGTACCCTGATTTCAGTGGTGAAATGTGGTTGAAAAGTGTAGGGCCAATTTTGAGAAATTTTGAGTTGAAATCGCCGTTACCATGGCAAAACTCGACTCGTCAGCGAAAAACAGAGGGAGAGGGGGGAGCCGAGCCACCGGAAATGGAATCCGACCAATAGCAGCGCTCCTTTTCGCCTCTGTACAGCTTACACCAAAAACGCTCGCTTCCCTGAAAAAGCGCGTTCGAATCAAAATTGTCTTTTACTGCAGCTAGAAGAGCTCAAACAATGGCATAGGCGTTGTTTTCGAACGTGGCCATTTGGATCGGCCGGTCGGTCGGTGATTGTTGGCCAGAGTGTCCCGCGCCGCTGCGCGCAGGCCCTGTTGTTTTCAGAAATACCAACCCTAATTGTTCTTAACTCTTTGAATCGGAGTGAAATAGGACATTTAACTGCGTGCCTGTGCAAATGCATTAGTGATAAAACTATCCCTAACGTAGTTTGAGTGTGACTATAAGTCCCTTTTGAAAACAGTGGGCGTGTAGCTGCACCTTGTAGCGAGGTTTGATGGTACTTCTGAATCTAAGACAAAACGATCTGGACACGGGGGCTGTGCTTTTTTCTAACCTTAAAGCTGGGTGAACTGGACTATTTTACTGCACGTTTCTGTGAATAACTTGTCCTTCAGGTATTATGAGACTGTCTTAAATATCTATTTTTGACACAGATTGATACGCAGCTGGTCTGTACGTAAGTTTTAGTATTTTATATAATGGTCTGACAAACGTAAACAGAACTACACACAACGCAGTCCTAGCCTTAGCTATCTTTGTTAAACCAGAACATAAATGGAAAATTAACTTCGTGACTACCAGGATTTCTTGAAATCGTTTTTTTTTTTTTTGGTAGGGTGCAGGGGTCCGCTTACCTCCGCCTCCAGAGCCTCCGTCCCACTGTGCTCCGTCCTCTTCGGAGTCGAGTCCCTTCGGCAAAGGGCTTTCTGGGTCATCTGTCTTCACGGAACCTGCCAACAAGACATGCAGCCTAAGGGAGTTGGACCGAGGACACTGCTCGTTTGAAACAAGCCTGGGTTCCGCGAGATCACCAAGACCGTCGTCTCGGGACTGAGGACTGCGAAGGACAACCAATGATAAGCCTAGAGTAAACCCCGCCCAACGCCAACGGGTTTCAAGAGCCACATGCACTCCCACCATGCACGAGGCAACCGAAGGCACAGAGACGTCCGCTAGAAATGCAATGCGAATCGCCTAGACATCCCCGACACATGAATAACAAACTGCATCCCAGGATTCGCTTGGATCAGAGCAAGCCATAATGAGACCAAGCCGCGAGAGGTAAGACGCAGCTGGACCTGAAACAGAAAATGACACCAAGTCAGACAAATGGGAATCACAGCAGCCGAGAACTTCAAAATATTTCCTTGGGGCACTTTCTTCCTTGCATTGACTTTCCGATGATAATTCTTGTGACACACCGACTGAGAAGCGGAATCTGGATGGCTTTCGGGCATTTTTCCACAGTACATAGGCAACATCTAACGGAACGTCTTATGAGTGAGATACAGAGAACTTCTTTGATGCAAAAAGTAAACAAAATACACTTGGTTTTCGCCACACCTACGTAATATTCTGAGTGTTAGGTTGGACAGGGGAGCAAGCTTTGTAGGGTGGCTCTGAGGTCCGCACCCCTGAATAATCCTATTGGCACATTTGGTCTTGAGAAAAGTTCAAGATTATGAACAGGTTTAAATCAACGAAGAGAATTTACTTTTAGCCTCAGAAAAAGGCTTTAGTTGGGTCTGCTCTTTCGAAATGGTATTTGTTTGGAGTATAATGCCAAACTAGATGCGATCGCCTGGTATCTCAGAGGATTAGAAATTTGATGACCTTCCAAACGACCTGAGACTTTCGTGGCACTTATTCCTCTTCTTTAAAAATTGCAAATTAGAGACGAAACGGGTTTCGAAGTAGTGGCCAACGTAGAAACTCTGACCAAGTTAATCTAGTGCGTTCCGGAACGATTGGTGAAGCAAAAGATTCAGTTACAAACATTAAAATCATGAAATAAGATAAGAGGAACGAATTTCCATCGTTTCCAGACCACAAAGCAACAACAACGCAGGTTCTCGTGTTGTTATTTGGGGGCTGGAAATGATTTAAAGCCGGTTCTGTTAGGAAATTTTAAGTTTTACAACTTAAACGAAGGTTTGCTTGACATACCACTCAGGGGCGCAAAAGATGAAGTTGGGCAGATATTAAACCATTTTGTTCACTTTCGACCTCGTTTTGCCACAAGCACCACTTTCTTTCCAGTAGCCGTAACCCTCCCACCAGCATCTTGTTCCCCTGCCTCTGCGCCCCCCAGCCCAGCCGTCGGCTTGCCCGAGGAGTGCGGCCGGCCCAAGGACTGATGAAACGAGGCCGACGCGCTGGGCCCGCGTTGCCAGCAGTAGCAGGCCGCGGGCGAACTACGCAAACATCCGGAGCACTGCGAACTTTATTCACAACTCGCACGAATCGACGCATGTCCGCAAAGGCCATGAGAAGAGAAGGTCAAGTCGCGAGAGGTGAGACGTAGCTGGACCTGAAACAGAAAATGAGATAAGGCCAGACAGGTGAAACAAGAAATTAAAATTAAAGACGGCAGTCAATCTTGGCTTGAAAATCCATGATGGGGATTCCTTCCACGCGTCGTCTTTGACCTGATGGTCCTTACGGTTTCGAGCTACACACAGACTGTTATGGACTGAAGATGGGTGTCCTAACACGTGATTACCCGGTACACAGGCAGCACTTAGATGACCATTTTATTTTGTGTTACTGAAACATGCTTGGTATTAAATTTTTACTTGAGAAACAAGGTTTTCGTTACAACACGATAAGCATGATTTCCCTTACAACTTTTGATAGGAGGGTGAGGTACAACAAAGAAACGGGCCGCTGCCCTGCACCGTCTGCCCGGCGGAGCCCAACCCACAGTGACGTCACCGGGCATCGCAGCACTGACGGCGGCGGTCCAAAGCAGCCCTCCCTGAAGGAGAAATAGTGCGTCGTGCGTCATGAATACTGCTTGGAAACATTCGTTTTGCAATGTTTTGAAACAAACGAAATAATCACAGAATTCAACATGCACTCTCGCTTGTATCAGAAATGTGTTTCAAGTCCTCGCTGGTCGGCAGCTTTTCATTACGGAGGCCATAACAAAAGAAATCGTAACAAGGGAGGGTGGGGCGATTCGTAGTAACACCGAGGGGGAAAGCACTCGCGTAATAGTCGGGTCACTCTGTCCGTAATAGCACGCGTAATAGTGTGCGTAATAGTAGCGTAATAGCCGAAATGTTTCAAATTTGATCTATTTTAGGGGTTTTTAGGTCTGTTTTCGGCTAAATTCCTAAAATTTTGAGGCGTAATAGAGCGTTATACACGTAATAGTCGGGTCACAGGTTTTAAGAGTGATTTCCCCCTCGAGTAACACATACTCTTATAAAATATATGGGAGGGTGAAATTATCAGTCATGCGAACTAACTCTCAACTTGTTGGAACGAATAAAATTTGCACTCGAAACTGATACAGTATATTGTTGGCACAGCCAAAGTTTAGTTCCGGTACCTAAAATGTCAGCTGAGCCTATATCAGCCAACTTATTAGCTGTCACAGCTAATCCTGTTTTTTCCGTGCGGAAGCGTCACGCTTTACCGTTTCACGGTAGGTTCTTTGAGAGTCAACGACGGACTTTGTAAATTAGTGAAGGCGCTTTGTAAATATCCGACAGGCATCCGTGTAGTAACGGAGGTTGGTATAAATTTTCGACGGGCATTGTAAATTAAGGGGGGAACCAACCGTATACTAACGAAGGCTTATGTACATCTACGACGGGCTTAGTAAATAAACGGAGGAACCGCTGCCAACAAAAGCAAACAAAACATTCCAAATTTCACTGCGCGCACTGCAATTCCATTGGTATGTTTGCTTGCCACTCCCGTGGCGCTCCGTTTTGAATGCTAGAATTTGGCATTCTGGGCCGGATTGGCCTTTTAAAATGCCAAAATTTGGCGTACAAGTTCACTGGAATGCCAAATTTTGGCATTCAATGAGGCCAATCCGGGCCCAGAAGGCCAAATTTTGGCATTCAAAACGGAGCGCCACTGGAGTGGCAAGCAAACTAACCAATCGAATTGCAGTGCGCCGTTTTCTCCATGTAACTTCTTAATATTTTGTTAATTGATTCCCGGTATTGAACTACCCAACAATCATTATACCAGGCCAAGAGACCTCACTCAAACATTCACTCTCAGACTCGTATTGACTTTTTATCTCTTGCCGAAAAATTATTCGTGCAAACGTAATATGCACAATTTTCTCTTTGGCTTTGCATTGTTTTGTTCAGAGAGAGAGAGAGAGAGAGAGAGAGAGAGAGAGAGAGAGAGAGAGAGAGAGAGAGAGAGAGAGAGAGAGACAGAAACTCTAGGAACGGCCTTGCGCGGCGCGCCTGTAGACCACCGGTTTTGTTCAATATATAGGGCATTTAGTACATTAAACCTGACTTTTTGTTATTTCTACATGATTCATTGACAATTTTATCTTAAAAACGATCAAAATTGTGCATAGCTTAAGAGAAAATAGTACAATTTACGTTTGCTCAAAAATCTCCATAAGCAAGAGACATAAAAGTCCATATGAGACAGAGTCTGACTGAAGGTCGTTTTAAGAGGATAGAGTACTACTGGCCCAGCCAGCTCTGTGGCGTTCTGCAGCGGCAGTGCCACCACCGACCTCTTTCTAACGCCGTCCTGGCCACGCCGTTCAAGGTATCGATATGAAACTTGAGTCACGTGCCCAGTAAGGTTCAATGTCGGTGACGGTGGGCTCAAATTTTTTTGTGAACACCTGAGTTACGCCCCAGGGCAGTCCAGCTTTCGTCCACTACACTGTTAAAACTTTACGTACTGGAACGGAAAATAAACACTGCGAACTCAAGGTACATGTTCTCATGTTTCTCTCAAAAACATAAAAATTACCGTTGCCAATTAAAATTTTTAGTTGGAAAATTGAGGTTAACATATTAAAACACACTGAGAGAGATTCAAGAACGACACAAGTCACAATCTTTGATAACGTTCATATGTATGTTTTCAAATGTTTAAATTGAGTTTCTGAACACATGATGAAATCTCTCAACCCCCTCAGAGTACAATTATTTCGCAGAAAAATTCGTTTGACCACATGAACAGACATCACTTCCGAAAACGTCCATCTTCACGTTTTCAAATGATAAAATTATGTTCCTGAACGCACGATGACATCTCTCAACCCCATCAGAGTGGGCACTTTCAACAGAAAGGTGCGTTTGAAAACATGAAATGGCAGCATCACTGATAACGTCAATCTTCATGTTTTCAAATGTTTAAGTTATGTTCCTGAACGCACCATGAAATCTCTCAGTATACAAAGTCACAGTGAGTTTCAATTTTCAAACCATTTTAGGTTAAATGTAGAACCAGGAAGTGCTTCCAAGCCAACTTGTTTGAAGGTAAAGCATAAGGTATTCTACATTTCTAAATGTCCCCCTCTGTTCAGCAACGCATGCATTCATGTAAGGGGAAAAGGGGTCACTTTTCTGTTCTGTAAACGTGGCGTTCAGAAACACAGATTTTACATTTCAGGATCTCTATTTCTGTTTGAGAACGGGCATTTAATGTTCGTGGATAGGGATCACTTAACGGAACCCGACGAAACCCTTGCTCTGAAAGGTGAAGTTTAGGTTAAGTCCAAGAAATCTAAGTATGACCTTTAACAAAATATGCAAGCACTTGGAGTATGCAAGAAATACGTGAAATCGCTAAAATGCCATTTTTTGGCCCCTGAGAGGTAGGCAACTGCATATTTAAATCTAGCTGATACATTGCCCGATGTGTTTTGTCTTGTGGAATCGAAATATGCCCACTTTTATGAGGTCCAATGGCTAAAAGTGGGGCAAAAAGGGATTTAAACTTTAAAAGAAGCAAGTTTTGCAAAGAATCGTGCCCCTAGAAGATAGGCATGGAGTTGTACAGAAATTATTAAAAATAAGAACGGCCGTTTCTTTACCAGCACAATGCCGTTCTCGGAGTTGAAATCAGTAGAATAATGGCTTGCCTACGCCTGTTTTTGTAACCCCATGACCAACCTTACTCTGTCACAAACTTCAAGTGCGATGCGCGGGCACTTTTAACTGTCCGAAATTCAATCGCTTTACACAGATCTCCATTTTGTGTAATCTTTCAGATCCACCCCGGCACTAATCAAAGAAGGAATTTTAAAAATATCGTGGGACACCCTATCCCTGCCCCTCCCGGCCGCTTGCATGGAGCCTTCTGGTCCCTCCCGCCCCCTATTCATTCACGCGCCGGAGCCGATGAGCCGAGGGATCCCGCGCCACAGATCGATTTATGAGCCCCATTACCCAGTAGCTTAATTTTTGAATGGATTATCTTACAGTTTTAGAACTTAGTCAATCGAGTTTAGCGCAAGCTTCCGATGTTAGGCGACTCAAAATTCAAGTTTCCACGACTATTTTGACCGGAACGTGCCCAGCTACCGCTTAGGTCAAAACAAGGGGGCTGACTCCTATAATGCTTCGTGCACAGCCCCATAATACAAAAATAATACCCATAATACTATAATCCATAATACCATAAAAAGCCGCATGTGTAGTGCAAAATTTGCTTGAAAATGAGAGAGTTTTGTAAAACTGTAGCTTACGGAACTTATGCGACTTCTGAATGGATAATGAGAGTAACAAAGTAGTGCTAAAACAAATGACTGGGTATTTTGAGGGCTTTAAAGCATGAGCGGTTGTTTTGGGGGGCTGAGGAGCGCGAGCTATTATCCTAGTTTCCGATCATATTCTACTTGATCTTCTTGTTAATAACTCACTTGCGTACTTAAGAAAATTTTCTTGAACACAAAACTTCGAAAAATTACACAATTATGTTAATATCACTATAAATGCAAAGATCAGACTTCTCGCCACTCCAGAGGCGAGACAAAATGTCTTGCCCAATTTTGGTCAGACATCGAAGTCTCGCCAGAATTTGGTCAGAAAAAATTTCTCGCCACAAAATGGCGAGACTTTTGTGTCTGACCACAATGTGGTCAGACTTTTGAACCCCGTAAATACGGTCCATACGGCCTGCGTAGCGGTTAGACCAAGAAGTCTCACCATTTTGTGGCGAGACATTTTTGCCTGACCATGTCTTGGCGAGACTTTCAGATCTGACCAAAACTTGGCAAGACTTTTTGTCTCGCCCAATTTTGGCGCAAAGTCTTTCCATTAAATTTTCAGTGATATTACCCGGAATAATACCTATAATACTCTATAATACTTATAATATATAATACTTCGTACACGGTTAAGGAGAGTCAGCCCCCCTTCACTGTACAAAAAAGGTCCTGTAAATGCCGTTAATTTATTACCAATGTTTGCTGTTATGCAATTCACGGCGTTTGCTGTGAACTAGTTCACGGCGTTCACTGTGATCTCGGTCACAGTGTTCACTGTGATCTGGCCACAGTAAACGCCGTGAATTGTAGCCTGATTTGCAGTACTTCGGTGCTCAGCGGCGTCAAACTCACAGTGTTTACTGGGAACCAGATCACAGTAAACACCGCGAACAAGATCACAGTGAATCGCGTGAGCAGATCACAGTAAACGCTGTGAATTGACCTACAGGGAAAACTGGTAATAAATTAACGGCATTGACAGGACCCTTTTTTTGGAGTGTTGGGTCAAAATGGTCGTAGATACTTGAAGTTTTAATCGTCTGGCATTGTAATTACACGCCGAATCCCTCTGTATATGTCTTACAATTCCAAAATGAGCCATTCAAAAATTTAACCATTGAAACGCGGGACCATAAATTGACCTGTCACGGTGCCGACCGCCGGGCGGGGTGGCGGGCCAGGCGATCCCCATTCAGTGAAACAAAGTCGACAACATGTGCGAGTTCTGGAAACGGTGCAGCTCGTCGACTGAAACATTACACGTCTTCTTTTATCGATCAGTTCCAGAATCACTCAAATGCACCGTTTGGAGGTCCACCGTATACCCTTTTTGAACCTCTAATTCTAACGCACCGGCACGGGACCGAGGTCTTTATATACAGCAGTTACAGCTACAACGTGGTTTCGCCCTTCTTTGGATATTCCAACTTTCTCAGGAGTTGTAGTGGACGGAAGCGGGACTGCCCTGGGGCCTAACACAGGTGTTTCAAAAAAAAAAAAAATTATAAAAAAAATTGTAGCCCACCGTCACTGACACTAAACCTTACTGGGCTCATGACCCAAGTTTCATATCGATACCTCGAACGGTGTGGCCAGGACGGCGTTAGAAAGAGGTCGGTGGCACTGCCGCTGCAGGACGCCTAGGAGCCGGCTGGGCCAGGAGTACTCTATCCTCTTAAAGATGATGTTTTGACCTCCGAGATGCCGCAAACCGATTCGCACAAAGTTAAAAACTAAAAAAAAAAAAAAACAACATTTTATTGCCAGCTGAAAGGGCTCTACTCACCTTCACCGTCCAATCCGCAGTCCCTTTTCTCAGCCAAGCGACACTCTGCTTTCACCTTCACGGGGCCTGCGAACACCACAAGCCCACTCTCAGACCCGTATTGACTTTTTATTTCTTGCCAAAACGTTTTTTGTGCAAACGTAATATGTACTATTATCTCTTTAGCTTTGCACGTTTTTGTCCATTATATAGGGTATTTGGTCCATTAAACCTAACTTTTTGTCAATTGCAATGTACTTTTTGATTTCTATATGAACTATTGACAATTTCACCTTGAAAACGATCAAAATTGTGCATTGCTGAAGTGAAAATAGTACAATTTACGTTTGCTCAAAAAGCTCCATAAGCAAGAGACATAAAAGTTCACATGTGACTGAGAGTGCAGTCTGAGAGAGTTGGAACAAGAAAGGGTCACCAGCACTCAGACACAGCAGCCCCTGTTCGGAGCGGCCCCACGACACTCAGTCCGTTGCGCGCGGGCAGAGGCCAATGAATCCTAGTGGAACCATGCACCACACTCTAAGCCTCTTACTGACTTTCTTATTATCAGACGCATTTCTGTAATCAATTATAACACTTAGTATTTTCGTAGTTTATTAAAACAACGAATATATTAGTACAGTAATTAGCAAATGCTGAGTAATATGTGGAAAACATTCTAAGTGCAACTTTTTAGTTACTTCACATTCTGAAGACATTTTTACATAGTTTCATATGTTTTAGAAGGTGCTGATGACGGAAATGAAATCCATTCCGACCCCCGACCAAAGTTTCAACCGCGTAGCACTGTTAAAAAAGCCGTACTTTTCACAGGGAAAAGGTACGGTCATTCCGTAACCTCGGCGTACAGTAAAACCGTACCAAAAAACCGTGCTTCCCGTAAGAGCCCATGTTACTAAAACCGTACTCTGTACCCCCAAAACTGTGCTGAGGAACGGTGCAACCAGGCAAATTGTCTACCAGCTTTGTACCGTACTATTTCCTGTGGATTTTTTCTACAGTGAGGGACCCGAATTAATTTTCTAACAAAATCTACTTTGACCCTTTATCACGTGGTGCACTATTCATTGCCTCAACAAACCTTGAAACAGCTTGCCGAAGGCAAGCAGGGAGCGCCGCAGACCACGGAAAGTGTAAAGCCAGGCGTAGATTGTCGTAACCGGCGCAGCATCGCTAAGCCTGTTACGACAAGGCACGGTGTGGCGTACACCTACATTGTATCTTTTAGTATCATGTTCAACGAACGTAAAGCACCTGCGGACATTGACGTTGCCCTAAACCAACCTAGCGGGCATCAGAATAAGCTACTGTGTGTACCCAGGGGCAGTTCGTAACGAGGCCAATTCATTATGAACGAACATTTTTGGCTGAGCGATTAGCGAAGCCAGTTACTCCACTGGGACTGGAAAGTTTTATCTGTCCGTGCGTGCGTGCGTGCGTGTGTGTGTTTGTCTGTGTGTCAGCACTACTCCTCCTGAACGGCTTAGCCGATCTGTCTGAGATTTTGCAGGGTTATTAGGTATGACCTTGGCTCGCCACACGCAAAAATTCAGCTTTCTATCTCATTCCATTCAGTCGTATTAACGAAAAAACACTAAAAAAACGGCAGAAAAAGTGCAACTTTTTAGTGAGTTTATAGTTTAGAGACATTTCAACATGGTTTCTTATGTTTTTGAAGTTCCTGATGACGAAAATGAAATCAATTTCGACCCCTGACCAAACTTTTAACCGCGAATTGGCTACCTCGGCCCGAATTTACTTACATAATCAACTTCGACCCTTCATCTTGAAAAAAGGGGGTCGACCGACTAAAAATTTTTATTGCAGATTTCGATAGGTCTCGGCAAGACCTTTTCAAAGAGGGGTCGGAAGGAGGGTCTAGGAGCCCGACTTCATTAGTTGGCCGAATGAAGATCTTGAAAAACGGGGATCGACCGACTAAAAAATTTTATAGCAGATTTCACCTGGTGCATTTCTCAATGCCTCAAAAATCCTTCAGACACCTTGCCGAAGGCAAGCAGGGAAGCGCCGCAGGCCAAGGTAGGTGTAACGCCAGGCGTGGATTGTCGTAACTGGCGCAGCATCGCGAAGCCTGTTACGACAAGACACGGTCTGGCGTAAACCTACCTTGTTAAATGTGGAAATGCGTAACGGTGACTTTTTGTTGGCTGAGCGATTAGCGAAGCCAGTTACTTCACTGGGGTTGAAAAACTTTTCCTGTCTGTCTGTCTGTGTGTCCGCACTACTCCTCCTGAACGGCTCGGCCGATCTGGCTGAGATTTTTCAGGGTTATTAGGTATGTTCTTGGCTCGCCACACGCCAAAATGCAGCTTTCTATCGCAATCCAATCAGTCGCACCAACGAAAAAACATTGGAAAAACGGCAGAGAAAGTGCAACTTTTTTGTGAGTTTTCATTCAAGAGACATTTAGACATGGTTTCGCATGGTTTAGAAGGTGCTGATGACGGAAATGAAATCCATTATGACACCTGACCAAAGTGTCAACCACGTAGGGGCTACCCCGTCTAGAATATTCTAATATAATATACTTCGACGATAGACTATTCTACTCGACCGCGAGCGAAGAACAAGAAGAATCACAAAACCGGAAACGGCTGGGAAAAAGAGGGAGTGGGGGGCGGGCTTCTCTCCGCGCGCGCCACCTAGCCCGCCCCCCACTCCCTCTTTTTTCCCAGCCGTTTCCGGTTTTGTGATTCTTCTTGTTCTTCGCTCGCGGTCGAGTAGAATAGTCTATTTATCACGTAGTGCACTACTCATTGCCTCAATGAACCTTAAGACAGCTTGCCGAAGGCAAGCAGGAAGCGCCGTAGGCCAAGGTAGGTGTAACGCCAGGCGTGGATTGTCGAAACTGGCGCAGCATCGCGAAGCCTGTTACGACAAGACACGGTCTGGCATAAACCTACCTTGTAGTTCAAGAACGCGTCGATGGAATTTTTCATGTTTGCACTGTAATATGCATCACAATGCTCCATTTATGGACCATTGGACGCTACAAACTTTAGACGCAGCAAAACGTGCTTAATTCCACTCAGAACGACGGCTATATGTTGACATCTTTTGTTTTTCTCTTTGAGACGAATCTATTGCCGGAAGCACATTGTCAAATTCGCATTTTGATAGATGCGCCGTATTTCACGCTTACATTTGAATGAATAATCTTCTAAAACCTCTTCAAAATGTCAACAACGCTTCTTGAGGTCCATTTGACCACTGGAATTCAAAAGGTGAGACATCGGACCAATTTTGGGCAATACAAAAAGTATGACCGATACAAAGGTCATACACAAATGTATGACCGAAGAAAGGTCATACACGAATGTATGACCGAAAAACGGTCATACACGTATGTATCACTGGATAAAGGTCAGACATTAGCGAGGCTGGTCCTCCTTTTACCTTGGGGATTTATCAACCTTCATCGGTGATACAAAAAAGTATTACCCTTTTTCGGTCATACAATATGGTAATTCAGCGAATCTTGAAACGGAAGTAAGAAGGACACAAGTAAGTGCACAACTTCCGTCCCCTCGTCTGTGGGGGGAAATAAAGATGGCTGCCCCTTCAGCCCCCATGAGGCGAGGGGACGGAAGTTGTGCACTTACTTGTGTTCTTCTTACTTCCGTTTCAAGATTCGCTGATGCTGATATACCCTATTGTGTATGATCTTCAAAACGGTCATACATTTGTGTATGACCTTTACAACGGTCATACATTGGTGTATGACCTTTCCTTCGGTCATATATTTGTGTATGACCCTTTTTCCGGTCTAACATTTCAGTATGACCCCTTTAAGGGTCAGAAATCTGACCTTTCTATTTTCAGTGACTGCTGTATGGTTGTATCAAACTGCCCCACTGCTGTTACGAACTGCTCCGGGCCGTGGACCAAGTCCATACTCTCATCCTTCACTGGACATGTTGTTATTCATATTCATTACCGTTAATGCACATCAGTAACATGTCGAGAAGTTCTTCATAGCTTCCAAGTAGCCTAGGATGCCGAAGGCGGGCAAGCGCCGCAGGTCAAGGTAGGTGTAACGCCAGGCGTGGATTGTCGAAACTGGCGCAGCATCGCGAAGCCTGTTACGACAAGACACGGTCTGGCGTATACGTACCTTGTAATTACGAAGCACATTCGTCGTAGGCTTCTTTGAGTGTTTGAATTAGAGATGCTAATTTTCCGGAAACTTTTAAAGTGTCCGAAAGAAACCGGGAAAATGGGGAAAAAACGAAAAATACCGGAAAAATTGGAAAAATTGGTTTTAAGGTTCTACAGTGGAATGTGAGCATGAAACTCACTACTTTTGTGTTTTGTTGGACTTTTACTTCCACTGACAACCCTTTAATCACAAGTTCACCCCCCATAAAAACGCTGAAAAAGGAAACATACAAAGGTATAGATAGTATAAGTGTATTTAGAATCGTCCTCACACAGAGATAAAGATATGCTTGTTGCCTACTTACAGGCGAAAAGTTAGGCTTTTTGCCTACTTTTTAGGATGAATGTCTCAAATTTTTCAAAGGCCAGGGAAAGGAACAGAAAAATACACTGTTTTTTTTCTAATGTTTCCGGAAACTTTCCGGGCATTTTCATCTCTTCTGGGGGTTCAAATTTGCCATCCTTACGTAAAATTGACCAAGAAACAAGAATATAACCTCGGATTTGACGTGGGAGGAATACCGGCTGCACCAGCCTCAGAAAACCACTAAAATATGGCCTAAAATTTATGTTTGGCTTGGGACCTACGTGGAAAATTTTTGTTTTGGGCCATCCAATGTTTTGATCATGTAGAAAAAAACGAGATAAGTCAAATGAGCACCCGCGCAGATTTTTCTTACTAGCCGTTTAGGAGTTATGGGACTTTGAAGTCTAAAAGTTACGTCCAAACTACCTGAGATAGGAATTTTTTTCAAAAAACTCGACGAAAAATACCTTCTGCATACATAAAATCGATTCATCTCAGCAAGTCAAAGAAAAAGTGGGATGAAAGTTGTCCATGTAGCGCAAAATACCCAAATCCGTGTTTTTACTCCAAAAGTTAAACTAAGATTACCCGCAACTAAGCCGATGATTCTTTTCAGGATCTGAAAATTTAGCAAAAGACTTCCCTTTAGGTGTCTAACAAGCCCACAAAATTTTAGGAGAATCGGAGAGGGTCATGGAGAGGTGTGGCTTTTCTTATTTGATATTGCTCTATGTCAACTGTCAGTTTGTGAGTTTTGCGGCCTTTGGGGTTGGTTGCCCCCTTGGGGCTGGCACCTGCTTTGTCTACTCTGTCTCTTTTACGCTTTGCTCCCTTGCTGGTCGGGGCATCGGACTCGCCAGAGGCGTCTGCGCTTTTCAGCCCGGGGACTCCGTCCCGCAGGAAGGATGCAAACCTGTTGGTTGTGGGAGTTGGTGACGCTTGGCGTGTTTGCTTAAGTGGGCTGGTCTTGTTTGGCTTTTGAAAGCCGTCGCTGCTATGGGGTGGGTTTTGACCGCTTCCCTGGGGCGGGTTTTGACCATTGGCGGCGTTGCGCTTTTTTACCCTTTTGACCTTGGTTGAGCCGCTGGCTTGGCTGGTTGTCTCGTCGTCTGAGTGTGAGAACGAGGCAGCGACGGACATGTCGCTCCAAGAAGCAGATCTGCTGGGTGCGGCAAGGGGGCTGCTGAGGATGGCGGGGACTCCTCGAAGCCGGGAGGTCAGGCCCTGCCGATTGCCTACCTGTTTGGCTGGTGCCCGGCTGCTCTGGGGCGGCCTCTGCCTGTGGCTGAAAGAAGGGGTTTGGGCCTGTGGGCCTGAGGGCTGCACTCTAAAAAAAAAATGCCTCTTGAATTTCATAACCTGGACTTGAAGAAAAATGTATAACTATGGATCTTAAATTTTATAACATTTTAGCTCTGAAATTTCATAAACATTGCCTGTAGAACAGCAAACTAGAAAATTATGACGGGAGAGGGACCATTTGAGGTCTTCGTCCCTGTCACTTGAAAAAGTGGACATCCTTACTGCCACAGAATGCACAGACCGGACACAATTGTCGGGCGGATCATGCGTGCACCCAACCTAATGGCCGACCGAAGACGCCAGGGAGTGGCAACATGGAAATGCGTTTTTCTCGACTTCAGTGTGATATTTCGTTCAAAACTTATAGCTAAAGGCTAGAGCTGATATCTACGACGGCAATAGATGGTATGATTTGCGAAAATTACTTGCTTTAACGACATAAATTGCAAAGAACGGTCACGGCGCTCCAAGCGCCACCTAGCGGCAGATCTGTGAAACCTGACTCGGGCGGCTGTTTTTCTGACCATATGTGGATTGTTCACAGATTGCGTTTTGTTTTTAGAATCACCCACGGAATTTTCGTTTCTCATACCGAAGTTGGCACTTTTACCATACAAAGGTACAGTGGAAATGTGATTATATTTTTTTAGAGAGCAATGATCTGAATCACACACTATTTTGGTAATTTTTGGGTAAATAGGTCCAAGGATGCCCTGTCAACCCACTAAGTTTGGAACCCTCACCCAACCCAAAAAATCGGCCTGTCTTCAGGTGCTGTCACCCCATTCTTAAAATTTAGAATTGGTTTATGAATTAAGCTACCGTTTTGAAATATAAGAGCGACAATCTCAATTTTCATAACTTCTGTTCTGAATGTAACTCGTTCTAAACTTTTATAACCGTATTTCTAAAATTTTATAGCCGAAATCTTAAATTTGATTACCAGATCTTAAGTTTTAGAAGAATGTTATGAAAGTTGACTTTTAGAACGTGTTTATGAAAAGTTATACTTTTTTCGATATTAAATTTCATAACTTTTTTTAGAGTGTGGGTATGGGTCGATCAGCGGGGCGTTCATTGTGGTGGTAAAGGTCCCCACCCTCGGGGCACCTGGCTTTACCGGCATAGTTTTGACCTTGTAGGGGCCTGCTTGGGCCATTTTAGAGTACAGGCTTTTTGGTTTGCCTGGCTCTGGTTTGTTCGCAAGTTGCTTGAGCTTCAACCTGGTTTTGGCTTTTGCTGACTCAGCCTGCTTAAGCTCCTTGTCAATGCACTGCAAATCCAAGTGTGAGACAGTCTCACACTTACAAGTGCATACCAACATGTCTCACGCTTGCAAGTGTTAGCCACGTTTGTCTCACGCTTGCAAGTGTGAGACACGGTTTGTCTCACGCTTGCAAGTGTGAGACACGGTTTGCCTCACGCTTGCAAGTGTGAGACACGGTTTGTCTCACACATGCAAGCTTGGGTTCCGGTTCATTAAAGCACACGGAACCATATGCAGCAAGTGGGAGACAAACCGTGTCTCACACTTGCAAGCGTGAGACAAACCTGTCTCACATTTGCAAACGTGAGACAAATGTGGCTCACACTTGTAAGCGTGAGACATGTTGGTATGCACTTGTAAGTGTGAGACTGTCTCACACTTGGATTAGCAGTGTGCTGACTCCGGTCATGTTGGAGGTAGACCGGACAAGACTAAGAGTTATCGGGGCTGGTGAGAGAGTCTCGTCCCCTGGTTTATCCGATGCCAACATGGTGGGGCATGGTATGGAAAAGAAGTTTTTTTTTCTTTTTTTTTTTCTTCCCACCGCCCGACTATTGAAGGAGGTGGTCCAGGAAGTTGGACTTGTCGAGGGAATTAGTTGTCACCCGGCCACTTAAGGGGGTGGTCCAGGGATTCTGGGGGTTTTTGTACGATTCCAAAATTCTGGGGCAATGACATAGGAAATCACTTTAGAACATTTAGTTCTATGCATTCTCAAACGCTCCAATTTACTCCCTCTTCCCAATTCCTTTAAAATTTCTCCTAGGTGGTCAATTGTTCTTACTGGACAATGCATGGCAATAAACACTGCAAGTTTTGTGTCAGTGGCTGTCTCTTTATCAGAAGCCACTCGCACACCTGTAATAAAGAAACCAACAAACATACGTTTTATCAAATATTTAAAAATGCCTTAAGATGGTTTTACTGTCAAACCCATAATCCGCATGTGCTTACCAAAAGTTTCTTGAGACGGCTGTTTCTGTCTGTTGTAGGCTGCCAACTTCTGTATATGCCTTTGGCAAGTGGTGTGATGTTTCTCCAAATCGCCTTTATGGGCGCGTAGGTTCACCTTGCATGGTTTGCAGTGAGCCTCTCCTTTGCCCTCCAATACATCTTTTTCCGTAGATGGTTCAAGCCAATCTATAACGATATACTACGCACTTTTATTAGTGAGCCTAAAAGCGGAGTGGATTCGAGAGGTTAGGAGGATAGCTAACATACCTTTGAACATTGGCAAATTCAGGGTAATTAAGCCAATGGGAGTCTTGCCGGGAGTAGGTTAGGTTAGGTCTTGCCGGGAGTAGGCAACAGCCAGTGTGCTTACTGCGTTCACCCCAAACTTGGAGCTGCCGCCGCGCTGGAAGGCAACCCTCCAGGCACCGGAGAAGATTTAAGTGCGTCCGGGTTCTTTCACTTGCGTTTTGCTCCGCGCGCGTGGTTTTTGGACCACTCGGATGGTTTTGATTCAATAATATTCGATCCTGGATAAAACTAAGAGACTATAATGATGCATAGCATGATGAAATAGACACAAAAGTTAGTATTATCGTATCATCGGTATTATTCAAGTATTATTGATGTCGTGTACGGAGTATTATTGAAATCAGCCACCTCTTGTAGAGAAATAATTCATGCATTTAACTTCATAAACCCCTAAAATGCCAGGAAAAACGAAGTCTGTTACGTAGCACTCCAATTAGCAATAAAAGTGTCCACATTAAATGAATGTGTACAATTTTGTACGTGGTGTCACGCAATTTTCTACATGCGAACTTTTTCGTACGAATTTTTACGCAGATTCGTACAAATATGTGCGAAATTTCGGACAAATTTGGACGAAAAGCACGTATGCGCAAAATTGTGTTAAAGCACGCACAAAAATTGTTCAAACGAATTTAGTGTGTCGTTAAGTAACGACAGAATTTTTAACAGTGCAGGTTTTGTTGTCTCAATATAGTCACATTAAAACTGCTAAAGTTAGATCCCCTACGTTTAAAAGTCTTGGAGATGGTATTTTCACCTACACCACAGAAACCGCACTTGCCACTCCCCCCTGCTTCCGGTTTTGTTCTTACTCTGGTTCTTCGATCGGCGACGACTGGAATGCTTTATTATGATCACCGCTAAGAATTATTGCCACAGTGTGCCCTTATCAGCAGGCCTGTGCATCAGCTTGTTATCTCTCGGTTATCGACTGATACAAGGTCGCCAATCGACCATTACAAGGTCGGGATGCAGTGCAGACGCTTGACGAGGGCGTAGGGGGGTCATTCCATGTGAAATCGACAAGGTTCAAATCGACCAGTGCTCCGATTTTGATGAAACTTGCAGCGATTGTTGGTCTTATGGTCCCATTGAAGTTGCCAAAATATTTTGGTCGAAATGTCAAAGGGGTCTGAGTAGTGCACGATTCAATTTTTTTCACTTTTTGTGAATGGGTATCCGTTTTTTGCGAATATCTCCGGAACTATTCGTCGTACGACAAAAATGAGTACACCGTTGGAAAGAGGAGAAAAAACTGAATAAAATCAAAAAACAATTTTTTTTTTTTGAGAAAAAAAATTTTCTCTTTTACTAAACTCAAACTTTCAAAGTTATGTTTGAAACTGTTCCCCTTCATCAAAATTGACATGCTATGGCTCAAAAAGTAGCTTAACCCTTCCCCTAAACGAAAATGTCAATCATACAAAGTACTTTTTTTCGTTTGGGAGAACGAGCGATTTCCGTGGACCTCTGCACTGGATCCGGGCCTACCCTCTGCCTGAACGGTGCACAACGGCCCGGCGCTGTGGCACCGCGGTGTCCTGCCACCCACCCCCATCCCTTTCCGCAGTTCCCAGAGCAGAAGTAGGGGCGCCTGGAGGGTAGGCCGCACCCCGCACGCCGCCCCGGGCTCCCAGGGTCACCGCCCAGCAGGTAGGCAACTCATCCTACGTGACTACCTCTCTTCCCCTGTCCCCTCCCCCTACTCCATCTCCTTCTTGACCTTCAAATTTTCAGTATGGCCATAGGCGAGAGTTTGTGTTGCACATTGTCAAATGTTTGTTACCAGACTGAGATTTCTTTCAAATTGTTAGGAAATTTCAATCGAACACAAATTTTAAAATGCTGGGTGTTTATTCAAAGTTGTTTTTATACATAAAAATTATCTGACCTTCCTCTGAACCTTTAAAGTAGTATAACTGTAGCTGCAAGTTATACCTTGCTTCAAAACATATTTTTTTTCCTAGATTTTAATTTTACATCTGCTGCTTTAGCATCACTTACTCGAAGTTTCACAATTGTCCCTTTGGCTTGAAAGTACGGATTAACTAGACTAACAATGTCATGTAGACTAACAACTATAACAATATCAGTAAACTTGTAACTTCTTGGTTGTCCAGTAGCTTCCATAACTTCAACCGAAAAGTTTTCATCCTCTTCATGGAATTCAGATACGCAGCCTAGCTCCCAGGAATTTTCATCTTCTGTAAATGTTACAAATCCTTTTACCTCACTATAGTCTAGTTCAAATTCTTTGGTACATATCTTCTTAATATTAAACTTTGTATCTTGTGAATACAACTTAAGTAAGATATCCTTTGATGGCACTCTAGGAATTATAGCATGGTGGGATTTGATTCCATCAATGTCAAAAGCTGTCTCAAATCTCACAAGTAAAGCCTTTTCATTTTCAATAACTTCTTCTTTCGGAACCCATTTAGCAGTCACTCCTTGAATGTTTTTAGACACCCAATCATAGAAATCATAGGCAATTGTAATTTGTGGGTCTTTTGCTGTTAAGCGTAGGCAATGCAACATTGTAGTATGTTTGATCATGCCGCCCACACCATCACAGGCAGTTTTTCCATGGCTCGTAGCATAAAAGTGCCATTCTGCAGGTACTCCGAAATCCCTTTCATGAAACCATACATTGGCGGCAGCTTTTTTATTTTTGTACTGAGCAGCACAACCGTCTGAAAAATATTTGACTTTAGCCAGCTTTATCTTGAGGTCCTCAGTTATATGACGGATCAATTTTTTCTGAAATGTATGCACTGCAGCAGTACTATGGTCCAAGTGATCTGATATCAAAACAAATGCTGAGTGGCATACTTTGCCCTCTGCATCTTTATAATAAATCAAACAGGGATGCAATGTCGCCTGTTTATTATTAAAGTACCACCCCTGGGAGCTATTTTGTACAACAAAGGAGAAATTTTCTGCAAAGTCAACATTAACAACAACTTCACCATCTTTTAAATTTTCAATTGATTCCTTATAGAAATTTGCTTGCACTTTGCTAATAAAATCATGGGGTATGAGACTTTCAATCTGCGATATAAACTCAGAAATAAAATCATCAGTAGATTTACTTAAAGTTACAATATTTGCCCGGTCTGTGGACTCCCACTGGTTGTAAACCACAGTGGAAATCATTTCTGAGTCAAAATAAACTTCCAATTTTTCCTGTAAAACAGTGGAATCACAACAGTCATTACATCTTCGAAAAAAACAGTCTTCACTAGGCTCTGAGCATAAAAGCAACTTTTTGCACGCTTTTATATTTTCTAATCCAGCTTCACTTAGATTTCCCGCTTCAAACATAAGTTCTGGATTCTGATGATAGGTGCATACACAAATCACATGAGTCCCGGCACTACCAGCTAATACACACTCTTTTGGTCTCAGTTCACAAAATTTAGCTAAAGAGACTTTGTGATCAGGGTGTTCTTTTTTGTACTTTTGATGCAAGCAACTGAGAGTAGACAGCACTAGTCTTTTAGTTTTCTTCACTCTCTTCCCGTCCACTAAAACACTCAGTACATCTTTGGCTCCAGGGAGAGGCCGACTCACATCGTCCCTGTAGTAGAATTTGGTGATCAGCGCCACTGTCTCAGGTGAAAGTTTGCGTCCCACTTTAGGACCCGGGCCACACAGAATACCCTTGTCTTGCACTAGTAGACGGCTTTTCCTCGCCATGTAGTTGGATACCCCAAATGTGCTTTCAATCCTGGAAATGCTCCAACTTTTTGGTACAACTGATAAAGCTAATAATTTTTTATCGGGCTGGGGATGACAATCAATAAATTGCTGTAGTTGGCCTATTATTTCTCTGAAGTATGCTGCATCTTCGTCCTCAGTTAGTTGTTGATCAGAAAATTTTGTCAGCGCTGCTCTTATTTTCTTCATAACTTTACGCCCATAGCTCTTCTGAGTCTTTAATTTCCTTTCATTAACAGGAGAGAATCCAAGAGAGGACAGCCAAGTATTTAATCCATCAATACTCTCCTGAAAAAACTCTTCTTGAGAAGCCTTTCCATCAGCAGGTACAGTGGGAGTTGTAATATCACTGGGGACCAAAGTTGACCCTACACTAGGTGATGAAAATATAGGAGGATTGGAAATTGAAGCCGGGTCAGGAGCGTTGCTTGAAGATTCTTGAGCAGCCTTTTCTGCGGCAGATTTTGCAGCAGCTTTGATTTTAGCGTTCAGGTCAATCTTGCACTTGACACACACTTTCTTGCCGGGCACCAAAGCAAGTCCAATAGTTTTGGCACTGTCCCGCATTTGGAGTGTAATAACATGCAATTGAGGAGTGCCAGTTTTTTTCTTTTTGGCTGGAGGGCCATCATGAACAGATGTTGACTGATGAAGACAGCAGTTTTTCTGGTGTGCTTCAAAGCGGTGAATGAACTTAGTGAAATGTCCATCACAAACATACTGCAAACTCTTCCTGCAGCCACTTCTGATCTTGAGCAAACGAATCCTTTCTGGAGATAGGCTGGCTCTTGCAGTGAAATCCCCAGAGCAGGCACCAACATCAGGAAGATGTTGTACCTTTCTCAGGAAGCACTTCTTGGTGTCTGCTCGGCCCATTGTGTAGGGGGAACCTGAACCACAAAGAAACCAAACCTCAAAATAAAACAAGAAGCGTCATCAAACCAAAGCACAATCCTATAATATCAGATTTTTTTAAAAAAAGAGAAAGAACTCGTAAACAAGAAAAACGGACCTTTTCAGGGCATAAAATCGACTCAAAGTCAATGCTCAAAAAATATTTACTCCAACAAGTAGTCGGTGCAGAAAGTAAACAAACCAAGACAAAGGAACAACAACAACTTCGTCTTGTCGCCGCAGCCCAAACACTGGCAGCACCGTCGGGGGGAATGCCGTTTTCGCATCAACTTCGGCTGCACTTCGGCTGCGCCACGAAGCAAGGCTCGGGGTGACTAGGAAGGGTTGCCTACCTGCTGGGCGGTGACCCTGGGAGCCCGGGGCGGCGTGCGGGGTGCGGCCTACCCTCCAGGCGCCCCTACTTCTGCTCTGGGAACTGCGGAAAGGGATGGGGGTGGGTGGCAGGACACCGCGGTGCCACAGCGCCGGGCCGTTGTGCACCGTTCAGGCAGAGGGTAGGCCCGGATCCAGTGCAGAGGTCCACGGAAATCGCTCGTTCTCCCAAACGAAAAAAAGTACTTTGTATGATTGACATTTTCGTTTAGGGGAAGGGTTAAGCTACTTTTTGAGCCATAGCATGTCAATTTTGATGAAGGGGAACAGTTTCAAACATAACTTTGAAAGTTTGAGTTTAGTAAAAGAGAAAATTTTTTTTCTCAAAAAAAAAAAATTGTTTTTTGATTTTATTCAGTTTTTTCTCCTCTTTCCAACGGTGTACTCATTTTTGTCGTACGACGAATAGTTCCGGAGATATTCGCAAAAAACGGATACCCATTCACAAAAAGTGAAAAAAATTGAATCGTGCACTACTCAGACCCCTTTGACATTTCGACCAAAATATTTTGGCAACTTCAATGGGACCATAAGACCAACAATCGCTGCAAGTTTCATCAAAATCGGAGCACTGGTCGATTTGAACCTTGTCGATTTCACATGGAATGACCCCAAACTCAACTTGAAAATTTGGTCGCAAATTGTACCTTAAATTGAGATGCCGCACGCTCAGCGTGTTGTGTTGGCTGGCCGCTGACGCTGGCAGCGCTGGCAGCAGACGACACACCCCTGCGGTTGAGTTCGATTTCGAAACAGCACCTAACACACGGCGCTGGCCGATACCGAGCGGCCAACACAGCGTGGTCCGCTAAGCGTGCGGCGCGCTGTGGCGGCGGCCACGCCGGTCAGGTAGGCAGCCCGCTGCACGGCCGGGCGCTATGGGCTGCCTGCCTCGCCGGCAAGAAAGCCAATTACGAAACGCCAATTTTCTCCGTACCTAGACATTTCACGGTAAAAACGTCGTCTAGGAATCCTAGGGGATTTTTCCAAAACCAAGACAAGTTGATCCAATCCTAGGGAGCCCCTAGGACTTAGGTTTAGATTCCTAGGGACTCCCTAGGAACTGGTCACCTCAGCGGACGTCGACCAACATTCCTAGGAAGTCCCTTGGAAATTGGTGCACTTCCTAGGGAACCCCTAGGAAATCATATCCATTTCCACACTGAAAGAAAAATAACCTATTTCAGGTAATCCCCCTACCCGAATTGGGGAGTCGCAAAACTGTTTGGGTTGTGAAACGAAAACGGGGAACGAGCTGAACCCATTTGGGGAGCAAGTCTACCCAAAACAGGGGTGCGTCACCTTGGCGAAATAATCAAGGTTTGAGTGAAATTTCAAAGTGGTCCACATTGAGATACCTTTACAGAAATGGATTTGTCTCGACGATTTAAACAAAAAATGTCTTCACATGTCATAGGCTCAGATGGGAAATGAAAAAGTTATTGTATTTACAATGAACAAAAACGCCTAAAATGGCCTTTGAAGTTCAATAACTTTTTCATTTTCCATCCAAACCTATGACATGTGTTGACATTTTGTGTTTGTCTTGTTGAGACAAATTTATTTCTGTAAAGCAAAGTCAATTTGGACAACTTTGAAAATTCACTGTGACAAAGCTTTTGAAGGTCTTTTGAAGGCAAATTTGAAGGCCTTTAAAAATTTGCAACAAGAAGTTCATTTTGTGGTTAAAATTTTATCACTTTTGGATGAATCTATCTCCAAAGTTGGAGGCCTTTTCTCTGATTAGTTTCTTAGTTATGGAGGATTACGTAAACTTTTAATCGTTCCTCATAAATTTTTCTCACGACAAAGAAAATGGTTCCCAATTTTAATAAGTTTTTATTCTATTAAATAAAAGCAAATACAGGTTAAATGAGATGTCTCTGTGTAACTTTGTTTCCTTAGCATCTTAGTACAGATAGTTTTGAAAATTTCCTCAATATAAATCAATCTTCAATCTGGATTCAGTATTTATGTCGTCAACTAGCTTTAGGTTTGTTTGAGCAACGACTACATGTATTCTTTAAAACTATAGTCAAAAACCTAACTTAGGTTTGTTTGAAAGCTGTCCAACGACTTCTTGTATTGTTCTTGAATTGTTCAAGCTTGGAGAATGTAAGAGGTCGTTGATCAAATATTTTAAACAAACTTGTATCAAAGGGGAGGTTCCGCTGGAAATCTTACTTTCTTCAAAAGGAGTCATGCTTTGAAAATTTGTAACAAATATAAAGTCTTATTTACATGAGATAAGAAAAATTCCATTTGAATTCCACAGACATCAAAATTTGACTCTCTTAACGGGTTAAAGCTTTAACACAGTGAATTTTCAAAATTGTCCAAATTGACTTTGCGTTACAGAAATAAATTTGTCTCAACAAGACAAACACAAAATGTCAACACATGTCATAGGTTTGGATGGAAAATGAAAAAGTTATTGAACTTCAAAGGCCATTTTAGGCGTTTTTGTTCATTGTAAATACAATAACTTTTTCATTTCCCATCTGAGCCTATGACATGTGAAGACATTTTTTGTTTAAATCGTCGAGACAAATCCATTTCTGTAAAGGTATCTCAATGTGGACCACTTTGAAATTTCACTCAAACCTTGATTATTTCGCCAAGGTGACGCACCCCTGTTTTGGGTAGACTTGCTCCCCAAATGGGTTCAGCTCGTTCCCCGTTTTCGTTTCACAACCCAAACAGTTTTGCGACTCCCCAATTCGGGTAGGGGGATTACCTGAAATAGGTTATTTTTCTTTCAGTGTGGAAATGGATATGATTTCCTAGGGGTTCCCTAGGAAGTGCACCAATTTCCAAGGGACTTCCTAGGAATGTTGGTCGACGTCCGCTGAGGTGACCAGTTCCTAGGGAGTCCCTAGGAATCTGAACCTAAGTCCTAGGGGCTCCCTAGGATTGGATGTCTTGGTTTTGGAAAAATCCCCTAGGATTCCTAGGCGACGTTTTTACCGTGTTGCGCCCACTAGTTCATTGGTGAAAAATGATCCTCTAGGGGTGCTCTAGCTCCCCACAAATTATTGACAGAATGAGAAAACTCACCCTGTATTTGGAATCCTGAACCATCGAACGCCCCTTGGCCTTTACGAATCAAGTGGTCGAAATCTGAAGATAATATTTCACTTCTTTGCAGTGGAACCACGGGAGCGGAAATTCATGTGACATCGAAACTAACTACCAGATCTTCGAATGGCTCGACGAAGAAGGAGGTAAGCCCTCGTCTTGACAAGTATTGATGGCCGACTTGTGCGTGAGAGTGTTAAGTGAAATTTGAAAATTCCTGGTTTTAAAACCGCACTTCATGATCCCTACATCGGAAGAGAATGGCTCCGCTAAGAATGCCATGAAGTTATCGAGAGGTCCTATTCAAACGATCTGATCTTGGCTTGGCCTTAAAAATAATCTTATCGGAAACGCATGCGAATTTCACTAAGTTTGGTCATTTGGAATGCATAACTTAAGGGAGTCTGTGGAACATATTTCTTCAAGCATTACTGGAATCTTTGATCTTTACGAATTATTTACTTTGCAGCTGTCTCAGATGACCAAATTTAGCGAAATACGCTCGCGTTTCAGATAAGATCCGCTATACGGAAAAGCTCAGATAAGATGTCTCGAAGAGGCCTTCATCCTCTTGTTTCGCCTCACGGACCAATTGAGTCTATAGGTAGCAAGAACAAAATAATATTTATGTTGAGTGATCCCCACCTCAAAACTAAAACCGGTGACGTCAGTCAGTATCTTTTCGTATTTTTAGTGCACACTCCTGGAAAGGCGGAAGCGTGGATTAAGTTTTTCATTAGTTTCCCCACCCTTCAGTTATTCAGTGCGTTTACAAGAACGAATAAAGACGTGATGGAAGAGTGTTGCAGGAGATACTTCAGAGGCCTCGGAGTGGTCGAACAGCGACAGCGACCAGTACTCTGACGACGACGATGACGACACGAAAGCACGCACCATCTTTGTGCAGTGGGTACCGAGCCACTTCACATACCGCGAGGTGAAGGTGCGTGCTCTTGCCTCACGGCCAAGGATCAAAACGTAAGGGCAACCGGAGCTGGATCCATCTGCCTCGTTAAAAACTCCTGCCACGTTATTCAACGGATGTGACGTCATATTCGTTTGAACGTGACTTTTGTCAGGTCCGTGTGACGATGTCACATTCGCTTCAACGTGACACGGCTGTTTATTCAGGACATGACATTCGTTTTTGCACACGAAATTCTTTTATACAATTTTTGTACGTGGTCTCGCACACAATTTTGATCCTACGTGCGTTTCGTAAAAAATGTACGAAATTTCGTACGCATAGGTGCGAATCTGTGTACAAATTTGTACGAAAAAGTTCGCATGTCCGAAATTGTATGAGACCACGTACAAAATTGTACAAATACATTGAGTCTATACATGTACTGAAAATGTATCGACGATGTCATGGCGTGAACAAAGTTATTCAAGTGCCGAGCCAAAATCTGGCATGTCAGAGTCATGACTTTCCCCATGAAGCGCACTGTAAACACCAATCCCTTTCGTACACACTAAATGTTTTTGTACAGATTTTGTACGGGACATCACAGGTTTTTTTGCAGATGAACGTTTCGTACAATTTTGTACGAAATTTTGTTCAAAACTAGGGAAATTTTTGTAGATTTTACGTGCAAGAATTGTGCAGATTTGTGCAAATGGTACGAAAAGTTCATTTGCACAAAAAACTATGATGTGTCGTACAAAATCGTTCAAGACATCAGTGTGTACATTCACGCCAGGTGACGGCGTGCACGTCGTGCCTTTCCTGTCACACCGATTTGTGGTGCGACTTTTTGTTTGCCGCTGTAATTTTGCCATTCACACTACAAACCTACTCTGCAAACTCAACAGTGTACTCAGTACACTCCAAGGTAACCTACAGCTACGACTGCCAGGAGTGCTTAGGTCTGTACTCATCTCAGCACTTTCTCATTAGAGTGCACTGTTATTCAACGAATCTGACGTCATATTCGTTCGAATGTGAATTTTGTTACGTTCGTTTCAATACGAAGTCGCATTCGTTTGAACGTGACACGGGACACGGCCGTTAAATGAGGGTGTCACATTCGTTTGAACGGGGGTCAACTTTTTAAAAGAATGTGACGTCATATTCAAACGGACGAGACAAAATTCACATTCGAATGAATATGACGTCTCATTCGTTTGAATAACAGAGTGTACTGAGTACACTGGTGAGTTTTCAGAGTAGCTGTCTACTTAGCACGCACTTGCAAATGCATGCTTCCAAGTACACATTTACAAGTGCATGCTTGGCGCCGTATATTTCCATGCTACGCACATGCATTTGTAAGTGTGTACTTACTAAGCATGCATTTGTCAGTGCGTGCTAAGTGGACAGGTTTGAAGTGTAATTGTCAAGGTAGGTCAACATTGGAACGAATGTGATATATTTTTCATACGAACGGGACACAATACTAATTCTAACGAATATGACGTCACATTCGATGAATAAGTCGACGCTGGTCCGAGTAAAACAAAATTCACCGTGGGCCCTTAAATTTTTCAGACTCGTACGGCAAATGTTTGACATCCCTGTGTCATTCTACCCCGGCAGGACGCCTTCTCGTGCTTCGGCCGCGTGCGCTGGGTGCGTGTAGCGGGCTGCCACGAGGACGGCCGCCAGCGCAGCTGGGCCCACGTCACGTTCGCCTCCGAAGCGGCCATGTCCAAGGCGCTCCGAACCAAGGTTGGGGTTTGCCGTTGAGCCTCTCTTCTAGCCGTTTGTCATCGCAGTGTAATGTATCATACTCAATGCCTCCGAAGAGAAGTATCCTTATTTTTTGAGAGATTATTTGAGAAAGATCCTAATTGTTTCCGCTGCGCGAGAAGGATCGTAACTACATTTGCGGAGAGGTTATGGTCGCACGTCGTTTTTATCTTAAAAACACCACGGATCAAGCTCATACCTGTTTCCGCTTTGCTCTGACAAACTTTTGACACGTTTTAGTGAATCCTTGGAAGGGCAACCCAACTAGTCCGAAAACTTCAATTGGCTTAAGTCGCGAGGTACAGATAGTAATTGGGATCTTTCTCGCGCGGCGCTCGTAACTAGAATACTTCTGTTGTGACGCATTGACAAAGAGTATTCTGTCGTGTTAATGGAAGGGTTCATTTTGAATAAAATGAGATTCTCGCATGTACAAAATAAACTTTGCCGGGAGACAGTGTGACTTTCTTACAAGGCTCCCTAACCCTCGTCTGCCGTGCTGTGGCCCCGCAGCACGTGGAGGCGGATTGCGGCGCGCGGCTGCCGTACAGGGCGTCAGGCCTGCGGGGCCGAGCCGCCCCGTCCGGCTGCGGCCCGCCATGGGGCCGGCGGCGCGCCCACAGCGCCGACTCGCTGGACGACTTCGAGGACGTCCGGCGGCACCAGCAGGCAGCCCGCGGTGTGCGCCTGTCGAAGAGCACCGACAGCCTCGACGTAGCCTCGCGCCGAGCTGCCGGACCGTCACGGCGCCGGCAGAACCGAGGCAGGCCCTCCAGGAGGTCCTCGCCGCCACCCTCCAAGCAATGGTACGGCGTCATCATCAGCAGATCTAATTACTGGTTAATTGGGCTTAAGTTACGTAATCTTTTTAGGAGAGCCATATCAAGCTTAGTTTTTGGGTTGCAAGGTTGAAATTAAAAGATACATAGGAGGAAAATTGATATCAAGGTCTCAGACAAAAATGCTAGTAGAGACCTATCTCTCAATCCTTACCGGCGCTGTACACTGATATTCAAAATGAGGTACTTGTAACCCAATTATCTGTCGCGAAACTCAATATGCGCACTGTCGGAAATTTCCGAGAAAAAATGGCTAAATCATGGAGTTTTTCCGACACATTTGTATGGACCTCTCCATTCTAGCAAAGTCCGAACTTTCTCTACATAATTTCGGAAACTTGGGTCAAAATGCATGGTTACCAGCATATCACGAAATTCATTCTTTACCAGGACAGAGAGTACCGTAGTTTGTGACGTGAAGGAGGAGGGTGGTTCCTTTCGTTTTCGGGTCAGTTTTTATAACTTGTCCGAAAATATATGAGATGTACGTAAGAGAGGGGATCCCCCGCTTCTTCATTTCTGACTTAAGAATGCTTCGGAGATGCCTTTTTTAACACATCTTTTTATGAAGCATGGGTTTTACCTCCTTGCGAGACTAGCTCTAGCCCCGAAGAAAATTGGTTTCAGTGCTGTGAAAATCTCTCCGAAAAAAATGGAAAATGAGTGGAGTTTCCATGTACAGAATTATAGAGTTTTTCTCCATAAAATTACGGAGCTAATTTTTGACAGTGCGGTGTGTCAAAAGTGACGCAGCTGCAGCCACGGTTGTAGATTTGACCCAACATTTCTGCGTTTTCTTCAACGCAGATTTGACGAATATTGCCACTTCTGCGACTCTTTCTGTGTTAAGTTCGCCGCAGATAAACTGCGGTGAGGTTATTTAACTCACGTTGCATCGGGGTCGGTACCATCATATTGCAGTCTACTGCGGTGTACAATACAGTTTTCATGGGGATCAGGAATTCACTAAAGATAATTTGAGGTATACAACACAGTTCTGTAGTCATCTGACATAAGAGCGTATCTCCTATGCGTTTCCCATATGACATACGTTGTTATGTCAGATGAAGACAGAGTTATCATGGGGAAGGGATACGCCATTGTTATTTTGAAGTGTATCCAAACCTATTTGAATCACATTGTAACAAACTGAAATGAGCCACTCGCAAATGCGCATCTGTCCGACGCTAATCCCACGATTTTGTTGAAATGCTTGCAGGAAAACCCTTACGACGGGCAATGCCCAGCCGGCGACTTCAAAACCATCCAAGGAGCTCGGAGACGAGAAGGCACACCTGAAGACGGGCCAAGCGACGCAGACGGCGTCACAGGGGACCACGCCGCAAGACGCGCCGAGTACATCCTCGACGCAGTCCGCTGGCGGAGAGGTGCCGGGGACCACCTCCACGGCGGAGGCCGCGGCGTCCGAGGTCGCCGCCGCCAACGCGGCAAGCAGCGCGTCCTGCGAGAACCAGGGCGCCGCGGACGACCCTCAGCTGGCCGGGGAGTCCGCCGCAGCCACACAGGGCAGCGCTGCCGCCCCCGCAGTGGTCATCCACAGGTGCTGCTGCACCATTGTGTGAGCAGGCAGGGGGCTGCAACGCTAGTGGCCAGAGAGGAGGCCATGCGCGAAACCACGCAAAAGATGGAAATAGGGCGCTCGAATGCACAATGACAGCTTGAGAGAAGGGCGAGGGGTACCTCACTACGGAAATGGGTGTACACTGACTGGTGACTAGACTGAATTTCTACTTTGATTAGATGGAAAATCTCTAGAAATTCGTTACAGAAATGCTCCAAACACGGTAAAGTTACGTTGTTGCGCCGGCTTCTTAAGTGACTAGACTGAAACAAGGCAGTGACTGGAGTTGAGAGTGTCCACTGACTGAACGAAGTGAGGCACCCCTCGGAGAAGGGCGCTGTGGAGTGCCGTCGGGAAGCGCCGTAATAGCCGGCTTTGCCGCTCATACACCACTTTGCAGAGGCAGTTTTGATCCGACGAAAATTTGACTGTTACCGTTGGATTCAGTAAGGTCCAATGCGTGCACTGATTAACCCGCTGGCTGCCTGCCTGGCGGCGTCGCCGGCCCGGCAGGCTTTGCCGGACTCCGCGCTGGGTAGAGCGCTCGGCTCTACCTACCACGAGCCGCCAGGCGGGCAGGCAGCCGGGCCGCCCAGACGGCAGCCAGGGGGCTGGAACGACAGTGCTCGGACAGGGGGCTATGCGCGAGACCCACCACCACCTCGCCTGACTCCCGTCTCTGACGTCACTTCCGGTCCAGCAGAGGGCACTCCACTTGACGCACTGACATATTTTCCCTTTTTGGAACTTCAATAGTACTGCCGCGCATCACTATAAATTTTCCAGTCACCGAGGAACGTGTCTGGAACAGTTATTCGGCGTGCCAAGATCCGCCGTCACGAAACATACCGATAAAACAACGTCAGAGCGGTGCCAGAACGACGCCGCGTCAGTGCATCGCTCGTTGGGGAAAGAAATTGTGACGAAACAGCGACACTTAACTCAAATCCGGCGGTACATTCAGAATCCTGATGAAATTTATGGTGTAGCCGTACACATCCAGTCCAATTCTACGATTGATGAGTTTGTTTTCCAACTTGTTCAAAGTAACGTTCGGCGCTGGTAGGGTTAAGTGGCCGTGCACCCGTGTTGACTAAAACTGGGGATGTTAATGTAAACAAACGGAGAATTGTTTTGCAAAACCGAGTTCAGATCCTGAAAGTAGATGAAATTACAAAAAATAACAGTTTAATAATAATAGTTTATTGTTTTTATTGTATGTGTCCAAATTTTCAATAAGATTATAAGTGTCCTTTTTAGTTTTATGTCGTTTCTTCCTCCATTAACACAACCCACCTTGTGAATATATTTTAATGCAAAATGCTCTTATGGGCCATAACAGTAAAGATAAAGCTGTGTGTACTATGAAACATCAACATTATCTAATTGATAAAACTTCACCAGACAGTATCATCTGCTTTAATGTTCTGGACTGTCCTGTACTTTTTTTCAATCTCCTGTTATGCGGTCTGAGATAAAAAGGTCAATACTGTGTATTAAGCCATATGGCACATCGATTAGTTGCACCGTTAATTAACAGTGAGTAGTGAAAGTAGTTCATTTTCAGTAAGTTTCCCGCCATTTTAAAATTTGGATTTTAGAGTTTTGACAATGGGCTTTTTCTGTGACATTAGAAGTCACATGTTGAACTTCCACCGAAAAATACCCTTACTTTCGGTTGGCTTTGAGAAATCGGAGTTACACGTAATGAGTTGCGAGAATTGAGGCCCCCCCCAATTGAAAATGTACCGGCCTCGCGTATACACACTAAATTACTATGTAGTTTTTTCGTGCATGGCTTTGCACAATATCGAGCGTACGCGTGGAATGCACAGATTTGTGCGCAACAACGCACGTGGTGCTGCATAATAGTGCACATTTTCATGCTTAGCTACGCACGCATTCGTGCATTTCCAAACGTATGCTCAATTTCGTTCAAAGCTATGCACAAAAAACTACATAGCAATTTAGTGTCTAGCCCCCTGCCTACACTGAGACAAGGGGGTGCCCAGAAACTGAGCGACTAAGTCGCCCACCCCAGTTTTTAAGGCGACTTGAGTCGCCTAGTTTCTGAGCGACACAGTCGCCTAGTTTCTGGGCGACACAGTCGCCTAGTTTTAGGGCATCTTGGTCATGTAAATACAGAGCTTACTTATCTATGCTGGCCCAAGACATTGCACACAAGTTTGCCTGCACATAGATAAACTCAATGGATTTCACATTTGGGTGGCGTCAGAGGTGCCCTGAATCTAGGCGCAATGGGGGCCCCGAATCTGGGCAGCAGTGGTTTACATTAGGTTTTAGCTTTTAATAATCACAAGTTCTGCCGGGGTGGGCCTTGTCAGGTAAACTTGTGTGCAATGTCTTGGGCCAGCATAGATAAGTAAGCTCTGTATTTACATGACCAAGATGCCCTAAAACTAGGCGACTGTGTCGCCCAGAAACTAGGCGACTCAAGTCGCCTTAAAAACTGGGGTGGGCGACTTGGTCGCTCAATTTCTGGGCACCCCCTTGTCTCAGTGTAGCCGTTACCGTTGCTGCCCCCCCGGAGTGAGCGCAGTGGCAGAGCCAGAGACGGCCAGGAGAAGGAGAGGGGTTACCCACTTCTTATTTTTGTGTACACGAGATTCCTGGACAAATCCCGTGGAAAAAGTGAGGATATTTAAATAAATTTCTTTGTTTCTTAGTGTTTTGGGACACTTTTGCAAGATTACGACGACATACCATTGAAATTATAGGGAATTTCAGTAAAATTTCGAAAAAAATACGAATGATTTCCAGGTTGAGTGTACACATGATTCCCAGAGTGAGTAACCCCTCGCGGAAAGGGGAGGAGCACTGTTTGCATGTTGTCAGGGGCTGAAGTATCGCTACCATTTAGGTGGCTATGTAGAGGTCATGGGACCCCTTCGCCTTCGCCCCCTTCCCACCTTACTTAGGCATCCGCGCTTGTGAGGGCAGTATGCCCAGAAAACAGCGCTCTTGCAAAGACTGCACCGTACTGCACGGCAAAAACAGTACCTGGTTTTGGTTCCGTCGACTGAAAATTGAGTCGCGGGATTATCATTTAGACCACTCTGCAAACTCAGCAGTGTACTCAGTACACTCTCTTTAGCGTGTATTCACGAGTACACTCTAATGAGCGTGTTCTCAGATGAGTACACACCTACAACTTCATATACTGCCACGCGTGCTTTGGAGTGTACTCATTTGAGCACACTCTCATTAGGGTGTACCCATCCGAGTACACTGTCGTTGGAGTGTGCTCACTGTTGCAGTGTGCTTGTGAGTACACGCTAAACAGAGTGTGCTGAGTACACTGTTGAGTTTGCAAAGCATGAGTGCATTGTTGAAAAAGTTACAGATCGAAAAAATAAAACGAAAACAAACGAAAAATGAAATGAGGTCACATGTTTGAATGTTTAAGCTTAATACGTAAAGAAACAGTCTCAATTTTTTAGTCACAATGAAAAGTGACAATTTTTAAATGACAATGAAAAGTCTCAGTTTCTGATGCCATGATGCAGTTTTTGCTGCTGTTGGGTTAGAGACTAGATAAAACGCATTGTTGCATAACCTTGCCAAACACGTCAAGATGGTTGATAAACCATTCGTCAAAATTGACACAGTGGGCCATTTAACGCCAAATCTACAAGGTTTAAAAGGACATGAGGCGGAAGTTTCACCTAGTGTTTCTACAACCCCGTCCCCGTCATCCCTTGCGATCCCCTCTGAGTGGAGATTCACGGGTTATAAAAATGGGCAGATAAAACAACTTGTGAAACACTTTAACACAGGAGTGGAGTAGTTGAGAAACGACGTGAGACGCGCAGACAGAGGCGCATCGCCAGTCACTCTTGGTCACTCTTATCGCCTAGCCGTTCTTATGCCTGCTCATCTTTTTAATTTTCAGCTGTCAACAGCACGACAAAAGTGACGCCTGGGTATCAGACGCATCATGGGAATAAGGGCCTATTTTCCAGGCGCCGCCTGGGAATCCCAGGCGGTACGTTTTCCGTGAGGTGCTAAAAAGACGAGGCCTTTTAACTACCAACGAATTTGCGTCAGTAGTAAGCCAGCAGCCTGTTGTCCGCGTCCGTGCCGTTGCGGGCGTCGTTGCCGTACGACCCCTGGAACTGCATCACGATGACGATGTACGTGGCGATGATGCCGAGCGCCTGCCAACAGTGTAACGCATTGCCGATGCGAATCCGAGTTCCAAAGCACAAGCAATCACAGAAATACTGCCGAAGAAATCAAGAGGGGAAATCCTGGGAAGTGTGATCCAGAGCTCCGTCGGAAATATCCAAAGGCTTTGTTTTTCAACAATATATTTTTTCTTTTGCATTGTACTGATCAGGTACATACAAAATGGAAACTAGGGAGGTTTTGTAAATGGCCGAAGATCAGGAGCAGTTTTTCTGCCAAGTTCTGCGGGAATTCTCAATATCTTTTGTACTGTGAAGTGCGGTTGGACTTGCTGTCCGTTTACCTTGAAGGCGAGGCCATGGCCCACCTTGACCACCCCTAGGAGTCGAACACACACGCGGTCCTGGGTGAGCTGGTCTGCGAACAGGCTCAGCTGGAACAGAGAGAGATGCTCGTTAGGAGACGGCTTTCTTGATTTAGTTGTGTTAACAAAATCAAGAAACTTTGCACGATTTCGGGTTGAACGTGGAGTGGATCACCTCGAGACGTATGGCCGGCTTCTCGCTGGCTCGGTTGATGAGCTGGTGGACCATCGGAAGGGCGCAGTTACCCTGGAAAGTGCAATTGACACTAAATCAATAGTTTGTTAGTCCGTGCGCACCTTGACCTACAAAACGAAACGACTCCAGCTGGCACCTGTTTATCGATTTGGTACGCCGCCTGCATGAGCAGCATAGGCGGGCTCACGGTCGAGAGGAAGTTGATGACCCCAACCAAAATAGTCCTGTGGCCGCAGCAAAATGTGTGAAAGCCGAATAGATTCAGCGGGACTAAAGGATGACACCAAATGAATCCGCTCGCCACACCCTAAACATCCCACTTCCAGTTACACTCTCATCCTTAAGTAGTCATTTTATTAATTTTCATTGATGTTTGTGCACATTAATAGGATTTCGTTAGGAAGCTTAACAGATTTGTGAAAACATAGAATTGATATCATATAGTTACAGAAACAAATACAAATGTTTATATGCTCATTTATGTGCACAAACGTCAATACGTATGAATGAAAAACTTAGTCGGAGAGTGTAATTCAAATATCTGGAACCTGCACTCCATTCTGGAGTGCAAAATCAAAATTGAGTTCGATTGGGTGACACTCTTGAAATTGATCCGAGCTAGAAAAGTCCTTTTCTGTAACTCAGATTATGCTGAGTCCTGCCAATTTTGCAATACCTTGAAGCAGTCTCCTATTCCCAGTATCACGACGCGAACTGTTGACCTAGGCGTTTTTCACTGGACCCACCTCATAACGTTTGGCAGAGTTATCAGGCTACCCCGATCGGCGCACGCTCAACATTTTTTGCACAATTATTTTTTCGAGACGTAACAGGTTTTAGCGCACACGAACTTTTCGTTCAAAATTTTACACCATTTTGCACAAAATGGGGAAATATGAGCAGTTTTCGCACAAAAATTGTACGTTTTTGTCATCAGCACAAAAATCTTTGATGTCTCGTACAACATTGTACAAAACAATAATTAGTATGCGCCAGCACCCGCTATTGTTTCGGCGTGCACGGCTCTCTCACAAAAAGTCGGCGGAATGCAGCACTCGGGTTATGTTGCTGAAGCTGAAGACGCAGGCCCAAAGGTGCAGCATGAGCGACGCCACCAACGACGGCCCGAAGCACGAACTCAAGTCCGCCACCAGGATGCAGATCTGCTTGTGGGCGTCACGGAGGCGCCGGACCTGCAGCGGCAACAAAGGAATGCCCCGTCACCCCGAAGTGGGCCCCTCAGTGTTGAGTACAACCAGAGCTTGCCACCACTTGTGGAGTGGGGTGGCAGCGCACAATGAAAAGTCTACAAAAGCATCACTTCTTATTTCGAAGAAACCGAAGGCAATTAATCTACAAAGAAATGGTTCGTATTCTGAGGGAAAATCATCCCCTATACGTGGCAATTCAATTCTTCATGATAGGAGGCAATCCTACAATGTCTTCATTTCCTTCTTTGTTGTGGAGCAAGTGCTTCGGAGACTTTTGAGTGTTGGGTTGCTCACTCCAAGCTCAGCACATTGTCACAGGTACCGTAAACCGGGGTAACTTGAGACAGTAAGGGTAACTTGAGACACTTCTGCATTTCTCCCTGTTTGGTAATGCCACCTAGCGGGGAACGCTCTAAGCTCAAACTACCGCCGCAATTTTTTACATACTTGTTTGGGAAAGCGTTTGAGATTGCAAATGGCGGGCTAGAACAAAAAAGGTTGGTTTTATAACGATTTTTCAATTTTAGTAAATTTAACAAATTTGGAGAAGCGTCACAAGTTGCTTCTGGTGCACGTCTTGCTGACACCCAAATGATTATAGAATCCTTATTCCCCAAACTCTGAAAACCTTACAAACTATTTTCGACTTTACAAACAAGAGTAGCTTGTTGTAACAAAGTGTTTTGAGCATACATAAGCTTACAAAGAAAATACTTCGTTATTTACGAACTAATTCTTCGTAAAACAAACTAAATAGTTTGTACCTTACAGATGCTCCAAATACTTCGTAAGGTTTTGGGCGTGCATTGTTTTCACGTCCCAAAGCGGACTTTGGTTTGGAAGGTCATCATACAAGTTTTTGCATTGACTTTTACAGAAAATGGTCACTGTACGGGGTAACTTGAGACACCCAATTTTGTTCAATTTGGTGGAAATCGAGTGGGGTAACTTGAGACAGGCACCTCCATGCCCAATGAGTTCTTTCTTTCATTGTTTAACTTAATTTTGTTTCGTTCTAGTCATCAAATGAAAAGGTCAGACAAAGACCGGTTATTTTTCAGTTCCTATTAAATATTAGAACAGTTCATTTTTCTCCTGTTGTTACTTAATAAATAATTTTTTTTTCTTACGTTTTAAAATGTCTCCCAATACATTCTGCAACCTTCATATTTCATTCAAAATAAGTTAACTATTCAGAAAATAAATATGGACCAACAAAAATCAAATTTTGGTTGATAAAACCGAGTAAAAGTGGGAGTGTCTCAAGTTACCCCACATTGTGGGGGCCTTTGGAGGCCTGTAGCACCCATCTCAGTCGACCTAAATAATATTCATGGGTGTCAAACTGACGGTAGAAATGTCGAATTCAACATAGTTGGGAATAGGGTTGGTGAAAAAATTATTTTTTTTAGACACCCGGCCGAAAAGAACGTGATATTTTGTCTCAAGTTACCCCGGTTTACGGTAAACTGATGTGGTGAAGCAAAAGTATCAAAATTATGACCTAACAGAATGTAAACGATCGACGCCCCTGCAACGGCGTGTGTCCTTGAAAGGGGGCGTGGATAGTTCATATATTTCTAATTTTGGGCAAAGTTGAAATATCTGTCCAAAGGCCTTACCTTACAGGGCGTGATAACTTAACACTTATTGAGATTTTAGGTGCCCATAACTCGCTAACGGTGAGAGATAAAAAAAAAAATACGCATAGGGTAACTAAAATTCTATATTGAATTTGGAATTAAAGTTATCCTATGCATAACTTTTTTAAAACCTCTAGCCGTTTGCGAGATAACGTTCTTCTTGCACCCTCCCCCTCAAGGGTGTGACAGACTGTTCAGCCTTCAAGGGCGTAGTTTTACGGCCTTTGTGTAACCAGTAAGATGGTCGGTTCCTCAGCGTTTGAGTGCATGCCTTCTCCCCCTCCGCACCTTGTGGGCGACGTCCCCGCCCCCCTCCCCGGGCCCCAGCAGCTCGTCCACGCCCGCCCGCAGGCCGGCGAACACGGAGGCCAGGTTGCGCGCCGCCAGGAAGAAGACGCCGGTCTGCACAACGTCCATGATGTCGTCCACCACCGAGCCGCACTGCAGCGCCTTGATCACGGCCACGTGCGGTCCGCTTTCGTCCACCTGCAGACTCTGGCGACACGCAACGGGACGCAATGATTCGCTGCGACTTCAACGCGGCAAACCTGTCTCACTTCTAAGCATACTTATGCACACACCGAGGGGGAAAGCACTCGCGTAATAGTCGGGTCACTCTGTCCGTAATAGCACGCGTAATAGTGTGCGTAATAGTAGCGTGATAGCCGAAAAGTTTCAAATTTGATCTATTTTAGGGGTTTTTTGGTCTGTTTTCGGCTAAAGTCCTAAAATTTTGAGGCGTAATAGAGCGTTATAGACGTAATAGTCGGGTCACAGGTTTTAAGAGTGATTTCCCCCTCGGCACACACACACTGACCAAAGCATACTCGGCCAAGTACACACTAAATGTTTTTGTACAAAATTTGGACGAGACATCACAGTTTTGTGCAGATGAACTTATTCGTACAAATTTGTACGAGATTTTGTACAAAAATAGGGAAATTCGTGCAGATTTTCGTACGAAAAGTTCATCCGCACGAGGAACTGTGATGTCTTGTACAAAATTGTACATAAAATTTAGTGTGTATACATACAAATGCGTACTTGGAAAGTACACACTTCACTCACATGAGCACGCAGCAAGTGCATGGGGCTTTTTTTGTCCCATGAATGATGCAATTTTAAGCACATCCGTCGGTGATACAATTTTGCGTCCTCCAGGTGATACATATTGTCAAATGAAATAGCAAATTGCAATAAGCATCGGACAACTTATATCACCTGGTGGACACTAAAATTGTATCACCGACGGTTGTGCTTAAAATTGCATCATTCATGGGACAAAAAATGTCCCGTGGCATTTGGTGAGAGGAGCCAGGTTTGTAGTGAAATGGATGCACGCGCATCTCGGTTGACATTGCTTACAGTGCCTAGACCCAAGACCCGAACGCCTTGCCGGGTGATCTGCGTGACGATGACGAAGACCAGTGGCGACACGGCGAGGACGTTGCGGTGGCACGGGCAGCAGCCACGCCACACGCACTGCGCCTGCAGACGCAACGAGGCCGCTCTTCAGACTCGTACTCATTATTTCGCTGGTGACTTGTTGCCGTTTAGGTGCATTCAGGGTTAGCAACACCACTGCAAAGCCAGTGGTAAGTTTGCTTGCCACAAATATGGCAAGGTGTTTTGAATGCCAAAATTTGGCAAGCTTTGACCTGGAATCTGCATAAGCTTGCCAAATTTGGCAAGCTGGTGAGTATTTCCAGGCCAAGCTTGCCAAATTTTGGCAAGCTGTTGAGCATTTCGAGGCCAAGCTTGCCAATTTTTGGCATTCAAAACAGCTTGCCAAATCTGTGGCAAGCAAACTTACCACTAGCTTTGCAGTGACATGTATTTGACACCTTCAACAATCCTTGCAAAGTATTCTCCGGCATTGTATTACAAACTCTAATACAAACTATTTTACTGACGGGAAAACAACTCAAGCTAAATTTTGTCCACCAAAATTTACCAACAATCTGAAATTTACTGAAATTTGTCCAAATTTATCGAAGTTCTTCTCAAATTTTAGTAGTTTTTGCTCAAAATTTTTCGAAAAAGATCTGAAAATTTTTTGATTTGTACACCGAAAAGTCACAGTAATTTACCCTTGATTTTCTTTGCATTTTGCGAACTATTACCTTGCAACTTGCAAACGAAATGCTTTGCAATGTTACAAGCTTTTTACTCTGCAACTTACGCACTAAATATTTGCAGTGCGAATAAAAATGTTTGAAAAAGTGTTCGTAATACAAAGTAATATAAAACTTACCGGACTAAAGTTGGCTAGAAACTGTAAAGCACTTTGCACATGTGTCAAAATGCGAATGGTGACCATAAGAAATTACGTGGTACGTGGCTCAGCGAAGCTCTCTGTTTAAATTATGTCCAACGCCCACATACGGTAAATTGAAACGATTCTTTCAGATGAATCTGAATCTACTAGTAACTTAAGAGCCTCACAGTCAAAGAGGCGACACGGTCACGGGTTGGCGAGCCTCTGGTTCCACTGGGCCACGTGCGCTCTTGTGAATTTCTCATACCGCTCTCCCCTTTGGTTCTTTATTGGGAGAGCAACGTGAACCAACTGAATTTGCCATACACTGATCGCAAGCAACCCTCGAAATTCTCTTTACTATTTCTCACACTTTGGCCAAAACAGGAAAAAAGTTCGGCGTAGTTTTTCATACAGTGACCAGAACCTTGCCCCACGTCTAGGCCACTACGGAAAATCGAGCTTAGATGAAAAACTACACGCAACTCTTTTCCCGTTTCAGCCAAAGTATGAGAAGTTCGCCGCTCCGTCGAGTCCCATCCAATAAGGACAGGGCTCACGGTTCTTTCCCACTATAGGACTGTACTCTCCCTCTCCCTCCGTCCGTAAGTCAGCCTGTTGCTAACTTTTTCAATGCCAATATTTGTTTTGAAACGTATAAACTCGTTCGATGCAGCTCCGAGTGTTAGAAAGCAATTATAAGCTGTATAAAACATTCAATTTACGTATGCACCTTCACCGCCTAGCCCCGGAACTAGAGGTATGAAAAATCTACAAACCCTTTAAGGGCCCCAGGAGGGATGCAAAATTACCGGTATTTTTTAAAATTACGTACAAAACGATGAATGACCGTAAAATACCAGTAATTGTGGTAAAAATCGGGTTTTGGTGTGTTTTGCTATATTTCATGAATTCGTTAAAACTCAGTAGTAAACATGGTTCTTTTTGTTGTCATTCAGTGATAGAATCCATTATAAGTTTGAAGGAAATTAATATATTTGGATATAAGGCAATTACAAAAGCCGCCAGGTGGGTCCGTATTTTTCAAATCGACACACGACCCAATATAGATAGTGACGGATTTGGTCCGAACCTAACCCAATCGACTTGTTTGGGGTCCAAAACCATCCCCCACAAAATTATTTTATAAAAATTAATTATTTTTTTAGAAGTAGTGGTCTTTTTAATTTCTGGGGTTTCGGCCAAGCTTATCAAACTTACCTGAATGGCTATTGGTCAAAATCAGGTTGTAAGCTAGGTAACAAGTCGTAAAGAGGCTAAAAGGGTGGGTGGGGTGGGTCGTCTTTTTCAGAAAATGTGTCAGAGTGTTTCCATTTAAAGGCAAGATACCGACGAAATTTTAATGTTTCGTTAATTACCGATTTTCGGTAAATTACGGTTTTTTACCGTAATTTACCGTAATGTTACCTGGTAATTTACCGCCTTCGCATCCCTAGTCCCAGACCAATCAGAGCGCTCGCCTTCACGTGACCGTGTCGCATCTTTGACTGTGAGGCTCTTTACCAGTAACAGATGGGCGTTCTTAGAAACTCACGAATGGTTCAAAAGTCCCGGACTTGTCAGAGGGAATTGAAAAGATTAGGCGTGAGTAGATCAAATTTTGTAAAAGCGTTCCTCGCTGGATGCGTAAAGTTCCCGCATCATCCCGTGTCTTGAACGCCGGGGACGGATAGTTTTTCAGTAGGTTGGTCCTTGTTTTTGTACCGTTTGCAACTGCGGCTTCGAACCTCGTTTAAAATGTGTGCCAGACGGCCGTTGTGGGAGTTCAATGCAGAGCAGTAAAAGCGGATGGCGGACCCAATGCAGTTGGACGTGGCTGCCATGATGCTCACCACTCCGATCGCGTTGGCCACTGTGTTGGACGGCTAGAATGACAAGTAGAATTTCTTCACAATGCTTGTCTTCAAACGTTCCCTTACCACGTTCTGCGACTTTGGCACGGACAGCACTGCCCACACCCCCAATGACTTCATAAATCATGAAGCATCTTCAGCTTAGGAAGGAAATATTTCTTAGAACTAACTGTTCACCTTGCATGCAGACAAATTTTCTGGGATTGAAACGTTTTATTACTTGAAAATAAACCAAATAAAGAAAATAAACAGGAAACCCCCTCTTCTTTCTTTGGGGCGGGGGGGGGGGGGAAAGCAGCCTGTCTGACCTTGAAACAGTCGAAGGCCACATGCGCGGCCAGGGCAACGGACTGCACGACGGCGGAGTAGACGCGCCAGGCGCGCGGCACTCGCAGCGACGACCCGTGGGCCTCCAGGGGGGCGATGGCGCTCAGACGCAGCAGCAGCAGGGTGCTGGCGGCCAGAGCTGGGCGGGGCATTGCGGGGGCACTCAAATACACAATCTACGAACCATCTGCTCAGTAACCTCGAAGAAAATGAAGGCATAGAAGAATTGCTTGTTATAGGCAGGGTTGGTAAAGTGATTCTTTTTCGTTATCGGGTAATCGTTAAGCTAATTTCCGACCCCTTTTAACGATAACTTGTAATCGTTAATGCCTCTCGGGAACGGTATCGAGTTATCATTGATTAACTTTAAACAAAACTCGTGAAAAGAACTAATTAATTTTTTAAATGAAAAAGAGAATAAGAGCAATAACTCACAAAATTAGATGCTCGAAATGAACGTCTTACGCTGGCAGCCAAAACAAATGACTATCGCGTAGGCAAACGGGTGTGGGGAGGTACAGTAAAGTGCCAACGGCGCGAAAATACGAACGCTTGAAATGTTTTTCTGGCAACTTTTGCGTGCACTGCGAGGCTAGTGGTAAGTTTGCTTGCCACAGAATTGGCAAGCTGTTTTGAATGCCAAAAATTGGCAAGCTTGGCCTCGAAATGGTGAACAGCTTGCCAAAATTTGGCAAGCTTATGAAGATTCCAGGTCAAAGCTTGCCAAATTTTGGCATTCAAAACACCTTGCCATATTTGTGGCAAGCAAACTTACCACTGGCTTTGCAGTGTGCATCCCGATGTTTTGGGAAATCAGTTAATATTAACGATCGTTAAGTTAATTTCCGACCCCTGTCACCGATACTAGTTATCGTTAACGCCTCTCGGAAATGTTATCGAGTTATCATTAATCGTTACATTAACTTATCGTAAATCGATAACCGTCGTTAATCGGTTGGTTACTTTAAGAACCCTGGTTACAGGGGTACGTTGGGGAAGAAAAGCCCAGGGTGAGAGAAGTGGAGTGTGTCTGTCCCACCTGCCGCCTGCTGGCCGCCACCGGCCGGCTCGCGGCGCGACGGCTCCTCTAGCGGCACCTTGAAGGTGTCGACGATCCAGGCCGACGACCGCGACGACCACGTAGTCAAGCCTGATTCATAAGTTCATGTCACATGTTTCCCTCACCTACCCTGTTCAAAATTTTGTCGTTACTGAACGACACTTTAGTCTCTAAGTTTTATAACGACGAGATTTTTTTTGGAACGGATAGCTTGTTGGACACTGTCGTATAAGGATAGTTCCACATGAACAAACTTGTAATAACATAATTCACATCCCACCTTCAAAAACAGGTCGTTGACCAACGAGAAATGTTAGTCTAGTCATGAATGTTAGTACATAAAAATATTTGTAATCTTTCTGACGAATATTGATTGTGAAATTTTGTCGCAGACTTATTTTTACATGGTTCTAAAGGGTAACTCACTATGACTTTAGAACTGCAATATAGATACAATAGATACAATACGCATCATTTCTTTGGCTGAGCGATTAGCGAAGCCAGTTACTCCAGTGGGATTGAAAAGTTTTGTCTGTCTGTCTGTTTGTCTGTCTGTTTGTGTTTCCGCACTACTCCTCCCAAACGGCTCGGCCGATCGGGATGAGATTTTGCAGGGTTGTTAAATATATCCTTGGCTCGCCACGCGCAGAAATTCAGCTCTCTATGTCAAATAATTCAGTCGTACCAACGAAAAAACACTACAAAAACGGCAGAAAAAGTGCAACTTTTTAGTGACTTCATATTTTAGAGACATTTTTGCATGGTTTCGTATGTTTTTGAAGGTGCTGATGACGAAAATGAAATCAATTTCGACCCCTGACCGAAGTTTTTACTGCGTATTGGCTACCTCGGCCCGAATAATCATCTTCGACCCTCCATCTTGAAAAAAGGGGGTCGACCGACTAAAAACTTTTATTGCAGATTTCGATAGGTCTCGGCAAGACCTTTTCAAAGAGGGGTCGGAAGGGGGGTCTAGGAGCCCGACTTCATCAGTTGGCCGAATCAGGATCTTGAAAAAAGGGGATCGACCGCCTAAAAATTTTTATTGCAGATTTCGATAGGTCTCGGCAAGACCTTTTCCAAGAGGGGTCGGAAGGGGGGTCTGTGAGCCCACCTTCATGTATTGTGAACATTGGTGCAACGGCCATGTTTTGCACATTAACTTTGGCACAGTGGGAACACAAGAGCGGGCCTCAGTCCTGATGTTACATCAATAAGTTTGAGCTTTACCTCCACGGGGTGTGAGGTGCGAGGACCGAACGCCCGAGAGACGGCCTCCGATTGGGCCAAGCCAGGTCTGGTGCGAGGGTCGAAGAAGGCCCGAAAAGAATCCGCCGGTAGGCCATGCTGGTGTCGGCCCCTGTCGAACTGAATTGCGGGCGCACACTGTGAGAAAAAAACACGGTAAATCCTGGTTAATTTTTTTTGCCACAATTTACCGTACTTCCTTACAGTCAATCCCGTAGTTTATTGACTACAATTACCGTTCTCTTTTAACAGTCATTTCTGTTCTTTCTGATCAAAGTGTACCGTACAACAGATGAAACGCAAATTTTCAAAACCCCCAAAATCGATTTTTCTTAACGGAAATGGGTTTGTCTCGACACGACAAACAAAAAATGTCAATACATGATATACGCTTGGAAGCAAACTGAAAAATTTATTAAACTTCAAAAGTACTATAATGACCAAAATAAGGACTTTTGAGTACTTTGATAGCGAAATAACTTTTTTATTTGGCATCTTAACCCATGACATATGAAAACATTTTTTGTTTGTCTTGTTGAGACAAATCCATTTGTGCAGGAAAATTTTATTTAGACACTTTTTAAAAAATTTACCCTAACCCATGCACAGTATTGACCGTTTGAATAAGTACGGGAGTTACTGTAAAAAGGCAATAGAATGGACTGTGAAATTGGGACAGTCAAAACTGTAGACATGTACAGTGCATGCTGTTTTTTGAATGTACAGTACAGGCTGCTTTAATCCGTTCAGGATCCACCGTGATATTTTCTCGCAGTGCAACGAAGCGGAGCTGCCAACTAGGTTCGACGGAAGGGCGCGCCCTAGCTTGTATACTTCGACCATTCATCACGTAGTGCACTACTCGTTGCCTCAATTAACCCTTCAAACAGCTTGCCGAAGGCAAGCAGGAAGCGCCGCAGGCCAAGGTAGGTTTAACGCCAGGCGTGGATGGTCGAAACTGGCGCAGCATCGCGAAGCCTGTTACGACAAGACACGGTCTGGCGTAAACCTACCTTCACTGAGAAAACCTTACAAACTATTTTAAGCCTTAAAACCAAAAGTAGCTTGTTATAACAAAGTATTTTGAGTATACATAAGCTTACAAAGCAAATAGTTTGTAATTTACGAACTATTTCTTCGTTTAACAAAGGAAAATTAGTTTGTATAATGTATGCTCAAAATACTTCGTAAGGTTTTAAGCGTGTTGTTTAAATTTAGGAGAGTGACAAAAGATGTTCACTCAAATTACAGAAAGAATGGTGGTAACCAACACAAATTTTGTTCTTTCTGCGACAAGTTGTCGCCTTTAGATTCAACATTAGTTTCGCTTTGGTTGATAATGACCCAGGGGGTACGCACTCGTGTAATAGTCGCTCAATCCGTAACCGTGCGCGGTGCGCGTAATAGTTCGCGTGATAGCCGAAATTGTGAGGATTTTGCCTGTTTTTTGGTTGTTTTGGAATGTTTGAGGTTGTTTTGAGCTTCGTTTTTTTTCAGGCAAATTTCGGAAATTTAGAGTCGTAATATAGCGTAATAACGTATTAGTCAGGTCACTCGTTTTGAGAGTGCATATCCCCTCGATAATGACACTCATTGTCGTCCAACGACTACATTTTCACTCATTTGCTTGTTTCTGTGCAACTATTTTTATCAGTGTAGCCCTGCGAGGTAGCCAACCTGGGTCTGACGGCATCTTGTCCGTCGGCGAGGCCGATTCTCTGCCCGAAATGACTGGAACGCCGTGCATTGCTGCCACCATCGGCCACCTCCGGGCGCACAAGTCCAGTCCGCGAGCGGGTTGTAAGTTAGTGTGGGTCATCGACTTAGCCGCCCACTGTGGCCTCGTTCCGAACAGTGCCGCGTCTCTCCCCTTCCAGGCACACCGGACGCCCAAAGGGTGTGACAAAGACAGACCACTCTTCACAATCGGCCCACGGAGGGGTTCCGGGAGCACCTCTCTCACTAATTGAAGGGCCCCGGAGCCAATAAGGTGAAGTGCTAGTGGGGAGCGTATTTCAAGGTTAACATATGACGCACGACGATGGCATGTTCTCGAAACAAGGGGGTCTTCTAGGTAGTGGGTTCGAATGGGCCGAAAAACAACGATTTTTAGATATAGCGAACGTAAAAAGTGCGCTAGAGTAGAGAAGTGACGATACCATAACTGGAGTCAGTGCGGGGAAGAATCGAACACCGTAAGGGGGTTGGGGCAGTTACTGACGCTTTTTTCGGTGCCTCCGGGATGCCTGGAATATTGAGTAACGTAAACCCGTTTCAGCCTTAAAGATTATTCGAACACTTCCTTGCCGACGCGGCGGGCTGACCATTACACCACGGGATCGCTCTGCAAGCGTGGTTGCAGGATGCTGATGACTCCGAGCGCGCTCGCTGGACGCCACAAATAGACCAACCAAAAGGCGCGTCGCGGGAGTTTGACTTCGAACAACCTGGGCGTGTCGTGAATCTTGAAGACCTTGTGTAGGGTGCTCAAATATTTTGGTTCAAATTGGTCAAGTGAGACAACGGTCGGAAATACGCGTATACGCGCCGCAGTGCCACCAGTCCGCATCCTGTATTGCAAGGTAGGTGTTCGCCAGACCGTGTCTTGTCGTCCAGGCTTCGCGATGCTGCGCCAGTTACGACGATCCATGCCTGGGGTTACACCTACCTTGGCCTGCGGCGCCCCCTGCTTGCCTTCGGCCAGCTGTTTAAGGGTTTGTTGAGGCAATGAGTAGTGCACCACGTGGTAAGGGTCGAAGTAGATTATGTTGGAAAATTCGGATGAAGGTAGCCGCTACGCGGTGAAAACTGTAGTCGGGGGTCGAAATTTGTTTTCATTTGCGTCATCAGCACCTGTCAAAACATACGAAACTATGTAAAAATGTCTATAAAATGTGAAGCCAGTGAAAAGTTTCCATTTTACTGCCGTTTTTTCAGTAAGTTTCGTTGGTGAGGCTGAATGAATAAAGATACGCGGCAAAAGTAACGCCTGGGATTCCCAGGCACACAGGCAGACCGAATGACTGGAAAAGTTTTTCAACCCCACTGGAGTAACTGGCTTCGCTAATCGCTCAGCCAGTAATCACATCACTATCATAAGAACCATCAACGCCACCAACCACACCAACACATAAAATAAAACCTTACCTAGCACCTGCCATTCTGATAAAACACTGCCAATACAAATTAAAATACACAGCGCCAATAAAGGACAGCATAAACACAGCAGCATAAACAAAACCCTAACAAAAGTCACATGCAAAACTACAGCCTTCTCAATCACCACCTTTTCTTTTCTCATTTCCACGAGCCGTTGGGCTCATTAAATTACATATCTCATCACAGAAAAGCGGAGCCTTCAAGAGTATTAGACTTCGGCTTGTTTTATGAAGCGACGCTTGGCAACACTGTGTTCCCTCGTCCGGCCGGCCGTGCACACCACGCCTTGTTGCCATGACAGCGGCAAGAAACAGCAGCCACAGTCCTGCCTGAGCCGCAGTGCTGTCCGGAGTGCACCGCGCATCGAGTCGGCCGAAGATCGTGTGCACTCAGTTGACGAAAGGCCATTAGGCAGCGAGCAGCACGCCTTATCGGTTAAGCGTTGATAAAGTTTTAGAGGACTCTAAGCAACGGAACGAGCATTCATCATACTCCAGTGCTTCGGAGCTCGGTGCGGTAAGAGGCTTTGTTTTCCAGAAAGGTTCAATTTGTTGGCGGAGCCATAGTGAGGCCACTTGGTGAAGCGGGGTTTGAATCCCATTTTTGGCCTTTGGGTGTATTCGCGCCTCTAGTCTTGAACGGCTCGTGTGGGCTAAGGTTTTGCTGTTATCGGACAAGCTATTTTAGCGAACCCCTGAACCGGCAGTCCTGAGGACAAAAAGAAATCTTCAAATCGCTTCTGCACGTACACAACGCAGCCGCTGGTTTGTTGGCAACTCTGAGGAGCATGCGCAGATGCCGTTTGAAAGGTTACTGTGTCGCTCTTAGACTTCCGGTCTAAGGGTTCGTCGCTAGCCTAATAAGCATTCTATCCCAGTGTGATAAATTATTGCGTCTTAAAAAGCACGAACCGAAATTGGAAAAATTAGGAAGTTTTATCTGTTACTAGACTATAAGTATCTAATGGTCGGCTTTTAGTTCGAATTGCGGGTCACCCGGAATTAACTTTAGCGGCCCGCATACGGAAATTTGCGGGGACATGTGCCTAGCCTATGCCCGTGCTGCCCGTGATGGGCGCCAAATCTTTTTGTCTGGGGAGCAGCAAACCTGCATCGGTCACACGAGACAGTCAAATCTAACTGCTTTATGAGTGGTTCCATATCTAGGGAGCACAAGATTCTACCATGTGTAGAGGAGGATGACCACAAATTTTAAAGGTCATAGGTCAACCCAGTCTCGAGCAGAGGGCCAAAGTGTGTTTTGCGCCTTTTTTTTTTGGTAAAAGTCAACTTTCTAGGTAGAAATCTATAGGAAGGGCTTGACCTAGGGACTTTAAAATTTATATAGGCCTTGAAGGCTATAAGTAGAACATTTAAATTTCATTTAAGAATTCGGAAAAAGAATTAATTTTTCAAAAATATTGAACTTCAATTATTTTTTTCAAGATCTTAACAACATATTTTTAAAAAAACTCAAAAAATCCCATTCCATGAACGGTAATGGAAGCAGATGATACTCCTCATGTTATGTCTAAATTGGTAATTCTGTTTTGAGCTTTAACACGTTTAACGCCATATGGGTGCAGGCGTACCCGGATAGGTTAACATCCCAACTGCCTTACATACGTGTTAATCCTCCATGAGCAGAGTAGAGCGGTTCTAGAGGCTTTGGGTCTCACCCACTTCACCCACACCCACGTGCAAGGAGCTGCTGCAGGCCGACCTGCGACAATGCCACCCCGCGCGCGAGTGGCCGTGCTCCGCTGGGGCTGGGCGCGGGGAGGCATTGTTGATGTTCCGCGCAGGCTGCGCCGCAGCCGCACTCAGAGAGCCTCGATCCCGCCCCGGCACAATATTGTTAGGATACGCGCTTGGTTTCTATACTCGAGAGTTAAAGCTAGCGGACACCTTTATGTGTCTTCGGTATGTTTCAAAGTATAAAGGTATCATCTGCTAAAAAATTGAGGAAGTACCTTTCCTTGTTTCTAGTATCTATGTAGAATTTCAGCCCAGGAGTAGACTTGGTTTGGGAGCTATGGAAGAAAGCGTACATTTCTCAACGCAGTGTTGACTTTAGCGGTGAACTCACTCAACTGAAACCAGGGTTTGACTCCAAAGGGATTCAAACGGGACCTTTTTTTTAAGTTTAGGTGATGACATTCACGTTGAAGGATAGCCCAGTCTTAATCGACGTCCCACGTCACACTTTGGACGCCAAAAAAACATAATTGTAGTTTCGCATTGTGCCTGAAAGCAGTGGTTTACAAGTTACCCTTAGTGGGTGTGAGGCGGGTTTGCCTACCTCTTTCTACGACAGGCGTTCCTTGGGCACTTGTGAGCAGCTAAATATTTAAAAGAAACATGGCAAAAATTTCTGAATTTTCTGTTCTTGACGGGATCATTTATCTTGTTTACAGATGGCTCAGAGGGACGCAGCCAACCGCTTCAGCCCACTGGTGATTCTTGACCTGGAAACCACAGGCTTAAGTATAGACGATGAGGTAAGCTGCTCTGCCCACCCTACACTTCAAAGCGTATGGCAATGCATTGCATAGCTTAGACCTACCGTACTCGCATTCTTTAAGACTTCTTCTTGGCTTCCAAGTTGGCTTCCATGAATTTTTTTAATGATGGTGTCAAGCAATGGCTGATTTTACCAGAGGTGGCACAGAAAAAAGTCTTCGAAGCATCGCTTTGTGGTACGAAGCAAACGAATAGAAGTCATTATAAAATCTTCAAAGAAGTGCTTCGTATTATGAAGCAAAACACTGGTAAAACTAAGGCGTAGTATTACGCCCTTCGTGAAGCGTACAGTTAGTACGCCCTTCTTGAAGCGTAAGAGCTTATGCGCTCCTTTCCTCCTATCTAAATGCATGGGGGAATTTCCTTGAAGCGTAGTTGCATACGCTTCAAAAAGCGCGTAGAGTCTTCAAGCGTAGTTGTATGCTTGAATGAAGCGTAGAACTACGCTTTAGTTTTACCAGTGAATCTTTCGTCGTGCGAAGTATTTCTTCTTATTACGAAGCAATTATACCATTCGTTCAATTTCTTCGCAGTTACGAACCAGATGCTTCGTAGACTCTTTTGAGTGCGTCAGCAAGCTAACGCGGCTGACAGACGAGTTGCCTACACTCCAAATCTTGGGTGTCTAGAAACTAAGTGAAAATGGCTCCGTAGTCTATTCTAACGTAAAGATTCATATCACAGAAATCATCTACGTAGTGATATTAGACTTTTGAAAATTTTAAGTGTTATTAATTATGCTTTCTTAACTAAAATCCATTTGCATAATTCAATCGTTCAGTTTAAGTTTTTTCTGCATACAGCAGGCAAACAGTTTTTTGTTTCTCCTGAAAATTGATGAAAATTTAGTTTTTTCCTTCTTCCGCTTTATGGATCAATTGTTTCTTCATCCATGAAATTGCCAAACTAAGAGGACCTTCGGATGGAAATCAATATCCCGAAAGTCGCCTTCACCGATTCAATACAAAACCTCCCGTTACAGGTCATTCAAATCGCTGCCATGGTGGAGCCTGGTTCCGCCTTCAACTGCTTCATCGCGCCCGTGCGGGACGTCCCCGGTGAAGTGACGGCGCTGACGGGCCTGGCCAAGGCCGGCGACACGCTCACTGTGCACGGCCGGCGCGTGGACACTGTGACCCGCAGCGCCGCGGTGCAAGGCTTCCTGGACTTCCTGCGCCAGGCCCGCGGCGCGGAGCAGCGCCGGCTGGTGCTCGTGGCGCACTACGCGTTCGGCTTCGATGCGGACCGCCTCATCAGGCTCGTGGCCGAGGAGGGCCAGGTGCAGGCGCTGGCGGAGCTGGTGGAAGGCTTCGCCGACACGCTGCCCGTGTTCCGGCGGGCCCTGCCGCACGGCGCCCCGGGGACCTACAAGCTCGGCATCCTGGCCCAGGACCTCGGGGTGAGACGCACGTGGTGCTGCACGGATAAAACCTAATTACCAAGTATTCTGAGCATATTTAAGGTTCAAACTATTAAGTTTGTTGCACTAGGATATAGTTTGTAAATTACGAAGTATTTTCTTTGTAAGCTTATGTACGTGCTCAAAATACTTTGATGTTACAATGATGGAATTCAATGAAGTCTCTCGGTACTGCCAGGTCATGCATGGCATCGGGGCTCTGCACTGTGCGGATCAAGATGTAATCGTCCTGAAGCGCCTCATAGACAAAATCGACGTCGCCCAACAGCTGGTGACATCCTGCCGGCCCCTGTTTATGTTTGACGCTTACAAGGACGCACTCATTATCGTAAGTCCTAAACAAAGAACGTTCCTGAACCTAACCCCTTCATGGCCACCTACTTTCTAACTGGTTTTTAGCGTCTGTAAGGCAGACTGAGTTCTTAATTCACAAAAGTTTTGACGATTCTGCACATTTTATCGGCATATTCAAATTTTTATTCGTGTCTTGACAAATCTGGTAAGCTTCCTAACATAATTTTATTGATGAGCAGAATCGTCCAAGAATATTAATAAAATGTCAATTGGGTGTACACACTAAATTACTATGTAGGTTTTTGCGCATACGTACCGCACGAAATGAAACATGCACCACGTTGCGCACAAAATTGTGTGCAAGAACGCTCGATTTTCTGCATACCCGCGCACTAATTCGTGCATTGTCACGTACAAATTCGTGCGTTACAAAGTTTATGTTTAATGTCGTGCGCGGGTGCGCTCAAAAACCTACCTAGTAATAAAGTGTGTAAGAAAATTTAAATTGACCGGAACTTACGGATTAATGGGGCTGGAAATACATTTGAAGTATTGAAGTACTATATGGCTATGTGATAACAATTTTTGTTTATCCTGGAAGTGTAAGCCGACTTGGAAAAGGACCCCTCGAAACGTTTCGTCCGACCAGCCTCGCTTGACCTTGACGTTCACACTAAATTGCTATGTAGGCTTCTATGCGCGCCCACGCACGAAATTAAACATGCACTTTGTAACGCACAAATTTGTACGTGACAATGGACAATTTAGTGCGCGGGTGTGCAGAAAATCGTGCGTTATTGCGCACAACTTTGTGCGAAACTAGTGCATGTTTAATTTCGTGCGTTACACTGGTTTTCTGAGTGTAGTAATGAACTCATTTAAAAAGCAATAAGATTTTGCAATAATTATTGTAAAGCATTAGCATACTTATCACTTGAGGAGCGAAGTAATCATTTTATCACACCAGGACTGTGATAATCTGGGCCCAGACCGGCCAAAACCTAAGAGACTTATTGCATTTTGAAGGGGGAAGAATCGCCATCAACACGAAAATTTTGGTTAAATTCGAAAAATATCCTTTTTTTTCCTGATTTTTGAAGGAATGAGGGGTTTTTCATTGGACGGATCACACTTTTAAGAACATTTTGTAAGAAAAAAATTCTATTTTAGGCCACTTTTACGAGGCTCTATGGGCACATTAAAAATACCTTGCAAAAAGACATAAGTTCACTGCGCGCAAGGTTTTGAAGCTGTCCGGCAACTTTTTCCAAATCCGTTCGTTTCTCCTGAAACTAGACACTTGGCTTTATAGATTGAACCTCCAGGTTAAACATATCTGGTTTCTAACTATGTTTATTTTACATTTCACAAAAATATTTCAAAGTATACAAAGTTTGATCTCTGAACAATTTAATAAAGACACTTGTAGTTGTTCAATTTGAAAACTAGGAGTTCAATTTATGGATCTTGTTTAGGTGTAACACCAGAAAAAATTTCAAGCAATACGTGCAATGGTTTGGCCTAAATCATGCGCGCAAGGCCCAAAATATCGCAATTGAGTAAAATGGCTCCAAAGTATGAACAGTCTAACCTATCATGTGGAAAATAGTTTCCAAAATGTTATCCTCTTGCTGAACGGTTTCAGACTTTGAAACTAACCAACCAGCCACATAATTAAAGGGTTTAATACAAAGAATTCAAAAAACTCAAAAACGAAAATGTGATTTTTTGACGGAAAATGACGAGCCTTGCCCCTTAATGCGATGATTTTTTTTATTGCTGCCACAGATAAGATAATTTGAATTAATCACATTAGCCTTTTTATCGCTGCAAATTGTATGAAACTTATCACATTAGGAATATCAGTGAACGTATGCACAAAAACCTACATAGTAATTTAGTGTGTTACACACGTGTTTGATGGCTGATGAGACTTCTTCTACCGTTGCTCAGGAGTTGCGGTACAAGTTGCGTGCCATCAAGACGCTGGAGGAGGCGGCCAACCAAGTGAAGACAAAGCTGCCGGAGATCGTGGAGTCTGCAGGATGGACCACAAGGTTCCACGTGACACAGCTGGAAGAGAAAGAAAGCAGTTTGGAGTCTGCCAGAGATGCGTTGGAGGTTTGATTTGGACCCACGCGGGACACTGAACTGGCTTCTGTTACACGAATCCGTACGACGGACAGTTTAAGCACTCCTGATTGCGACAGCACGTAACTGTCTCTACTACGAAAACGCTTATCCGCACAATGTTAAATGCTCTGCAAACTCAACAGTGTACTCAGTACACTCTGTTCAGCGTGTACTCACAAGCACACTCGCCTCTCAGTGTACTCATCTGAGCACACTCTCATCACAGTGTACTCAGATGAGCACACTCCAACGAGAGTGTACTTAGATGAGTACACACCTACAGCTGCGTATAATGCCAGGCGTGCTAAGGTGTGTACTCATCTGAGCACACTCTCATCAGAGTGTACTCATCTGAGTACACTTTCGTTGGATTGTGCTCATCTGAGTACACTGTGATGAGAGTGTGCTCAGATGAGTACACTCTGATGAGAGTGTGCTTGTAAGTACACGCTGAGCAGAGTGTACTGAGTACACAGTTGAGTTTGCAGAGTGCTTGGTTTCTTGCCCTTGGGGGAAAGTTGTGTCACTTGCGGATAACTCTCGTGCTTGCGTCTCTGATGTCCGTCCTGCTTCCAGGACTCGCATGCGGTGGACCCGGAGGGTCAGGATGCAGCCACGGAGGAGGCGGACGCGGCGTTGTCGGCGGCGGAGCATCTGCCGGACTGGCTGGCGCTGGTTGACTCCAAGGCGGCCACGTGGACCATGGAGCTGCGGCGCAGCGGAGGCGGCAGCGTCTGGCGCGGTAGCTTCCCGGTCAGTGCCGTCATGGACCATGTCTGTTCTTACCCTTGAGTGAGTGCACACTTAATGTCATGGAACTTTTTTGTCTGCGCTTGTAAGCATATCCGTCGGTGTTTCAATTTTGTGTTCACCAAGTAATACTGAGTGTCCCATGCCTTTTGCACTTTGTCTATTTCATTGTTCAATTGGCCTTACCGGGTGGACTCAAAATTTTATCATCGACGGATGTGCGAAATCTTGCATGTCCCATGATATTAAGTGTATAAAGTGAATAAGGATTCTTATTTCGACTCTTAAGAGTAATTCGTCAGATTTACGAAGTACTCTACAAACTCAAGTGTCGACATAGTACACTCCACCTGGAGCCAACCCAGCATGTACACTCCACCTGGAGTCAACCTGGCATGTACACTCCACCTGGAGTCAACCTAGCATGTACACTCCACGCTGGAGCATGTCTGCTAAGTACACGCCAGGTAGGATGTACCTGCAAGTGCACTGTTGCTCTGCTTTACATGCAAAAGGTAGGGGACTTAAGCAACAGTGTACATGCCAGGTTGACGACAGGTGAAGTGTACATGCCAGGTTGACTCCAGGTGGAGTGTACATGCTAGGTTGACTCCAAGTGGAGTGTACATGCTAGGTTTACTCCAGGTGGAGTGTACTATGTCGACACTTGAGTTTGTGGAGTATTCGTTGCAAAATCTGTCGTTAAGTTAGGAAAACTTCACTCAGTACTTGGCACTGTTTGATTTCGCCTCTCCCTTGCTTCAGATCGCTATGTTCGCGGAGGCGGCGTGCCCCACCCTGTACTCGCTGTTGGACGATGGCGTTCTCCGGCGGCAGACCGCTCGCCACCAGTGCGGGTCCGTGGCGATGCGAATACGGCGACTAGAGGCGGCCGCCCGCAAAGTCAAGACTCCTCTGGAGCGGCTCTTCCAACGCCTGGAATTCTTCCGCAACAAACGCGAGGAGGACCACCTGGAGGCGATAGCGCAGCGTCTGGCCGACGTGAGGCTGAAGGTCGAGGCAAGCTGGGCGGGTGTGGGCTTGGCGTGTGTTGATTTTGAATTGGTCAAAGTTCTAGTACACTGTTATTCCACTTGCGATGCAAACCGCACTTTCAGTGCAATACAAATTTCATCGCTCTTTTCTGTGATGATCATTTCAAAAAGGTGCGATGATCTGCTGTATCGCAGAATTTTGCTATGATCATTGCAAAAAACTGTAATGATTGCAGATTTTGTGTTGCCATCATCGCATTTTTGTGCAATAATTCCTTTAATCATTGCAGAAATGTGCGAAGATCATTGCAAATTTTTGTGATACAAAAGTCATCGCATCTAGAGAGCGATGATTCGAGGGAATCACATTTTGGCTATCATCGCACGTTTATGTGTTGAAAGTATCGCAACTTGGATAACAGTGTATGCGCTAGTACACACTAAATTCTTTTGTGTGCGTGGTCTCATACAATTTTGCTCATACGTCGCATACGTGCTTTTCGTACAAACTTACACGATATTTCGCACGAAATTGTGCGGTTCTGCCTACACATTGGTACGGAAAAAGTTCGCATTTTAAAACTTGTGAGAGACCATATAATTATTCAAGTACATTTAGTGTGTAACTTGGCTTTATGGTTAGTAACCCTCTAATGTTCTTATTCGGACAACATTTTGCAACATCTTGTCATGAAACGAAGTAAAACTAGAATCCTCAACCAAATTTTAGTATTAAAGTAAACATGACCCAGACGTGTCCTGCTGGCCATGACGTTGTTGTGTTAGTGCAAGGTAGGTGTACGCCAGGCCGTGTCTTGCCAGAACGAGCTTCTCGATGCCGCTCTGGTTCCGCCAATCCGCGCCTGGCCGTTGCGCCTACCTTGGGCTTACGGCAACAAACCAGGAGCGCGCGTTGTGCGGTCATAGAAAGCGTGTTTCAGCTACTGGCATGTTATTCTCAAAAGTGTAATTTGTGTCACAGGATGTCTTGAACCCTCCCGCTATCGAGAAGCTGGTTGATACCAAGAAGCTGGTGGACGAAACTCTAGAGCGAGATGAGTACCTCGCAGACTGGCTGCTTCTGATCGCCGACGGCGAGGCTGTGGTCGACCTGAAGGTGCAGCTAGGCGCGGACGTGTGGTCAGCCAAGCCCTGCATGAAGGAGTTGCCCCACGCCGCCCAAGTGCTGCTGTTCGACGTTATGTGTTACAAGATAGTCGAGAGGCAGTAGATCGCCGAGGCTCAGCCGTATTTTTCAGGTAAAAGTTAAATTGGATACAATTTCTTACATACTTCATGATACTTTTACTACAAATTTTTGCGACAGAACAGAGTTTGCGATTCCCACGATTTATCGCACCCTGGAGTCAGTTATTGGGACATTTTGCGATAAGGAACCCTTAATATTTTCAATGAATTAGCCTTTTGTCGTACTTTTTTCGCAATTATTTTGCCATAACTTTTTATTGCATTTACTTCGTACGTATTATCGCTAAAAAGCAATACTTTCAAAATTTTGAGATAATTTTTATTGCACATTTTTTAGAATCCATTATTGTATACTCTCCAATTTGAAAAGCGTACATTGTATGCTCTAGCTGGAGCATTCCTGCAAGCACGCTCTATCTGGCGCATGCCTGCCTGCCTAGCATGCACTAACAAGAGCATACCTGCCATGTACACGCTAACTGGAGCATACATGTAGTGCCGAAGGGATAGGGAGTTGTCGGCTCCAGTAAGCGTGTACATGGCAGGCATGCACTTGTTGGTGCATGCTTGGCAGGCATGCGCTAGCTAGAGCGTGCTTGCAGGCATGCTCCAGCTAGAGTTTACAATGTACGCTTTTCGTTTTGTAGAGAAACATTTGCAGTATTAATGACAGTGTGGACAAATATGGCAAAAGTTACGGACAAATAATGTACAATGAATGTACATTAACATTTTGTGCAGGCAGGACCTCTTTTTTTTAACCTGACAATTTGTCTGCATGTCTGCAGCTTCCACTGCCCAGAGAGCAGCTGACGTGACGTACTCAACGCCCTGATGATCCAAGTCTCTCGTGTCTTCTCAAGCTGCGGGATGCGTTTTATTCATTAATTTTAATATCCAGACGGGTCCCTATGTTGACAGAGACAGTCGGTGTGTTGCGATTTGCAAATTCTGGCGGGCATTTGTGTCTTGTCTATGGATCCAGTCCCACTTTTAAATCATGTGTTGTTGAACTCAATATAAACTCATTTGAATGTCATTTACAAATAAACAATTGGAGCTCTGACTGTGCATTGTTTATCTGTAATTCTAGCCCACCCAACAGTTTATTTCCAAAACACCCACCAAATTTCGTGATAATCGGGAAGGTTGATGAAGGGAGTTGCTTTTCTTTAGAATATATTTATTAGAATATATTAATTTGCCCTCTGGTGTTTTTTTTCATCGAAAACGTATCAGGTGTCACACGCCTGTTGAAAAGATCGGTCGTGATGTTTTGAAATACGTGAGCCATAAAAGGACTTCTTTGAAGTGCCCTTCCCGGAATACGCCGACGGCCAGAAGCGTTGGGCACGTTCAAAAATTAAAAAAAAAACTTGTCTGAGCTCTTTCTTGGATCTGAACCAAACTAGGTTTGCGAGCTTCTTCCATAGCTTCTTCTTCCTGCCGACAACCCACGGAAGCGACACCTGGCAAGTACTCTGGGTTTGGCCGAGGGCAATGGCTATAGGTAAGTGTTTGGGGTAAAGCGGTCATGACAAATGGGAAATAGCTCACACTAAATTACTATGTTTTTGTGCATACGTAACGCACGAAATTAAACATGCACTACGTTGCGCACAAAATTGTGCGCAAGAACGCACGATTTTCTGCATACCCGCGCACTAAATCGTGCATTGTCACGTACAAATTCGTGCGTTACAAAGTGCATGTTTAATTTCGTGCGCGGGCGCGCACAAAGACCTACATAGTAGGGTGTTTCAAAAAAAAATAGATTTTTGAAAGTAGTCGATTTTCTGGTTTGTCTAGGTCCCAAATGATCCCCCAGCAAGTTTGAGCGAAATCGGTTAACATTTCCCCGGTGCAATGCGCGAGAGAAAACTTTGAGCCGCCTGGGGTCATCCACCGCCTCGTGTCTTGCCGCCGCGACTGTGGCGCCATCTGAGATCGGAGCTCAGTGAAATCTGGTGGCAATATTCCTTGAGGCTGCTCCTACCTGCCTGCAAAGTTGGGTTTCAGACTCCATCTCACTTGACTATGCGACAGGGCCTAAAGTGCATTAAATTGTTTTTTGAGGGGGACGGGGGGAAGGGGAAGGACGTCGTCAAATTTGCATGTGGGCCACTTAAACTGATGTGCCAGAGAGAGATATACCTGATCTGGACACTAACTGGTTCAAATCTTCGCAGGGAAACCAGGGAAAATAATGAGAAACTGCCTGGGAGGTAGGCAATGTCAGTGACATGTACTGCGGTTTGCCTACCTCCCAGGCAGTTTCTCATTATTTTCCCTGGTTTCCCTGCGAAGATTTGAACCAGTTAGTGTCCAGATCAGGTACATCTCTCTCTGGCACATCAGTTAAAGTGGCCCACATGCAAATTTGACGACGTCCTTCCCCTTCCCCCCGTCCCCCTCAAAAAAACAATTTAATGCACTTTAGGCCCTGTCGCATAGTCAAGTGAGATGGAGTCTGAAACCCAACTTTGCAGGCAGATAGGAGCAGCCTCAAGGAATATTGCCACCAGATTTCACTGAGCTCCGATCTCAGATGGCGCCACAGTCGCGGCGGCAAGACACGAGGCGGTGGATGACCCCAGGCGGCTCAAAAATTTCTCTCGCACATTGCACCGGGAAAATGTAAACCGATTTCGCTCAAACTTGGTGGGGGATCATTTGGGACCTAGACAAACCAAAAAATCGACTACTTTCAAAAATCTATTTTTTTTTTAAACACCCTACTACATAGTAATTTCGTGTGGCTATAAAACATTTGACCGAAATTCAACGGTAATAGTAACTAGTAAAAATTTCGGGACACGTAACTGTAACGGTACCAGTCACAAAAAATTGAGTAACTTTCCGAACCCTGGTACGAAGTTTTCTCCGGTTTTGTATTTCGAACACCCTCGCGAACATTTTTCTTTGCATCTCAAAGAATTCGTTCTAAAGTTGCGCGAATCTTTCTTGGCCGGTACTGCAATCGAAAGTGTGGCGAACTTACTACATTTGGCTGCGGTGAGACCTAAAATGTGGTTACCTCATTTTACCCCATGTACAAATGTGGTAGAATTTACATCCCTTCGAAGAAGTGGCGAAAACACCTGAAGCTTAGCCGTTACCTCATTGTCTTGCGTGGTCAAGACCATACTTTTCTGAGATATGAGAGACTGACCACATATATGCTGTGATATTTACCACGGCGTTAGGTGGCTTTGGCAGTTTTGGGCCTACCGCACATTTTCTGGGCTTTGTACCACACTTTGAAGGACAGGAGGAAGTCTTTCTTGGACGTTGCAATTGTAAAGAGTTCATGCCTATCTGTCGTTTCCAGGGACAGGGAAAAACTGATTGACGGAATGATTTGGGCGACGAAGCTTGTGGAAACGGAAGCCTTCAAAACGGCTGGAATTGAGCTGAACTCAACCTCCCGCTGCCGGTGAGTTCAAATACAACAAAGGCCACATTTTCATTAATACGGCTCCATTTCCGCTCACGAGGAAACCCTCAGGGTCAGTTACCGAGTGGAGTCATTACGGGCAGTTGATAAGGGACGACTTAAGGGGTCAACCTGCCGTTACTTCGGTGTACACAAACGTGATTCCGGATTCCCTCGATTCCCATATGAGTTCCGCTAGAAAAAAAGAGGATTTATTAACATTTTCCTATGTTTTTGAGCGATTTATGTCACTTCCTGAATGACTCTTCATTGAAAGTGTAGGGATTTAAGATAAAATTTTTAATGAATTTTTATCGATTCCCGCTAGGCCAAACTCCTCCCCTCGGGGTGACTTTTGTCGCTTTTGTGCGTTTTTGCTCCAGGTTGATCATTTTTCAACATTTTCAGACGGGTATGAAGTTTTCTAGGAGACAATTTTGAAACGTGCTATCATGTCCCCTCCCTGACTTGCAGTTAAGATGGTTAGATTCCAACAGTAAACTTCTGAGAAATGATTGTAAGTGCACTCTTAAGTTTGAACAGCCGACTCAGTGTAAACACTGATATTCAACGAACGTGACGTCATATTTGTTTGAATGTGAATTGTGTCACGTTTGTTTGAATATGATGTGAGACTCGTTTCAATGTTGACTCACGTTCAAACGAATGTGACACCCTAATTGAACGGCCGTGTCACGTTCCAACGAATGTGATATCGCATTCAAACGAATAACGTGTCAATTTTCACTGTCAAACGAATATGACGTCACATTCGTCGAATAACAGTGCACTTTATCCTGTTTCGCTGAATGTAAACAGATTGTGCGCAGTTCGCCTTCGGGAGCCGTGAGTACTGGAGCTGCCTGACGGAGCGGCACAGCTTCTCGTACGGCCACCCGGTGCACGCCATGGGCGGCGCGGGCAGCGCGCTGGACCCGCAGCTGCGGGTGCGCGGCCTGGAGCGGCTCAGCGTGGCGGACGGCAGCGTGGCGCCGCACACTGTCTCTGGCAACACCATCGGCATGGTGCTCATGGTGGCCGAGAAGGCCGCCGACTTGATAAAGGCCAGGAACCACGCCGCGTAGCCGTCCAAGAGCCGTCCCTTCGGCCGAAACACGTCAAATGTCCTCGCCGAACCTTTTTTCCTTCATGTAGACCGACACTCATGTGTGCAAATTGGCCCGTGTTCAGTATGCTCTTATGTTTCGAAAAGGGCAAAAATCGCTCATCATTTTGCAAGGATCTGCGTTGTGTGTCGTCTGACACGCTAAATAAAGCTTTAAAACGTTCACAATTGTTAAATTTATGGGTTTTTAAACTGTCAAGTTCACTCTGTAGTTAAGAATTAAATTTACAATAACCTTTTATTGAAGAAACAACAAGAGAAAGAGAAGACTGTTACAGTTACATATTACGCAACAAATGAAAATGTGTTTGCTCAGGTACATTTTTAATTTCAGAGAAATAGTTATGCAACCATTTTCCTTCGAACGCTAGTTACGTTTCGAGGTGGCGAACTGCGAACCACCAAGTATCAGTGCTACGAATCAACACGAGTATATCTTGAGGTCTTCGCAAGTGCAGTACACAGTGCCGTTGCTGATGGCCGCGTCAGGGTTGGCGTCTTTATCGCGATTAAACTGCACCAGAACGACCACGTACGTAACAATTGTGCCACCAACCTGCAGACAGTTGTAGCTTCTAGAGCAAAAGTCATTGCGGACGACAGTGCGTGGCACCCTGAAGTGTGTGTAACCTCCTAACAGTAAGAACTCTACGAAGCATCGCCTCGTAATATGAAGAAACCATAGGCACCAAAAAAGGCATCCCTTCGTAATACGAAGCATTTCTTCATAATACGAAGCAATTCTACAAAACCTTCATTTTCTTCGTAGTTATGAAGCAAATGCTTCATAGCCTTTTTAGAGTGCGTCAACCACACAGTAATGTACATAATGTAAAAGCGTGGTTACTCACCGTCAGCAAAAATGACCTGGATATCGTAAAGAAATTGCACCCTGTCAGTGCCACGTTGTCCGTGAGGACTTGCGTGAGGAATCTCTCTGCCTGGAACAACAACAGTGAGCGTAGCATTAGGTATTCTTAAGCCTCGCCAACAACTTTTGCTTCATGAAACGCCTCATCTTCATATTCCTATACACTTGTCACCAAAGTCTCTGTAGTTATTGATTTAATTATACAAGTCCTAATAAAATCACACAATATACCTTCAAATGAACCATTCAACACGGAACCTCCTTGCAACTCGAGATGCATTTGACCGGCTACCCAGTGAACACACCTCAATAGAGTAGCCGGAGGATGGAAGGTCAAAAAGAACGTCCTTCGGCCTCTTGCTCTCCTCGTTGAGGTTGGAGGCCACGTACGTCATGAATGTGGTGCGTAGAATGATGTAAGTCAGCGAGAAGCAGAAGTAGGCTTTGTGGAATCGCGAAACATTGACAGGGCTGCGACAGAAGAAGAAAAATAAATGAACACCAAGGCTCATCTGGAAACAGATAGGGATGTGAACAACCTCCTATCTCGTCAAATTCTTTCACCCTTAGTAGTCCCCCTTACGGCGTTCATTGTAAGTTATCTCGTGTTCTGGGTCCTATTTCTGACAAGACACGGGGAAGCAACACATAGAGGATATCGATAAACACAATGGATACCCGAAAAAACTTCTGCGGTGAGGACATCGGCGCTCCCATTGCGGAAACAAAGTTGGTGCACTGCAAACCTAACTGTCTACTTAGCAGCACGCACTTACAAACGCATGCTTGGCCAAGCACGCACTTACATATGCATGTGCGTAGCATGGAGTTATACGGCGCCAAGCATGCGGTTGTAAGTGTGTACTTGCTAAGCATGCATTTGTAAGTGCGTGCTAAGTAGTAGACAGTTAGGTTTGCAGTGTGTTTGTAACGAACTGCCCTACCCTCCCCTACTCACTTGACTATAGACAGTGTCTGAAGACAAATGAAATACAGGTCCGACGCGTAAGAAACGAGGATGACGGGACCAAGCACTACATCCACGTGTCTGACCAACTCAGCCAAAACGTTGTACAGCGCGCGCTTCCTCCTCCAAAACTCAGGAGTCTGAGCCTGGAAATGAAATAAAACAAAAGTTTGTGAAGCAAACCCTCCGCAGTCAAGTCATGGTATCATGACACTGAAATAAGAGGCCAATGTACGGGGAACTTTTGAGTTGCGTGTGAGTTGCATTGGCTTGCATGGCGTTCGTTACTGGACTTTCTTCAAAAATCAAAAGATGCACCGTCACTTCAGTTTGTACGTGGAGCATTTCAGTTTATTAGACAATTTATACTTCTCAAGTTTTGGGTTTTAACAACTGTACAAATCGAAAAGCGCACATTGTATGCTGTACACTACAAATCCAAAGGTCAGACTGCTCGCCACTCCAGAGGTAAGACGTAAAGTCTCGACAAGTTTCAGTGAGACCTGAAAGTCTCGCAAAATTTTGGTCAGACAAAAAATGTCTCGCCAAAAAATGGCGAGACTTGTCTGATCACTGTACGGCGCTTATTACGTTGCCCTGCATGGACGCTACACTCCAAAAAAAAGTGTCCTGTCAATGCCGTTAATTTATTACCAGTTTTCCCTGTAGGTCAATTCACAGCGTTTACTGTGATCTGCTCACGCGATTCACTGTGATCTTGTTCACGGTGTTTACTGTGATCTGGTTCACAGTAAACACTGTGAGTTTGACGCCGCTGAGCACCGAAGTACTGCAAATCAGGCTACAATTCACGGCGTTTACTGTGGCCAGATCACAGTGAACACTGTGACCGAGATCACAGTGAACGCCGTGAACTAGTTCACAGCAAACGCCGTGAATTGCATAACAGCAAACATTGGTAATAAATTAACGGCATTTACAGGACCTTTTTTGTACAGTGTAATTAGCGCCTTTACTGAGGTCAGACAAGAAAGTCTCGCCATTTTATGGCGAGACATTTCTGTCTGACCAAAGTTTGGCGAGACTGTATGTCTCACTCTATTTTGGCGCAAAGTCTTCCCATGTAATTTGCAGTGTAGCTGGGGCATGCCTGCAAGCCCGTTCTAGCTAGCGCATGCCTGCCAGGCTCGCACTGTCAGTGCATACATGCCATGTACACGCCAACTAAAGTATACATCTACACGCTAAGACCTTTAACGAAACTTCCACGAAATTTCGTCCTAAATACGACGGATCAGGATGCAGGACCGTGTTCACCGTCAGGCTCCTTGTGGTTCAGGACCTCTCCTAGGCAATGCCGAAGTCGAAAGTCCCGGACTCCTGACAGGGGCCCTGCCAGAGCAGCCTTGGCCTCGAACTAAAGAACGACTTCCTGGCCGGGTTTGACGGCGACCTCGTGGTACGTCGTCGTAACTCGGGAACTACATGGCCGAGAAGAAAATGGGTTGCGGCGTCGGTTTCCTCTCGGCCCGGAGATCCGAAAGACACCTTCTCTAGACAGAGCATCATGGTTCCAGGGTCCTGGAGCATACTTCGTAGAACGACGGGGTATCTCGGCCGTCGAATCCCCGGGGGGGGGGGGGGGGGGGGACTGTGCCCCCCTCAACTTTTGGCCGGGGGAGGGGAGGGGCAACCAATGAACAAAATGCAAACATTTAAGACACGAAAAAACACAAATATGTTCCTTAAAAGGCTCACAGATTTTCTTCAAAGCCGCAAATTTTCTTAGCTCGCTTCGCTCGCGAGCTATTTACGTTCACTCTTCGCCTACATGTCACACCCAACCTCTCAGAGTCGCTAAAAGGACACTATTTGGAAACCATAATGCGTGGCTCTTTGCCGGTAACAAGAGTTTGAACAGCGACGTACAATACGTCAGACTGAACTTTCCCATCGAAGCAGCATCTTGTCATGCAAACATACAAACTAGATTTGCAGCATTCTTTTTTAATTTTTCGTATATTTTCTTTTTGCATTTGAAAGGCCGAAAAAAATTGTCAAGTCTACAGCTCTCAGCTCGCTTCGCTCGCAAAAAATGCAACTTTCTGGGATGGATTTTGAAAAAAGCTGCGAGCCTTAATGTTACTTTGAATCTACGGAGACGCAACCGAATAATTAATTTAAATTTCGTTTTCGTAGGCACTTGAAGTAAAGAAATATGCGAACCTCCTGAAAGGTAGGCAATAGGCAACCATGGTTGCAGACAAAATCCCCCCCCGGGCACGAGGACAGGTCGACGGCCCTGGGATGTCTTTCGACGAAACTCCGTCGTTGTTCGAAGGACGTAATCAGTGATATTTTTTTGGTCCCACCCTCATCGAACTTCGATGAAAATTTCGTTGAGCTCCGACGCGCGTAGCAGATTCTCGTCGTGACGACGAAATTTCGTCGCAAATACGAAGGACGTTTTTGAAAAAAGTCTGAGCGTGTAGTGCATGAGGGATAGGGAGTTGTTTGCTCTGGTTAGCGTGTTATGCGTGTTATGCACTAGTAAGTACATGCTTGCGGCATGCGGCAGGCATGCACATGTGAGTTTATGCTTGGAACAGGCATGCGCTACACAGAAAGTCTACGAAGGGTGGCTTTGTTATGCGAAGAAAACGAAGGCGAATACGAAACATTTCTGCAATACCTTCATTGTCTTCGTAGTTACGAGGCAGATTCTTTGTAGACTGTTTAGAGTGTAGCTAGAGCGTGCTTGGAGGAATGCTCCAGCTGAAGCATAAAATGCATGCTTTTCGGTTTGTAGAGAAGCGTTTCATTTGCAGGAAGAGTCCGTTTCTGGACGATAAAGAAATTTCAATGGCTGCAAAAGACTAAGTTTGAGTATCACCTCGCTTATAGCCTCCAGCTCGATGTTCAGCTGATGGAAGCGAGCCGACAACCCCATGGCAAAGAGCGACACGAACAGGTCCAGGAAGCTCCAGACGAAGTGGTTGATGATCTGCAGCGCCATCACCACGGCCGCCTTCCACGCCGTGAACGTCATCATTGTGAATGTCTCAACAAAGGCACAAAACACAACAAAAATCATTGTTAATTTTTTTAAAATCACATTTTTTGTCGCATTGCAGTGGAGCTATAAACATTACAATGAAATTAAAGCTTCCATCACTGGTAGCCAACGAATGTGACATCACATTCGTTTGCACGTGAAGACTGCGATGTCAATTTAAGCGTGACAAACAGTGAAAATTTACAGTCAAACGAATGTGACACACTGGACCGCTTTGTCACATTACTTCGGGTGTGACGCGAAATCAGAGGGTGAACTATCACATAAAAACGAACGTGACACATGGTTCTCATTGACATGTCTTGTCACATCCAAACGAATGTGACACCATATGGGTGTCACATTGTGACACCCACGTCCTGCCACATTCGTTTGGATGTGACACGACATACATCGTTTGGTACCATGTGTCACATTCGTTTTGATGTGACAGTTCACTTGCTGAGTTTGTGTCACACCTGATTTAATTTGACAAAGCGGTGCGGTGTGTCACATTCGTTTGACTGCAAATTTTCACTGTTTGTCACGTTCAAACTGACATCGCAGTTTTTACGTTCAAACGAATGTGATGTCACATTCGTTGGCTACCCGTAATTACATACATGCTATCAAAATTTTCATCCTCTGTCAGGAGGTGTCATTGTTTCTGACTCCGTATAGAACCAAATAAAATATAAGTTCATTGTCACACAAAAAAGTCTACGAAGCATTTGCTTTGCAGCTACGAAGAAAATGAAGGCTTGGTAGAATTGCTTTGCATTATAAAGAAATGCTTCACTTTGCGACGGATTTTACTCTATAATACGAAGCATTTCTGCCTAGATTTTACAATGCCTTCGTCTTCTTCGTATTACAACGCGAGCCTTCGCAGACTTTTTCTGTGATGTGAAACTTGATTTTATTCGAATAAATCTCAAAAGAGAAGGCTTTGCCTCTGGCAGTGGGATGGGTACAAAAGCAATAATTACGCGTCAGTGGTCGGGAACATCCCGTTACCTTCCTGTACTTGGTGAGGAAGTAGCCCTGCAGGAGAAGGCTGACACCTCCCCGCTGGTAACACGGCCACACGTAGCCTAGCGTTCCAATTATGGCCATGGCGTGCTCCACTGAAATTAAAGTCAAGGATGTGCGACGACAGCTGACACAAGAGAGATTTTTACAGGGGAGCCTAGGTCTGAAAATCCGGAATGATGTTGCAGACTAAGTCAGTACTAAGTGCAACAAACACTGACAAAAAAAAATTGCCAGTATTTGTTGAACTTTTGTTGAAGTCTCTTCTTGTAGTGTGCACTAACCAAGCGCCATGGTGAGCGCGGCCGCCGTGACGGCGAGCATGCGCGGCCGCAGTCGCTGCGGGTTGCCGTAGACGCGGATGAAGGCGGCTTCCACGCGGCCCACGGCCAGGGCCAGCCCGCGCCACGCGCTACTCACGCGCAGGAACAACACCTGCGCCGTGATGGTTATGGTGAAAAAAATGGCGTTCACTGCGCAGAAAACCAAAACCAACCGGGGATCGATCCAGAGTAATGGTTACGACCAGTGTGACCGCGGTCGACTTGAGAATGCGGGAAACTCGCGAGAAGTCAACACCTGGACGGTTGGCATGATCAGACGATTTCAATTGTTGGCGACTGAACCACAAACCGGAATTGGAGAGATTTGGAAGTTGGTGCGAGCATGGATTAAGGGAGAAAATTGTTGGCAAATATGTTTATTTCCTTTCAGAGTATTTGGAACAGGCTTAGATGCCTGGATCCTTCTGAAAGAGGACCACTTCGAAAAACTCAAAATAAGTCAACGCATTCGAACGGTTAAGTTGCAGAATTTTGGCTCTTTACTTCATTTTCGATGCATAAAATTTTATAGGAAAGTTGCAAAGTAGTGTGATTTCGATTCATCGGTTTTAATTGGTGGAAGTTACTACATACTTCAACTTTTTCTTGCATTGACAAGTCTCTAAAGTAATATTTTGCACATGCGCTACGTCTACAGCTTTAATTTCCACTAATGTGACAACTCAAAGTCGCGAGGTGGAGCGAATCGTTACTGACAGAAACAGAGCAGTGTGTCCGGATTCCGTAGCGGGAGGGCACGGGTTTCGTCGCTTGTTTGCAGAATGGGTTTGCCGTTGGCGGTTTCGTTGCAAAACCAACACGGATCTATTTACCGGTCAGTTTTCGCAATTTTGGGCTCCCAAACCACAGAGATTCTGACATTTCAATTTACTGCGTACAAGCACGCTTGAGGACTTTAAGCTTAAGGGCAAGCAGCGAAAATTGCCCCGTGCACTTAGATAAGCGGGAGGACAGGGGCCACTACGCTTCAAGAAATCAGGCGCGTATCCATAGGGGAAAAGGGGGCTGGGGGTCACGACCCCCTCCCCTTTTGCCCTTAATAAAACGCCTAAAGGTAGGCAATTGGCAGCACAATCCGCCTGTAAGTAGGCAAAAAGCGCGGAATGACCCCCTTCTTTTCTCGAGTCTAGATACGCCACTGCAAGAGAGGCGTAAAAGTACTTGGGCTTCAGTTCTACACTGGTATAACTAAAGCGTGACTCTATGCCTGAGCCACGCATAGAGTTACGCTTGAAGACGTTACGCTTGAAATGAAGCATACTCTGGAAATTCCCCCATGCATTAAGATAGGGGAAATCTTGGCGAATGAGCCTGTTGCGCTTGATTTCAAGCGTAAACTGATTACGCTTGAAAACAGAGGGTAATACTACGCTTTAGTTTTACCAGTGTACCCGTGTTGATTCCCGCACCTGAGGTGTTGTACTTGACCCCGGTCTCGATCATCCGCATGATGGAGAAGCTGGACTTGAAGATGGCCAGGGCGATGATGACGGCCGTGACGGCGGTCCTCGCCGACCTCCAGCTGAACGCCGCGTGCTGGGCGTCCGACGGCTTGCTCACTGGCAGCAGGCTGAACATCTGTTGGCATTGCCGAGTGTTGCCATTGTCCTGTCCTCACTCAGCCCTACAAGTGCAAGGGTCAGCCTTGTTACCCACTGGTAAAACTAAAGCGTAGTTCTACGCTTCACACTGGTGAAACAAAGGCATTAAGATTATGCCCTTAAAGGGCGTTAACGATTTACGCCCTTAAAGGGCATAAATCGTTAATGCCTTTGGGAAGAGTATTAAAATTTTGCTTGAAATTCCTATACCATTTACGCCCTTTCCAAGGGCATAAAATGAATTATGCCCTTGCAAGGGCGTAAAAGAGTATTTATGCCCTAAACGGCGTAATTTTTATGCCTTTGTTTTACCAGTGCATTCAAGCATACAACTACGCTTGAAGACTCTACGCCCTTTTTGATGCGTACAACTACGCTTCAAGGAAATTCCCCCATGCATTTAGATAGGAGGAAAGGAGCGCATAAGCTCTTGTACGCTTTAAAAAGGGCGTACAAACTGTGCGCTTCACGAAGGGCGTAATACTACGTAATACTACTAGGCGACAGAAAGTCTTGCCAAACTGCGGTCAGACCTGAACGTTTCGCCTAAAAAATTGTTCAGACCAGCATTTTACCGCAAAATGGTCAGACCAAATTGTCTCACCGGAAATGGCAATACATTTTGGTTTGACCACAGTTTTTTCAGAATTGTGAACCCTGTGAATACCATCCTTGCGGTCTGAGAGTACTGACGTAGACAAAATTGTCTCACCATTACGACGAAAGACCTTTATGATCATTATACGAAGCAATATTTCTTCATAATAATATTTGTAGCTTTTACATTGTTAAGATACAAAGAAAAACCTTCGTAATACGAAGAAAAAACACCTTCGTATTAGGCTTGCGCCATTTCCTTCTTATTATGGGAAATTTCTTCGTAAGACATTTAGAGTGCATCAGGGACGGGCGCAGTGTAAAACAAGATTCAAGAGTGCAGGGATGATCATATGATCATACGTGCCATTACTTTGCTCTAGGGAAGGTGTCATGATTGTCATCATTCGAACCCACCTGAGCGAAAAGCAGCGCCGGTCGGAAGCCTCTGAGAAAGCCGTCTGCAACCGAGGAGGGCGTGGGGGAGGGAGGCGGGCTCCAGTGGGACGACGACGACCTGTCGCGGTTCGATGGAAGCAGAAGGGCTTTGCGGTACACCGGCTTCACGGGAAGTGTCCATGCCCGCTGCCGGCCCTCCGAGTAAACCTCGTCACCTGTGGAGTTGGTGGTTTTTCAGTCACTTAGACTGAACGACATTTAAAAACTAGAGCAAACGATTCGGAAGTAACACGATTCCTGAATCATCCCAACTTATAAGAGAACATTTCTGGAAGATTTTCAAGCATTGTTTTGTACAAACATAAAAAGATCATACGATGATTTCCCACTTATTCTGTTGGGATTTACGATAAATTGTCGGCATTGGAGCCTTGCTTCCATGGCTTTACCAATCTTTCTTGCGTTGCTGGGATATCTGAAGGAGGCTAGTAAAAGCATAAATTTTTTTCGAAAAATGTCTACATTTAATGCGCACTTTCTTGAAAATTTGCAGTTAACCTGTGCTTGAATCTCGAGAGCGGGACACAGCATAGCTACCTCCCCCCACTTAAACGACAGGGGCGTGCACAGCCTCGTGTGTCGGGAGGGGCGATTGAGCGTCAAGGAGGGGGGGGGGGGGCTAGAAAAACACCCACAGGGACAAGCAACTACTGTACCATGCAATTACAGAGAGCAAATATTAAACCAATAAGATAAAATTACAATTTATAGTACGATTGTTTGTTTGCGCCTAATTTGGCAACATTAAACAACATTTTGGATTGCTTGTTCTCTCTGAGACCAGAATTTTAGCGCGAAAGATAAAGCGGCTAGGGTTGGAAAATTTCCGGAAATCTTCAAAGTTTCCGGAAACCTGGAAAATTTCGGAACATTTCGGAAAATTTCGGAAATTTTGGAAATTTTTATAAAATAACTGAAAATAAGTTATGTGGATGAAATAGTGTCCCCAAAAAATAGATTTCGACTTGCCTAGACGAGACGCCCCTTTGCCACTCGCCTGCGCGCCAGTCCTACCAACCTTTCAAACCTTTTTCGCGCTGAAACAGGTCAGATTCAAACTTAGGGTGACGTAACGAGATACAACATCGACGCAAATGGGTGTCTGTTGTATGTGTTTCGAAGTAATCTTGACTAATGTGACAGGACTGGACAAAAAGAATGAACTAAGGATGGTAAATGGCTCATAAACGTCTTCAATTAACTGCCGAAATAAGTAATTTGATGTATGAGTAAAAAAACAACTTTTTATGAAAATTTCCATTTTTTCCGGGGTCGCGGAAATTTTCCGAAAATTTCCGGAAATTTTCCGACGCTTCCAACACTAAAAGCGGCTCTGCCTCTGCGTGGTGGACGCATTGTTCACCCGTTCATCCCTGGTGGGAATTTCTTGATTGATTTCTGGACACCTAGAATGCATCGCCTTTCTTTTTGGACAGATTCTAGTATCCAAGATTCGTTCCGCTGGCATCCTCCTGTATCCGACACACACGATATTAACATTTCCCCGCATCCATAACGCGTCAGAACCGTCCTACGAGTATCCAGCGAGTGCGTCCAAATCAATATTGCTTTTTTCAGCCCTTTGGGGTCCTTCGGTGTGCACGCCCCTGCTAAACAAGTCCATCGTTGGCAATGGTTAAAAAAAATGGTGCACACTGAGCCAAATCGAACACGTGCGAGGAGACGTAAGGTTCGAAATGAGGAAAGATTCTCTTCAAGCCGTACCTTTGGGCCGTTGTTGTGTGATCACGAAGTCCATGGATATCTGTTTTCCCCGTCGTTCTGTCATCATGAAGTCCATGGTAGAGTGTCGGCCCGCCCGCCGCTGCAGCCGCCAGGGCGACGCGTGGCGTCACGCGCCCACTGTGACAGGCCGCGCGCCGCGCACTGCCCCGTGGGAGGCGGGCGCGGCTCGATAGTCCAGGGCCGGAAGTGGTGCCCAGTGTGCTGCCCACTGCTTAACGCAGACACAACACGGCATGACAGCCGACGAGCAGGGGGCACAGGTCAGAGTTTGACACAAGCTGGAAATGTCAAAAACACAAACAGAACCATAGCCTCCCCCCCCCACACACACACACATACACACACACGCGCACACACACGTCCAGGACCGTGACGTCAAGTTACTGTGGATGTGAAAATTGTAACGTTCCTAGAAACGTTTCGACTGTGGTTTCGCTTAAAGGTCTCTGAGAGAAGTAACTGACTTATTCCCGTACACCACCACTGAGCTTATTCAGAGGTGGGCACGGATACTAAATGATGGAGAAAGAAATTGGGAACTTAGACGCTCAGCATTGATATTTACTAGGAAGAATTTCTAGTAAGAAAAGATTCCTATCTCAGTCTTTCTCGAAAGGGCCGCTTCGACTGAGCCTCCCTTACTAGTAGGTGAGTATCAATTTACGCCCCTGGAACATAACCCCTAGGAAGGGCATCAGGCTATTTATTTGCTCGGACGTAACGGAGCATAAAAGCGCGTGAATTTCTTAGTCCGCACAAATGAAGATGTCGCAACCCTATTTGTGCTAAAACGTAGCTAATTGAAGTGGCTAATCACATAAAATTAGATACGCGAATACACGAGCGTTGACTTAAAATAAACAAGTTTTGACAGTTTCGTTCAATCTTAAGAGAAGTGTATGAGGTGAAATTATTATCTTTTGTAGACAGCTCATGGTTCTAGAGCCACTTCAATAAGAAATGAATTGGTGCCAATTCACCCTTGCCGCACTGTCCGTAACGATTGTGCGAAAACAACAAAATTGTCAACATGGCCGTTTTCCTACAACATCTTTGTTTAAAACTGAAACGAAGGAAAAGTTGTCTTCCACCAAGTAAGTTGTTTTAAAATGACCCAACTGTCATTTATCAACAACATTCTCTGTTCGTAAACGACTGCTGTCGTTTCAAAACAATTGTTGTCAGAAAAAAAATTAGCATTAGATTCGTTGTAAATTAACAACAAATTTTCTGACAGTGCGTGGTGTTCCCTTTCTCTGCCTTTTATTCGTAGGAAATTACCACTGATTCCGTGAGTGAACTGCGAACGTGTGTTTTTCATGAGGGATCAACCACACTCGAAATCCGTCCCCACTTGAAATCCTAAAATCTCTGAAATCCAAAGACTTTCTGCAAACAGACAAAAGCAAGGCAAAACGGAGCGTAACTCAGCGAAATCTCACGTAATCCTTTGAAATTTCGACCCCTCCCCTTTATTTTTGTATATATTGTGTCCCCTATCATCGAAGCTGGTTGCCCCTCGGTTTTTCATCACCAACAATGGTCAGTCTGAAAAAGTGGTCTTGCTGCAACACATTAAACTCTGCCGTTTTACAGCCCAGCTGCTGCCCCCTCCCACGCCAACTACCAGGACAGCCAACTGCCTCACGCATTGATCGAGCCGACTAACGACACGCGACTGCCAAAATAGTCCTACAGCAGCCGAACATCATACGGTAACGCTACAGGCGGTGGACCATCGATTAAAACGGTAGTTATTAGCAAATGGGAGTTACAAGCTTCAGGCGAGATGCGAATGCCAAAGGAATGTTACAACGCACCGTGTGCCATGCTCGATTTCGTCTTGCCGTAAAAAGAGGTTCATCGAAACATGTAGGAAAGTCGGGACGAATGGCCATAGACGCTTAATGGGCTGACTGCTTCTGGTTTCTGGGAGAGTTGTGGTCTGAGTGGCTCAAATAACAAAAACAGACAACATAAGGCGTTCTTACAAACATACGCGGCAAGTTTTTTCTACATAAACAAACCCAACCCTTAACAAAGTATTTTTATCAACATGGCAACTTTTCAGCTACAGCACAGGAACTAACGGGATTTACTGCAGTTCTCTCTCGCAGTGTGTCTTTTGGTAGAACACTTGCTCGGTTATGAACTCGTGATATATCATTTTTCATTACAAAGCAAGTTGCAGAAGTGTTTCCTCAAACTTACCAACTAAAAATCTATTCAGTTTCGAGTCGTGCATAGTTTCAGAAATTCTACGTCTAATTGTTTTTTGTTTCTGTCCGTGTAGTTTACTTATCATTGAGGACTCATGTCTGCTCCTGTAGTGACTGAAGTTTGTAGTTTAGAGGAAATTGTGTGAGGGAATGTTGGGGAATGTTGGGTGGTTGGTTTAGGTGGACCGATTTTGACCTTCGATGATTGTCGATGGATTCGCACGTCCGAAATGTTTGTTTTAGTGAGAAGCTGTAGACTTGAGTCCGTAAAACTACCTCAAGCCGAGCTCCAGGTGTAACCGCAGCTTTCAGTAAACGTCGTTATTTTGCAACAAAAAAAAAAAATTAGAAAAAAATCATAATAAAAGATAAATTTAACACCGCTGTAGGAGTACGAAGTGATTATAGACACGTCGCGTTTCAGATCCTGTTTGGTGGTGGAGCTACTATCACGCCACATGGCGTAGTAAAAAATTCATCCTTCATTTCATCTTGCAGTAAAGGTGAAAATGAACATTTTTACACGTTTTCAGACTTAAAAGATGTTCGTGAGCCCCTCGCCGAATCGGCGTTTTGTTAGACCCATAAGTCCGAGGCCGAAACTTTACTGTAATGTGGGGCGTGGTAGGAGCCCCGTCACGGGGGTCACGCGCCCCCCCCCCTTGACCTAAATAAAACGCCTCAAGGTAGGCAATTTGCCGCACAATCCGCCAGTAAGTGGCCAAAAAGCGCGAGTCTTACGCTACTGAATGGAACTATGTTTACAAACACCTGTCCGTTCCAGCCACTATAAATCCAAAGGTCAGGCTTCTCGCCACTCCAGAGGCGAGACGAAATGTCTTGCCCAATTTTGGTCAGACATAGAAGTCTCGCCAAAATTTGGTCAGACAAAAATGTCTCGCCATAAAATTGCGAGACCTTTGTGTCTGACCACAATGTGGTAAGACTTTTGAACCCAGTCCATACGGTCCATGCGGCCTGTGTAGCGGTCCCTGGGCTACACATGAACTGGCAGAAATATCCCTGACCAAGCAGACTTTATATAAGAAACTAAAAAAGCACCCTGAAAATCCAATATTTAAGAAAGAGTATAGAACCATATGCACAAAAGCCAATGAATTAAGGAAAAAATTAAAAGCAGAATATGTAGGTAATAGGCTTAGTAAGTGTATAAGTAAGAAAGAAAATCTGTGTGGTCTGTCCTAAAAGAAGTCTCTCGTGTACACTGTTTAAAAAAAGCCGTACTTTTTACAGGGAAAAGGTACGGTCATTCCGTAACCTCGGCGTACAGTAAAACCGTACCAAAAAACCGTGCTTCCCGTAAGAGCCCATGTTACTAAAACTGTACTCTGTACCCCCAAAACTGTGCTGACTGAGGAACGGTGCAACCAGGCAAATTGTCTACCAGCTTTGTACCGTACTATTTCCTGTGGATTTTTTCTACAGTGTAGCTAAGAATAATAAGTCAACGCAAATTACTAAACTAGTTAAGGATGGACATGAGCACGTTAATCAAGATGAGATTGCTGAAGTGTTTAATGAATTCTATGTACAAATTGGCCCATCATTGTCATCTGTTCTAGAAACGGGTACTGCTGTTAATACCCTTCAGGTTCATGACTCAAAATTTATGTTACTACCTGTTAGTAGCGAGGTAGTTACGTCTATTATTGGGGGCCTCAGCATTAAATCCTCTAGCCTCAATGGAATAAGCAACAAGTGTGTGAAAGAAATTTCTGATATTGTGACTGCTTATTCATCTATCCTATGAACAAGGTGTATGTTCATCTCATCTCAAAGTGACAGAAGTCAAGCCTATCCTAAAAACTGCAGATACGACTGATCCGGGTTATTACAGACCTATATCTATATTATCAGGAATATCTCGTGTGGAAGAGAAGGCCACTGAAGTAAGATTGGAACAGTATCTGAAAGACATTAACTTCTTAGGTGATAGGGAAGATCATGGTTCAGTGTTTGATCTGGTTACTTCAAGGTAGGTTTACGCCAGACCGTGTCTTGTCATAAAAGGCTTCGCGATGCCGCGCCAGTTACGACGATCCACGCCTGGCGTTACACCTACCTTGGCCTGCGGTGCTCCCTGCTTGCCTACGGCAAGCTGTTTTAAGGTTCATTGAGGTAATGAGTAGTGCACTACGTGATGAATGGTCGAAGTATATTATATAAGAATATTCAAGTCGAGGTAGCCCCAACGTGGTTAACACATTGGTCAGGGGTCGAAATGGATTTCATTTTCGTCATCAGCACCTTCAAAACCATACGAAATCATGTAAAAATGTCTCTTAACAAAAAAGTTGCACTTTTTCTGCCGTTATTTCATTGTTACGACTGAATAATTTGAGGTAGAAAGCTGAATTTTTGCGTGTGGTGAGCTAAGAACATAAGGACATACTTAACAACCCTGCAAAATCTCGCCCCGATCGGCCGAGCCGTTTGGGAGGAGTAGTGCGGACACAGGGACGGACAACACACAGAACAGGGACGGAGGTGAATACCTATTTCTTCCACGAACACAGGCAGTCCTTTCTTCTTCCCCGCACTGTTCTAAGCGCATCCTATTACCGGTCTTTCCCTCAATTTTTTTCAAAACGTACTTGTAAGTATGTAAAGTTCTAGGTACAGTTACTGCCCAATAAGTTCCTATGTACAGATACAGGTACAATTGTGACTTCAGTACCTGGGTACAGGTATAGGTACGAAAAAATTACCTAGGTATAGTACCTAGGTACTTTTTACCTTGGCATTTTTCCAGCCCTGTAATGTAACTATGAATAGATTGGTACTGACCCGATTGCTACGGTAAGTGAGACGATGTATCTAGGTGTGCACTTGGATAGGGGTTAGAACTTCGAAACCCATGTGAATAAACCACTGCCATCCTTAAGGGCTTCTAACAGATTGATCTATAGATTAAGAGGAATTGTCCCTTTCAACCAGTGGAAGATTTTGTACTTTTCATACTTCCATTCCCATATGACTTACATGTGCTCCATCTGGGGACATGCCAATTATTTGAGTACTAACGAGGTACGCATCCTCCAGAACGATGCCGTAAGAACCTTGCTTAACTTTCCTTTTTCTGTGAAACAGCTATATTCTAGAACTGGCAAACTGCCTCTGAACGTATTGATTGATGCGCAACTAATTTTGATTGTAAATGAACATGAGCACCAGGTCAAAAGCATAAAATCATACAACTAGGTCCATGAGTAATCTAAAACTCCCTTAAGTCAGATCAACGTACTATGGATTGAAGACTCCCTACTATAAAGCTATTAAGGCCTTCAATAGTGTACCCGTACATCTCAAAGCTAACTACCAGACCTCATTCAAAGAAAAGCTTAAAGCATATGTACCTCTTCAGCCGCTATGTTAATTCCTAGCGTCTATTAATGTTCTTGTAGTCTATACTTGTTATGTTTTATTGTATTATATGTATCTTTTGTTTTCTGTTCTTGATTGTTTATTGTGTTTGTAAAGCTCGAAATGTTTTCTCTGTATCCGACATCTGATTTTAATCACCATACCACGGATTGTAATTGTTTAAGTCCACAACAGGGTTCGCCTAGGGATATTTGAATTTGAAATAAAATAATAATTTAAAAAAAATCTCCACCATACTCCACCAGTAAAATCAGGGTACCTCGTTTTGCCACTTTGCCAAGTCTTATCAAAATCGTATTGAAAATTTCAGAAATCCCAGAAAGGGCCAGACTAATAAAAAAAAAAATAAAAAAAAAATCCTGAGACAAACCTATAAGGCTACTTCGTGCCTAAAAACAGAACAATGAAGAAACCAAAGGCGGATTCCAAATTGGCCTGAGGAAATGTCGCAGGCTATGTGATGATTTGTGCCTTCCTACAAAAGTAAAGTGTTGTCTTTTGCCTCCTTTTCAGGTGGCTCTCTAGGGGACCAGGAGGTTTAGATAGGGATCAAAAGGTATTTTGCCCACTTTCAATCCGCCTTCAAAAGAAACCCCTCCCTACTTCAAAAGTCATGGCCTACAGACAATAAATATCTAGTCTCTCTGGAAGTGCTAGATATTGCCCCAGACTTAAGAGATACACTATGAAATCACACGTCGTCAACCCCACATTTAAAACGAGGAGGTGTGGAATTTTAAGTCTCCCGTTTAGAGGTGCAAAGTTTGTGGTGTCCTCACTTAGAGTGTGAAGTTCTCCACGTTTGCACCATGCGAAAAGGTAGGAGCTCCGTGAGCTACTCGCTATTCGCTACACTCTAAATGTCTTACAATGAAATTTGACCTATGTTATTCTTTTGAGACAGTGAATAGTGAATTCGGCGCCAGCATACTACGAAGCAATTTTTCTTCGTAATCCGAATCTCTTTAGCTTTTTCATTGAAAGATACAAAGAAAAACCTTCGTATTATGCTTGCGCCATTTTCTTCGTATTATGGGAAATTTCTTCGTAAGACATTTAGCGTATACTTCTCACTTAATTAGCCACACTTGGTTTGACAGTGATGGTCCGATAATCAGAGGCGTTCCAGACAAAAAAAAAAATAAACCACTTGGCGGCGACCATTTCGGATCTTGATCAGGCCTTTTTTCTGGGTTCCTTTCGTTCAAACGGACTGCTGAAATACCACAGAAGCGAGATCCGACCCGAACTCCGGATTTTATAGGGGTCGAATACCCCCGAAAATTTGTGTTTTTCAGGGTTTATGGGTTAATCAAATCTGCTGACCGAAAAATCTACCAACCAGGTTATTCTTGTGTAAAAAAGTGCGCTCTTTCGAATAGCGGGTCGCACGAGGCTCTACGACGTCCGATTTAGGAGCTATCAAGTCGCGAAGTTGGTGAATTTCACTTTTTTCCTATAAAAAGTCGAATTTTTCCAAGAATTCAAGTTTTACGAAATGCATGTCCACAATATCATTTAAAAACATGATTAAGGGTGACACTTAAAATTTTGACCGCTTGTTTGCTTTGGGAGCCACACCTCTGGCCCAAGAATAGGGGAAAAACCTACCATATTACGAATAGGAGATGGCACGACCCCCTCAGAATTTGATGCCACTGGGTGTTTTTTTTTTTTTTTTTTTTTTTTTTTTTTTTTGTCGGGAACGCCTGTTAAAATTGAAATGTTTGTGTAAGTGCACTGTTGAGGTGTGATCAGTTAGGCTTCAAAAAAAAAAAGACGCCAGCTTTCTTCTCAAGTTCTGCTATGTGCCGACTATAACTTTAACATGTTTAAGTGTAACGTGTGAGGTATGTTTTCCTTTCTTGCAGAATGTTTGGTATTTTTCTATATTGTTGGTCTAGAGGAACAAGAACACTGGTAAAACTAAAGCGTAGTTCTACGCTTCATTCAAGCATACAACTACGCTTGAAGACTCTACGCGTTTTTTGAAGCGTACAACTACGCTTCAAGGAAATTCCCCCATGCATTTAGATAGGAGGAAAGGAGCGCATAAGCTCTTGTACGCTTCAAGAAGGGCGTACAAACTGTATGCTTCACGAAGGGCGTAATACTACGCCTTAGTTTTACCAGTGAATTCTTGTTCAAAAGAAAATTGGTCCAAAATATATAATACAAAATTGAACGGGCTATGAAAGGTATATTTAGATACTGTTTTTTGGACTTATTGTTCAGTGTGGTGAAAATGTTGGTGTTCTCGGTGGTGCCTTAAAATAAACTCATGTGAAATAAGCTTCATGCAAATAGTTTGCTTCGACAGAAGACTTCTTTCAACTTCGACCTACAGATTCAAAAAGGGAGAAGATCAAACAAGGGAGTCTCAACTTGTTATTCCCATCAGGAACTGTTTGCATTTGTGTGAAAACCTGTTACCTGCAAGTTCCGTGAATGTTGCTTTTCTGATGTAATTGTTTTGTTTCAATCGATGTGACGTTTCTTGAAAATTTGAGTTTGATTGTGAGAGAGTGAGTCACTATGCAAGAGATTTCCGTCTGGGATGTGGCTTCTGAAAGATGGAGATAATCCATTAACGACGATAAGACTCAACTGCCACAGCGGTCGCTTTGTGGAACTTATCATAAAAATGGGCCAAGGCTACATCTGTACTTCTTATGTCTATGCACACATCCTATCTTAATGTCAGTGATTGTTTCGTGACTAAAATATTATCATGTTTGACGGGACTTTGACTTTGAGAAAGGCCGCATGGCTCGCCGGGTTGCCAAGGAATGCAAAGTATTCTTGTTATAGCCCCTGTATCTTCCCAATTGTGCATAGGACGTGCCTTTCATGTATGTCGGTTTCAAGAGGAAGATCCATTTCTCACCTCCGCGTTATATAGTGTGGCCCGAGTTGTATTAACATCAAATACAAAAGAAAAAGTTTGAAGGTTGGACGTTCAACAAGAAGTGTCCCCACTCTGCCAAACATCAAACTATTTGGTCTAAACATGACTTCAAATTATGTAATGACCATCCCTACAATCCCTCCACATCTACATCCTTAAGAATTTCACATTTTATCACATAAGCTCAAAAGAAAGAGACAATTATTGATTTTGAGACGAAAATCGGAACGACAGGTCGGTTTTCCTGGGGTGCCCGAAATTACCCCAAAACACGGGGTAATTTCGGGCACTGCTTTGGGCCCTCCACTGTAAAAACGGTCAGGCGTTGATGTCTGGAATTGGCGTCAAATTGACGCTAAAGGTGGGTAGATGATAAATTTTAACCTTCCGGTCCATGGCAACACCACAACCCTCACAATTTTAAAAATACCTCTCAAAAGTGCCTGACATTACCCCGTTTCACGGTATTACTGAAAACTCTCCTCGCGGAGACACTCAGAAGATCCGTGCCGTCGCTTTGTCTCTTCCGCACCGCACTCGTGTGTCTCTCCATACAGGCGGGAACACTGTTATTCAAGCATTGTGATGTCACATTTGTTAGAAAGTGAATTTTGTCACGTTCGGCTTAAATACGATGTCACATTTGTTTCAACGTGACGCACGTGGTGGGGGAAGGGGGGGGGGGTCATTCGAATGAACGTGGATCAACATTCAAATGAATGTGACATCATGTTCTATCGAACGTGACACAATTCAAATTCAATCGAATGTGACTGTCTCATTCGTTGAGTAACAGTTACGGAGACAAAGCGACAACCCGTTCTTCGGGCTGCCAGCGCGCCGTGCGCTTCCTTGTGGCGGGTGGGCCGGTCATGGCGACTCCTCTGCTCCGGGAGCTCCTTGAAGCGCCTGCGGCTGATGCGGCGCCGAGACGACTGCGCTCTCCTGCACGCGACGCAGCGCCCTGCCGCCGCACCCAGCGACGGGCATGACGCACTGAGGGAAGGGGAGCGTCACGCACGCAACGCCCTTTTACGAATGGATGCGCCGCGGCACGCAAGCCGTTCGCACGCCCCGCGCGCCGCGACCACACACACACCGCGCCGTGCAACGCGCGGCGCCTTGGAGGCCGCACTGCGCACTCACCCGCAGGGGCGCCTCGAGCCCACCGCCCACGCCAGCCCTCCAATGCCGCAACACGCAGGCGAGTGCCCAAGATTCACCCTGCACTGAAATTTAAAGGGTGAGACGTCTCACCAAATTGCGGCGATACAAAAAGTATCACCGAAAAAAGGTCGTACACGAATGTCTCGCCGAAAATGGTCGTACACAAATGTATCACCTGAAAAAGGTCAGACATCAGCGAGATGGGCCCTTCTTTTCCTGGGGCAGTATCACCCTTTTTCGGTGATACATTTGTGTACGACCTTTTTTTTCAGTGATACATTCGTGTACGACCTTTTTACGGTGATACATTTTAGTATCACCCTTTTTCGGTGACAGTTCTGTCTCACCCCTCAGATGGTGAGATGTATTACTATTTGATTTACAGTGAAGCCTTCGACATTTAGCTTAGATGCGAAACGGGTATCCCATCCCTGTTTTGGGTAGACTTGCTTCCAAAATAGGCTGAGCTTGTTCTCTGTTCTCGTTTCACACCCAAAACAGGTTTGCATCTTCCCAATTTTGGGAAGGAGACTACCTGAACGGGGTCATTTTTCTGCGCAGATTATTCTAAAAATGCGGTCTTCAAAATGTTCAATTTTCAAAATTTAAACATTAAACGCTTTGAAAAAGTGTTCAAATGCGGTCTTCAAAATGTTCAATTTTCAAAATTTGAACATAAAATGCTTTGAACACAAAGTGTTCAAATGCGGTCTTCAAAATGTTCAATTTTCAAAATTTGAACATAAAATGCTTTGAACACAAAGTGTTTAAATGCTGTCTTAAAAATGTTCAATTTTCAAAATTTGAACATTACACGCTTTGAACAAAAAGTGTTAAAGTGCCCGGGACTTGAAATTTTTGACATCCCCAACTCATCCCAAACATTTTTAAAAAAAAAAAAAAAAAAAAAAAAAAAAAATCTCGCTACCTTAAAAACTGACGGAGTACCATTCATTTTTCTAGAACGCTACTTAAAAATACCCTAAAAACCAAATAAAAATTGTTAAAATTTCAAAAGGTAAAATTTTTCAAAAATATTTTAGGGGGTTGCTACCACCTTTGTCGACGTTTAGGCCCGTTTTCGTGGAATTTCGAGGCCATGCGTCTGACAACCGGTTGAGTTGACAGTGGTGCGCATCGTGTGGAAAGTTATTGGAGACTTTTCCCCCTTGGATCAATATGCCCCGGCCCTGGATCGAGGATGTCAAAAAAAAAAACAAACAATGTTTTACTGCACTACGTGGTACTACCCTCTCAAAAATCTTAAGCAACTTCGGAGTCTTAGCTGTAGACGCTCTTTGTTTCTTTGAAGCATTATTATTCACAGCACGGATCGAACCCGCCCTTCTAAAAATTCGGAGACGTTTGCTTGCTTTCGTTAAAGACATGCGAACAGGGTCAAACCCTTCTCCATTTTTCAATTGGGACAAACAACTGGTGGTGGGTGTCGCCACGTATTCGGTGGAGCGCGTCCAAGCCTACACCGGTAAAACAAAGCCATAAAAACTTCACCCTGCAAGAGCATTAAAATTTCGCCAAGAGGTCCCATACTTGTTCACGCGCCTTCAAAGGGCGTAATAATTGACGCAATTTTGTTTTGCCTTTCTTTTCCGAATGAAGTGTTCGATTTGGGCGTTGCCTGCTTTTTAATGCCGTAAAGTGGGGTATCTTTCCGTATGATTTGCAGATGACAGTTTAAAATGGTAAAGAAAAGTAATTTACCGGTGTATTCATGTCATATCTGGTTAAAAGAGTGCCAATAATCGGAGGACGGACATGGTCCGACACTCATTGTAAGGCCACCTTTAAACCGAATAGAATTTACTTCTGCCAAAGTAAGCAACGAGTTCACTGCAAATTAAATGGAAAGACTGTACGCCAAAATACGGCGAGACAAACAGTCTTGCCAAGTTTTGGTCAGACCTGAGAGTCTCGACAAAATTTGGCCACTCAAAAATGTCTCGCCACTAAACGGTGAGACTTTTAAGTCTGACCGCGGTTCAGGCCGCATGGACCGTATTTACTCGTTCAGAAGTCTGATCACATTGCGGCCAGACAAAAATGTCTCACCATTTTGTGGCGAGACATTTCAAGTCTTACCATTGTGCGGTGAGACATTTTTGTCTGACCAAATTTCGGCGAGACTTGCAGGTCTGATCAAAACTTGGCAAGACTTTTTGTCTTGCCTCTGGAGTGGCGAGAGGTCTGACCTTTGGATCTTTGGTGATTGTTCTGGGCGAACTTCTTTCAAGAACCGCTCTTTTTTCTGAATGATTGACCAGTGCCCGAGCCACATGGTGCCTCGCAGCCGGCCTTGCAGAAGGAGTGGCGCGGACCACTCAACCAGCACTTGCGGTGGTGGCTGTGGCACATCTGGGGAAGCTCGAGCCGAGCCCACGTCGTGTTCGCATGGATCCGAGGCTGCAAGGCCAGTACCACTGTTAAAAATGAATGAAATTGAATGATGTTATTGTCATTATTTTTCATTACACGTCATTAAATTTAATGACTTTGTCATTTTAACTACAGGGTGGATAAAATTTCATCACTTTGGTCATAAAATTTCATGACATCAGCCATGTATTGAAAGTTTCATTACATGTCATTAAATTTTTGAGAAATTTTAAGTATGACATTAACTTATACGATCCGTTCTGGGTTAAATGTGACGTTTCTCATACAAGTTTAGAATTGTATTGAACGCAAACGTCCATATCTTCCGCATTATCGTCCATTGCTGCGTCCTATACCGAACCTGTCATTCGCAGGTCTGCCGTTAGGTGTCGCATAGTACAGTGGGATTTGCTCTCAACTCAGTATTTCACATTCAAATTATCAAAATTGTGAAGATTTTCTGAAATTTCTTCGTGTTATATGGGAGACGCTGGACTGCTAAGCTAATAGCAAAGAGCTTAGGGGAAAGAATGATATAATAAGTATTTCTGATGTTGCTCGATGGCGTCTACGTAAGGGCTGCCATCAGGTTAGGACGACACCTGATAATCTCATTTTCTCAAGCAGCATCTGCCATCGGCTTCAGACATTTTGAGTCGCAATTTTTGAGGTACCCTCTGTACTCAGAGTACTCCAGTAGGCCTTGACAATCCTCCCAACCCAATATCAGATCAAAACTATAAGTCATGTAGTAAGCTCCAACTTTCTTCATTTTCATAACATTTTTGTCATAAAATTTTCATTACATTCGTTTATTACACTGCAGTAAAAATTTTAATAACATATATGTTATTATTACATTACATTATCATTATATTGTAATGATTATAGCTACACAATATTGTAATGAAAATGTAATTAAATTTTTTCAACAGTGATGTCAAGCTCACCAAACTCTTTCATCCACAGGAGGAACGCAGCTGAGTTCTCTAAAGAGCAGAAAGCCAAAGCCCTTATCAAGGTGTTTCTTTTCATGGGCGCTTCGACTTAAACCTCAGACAACTATTAAAACGCTTTGCGTTGGCTATCGTTTTGCTTTGTTCTGGCCCGCACCATGTTTTACCCCCACTGAGAGAAAAAAAATAAGGCTTGGTGTGATTCCAGTCTTCACAGTTCCTGAAAAACGGAGCCCGCCATTCCTGGGGGGAAAAAAACATGAAAGTAGCATTAGTCACCATAATTGGAAAAAGTATCGGCGTGAATTCGTACCGTTTCAGGAGCATGAAAGAAATGTCGCGCCTGACAGAAAAGTTTTCCCAAAAATTGGCATTAGTCAGAAGTCATGCCAATTTTCGGCGTGGCTTCCCAGTCCACTGGGACTACGGAACTACGGAAATTCCTGTTAATTTTCTCACAGCCTCTCTCCGTACCCAAAACAATGGACATCTCGGTCTGTGAAATAACGGAGATCCTCCGTTGTTTTTTCCACGGAGATCTCCGTCTTGTTAGAAACGGAGATTCTCCGTTGTTCGAGCGGCCAATGTCACATCGGGATGGTATCGTCTACCTCAGGTCCCCGAGGACGTCGGAGGGACCTCGACCCAAGATCCAAGGATCTTGAAAAGGGGGGTTGCCCAAGAATTTTTTACTCCTGAGTCGAGTAGATCTTGATGAGACCTTTTCAACGAATGGTCGAAACCTAGGTCTAGGAGGCGACCATCGTCATCAGGGACCCTGTATAAGGTGCCCGTTGACGTCCTCGGGGGCCTGAGGTAGACGAAACCATCCTGAGGTGGAATTGGCTGCTTGGACAACGGAGGATCTCCGTTATTTAAAGGACGAAGATCTCCGTTGTTTTGGGTACGGAGATCCCCGTTGTTTTGGGTACGGAGAGAGGCTGAGAGAAAATTAATAGGACTTTCCGTAGTTTTTTCTCGCAGTGTCATGGCCAATTTTTGGCATCTCTTTTCCCATAAAACGCGTTGTAAGAATCAATTCACATGGTGCCCAAATTCACGCCGGAACGACGTGACTTTTCGGTCACGCCAAGTTTTGGTGGGACTTTTTGTCATAATTTTGTCCGGTGTCCGACCACATTTTGTGCAGTGTACGCACACACTTAATTTTCTTTTTTACGGTTGATACCCTGCTTGGTCTGGCACAATTGCGCATACGTACAAATTTTGTACAAAGTTGTCAGCGATTTCGCACGAATTGGTGCGATTCCGGGTACAAATTTTTACGAAAAAGTTCGAATGTTTCAATCAGTGAAGGACCACGTATAAATTTTAATGAAGAAAAGTTTTGTGTGTGCTTACTTACTGAAATAAACGCATTAACGGAACCCCTGGCTTGTCCACAGTTGGGGCTGGTCCTCAACGTGGTGGTTATGTTGCTGGCGGCGCTGGACGTGGCGCTGGTGGGCTCCATCCTCAAGGGACAGATTCCGGCCCGCTTCGGTATGGGCGTGTTCTCCTGCTTGTGGTCCCAGCTCATCTTCCTGCGGCGATCACCGAGTCTCCTCAACTGCCTCCAGGGCCTCATCGCACTCACGTCGCAGCTGGAGAAACCAACAACCCCTGCGCTGTTGCAGGTACGTTCACCAGAATCTCCTAAATACCCTGCACTCCCAATTTCCTACTGAGAAATGCCGTGCTTTCATATACTAAGCTAATTCGCAGTACTTAACGACACAAATCTATCATAATACAGAGAAATTTTTTCGCAATACGAAGAAACTGGTTACAAGTTACTGAGAACACTTCAACATAGAATGTTACTACCTCTGCTGTGCTGCCATAATACCCAGCTTTTTGTTCGTATTACGAAGAAAAAGCTCGGTAGGATCTTGGGAGTGAGCAGGATTCTGAGACTGCCCAATCGGTTTATTGCTCTTTTCAGAAGAGCAATCTCACGATCCTACTGAGCCTTTGTCTCCGCAATACGAACAAAAAGCTTAGTGTTGTGACAAGCAGGTAGTAACGTACGGTAACAGGTTCTTAGTAATGACTGCACGGCATATCTCAGCAGTCAGGGTATTGGGCGTGAAGCGTCCTTCGTCTCCTTCGTGATGCGAAGAAATGGCGACGTCGCAGTCCCTGACAACAATCGTGTTCTCCCTGTCAGGAACGCATGCGGAAGACAGCGGTGCACAATGTCTGGCTTATCCGCTTCTACGTGTTCTACACTCTGGGCACTCAGTGCATCATCATGGTGACGTTCGTGGCCGTGGAACCGGAATGGCACCGGGCCATCGCCAGCGCCGTCTCGAATCTAGCGCACGGGGACATCGACGAGGTAAAAACATGATCCAAAAACATTAATTCTGGTCGCCGGCAGGTCGTGAGCAAGAAGGAAAAAAATGCACTACAAATCCAAAGGTCCGACCTCTCGCCACTCTAGAGGCAAGACAAGAAGTCTTGCCAAGTTTTGACCAGACCAGAAAGTCTCGCTGAAGCCAGACCAAAAATGTCTCGCCGCACAATGGCAAGACTTGAAATATCTCGCCACAAAATTGCGAGACATTTTTGTCTGGCCGCAATGTGGTCAGACTTCTGAACGAGTCAATACAGGCAATGTGGCCTGACCAGCAGTCAGACATAAAAGTATCACCGTTTTGTGGCGAGACTTTTTTGTCTGGCCAAATTTTGTCGAAACACTCAGGTCTGACCAAAACTTGGCAAGACTGTTTGTCTCGCCGTATGTAGGCGTAAAGTCTTTCCATTTAATTAGCTGTGTGGAAACGGCGCGGTCGACTGCACCTGACACACCGGATCAAGTTCATTAATGATTTCATAACGTTTTCCGAGGCAGTTTCGACAATGTGTACGAACTTGGGTACCCCAATGCCCATAGTTTAAGAGTTTCTGAGATGTTTATGTAAACATTAAGTCCTTTTTCCGAAAGTCTCCTCACAACAAAGAAAAAATTACCAAAACCTCACATTCTGGCAATCAAACCTTCACCGACATAAGAAAAAGAAAGCGTTGGCACATTTAAAAATATCAGACCTGACGAAGCTGTAAAAGCTACTTTACTAAGCCCGTTTTTATTTTTCTTCAAATTTGACAGATTTTGACCCCTTTTGCCCCCCGTCTGGGCTACTCTGCATGTCCACAAGGTCGATCTGCCACTGGTCGTTCATTTGTTCAAACACCATGGGTTTAACAGTCAGGCCACGCTTCTTTACTTTCCTCTTCCTTAGGCAAGTGGGGCAGAATCTCAAGAATATTTGAATCGCATCCCTGGTGACATTCTTGTACTTTTGTTGTATAAGGGGCAAGAGCACGTTGCGCCCTTTGTGCAATGTGCTGTCATGCGCCTCGGCAATGATGTCGTAGTACTGGTCGGTGGTGGCCCAAAAGATAGGTGAAGACTGGCCTTTCAGAGGGACGATCAGCTTCTCCACTCCGCTGACGGTGCAGATTCCGAAACGCTTCAGTCGCCTGAAGTCCTTGGTGGTCTTCTTACTGGTGCTCTGGGCGTGCTTGGTTTCTTTCAGGAACGTTTGGTATTCTGCCTTATTTATGTAATTGCTGTTGTCTGACCGCTGTGTGCTTATGAGTTCTTGCAGTCGTGCGTTAAAAGTATCTCGATCGGGGAGGACGGGTAGCGGTGGCGGCTCCATATTTTGAATTTAGAATTAAGACTAGAATTTTGGATGGATCTGAAGGTCTGAACAGTGCACGACTGGTTGCCGGAGTGCCGTTACCAAGTAGTGATTGTTGCTGCTACTTTGCGCTGCACTACCCTCTGATTCCCTCCCTTCACACGAATTTTTCTTACTCCGGACTTCGCCCACCTCGGTCGGTCCATGTTGCACACTCCTATCTTGGCCCGGTTCAGCATAGGCCTGGGATAGGTGTGAACAACATGGACCGATCTGGCCGGGCACACCTAACATGGACCGGGCCATCTTAGGAGCGGCCGCACTCCGGTCCTGGCCCGTAACATGTAAATGTTACTGTTGGAAGTAGGAGGTAGGTTGCACCTAGTTTAAACCGGTTGTAAGTAGGTTGAACCAAACCAATGTGGTTACAAGTGGAGCCACCTACTTGTAACGAGGATTCGGCCGGCTATAACTAGGTTGAACCATTACATTTATTTTATTTTCACTTGTAACCAAAGAGTTGGTTGGAAGTGTTCTTAGTGGGTAAGGGCAGGGTGGGGCAGGGGTAGGGAGGGTACAACAATAACAACACTGACAAGACTGAACAATGGACTGCGCGCCACGGACCGCGCCACGGAAACGTCAGTTTCGGCTACTTTAGGCACGAGTGGGAGCGAAATTCAAAATTAATTCCTGAAAAAAAAAACCTGAAAAATGGCTGACCGGATGCCTGACCGGGGGAGGTTTGACGCGCGGGTGGAGGAAGAGCTGCGGAAAAAGAAGAATGAAGAAATGTCTGAAATTATTACACCGGAACGATACGAGAGACTGATTAAAGAGGTGAAGGCAGCCCGCGAGAAAGCCCCCGGGAAGAGAACGACAACAGACAGAAGGAGAGTGAAGAGGTATGCAGTGGTGGAGGTGGGCGGGATCGAGAGGCTGATAGAACCCCTGGCTGATGCTGGCGACATGAAGTACTTCCTCTCAACGGTGGAGTTGTGCGACGCCTTCCTGGAGGCACACATAGCTACTGGACACGGCGGTAGGACAAGGGGATGTCCGAACAGCTGAAAATTAAATACGCCAACGTGTCCCAAGTGCTATGGCTCGCCTTCAAACGGCTATGTGGCGTCTGCCCATCGAAGGCTGCAGCGAAAAAGCGGGGAATAGTGGTGAAGCCTATCGTGTCCAAAGAAATGAACAGCCGCTGCCAGATAGATCTCATCGACATGCAGAGCTGCGCAGATGGACCAACATTCAGGACCACCTAACAAAATTCGTTCATCTGGTACCTCTGGAAGACAAAACCGCGTCTGCGAGAAATCCTGTGCTGAGTCCTGCAAAAACTGCGGTCGACCTCTGCATGCTACTTGTGGCGTTGACCAGTCCTGCACCCTGTGTCAAAGGTCATCAAACATCAAAAGCCACAGGGTTGCTGCAGTCGCTGGCCTTCAGCACCAGGCCGAAAAGATGCTGAGAATGTCCAACAACAAGTTCCCTCCAGCCAGTGTCGGGGACAATGTCACTGTCCCTGTCCCCGACGTGGATAGAGGCCGCGGTGACCCCAGGAACGTCCTTTGTGTCGTTCTGGAAGTCACCGAGGATGGCTTCTATCGCGTTGGAAACAAGGACGGTGTGCTAGAGACTATGCTGGCAAGGAACATGTTTACTGTCACCAAGGAGGCCTTCCTGACGGTAGATGATGTGCCGAAGGACAGCAAACTGAAGCTCCGGCGCCGAGCAACCCTACAAAGCAAGACGGGGGGGCAAGGGTTCACGAGATGTAACTGCAGCCAACGGTGCACCACTCAACGCTGCGGTTGCGGGCGTGCCGGCCTCCTTTGCAACAGCAAGTGCCATAGCAGTCTGCCATGCAGCAACAAGGGAGACGCTGCCCCACCGACTCCGAAGTCAAGGAAAACTCCGGCCAGCCACCCCAAAAAAAGAGTTGCAAAGAAAAAAAAAAATGCAAAAAAATTTTGTTTCTGATAAATAAATAAATTTTATCCACCCACATCTAACCAACAAAAATCTTCCTTCAACACTTCTAACCACTGACATGTGGTTACAACTACTTCTAACTCACAATATCTGGGTACAAGTAGGTGGCTCCACTTGTAACCCGATTGGTTTGGTTCAACCTACTTACAACCGGTTTTAACTAGGTGCAACCTACCTCCTACTTCCAACAGTAACATAAACAAATATTGTTCTCAGATGACAAGGATCTTGTTAAATTGCAACACGATGAGACTCGCACAAATGTGGCCGGGATATGATCGAAGACTCAACGAAAATACTGTTGTGCTACAATCGAATCATTAGAAAACAGCACCAAGGGCTACAAAATGTTATATAACAAGATGTTTTGCTATCAAACTTAACAGCACAAGTGCTGTTTGAACAGGCTCATTTACTTATGAAAAAATGACGCTTCGGAAAACTCTTGAACTATAATACATCCGAACAGGTGTGATAGGTTAGATCGCTGGCGCCATTTCCGGTCCCGTGATCCTCCTTGCCCTTCACTCAGCGACGACTAGAATGCTCTATTCAACTAGACAATCCATCCTGTCCGCCACAGCGTCACTTGGCGTCCTGGCTACGGTGGGGTGGCCTGGTGCTGCAGTCCTGCGCCTTGCTGTGCTCGCTCGTGTCCTACTACACCATCATGTCCTTCATGTTCCTGCTGAGCGCCGCTGCTGCCGACGCTTACGAGGCCATCGGAAGATTGGTTGAGGTTGGTTTGTAACGCTAACGAAGCATCTTCCAAGCGTCCATTTCTGCACGGTAAGATGCGACCAAGGAATATTCGGGCCATAAAGTGAGCAGATATTTTCGCTGCTTAGAGGTTCTGTTGTAAAAACGGGTAAACAATGTCCGTGCATACTCTGAAATCTTTCCTGACCACTAAAAGTTGAAAATAGAGGCCGTAAAATTCCGTATTTAAACGTATTCACTGGTTTTCTGAGTGTAATAATTAACTCATTTAAAAAGCAATAAGATTTTTAGTGCATTAGTAGCGCCATGAAAAAGTGATTGCATTATAAGTGCAATAATTATTGTCTTGCATTAGCATATTTATCACTTTAGTAGCGTAGAAATCATTTTATCACACCAAAACTGTGATATTTTGGGCCCGTACCGGCCAAAACCTTAGAGACTTTGTCGCATTTTTCATGCGATAATTTTTTGATTGCTGCCACAGATGCGATAATTTGAAGGAATCACATTGGCCTTTTTATCGCTGTAAGTTGTATGAAACTTATCACATTAGGAATATCAGTGTATGTGCACCACGTAGTTCACATGGATGGATGACTGATGGGCCTCTCCCCGGCCACCTTTTGAAGTCCGAAACGCGTCCGAGTCTGGCGGTTTGACGCGCGACCACTGGTGGCGCTGCAGTCGCTAAGGCGATCGCTTCGCTGTCGCTGGCGTACACACAGCGCTAGGTGTGGAACTGACTTAGTGACTTTATCATGTTTTAAGAAAATATTTTCAGGGTGCCAGGAATTTCTTAATTGAAGAATCATATGAGGAGATTTATCTGTAACGACAGACAAAATGTAAACATTCTAAACTGGAGATCCATGACCGACGGATAACATAGAGAAAATTTAGTTGTTTTAGAAAGACATTTTCTTTGAAGAAATGTGAAACCTCGTTTTCTTAAATAATTGTAGCAGCAGGATTACTTTTCAGTTTCTAAATGTTTACTTTGAGATAAACCCCAGTAGGATTCTCCAATTTTGAGTGCCAACAGGATACTCCGAGCTCTTGCCCGGAAGAAGGATCAAAAACGGGAGTGACAGTTTCCATATTATAAGAAATATAAGATGCGCATGCGCTGCAGTCCTCATCCGCCGTGCTAATTTCTCATGGGAACCGTCGCTGCTGACGTCCGTTAATAGGGTACTTTGGAGAAGATTCCAACCGGAAACCGGCTCCGCAACAAGAAAAACAAACGAGCGTCGCGTGGCCGTGCTGGGCGGTGTGGTGGGGGCTATATTTGGCAGAGTGGGGGCATCGTGCGCGCGCCGCCTCTACCCCTACTCCGCCTATTTTGGCCTCCCCAATCCCCAGCACGTCAGCGCGACGCTCAATTGTCTCTCCCTTTGGCTTGCTGGCTTCCAGTTTGAGTTTGAGTCTCTTCCGAAGTACCCTATCCTTCCTCCACGCCAAAGCTACCTAAGAATACACCATTTTTCCTCTGATCTTCCGTGTTTCATTTCAGCTTTTGTTTTCTTATACCGCATTGGGTTTGCAGGTGTCGCCATGCACCAGGCTGCACGTGGCGCTGCAGAGTGCCGTGCTGCGAGTCTCGCTGGGCGTGGAGGCGACCACGGCGGACATGCTGCCCCAGCTGCTGGTGGTGGTCGTCATCCTCCCACTCATCAGCACCGTGGAGGTGGGGACAACGCCCACACTGTGTCAACCAATGTCGAGTCACTTCACTGCTAAAAAATGGCGGCACAGAAATGAGTGAAAATTCACTCGTTCCAAAACATTGAATGTAATCAAGAACCAAAGCGAACCAAATGTTGTTGAATCGAGCTCCAGAAAGCGGCAATTTGTCCTAGAAGAGCAAAATTCTGCTTATCACCATTGACGATATAATTTGTGTGCAAACAACATCTCTATCTTTTATCTGCACGATTGAAATAAATGATAAGTAATTTTATGATCATCTAATTTGTTTATCTAAGTCATAGGGAAATTATTTTTATAAGAGGCAGAAGCATGAAAAATAAAGTTAACGACAAAAATTGTCAATCAAAAATATACGCAGATATTACGAAATCTTTTATGACTTACTATTCTTGTCGTTGACAAACAACATTTGTTGTTAGCTAACGACTTGGTTTTAGAGGTGGACTGTTACTAAATAATCTAGCAAACTATTCGTTCAAAGACAAATCTTCCGCTGTGAAAATCAGCAACGAATGTGTCGCTAAGTGACGACAAGAGTTTAATCAGTGAATTTTCTTCGAACGTTACACTGTGAGAAATAATGAAGGCAAGGTCAGTCAATTCTGATACCGCTCTCCACTGTACCCTGGGAGACGGCGTTCAATGTTCTCAGGGTACAGCAGCCACCGTACTCAGGGGTACAGCACGCACTGTAGCCCTCCAGAGTCCATTCTCTTGCATGTGCACAGTGCGTGCTGTTTAGCTTACAGTCACTCCTGTATCCCAGGGTACGGTGGCTGCTGTACCCTGGGGTACAGCGCGCACCGTCGCCCGGGGTACAGTGGAGAGTGCGAGGGGTCCACCACTCTGGTAATCGTGTGAACACTTCGTCCAGTAATCATTGGTAATCACATGCCAGACCTGGATATTTTCCCTGTTTTTATCGGCTTTCGGAGGTTTTTCTTATGAAAATAGGCAAAAAATGCACCTTACTCGTCAACATTGTAGAGTTTTTTGAAAGTTTTTGAAGGTAATCACTGGTAATCAGTAATCCTGTGCACACTCCTGAGCTGAGTGGTGGACCCCTCGGGAGAGTGGCATTAGAATTAACAGCACTTGCCTTCATTCTTTTCCACAGTGTAGTCGTGTCACGTTTGTATTGAGGTGCGAGAGTACGTCCTATTCTATTGGAAGTGAGAAAATTCTCCTCCGGGAACTGACATTCGTAAAAACAGTGCTCTCCTGCTGGACGGGCTCCCCTCACTCTAAGAGGCATCAAACTATCCTGATATTTCCGACTCCTTGCACAGGTAGTGGCCAATGGGATGAAAGCGGATGTGTTCGCAGTGGGGACGGCACCTCTCATCGTCACCGTCTTCGTCCCGCTGTGTCTGGTATGTCAGCTTCTCGCAGTAAAGAATACGAAGCACCGCTTCGTATTAAGTAAAAGAAGGCTGAATAAAATCCATGAAGAAATGCTTCGTACCATAAAGCAAGATCATTCGCGAAACGAAGCATTTCTTCAAAATATAGAGCACTTAACACTTTCATTTCCTCCGTATCCATGAAGATTCTTGGGGGACGTGTAGTATGAGCCAGGGCCAGGGGACCCCAACTCACATTATCTGTATACGTGATATAAGACCTTCATCATCATGAAGAAGCTCACCCGATGTTGTCGACAAGAGCTCCTCTATTCTCTGCGTTGCGCAGGTGGGCGACGCACTGGCGGTGTCCCGTCGCGGCGTGGCTCGGCGTGCGGCGCGCGGCCCGTGGCTGGAGGAGCCGCCCCCGCAGCGCCGCTACCGCCTGGGCCTCATGACGGCGGCGGGGGGCCGCGGGGCGCGCGTGCGGGGCCGCGGCATCGGGCCGCTGGACAGGCGAACCTGCGGCAACGCGCTGCGGTCATGGTTCAGCTTCCTGCAGATCTTCATCAACGTCAAGCGCACCAAGGAATAGTGCCTCATCGCGCACCGGGCAACGCGTCGCGCTCTGGGGCACTGCACTGTTAAAAAAATCCATCCGAATTTTAAGAAACCTTTTTTATGAAGCAGTTTACAAAACCTTTTTGGCCGTAAAAGTAATTAACTTTTTCTTCGTAAAAGTAAGAACCAAAGTTGGAAAGTAGTAACATGTTTCTTAAATGTTGTTTAAGCATTAAAGGAAGATTTGAGATCAATTGAGCAAAAATAGATACCGATTTTACATTTAGTATTACTCATAGCATTGTACTATGGTGTCCAAAAGAATCCGACCCCCTCGGCCGCGATACTCCACGCTCGAGGTCCCCGTATGGTGGCACCACCTGGTGGCCGGTGGCAGCAGCCAGGCCCGCCAGCTGTCACTTGCCGGAAGTAATAATAACGTGCCATTTTCGTAATTGACGAGAAAATTCAACGAGGCCAATGCCTACAGCTTCTAAAAGTTGGCAGAGGTTGTCCGGATGCCACAAAAAGGCCAATCAAAAAGCTAGAATTTAACAAACTGCAATATATCGGTCTAGTCTGCTACACTGTTATTCCACTTGCGATGCAGACCGCACTTTCAGTGAAATACAAATTTCATCGCTCCTTTCTGTGATGATCATTGCAAAAAGGTGCGATGATCTGCTGTATCGCAGAATTTTGCTATGATCATTGCAAAAAACTGTAATGATTGCAGATTTTGTGTTGCCATCATCGCATTTTTGTGCATTTCATTGCAGGAATGTGCGATGATCATTGCAAATCTTTGTGATACAAAAGTCATCGCATCTGGAGAGCGATGATTCGAGGGAATCACATTTTGCCTATCATCGCACACTGTCCGTAACGATTGTTCGAAAACAACAAAACTGTCAACAACATGGTCGTTTTCCTACAACATCTTTGTTTAAAACTGAAACGACGGAAAAGTTGTCTTCCAACAAGTAAGTTGTTTTAGAATGACCCAACTGTCATTTATCAACAACATACTCTGTTCGTAAACGACTGCTGTCGTTTAAAAACAACTGTTGTCAGAAAAAAAATTAGCAATAGATTTGTTGTCAATTAACAACAAAATTTTTGATAGTGCACGTTTTTGTGTTGAAAGTATCGCAACTTGGATAACAGTGTAGTGGGGTTATAGGACGTCCATGAGGTCACGGATTCCGGTTACCTGGATTAACTTAAACACCCATTTGCATTCGGAATATTGCATTCACTGGGTCCCATCGGCCACCAGGGAACCATCGCTCACGCCCATGTCTAAAACAAAGGCAATATTCTTTTTTTTTTAAATCTAGAAGTTTACGGGCATGCAAGGTATATGCCCCCATCTGCCAACATCATTGACTAGAGGTTCATTGCGGTCCGCGACGTGTCCCTGAACTCGTCTCGGTGCCGCCTATACGCCGCGGAGCAAAGTAAATGAGATAAGCCGATCAAAGTCCAACCCTTATGTAGGGGTGAGTGCATGACTTGCTCTTCCTGCCAGCACACTTAATTACTGTGTACACTCGCAGACGAAATTAAGGGTACACTTTTTCAAAACGCCCTCAAAACGAGAGTTTTCCCCTGATTTTCATGAAACTTCGTCAGAAGTAGTTTTAAAGCCTTTTCTAAGCGTGTGCAAAGTTGCATCGACGGAAGTTGATGAGAAAGGGTTGATTCATCCCCTGCCAGAGGGATGTGCAGAAAAATGCAAGTTTCGAAGTGCCCAGGATTTGCAGAAGGGGTCGAAAAAAATTTAAAAAAACCTTCAGAGCGACTCTCCTTGACGCCCTCTACAAAACGCAACCTCCGGGAGCCCTCTGAGACAAACCCACCCCACTTTAAAATCCGTAATTTTTGAGCGACAGTCCCGCGGTTGCGCTGGGATCCTTTTCTGGGCTCTCCTGATACAGGAAATGCCCATGCAAAACCGACGCGACCCACACGCACCCCTAGGCAGGCCGCAACAGCTCTTAACTTTTCCACCCCTTGCGCAAGGGGGTGGTTCCACTTATCGAATTGCAACGAAATTTACCAGGTTTGTTCTCGGCACCGTAACGACCAAAGTCGCGAAGGTCCTGTTCAAAAAGCTACCCCCGGAGTCCCACAGGGGTGGTCCGAAGTTAAGGGTTGTTCACCCCCTCGCCAAAGGGATGAAACGCAGCAGAGTCACGCGGCACGCATGTGACACGGTCCAGGGCATCGGGGAAAGACTGTTTGGAAACCGATAACCAGCGTCAACATCATTTATCGACAAAAAAAGTCGTCGTTTTCGGAAAATGCACCCCTAAGTTTACGCCCTGTTAAAGGGTGACCGAGTAACGCTATCACACCGCCGACCGCGGATTCGGAGGCGCCCGCTCACTGCAAGAAAAAACCACACCGAAAGTACACAAATTACTGGCAAATTTTTTATCAGGAATTTCTTGTACTTTCAAAGTACAACAATTGTTGTACAATTGTTGTACAAAGTACAATGGAACCGGCATGACGAGTGCTGTGCAGTCCAGGCCTCGTTGTGGTTCGTACAATTCTCGTTGTACTTTCCACAATCCCTGTTGTACTTTTATTGTATAGTTTTTGTTGTACTTTTGTTGTACTATCCACACTTTTTCTTGCAGTGCTCAACATTGCCAAGCCTTCAAAAATCAGATTTTTGAAATCACGCATTCGGCTCAAAATCGGGCCGATAACGCGAGACCAGCGTTAAGGCCAGTCGGAGCGGGCTACCAGGAGCGCCTGGCAGGTAGGCAGCCCATCGCACACCGCCTCTCCAGTTTTTGGCCCGTCCCGTATTATTTATGAAAATAAATGATCCATGAAGTGGAAGAAGGAGGTAACTCAATTTTAGTCATTTTTCAGGAGAAACAAAAAACAGTTTTCAGAACAAACTAAAGCTAAATGAGCCCATGTTGTAAATGATTTATAAATCAGTAAAACACGACTAAAAATTCTGATAATTTTCAAAAGTACCAGACCACTCTGTCTAGGGTTGCTGTGAGTTACTCCCTTGCATCGAAGTAGAAAAAAAGAGTCATTTGTACTTGCCTCTTTCAAATTAGATGGAATTTCGAAGTTACTCAAGGACAACATGTGGAAAAAGGAGCTATCTCAACTTGCGTCCAAATTATCCTGTCGCATTTGGAGACAACTACGGATGTGTCTAAATGTCACAATGACATTTGTAGGCAAGTGTAATTGAGTCTAAATGCCAAAGTTGCAAAAAGAGATAAGTCCATTTACACCTAATGAAGCCGAAAAGATTGAAAATTGATGAATACGTATTTTCAAAAGTAATGCATCAAATCACAACTCTTGGAGTGGAGCCCTACCCTGTGTTGGGATTGCACTGTGGGCTGCTTTCGCTAACGCAGCGTCGCCGTCATTACGCTATGTAATCCATTTTCCTGTGAGTTTCATCAAATTTCAAGCTTTTTGGCTTCATATGGGATAAATGGACTTATCTCTTTTTGCAACAGTGACATTTAGACTCAATTGCACTTGTCTTCAAATGCCATTGTGACATTTAGACACAATCTTACTTGTCTCCAAATGCCATTGGATAATTTGGGCACAAGTTGAGTTGACTTCTTTGTCCTATGCATGCATAAAGATATAACTTGAGTTGGCTCCTTTTTCCAAGCTTTTCAACGGACTCATGTGATATCGGGTGAGTTGACTCTATTTTCCGCTCGGTTGAAACCGTAAAAGGAGCCAAGTCAAGATATATCCTTTTTCCATGTTGATTTTCTCTTAAACTACTTGGAATTGAGTTAAATAATTTAGTGTGGTCATGGCAACCATTCTAAAGGACAACAATATAGAAAAAACTCAATTTGGAGATAAGTCAGTTATTCCCTTCTTCCGCTTCATGGATCAAATGATCACCGCAAAAAGTATCACCCCAAAGCTCCTCCTTTTTGAACAAGACGTTCTTTTTTCGTTTTCCAACCCTCACCCTTTTGTACTTATCGCCGAAAGTCAGTGCGGTATCGCTTAAGTTTGGACTTTTGTGCCGGACTGAGAGGAATGTTACCTAGAAGGAGATTGTCAATGATCTCACAAATAGCAAAAATAATCGCTTTATCTGATTCACGGAGAATCGCTTTTCGGAGGTTAGGTTTAGCTGACTGAAGGACTTGCAGGACAGCACGATGTGACTGTACACTGGGAGCCATCATTTATCAATGACTATTGCATACCCACTAGGTCCCTTTTATACTTTGCTTTGGGGATGTAAATGACACAGGACTCGTTGGGAAAAATATGGGTACGGATCCTGAGGTGATCTAATTGATTGGGCTTGAAATCAAGAAGAATGTAGGTGCGCCCCGCCTGTGTAGCGTCATGATACGCTTCAAGAAGGGCTTTCCAGTGCGTGGGATCGACCTGCAGGCAAAATGTTCTTATTTGGGCCAAGTCCCTTGATGTTTTAAACAAGACAATATAGTGGGAGTTTAAACTAATTTGTCGAAGTCCATCGGGGAAAAGGGACTGACTGAGGAAGAAAATGGACAAATTCCGATTTTCATAATACATGAAGGCGGGCTCACAGACCCCCCTTCCGACCCCTCTTGGCAAAGGTCTTGCCGAGACCTATCGAAATCTGCAATAAAATTTTTTAGTCGGTCGATCCCCTTTTTTCAAGATCCTGATTCGGCCAACTCATGAAGGCGGGCTCACAGACCCCCCCCTTCCGACCCCTCTTTGAAAAGGTCTTGCCGATACCTGTCGAACTCTGCAATAAAAATTTTTAGTCGGTTGACCCCCTTTTCTCAAGATCAAGGGTCGAAGTTGATTATATAGTGAATTCGGGCCGAGGTAGCCAATTCGCAGTCAAAACTTTGGTCAGGGGTCGAAATTGATTTCATTTTCGTCATCAGCACCTTCAAAAACATACGAAACTATGTAAAAATGTCACTAAAATATAAAGTCCCTAAAAAGTTGCACTTTTTCTGCCTTTTTTTTTGTGTTTTTTCGTTGGTACGACTGAATAATTTGAGATAGAGAGCTGAATTTCGGCGTGTAGCGAGCCAAGGATATACCTAATAACCCTGCAAAATCTCGTCCCGATCGGCCGAGCCGTTTGGGAGTAGTGCGGACACACACACACACACAAACAAAACAGACAGACAGAAAAAGTTTTTCAACCCCAGTGAAGTAACTGGCTTCGCTAATCGCTCAGCCAAAAAATCAAAAACATTTTCTTTTATAGGTTAAAGGGCCTGACCAGCTCCCCTGCTCCGGTGTCTCGTAGATTTTTATTTTTTATTGGTTTAGTGATTATTTTATGAGTTTTTATTTGATTTTATTTTTTGTTGGCTGAGCGATTAGCGAAGCCAGTTACTTCACCGGGGTTGAAAAACTTTTTCTGTCTGTCTGTCTGTGTGTGTGTCCGCACTACTCCTCCCAAACGGCTCGGCCTATCGAGACGAGATTTTGCAGGGTTGTTAGGTATATCCTTGGCTCGCCACACGCAAAAATTCAGATTTCTATCTCATTCCATTCAGTCGTACTAACGAAAAAACACTTAAAAAACCGCAGAAAAAGTGCAATTTTTTAGTGACTTAATATTTTAGAGACATTTTTACATGGTTCCTTATGTTTTTGAAGTTCCTGATGACGAAGATGAAATCAATTTCAACCCCTGACCAAACTTTTAACTGCGAATTGGCTACCTCGGCCCGAATTTACTAACATAATCAACTTCAACCCTTCATCTTGAAAAAAGGGGGTCGACCGACTAAAATTTTTTATTGCAGATTTCGATAGGTCTCGGCAAGACCTTTTCAAAGAGGGGTCGGAAGGGGGTCTAGGAGCCCGACTTCATTAGTTGGCCGTATCAGGATCTTGAAAAAAGGGGGTCGACCGACTAAAATTTTTTATTGCAGATTTCGATAGGTCTCGGCAAGACCTTTTCAAAGAGGGGTCGGAAGGGGGTCTAGGAGCCCGACTTCATTAGTTGGCCGAATCAGGATCTTAAAAAAAGGGGATCGACCGACTAAAAAATTTTATTGCGGATTTCGAAAGGTCTCGGCAAGACCTTTTCAAAGGTCGGAAGGGGGGTCTAGGAGCCCGACTTCATCAGTTTGCCGAATCAGGATCTTGAAAAAAGGGGATCGACCGACTAAAAAATTTTATTGCAGATTTCACGTGGTGCATTACTCAATGCCTCAAAAATCCTTGACACAGCTTGCCGAAGGCAAGCAGGGAAGCGCCACAGGCCAAGGTAGGTGTAACGCCAGGCGTGGATTGTCGTAACTGGCGCAGCATCGCGAAGCCTGTTACGACAAGACACGGTCTGGCGTAAACCTACTTGTAAAGTATTAGGCTGTTTATTGTTCAGCAAAATAAAATTGTAGCCATAGTGCCAAGGCTTTAGCGTTCTTGGCAGCGCACGAAAGTTTAGGATTCACCGAGTGGAGCTCAGTGGAGCAGCCCACATTGAACCGAGGGAGCTTTTTCAGAGCTGGGCATCCCATGGTTTCCATGTTAATGAGAGTGAGGTTAGGGAGTAATTGCTGTAGCAATCTCTTTTTCTGCTCACCCTTGACATAGAGCACAGTAAAATGAGAGGTTAATAGATCAAGTGTCTCATTAAGGGAGCCATACGGACACTGCTCCAAATCCCATGGCAGTCCATGAATATTTTGAATCACATAATTATTGTGACTTTGGACTTACTGAAAGGACGGACTGAGGGCACGGCGGCCCGAAAGTGACTACTTTGTATTCATCACCAAAGAAATCAGAGACATAAATGGAAATCTCTTTCACAAGGGGTCCCTCTGGGCCCATGAGCATCTGGACATCGCATGCTGCCGGAGACATGTTGACTGGCCAACGCGAGACAAACAACTATGCTCCTCATGGCTGGGGGCGCTCCTTTTATCCCTCTGAGTGAGCGACACTAGCGCTGCCTCGTGGTAATTGGGCCAGCATGTAAACTCCCATGCACCATAACCTTAAAATTATTATTTTTTCCTTTAAGTGATCATTTTATGATTTTTTTATTTGATTTTATTTTATGAGTTTTTATTTGATTTTATAATTAATTGTCACCCAGAAGATCAAGAACTTCCAACATTTCCTGATCCTCATGTTCCGCGTCAGCCCATGCATTGTAGCCATGTGGGACTGTGTGGGCCAAGTCCAGGCGACGCCTTTTTGTGTTTTTGGCTTGCCAGTTCTTGCTGGTGGCTCTAGTTACCACTTTCCACCCGGGCAGTCTGCCGATCTGCCTTGGAATGGGGATGGTCATTTTATCCACATCACGCATCACCATGGCTTTCAAATTGTCAAAAGTGACAAGATTGTCACAAGATTGGTTAATACTATTCCCCTAACCTTAATACAAACTTTGATGTTTTTCACATCGCCTCCCACGGCCACCACAGAGAACATAAGCTTTATGTTCTCTGTGACGGCCACCTTGTAGGCATAATTTTTCGGCCCTCCAGCGACAAACTCCGTGATAAATGAACCCGTACCAAAGTCCTCCTCAATCTGGTCTGTCAGCTGACCAAGATGGGTTCCTAGGGGAGGCTCAACTTCGCCGTTTTTCACAGAGAAGGCCAGGGAATCTGTGTCATGGAAATAAGCCCTCTGGCCCACCATGTCCAAGTACTGGTACAATTGAAGACGACCAAGGGCCGTAGTGAACACCCCATGCACGACAGATGAGGTGGGAAGTGTTTCCTCGCTGTCATCAACAGGTTTACAGGTCACCTGCAGACACTCTTCACTAAGAGGGACCAGGGCACTCACTTCCTTCGTAGGATCACTCACAATTTTCATGAGATCCTCATAATTAAACAAAAGTTCAGTCTTGGGTCTTAAGACAACTTCAGACAGTTTCCCCCACATAGAATTAAGACAAAGTTCTGCCACAGTTCTAAGTCCAGGGTTCTTAATCATTTTTGCCGGATCCACAATCACTCCATCATGCTCTTTCACCTCGGCCACGAACGCGGCCTGCTTTTCCACTGTGTCGCAGCCAGCAGGCCACTTGCCTGGATCTTAAGCGCCATGAAACGTCTGACATACCCCCGAGAAAAGGCCGTCCTCACCAGTCTCTGGGTTGAACTGCATAGTACCAGGATACTGCCACAGTCCATGAATGGTAATCAGAGTGTACCCTTTTTCCAGAATGGCTAACTGCAGTTCTGGAGCACACCACTCCCCCGTGAGCTGGCGCTGGGAGTCAGTGTGTTGACAGATTTCAGTGCTCTCTGTTTCAGCACAGGTCCGTCAGAGGGGACACATGAGCTTCCCATTGCACTTATAGGGGAGCACCGCAAGGTACAGATCGCGAGGGGGAGGACTGTGCATTTAATTACACCATTCCAGGCGTCGATGCCTGGCATGTCAGGATCACCTTCTAGGAAAATTGATGGATGGTCATGAACGAAGCGTCCCCGCAGTTGAACCCCCGGGTACTCCGATACCACGTCCAGCAGCTTGATTTTCTCGCCCTTGTCCAGATCTGCCTTGTGGTACATGCGGAGCGCACTGGTACGGCCGCCGCAGAGCGCCTTGCGCAGATCAAGGGGAGGGGAAGGGGGGGGGGGGCTCAAAATAGGCTTTGACCTCGGGGGATTTTAGGTCCTCCCTCCAGTCACACTCCCACTTTTCCACGACAACATAACCTGATTTACGGAACAGGGCTGTTATGCGCAGAGTGTGCTCATATCGGTTTTTCCCCACCGCCAGGCTGTGCAGGGTAATGCTTGGGGCAGGAGTGCCAATAATCGCCATGGAACTGATAAACACGGCGCTCCACACCGCCATGAGGAAGGGGACTTCCACATAACCATCAACAGGCTTACCAAGCACCTTAACCTCCCGGTCAGTGTATATGGTCTTAATTTTCTGACCCAATTTGTGCTGTTCAAAGTCCAGCCATTGCAAGGCAGCATGGCTTTGCTTGCCGCGGCCATGGTACCCACCAGGTGGGACAAGCCCAATCTTGTATTCAGGCATGAAGTTAAGGCGATATGCTGAGAGACAAGCCGAAGATAGGGTAAGAGAACAGAACATCGCATCAAAGCTGGCAGTCTCTTCAAAAAGTTTTCTGAAGGCCTGACAGGCCTGCCTTAAAATGGTCACATCTGCAATGCAATAAGAGACGAGCTCCTCACGGAAATTGAACACAACACCCTGTTCAATTTGCTCATCATACCATTTATTGAAGGCTAGGGCAGCCTGAGACTTCATTCCAGAGACACCGTACAGTTCACGATCAAATAAAGGACCCTTGTATGAAAAATTGTCAGGGTGAATGGCAAAGTATGGAAAATGTCCTTTTTTCAGCTCTGTCAGCCCGAATGCTTTGGGCATAGCAGAGAGGGGCATGGAGATAAACATCGGACTGTCAATAAACTTCCATGAATTAAGGAGACATAGAAATAATTTTGGCCCCCTGCAGAATAAGATCTGGTTTCATTTTTCGAGCAATGAGCTCTTGTAAAACAAAAATGCCATCATATGCTTTCGCATTATGGGCAATGATGAGAAGTTCAGTCTTGGGTGGGAAAGACTGAAGGTAATTTATGAACTGTGACATAACGTTAATATTGGGGTCATCTAGGTTGTGAAAGACCTGTTGGCGAGTCTTGCACACAGTGCAAAAATAGTCATTCTGGGGAATGTGCTGACACTCATCACACACGGCCTGGGACACGAGGAGGATGTGTTCAAAAACGCCAGGTTTCCCTCAATTTCAGTATGTTGACTGGCCTCCGTGTCGTACCAGATCGTGCAATAATTATACTTTTTTCTTTTCTCACGGGGTTGCCATTTCTGCATGTAGCAGAGATGATTTTCCGCTACATACAGTTTACAGAACTGGCAATGCACAAATCCACAGACATGCTGCCTCCCCCTAGCGTTAGAGTAGCTAGTTTCACATCCATGACAAAATTTGAATGTGTCACATTTAGTCTGATTCGTATTGGGTATTTTCAGAGTCTTATGATTGTCAAAACGTTCATCTCCTGCAAATTTATGCCCACAATCACCACAGCGCTGAAGGGGCTCGGCGTGGGGTTGTGATCCGAGGCAGCGCCAGCAACTACCCTCGCACTGGCGCTCACCCTTGTTGTTGTAGTAGGGGAAGGTGGGGCACAATGGGACACGTGGTACAATGGGACAGAGTCGATATTTTGCACTTCTGGTTCAGTTTAAGAGCCGATAAAAATTATGCAGTTTGGCAATGCATAAATGTTATGTTGCGCGACGGAGTTTTTAAAATTACAACAATTGTTTGCGATACAGAAAATTGTGAAGGGGAAATTGTCCCAGTGTGCCCCAGTCGTGGGGTACATTGGGACATGCTTTTTAGATTCTCTCATAGCTCGTTAATCTTTTCGTGAAATTTGACCAGATTCGAGCGATACCGAGCACATTGATGTCCTCGTCCAGAAGGAAATATTTCTGAAGTGCCACCTGTTTTCTTCCATGTGCAATAGCTGATCATGTCATGAGTGCCCCAATGTACCCCGGACCCGGGGTACATTGGGACAAAGCAGCCCTAACTTCAAATTGATCTGGATAGGACCCAGAGAAAGGAAAGTTCCGTAAACGATCTCCATTTGAAAGAGCACACAACAACGTACACTTTTCAACAAACGCGGAACGTTTTTAAGAAACACATTCGATTTTATGACCAAAAGAAAAAAAGTGTCCCAATGTACCCCACCTTCCCCTAGACAACACATTTTTCACATATATATCTACTATCAAAAGCTCGGAGGGGGTAAAGAATGGCGTGAAAGTGGCCATTGTGCAGCAACAGGTAGATATTTTTTCTGCCCACTGCATACTCCCCCTTTAACACGCATTCCTTGCCTTTCTTATCTGTGAAAACACAGAGTCTGTAGTTAAGAAGCGCATCCTGAACTTTCCTTACTTCATCTAGACCACAGGGTTGGTTAGGGTCTATGTTTGCCAATTCACAAATTTTTTTAGCCTCTTTCGTTTGGATGTTTGACTGAGACTCTTTCATCCGGGAGAAGGCCCTTTGATGCATACCATCCTTGGCTGTGGCTACCGCGATGCTGCGCGCCAGACACATCTGATCATCATGATTAGCGGGAGAAAAGATTGTTTTTCTGGCAATTTTTCTCTCCAACCACTGGTCTATTCTCTCATTGGGGCGAAACGTCGGGGGCTCCGCCTGCCTGAGGGGTGGTAACGTGAATGCAATTTATCCTAAGTTGCCCATTAGCCATGAAACTTTCATTGCTATTCAATACTCTGGCCAGTTTGTCAAGCACTACGCGGCCGTTAAGCTGATCGGTGCGCCGCAATGACAGCCAGACGGGTTTGTTCACATTTTCCCCACTTTCAATTTCTAAGATGACTCTGTCATCGTCTTTAGCATTAACAGCGTCCCGCTGACGGGTTAGTAAAGTATCGAACATACCCTCCATGAGTTGTTCAGAGGGAAGCTCGTTTCCGAGATTTTTTATCATTGCCGTTTCTTCCCGGAAAGTGGCTTTAAACCGCGTCAGATGACGTTCCCGCGTTTAGAGTATTTCAATTGTTGGTTCCGGTGCGGGCTCCGGTTCGGGCTCCGGCGAACGCGCGCGCTTCCGTTCGGGCGACGTGGCGGGGCGTGGGGAGGCGGGCTGGGACTCCGCGGGGCCGGGCGGCGGGGAGGCGGGACGGGTAGGGCCACCCCCGACCATGTCCAGGGCGGTGGGGGTGACGGCGGGGCATGAAGGAGCAGGCCGTGCAAGTTTAAGTGCCACTTGATGAATTTGTGCATCCAACATGTTTGACTTTGATTTTTCCCGCAAGAGTGCCAAGTAACCGCATTTGAGGAAATCAGGCAGACGGGGGTCACTGCGTTGAGCGGGAGTGGCTGTGCGGAGGGACTCCAGGACGGTGGAGTAGGCCTCGGCCAATAGTTCATCATTATAGAAGCATCCGGCTTCATACTCATCCAGAATATCACTGAGTGCCATGATTAAGTCTTGAAGAGACTGAGGGTGCAACAAGTTTAAGTCTTGAGAAAGACTGTGGAAAAGTTTAGCTTGAGAGGAGGTCTGAACGCTAGGAGCAGATAGAAGTGACTGTGCCGGTCTGGCAGTCTGGAAATCGGAGCGACTTTAATGCGGAGCGAGCAGTACGCATTTCGGCCATGAGGCGGCGCGGCGCTGCACTGCGCATGCGCGGACGATGTTCCGAATTTGGCCACCGCATTGCAGGGAGGGCGCCACTGGTGCGGCTCAATGCAATAAGAGCGGGTGCATGCCATGAGCCTTTTCGCCCTGCGTGGCCGTGCGCCGCGGTGCCGCGCTAATGGCCGCGGTGTGCACGGGGAGGATACTTTGGCGCGGGTCGCCGAGGGCCTCGGTGTGCTGCGAGAGCACCTCCCCGATGGCGTGCACCGGGACTCTGCTCTGGACATCGTACCACGGCCACCTCTCCGGCGGCGGGCTTGCTGTGCTCCGGGCACTCCCAAGACACCAGGGCACGCCTCGCTGACGACGACCATGGTGTGTGGCAGGATGGGGTGGTGCTCCAGAAGGAGCTAGGCCTTGCCGCTCCCCGTGGCGACGTGCGCGACCGTCAGGGACTCCCCGCTCTGCAACGCAGAGCTGGAGACTTTGACGCGCTGCTGGAGCGCCTGCCGCGTTGAGGGTAGGCAACCCTTCACACACCACTGTGTGGCGGGTTGGTCTATCCGACGACTGCAGGGGACCCCTGGACAACCGAAGCGCGCTCTCTCTCTCTCACACACCCTCACACACACACACACACACCTCTCTCCCTCACTCACACACACATCTCTCCCTCCCTCACTCACACACACACACACACACACACACACACAAAGTGCAGAGAAGTTCAAAGGCTTGGTGCAGTGCATGCTAAGATGTTCACATACCAAAGTCATAGTACAGTGATAAGAAGTTCTCTGTATGACTAGGCGGAAGCAAGCTCCGGGGCTGAGCCAATACCCAATTCTTCGTCCGCCATTACAGGATGCCGGATTTGACTCTTACGGGATAAGTCATTGCTTTGAAAAAGTGCATCAAATCACCAAATCTTCTCTATTAAAACTGAAGTATTCTCACAGGTGCTTTCCATTTCCTCTCCACGAAACGGTGTTGGTTGTAGCTTCGGAACGGAATATCATTTTTCCAATTGTAGATGCAAAGACCAAGAGACTGGTGCCGATGCTTTTAATTTCTACTTCAGAGTAACTCCACTCAAACGTTAACCAATATACACGATTTAGTCGTGGCCCCGTTTCAAACTTTGTGGGTTCAAAACGTGCCACAAGGACCTGTCAGCCATTAAAGGAAAATTGGATATCTCAACAAACACATAAAATATCAGGAAAGTCCAAAAATTTATAAATGCAGCGCATAAGAGCTCTCATAACTTGGCCAACCCACATTGCCAGAGAAGGTTCAAAATACAACAAATCGACGCAGAATGATTTGTTCCAAAATGTTCCACAATTGTTCCAATTTGTTCCTTAACGAGAGCGGCTCCAGGCTCGTCATCGTTTTTGGCCCGCCCTTCTATTCAAAAAATAGGGGGAGGGCATATGCATTTGCCTTTGTGTCTGTGTGTCGTTGTCGTCTGTGTACAAGGAAGGAGTTGAGCTGGAGTGACCAGATTTGGAGGGTACTTCAGGAGGGCCGTCCGAACAAACAATCCGGTGGTGCAAATCCCGTCCGACCCGCGCAAGGCCTGCAGCAGCTGCATCATGGTTTGCATGGGCGGGAGGGGGATTTCCGCCATTATTGGTGCTAGCAGGGCACATAGGGGTATTTTTGGAATCAGGGCGACGAGACAAGATGAATGGACCTGGTCCCGACCCCATCGGCCGCTTTTACAAGTTGGCCAGATCAGGATCTTCAAAAAAGGGGGTCGACCGACTAAAAAAATTTATTGCAGATTTCGATTGGTCTCAGCAAGACCTTTTCAACGAGGGGTCGGAAAGGGGGTCCAGGAGCCCGACTTCGTCTATTAGTCACATCAGGATCTTGAAAAAAGGGGGTCGACCGACTGAAAATTTTTACTTAAGTTTTCGATAGGTCTTGGCAAGACCTCTTCAACGAGGGGTCGGAAGGGGGGTCCAGGAGCCCGCCTTCATGAGTTATGTGAAAAAGTGCGACGGGCTCGTTTTGCGCTCCTGCTGTGCCTCCATTGCAAGGAGTTGCAGTAGCATGGCAAATATGAGTATTTTCGGAATGAGGGCTAAGAGACAAATGAAATGGGCATATTCTAAGGACAGTTGGAGTAAAAAGTGTAAGGACTTTTGCATATTGTGAATAGAAGGGCGGGCCTAAGTCACGATGGTACATCGATAACTTTGCCTTACCCGCTCACGGGGTGTTTGATGAGAGCGGGCCGAAGGCCCGGGCCTTCGACTGGCCAAGTTGGGTCTGATGCGAGGGCCGAAGGCCCGAGGAAAGGCCGCCGGCAGGCCAAGCTGGGCCGGCCCCCTGTCGAACCGAGTTGCCGGCGCAGCGAAGCGGAGCTGGCAACTCGGTTCGACGGAAGGGCGGGCCCTAGCTTGTTCGATAACAAGCTGGCCAGCTTCAAACCAGTAAAAATGCGCAAATCGACCTGGGAAAAGTGCAGTTCTTCTTAAAAACGTTTGTTCCAAAATGTTCCACCATCGTTTCACGGCCACCGATAGCACAAATGCATTTTCCAAAAAAAAACGGTTGTTTTGTTGGGTTGGCGAACTTCCGAAATACAAATCTGCGCAAAAGGAGTTGGAAACAACGCGGTTCACCTTAAAAACGTTTGTTCCAAAATGTTCCACCATCGTTTCACGGCCACCGATAGCACAAATGCATTTTCCAAAAAACGGTTGTTTTGTTGGGTTGGCGAACTTCCAAAATACAAATCTGCGCAAAAGGAGTTGGAAACAACGCGGTTCGCCTTAAAAACGTTTGTTCCAAAATGTTCCACCATCGTTTCACGGCCACTGATAACACAAATGCGTTTTCCAAAAAACGGTTGTTTTGTTGGGTTGGCGAACTTCCAAAATACAAATCCGCGTAAAAAAAAGTTGAAAATGATGCCAATCGCCTGAGAATTGTTTGTTCCGAAATGTTCCACTGTCGTTCCACGACCACTGATTACACAAATGCGTTTTCCGAAAAAGTTGAAAACAACGCGGTTCGCCTTAGAAACGTTTGTTGAAACGGCTTTGCTGATCTGGCTGAGATTTTGGAGGGTCATTAGGCATGTTAATAGCTCGCCACACCCCAAAATGCATGTTTCTACCTCAATCCGATCGGTCACACTAGTCAAAAAACACTTAAAGCGGCAGAAAAAAGACAACTTTTTAGGTACTTTCATCTTTTTGTCAAGTTTCGTGTCGTTTCCTTTGTTTCTGAGGCTGTTGATGAAAAAAAAAAAAAAAAAAAGAACTCATTCGGAGCCCTGACCCAAAGTTAAGTTCCATTTGTGCAGATTTTGAAGAGCAAATGCTAATTTTTGAGGGGATCACGCCCATTTCTACGGTGTGTCTTGGAGAGCAGCCTGCCGAAGGCAGACCAGCGCCGCAGGCCAAGGTAGGTGTATACGCCAGTCGTGAATTGTCGAAAGTGGCGCAGCATCGCGAAGCCTTGTACGACAAGACACGGTCTGTCGTACACCTACCTTCATTTAACTCAGAACAGTCTTCTGTCGCACCACTCGACTCAAGAGAGTGACCTTGGTTGTAAACCTTGTGAAGGAAATAGTCTTTGCGATCCCTTACCGCCCGCTTCACTTCCTCGATATTCTCGCCGTGAAGCTCCCCCTCAGCGCAGGAACTGGTTATCACAACCGATATTCCTATCTTCGGAAAGCTCGTGCAAAAGTTCTCCATCCTCAAATGTGCGAAAACAGAACATCCCAAATCAATGATAAACTTGGCATCGAAATTTTGGTCGGAAACAGCTTATTCGGGATGAAATATAGGTTTGAGAGCGACTTGGACGTCGTTTTCGTGGTCAACACATCGAAATCTGCGGGAATCAATGTTAAAGTCGGTACACTTGCACTTATTCCTGAACTCAAACCGAGGCGGGAACGACTGCAGCAGCAGTGTCGTCTGCTGGGTGAGTGCTGAAAGCAGTGCTACCAAGAGAATGTATAGCCAACTGCGCACCTTCTAAAAACAAGGTAGGTGCACGCCAGACCGTGTCTGGCTTCGCGAAACAGGCTTCGCGATGCTGCGCCAGTTTCGACAATCCAACGCCTGGCTTATACACCTACCTGCCTTTAGCAGGCTGCTTTCCTAGGCAGACCGTTAAAGGCGTGATCCCTTCAAAAATAGTATTTTGTCGTCAAAATCTACACTAATGGGACTTAACTTTCGGTCGGAGGTTCGAATGGGTTCAATTTTCCTCATCAGCATCCTCAAAAACATATAAAACGACATGAAACTTGACAAAAAGCTAAAAGTACCTCAGAAGTTGTATTTTTTCTGCCGTTTTTGAAGTGTTTTTGGCTAATATGACTGAATAGATTGAGATAGAAAGCTGAATTTTGGTGTGTGGCGAGCCAAGAACATAACTAATGACCCTGCAAAATCTCAGCCGGATCGGCTGAGCCGTTCAAGAGGAGAAGTGCCCGCTGGCATGAGCAATCAGAAACGGTTTAGAGGAGGCGGGTGCACCGTCTGACATCACAATGACATTGTTCACCGCCTTTGAATCGTATGAAATTTGTATTTTAAAGAGCAAAACGCGGATGCTCTGTAGTTAGTCTTGCGAAAACGGATGTCGGTCAAATCAGCCGGTTCGTACCCGAGGTCCAGAATGTGAATCAAGCACCGGCCACGTTTGTCACAAAACTGAGATTCGAGAACTGGTAGAAAATGAAGCCGGTTTATCTAGAAAGAAGTGGAGGAAAAGATAGACCTGGACTGACCAGTAAAGTCCTTTCTTTGCCTCCGGGCACCTGGGCACATCTGCTCACAGAAGTCTTCTGGGATCAGCATCACATTCAATTTTTGGTCATTTAAATTGAAAAAAATAATTATAATGTCTGCTCAAGTTGCTGCATGATAAAACAGAACAAACAAAAAGAAACAACCTGTGGACACATTAAATCCTCTTGTATTTTATCAAAACCTTAATCAACTTAGTGCAGGCTGTTTCTCATGAAATAGTTGTACTCCTGTTTGGGTCTTGTTTTGCTGGTTTCAGAACTTAATTCACGCTGTGTACAATACTCCATCCCAGCAACTCATCAGCAGGGACATTTGTAAACAAAAATATAGTAGGATGTTCTCAGACGCAACAGGTGACGTGGTCAATCAGATAGTATCAAGAGAGAGTGGCCGCTCTCGCCGTCAACTGGTAGGTTGCACGGAATCTGGGACAGTACCTCTAAACCAAATGCTTTCTGAGCGACAGCACGCCAATGCTATTCAGTTTTGACTCAACGAAGGAATTCGAAGAGGCTTCGGCGTACCCAAAGAAGTGGTCTGTGATGATACCCTTTGTTAAGACCTCAATATAGTTCCAAAAATGAAAACGGGTCCCCCGATTCAGTTGCTACTTTTACTACCTAATGTTAATCTTCAGATAAAGATAAAATTATAAAAATTCTATGTACGGAATCTATATATAGTACCTATTTTAGACCTTTCTTTTCAATACCTTCTTTGGGGTTCTTCAATATATTTTTGGGATTTATTTTTTGAAACGAGCCTCCATTTTTAGAACCGAACCTCAATGTTTGGTTCCCAGACTCTATTTTTAGGTAAATGGGGGTCTACTTTTGAGATGCTCTCCTTCTACCTCGAAGCTCTCTGCCGCTCGTTGCAAATTAGCCGCCCTTGTTTGCCGTTTGCACCGAACTTGCGGGTGAAACGGCCGAATGAGATCACGGCGCATGGGTTGACCGTAAGTGAGATATATCGAATTTAGTTCTTCTGGTTATCCGGGTCCTGAATGATGGTAGAGCTATGGGACTGGTATTCATAGTATACACCGAGGGGTCGACAACTGCCTCAAGCCGTGTACGAGGTAGTATATATTGCCAGTAATATAAGTAATATAGGGCAATATGAGGTAATGTACAAAAATAAAATATCGGTAATATACGATAAGATAAGTTGAAAACGTGACAAACTATCCCTCATAAAGGCTCTAATCTTAACTTCTCTTAAGGATTCTGGTACGATGTAGACATAATCCTTATTTGAGAATACACACTGGTGTAAAAAACTTCAGGATTTTCCAATCAAACAATGCCAATCAGGAAATTGTCTGGTTGCTAGAAACTTGAGTGGAATTCGCGCACCGCTTGATTGCCTTTTCTAAGTTCTGATTGACTATTTCTGATTGTGTTTTTCTGAGTGGACACTTCTGGTTGGGAAGACAACTTCAAACATCGGTAATATGACTATGCCTTGGCACATTCGAAATTGACGACAACTTCTCTGGGGGGGTCAAACCGAGTCCGATCCAAATCTAGAGTCCGATTTTCGATAGCTCGTGATCAGGCCTCGATATGCTAGTAAGTATGATCCGATTTGTATGAAATTAAAATGGCCCTAGTCAAATCGATTGAACATGTCACATACCAAATTTGAAACCGATATCGTAAATACTTTCCATTTTATAGGCATCAGATTTTCCTGATGTTCTTTTCTGATTTCTGAGTGGCAATCAGCAATCAGAAAACTGAGCAGAATTGTTCTGATTGCCAATCAGAAATCAAATATCACGAAATTTCTGATTGGCACTCAGCTATCAGACATCATATATTTTTTGATGTCGGTACTCAATCAGGATTTTTCTGATTAACAATCAGGAATCAGAAACAATTCCGTAAAGGCAATCAGAAATCAGATGATTTCTTATTGACAATCAGAAATCAGAGATGATTCCTGATTGACAATCAGAAATCAGAGATGATTCCTGATTGATAATCAGACATCAGAAAATCAATCAGGAAAATCCTGATTTCTGATTGGAAATAAAAAACTGCAGTCTTAACTGATCCGTGCTACGGATTACAAACCAAAGTTGGAGAGTGAATCCAGTGTACAAAGCAAATCCAGATAAATGCCATCGTTCAGGAATTCATTCAAAGGCTCGTTATGATTGCCTCCCAGCGGTTCAGGAATTCATTCAGGACTCGTTCTGAGTGCCATTCAGAATTCAGCGAACCAATCAATAAATATTTGATTGGAAATCAGAAATCAAAAAATCCAATCAAGAATTTACTGAATTCCAATCAAAAATTAGAAAACCAATCCCAATTTGTCTGATTTCCATTCAGAAATCAGGAAAGGAATCAGGGAATCCTGACGTTTTTTACACCAGTGCAGCCCCTGTCTCAAGCAAGGTATGCAACCCGATGCAACCCATCCGCTGAATCTACTAGGCATAGCTTCGTCTAAGGTTTAGTACGGACATTTGAATCCGAACTTCTTCCTATCCAAACGAGAAGCTTAATTTTAATTTTAACCTTACGTAGTTATGTAGTCCTATAATTAACAGGGTGAGTTGATTCGTAGCTGTCACAATAATAAAGAGCTCCTACACGTACTTTTATCGCGTTTGCATGTTAAAAAAGTGTGACAGTTCCTCCCCTCATTACACTGCAACTGTAACAGTAGTTTACAATTAGTAATTCTAAGCATGCCATTTCTGATTTCTTACGATCGTATGTGATTTACAAGTCAGATATTAAAGCGTGATTCCATAAATGTATTTATCAACACTTGGGTAAGAAAGTGCTACAAGATGATGAAACATTTTCAAGCGAACGTTTCTCAGGCGACCAGCACTTTTTTCAATTCACTTTTCCAGGATTCTGTGGTGACAAGTCAGCCAGCACATAATTATAAGGCTTTCCTCGAAGAAGGCCTTGCAGAGGAAGCAGCCGCAAAACTTTGGTGGAACAAACGTATCCTAGGTGACCTGCACCACTTTAGAGTCACATTTTTAGGATTTTGTACCAAGAAATCCGCCAACCTATACTTACCAAGGTGTTCTTTTAAACCCCTTTTCATAGTTAAAATCTACAAAACAAAAATGGAACATGTTGGGACAAATGTATCTAAGGCAGCCTGCAGCTCGTAAGTCATTTTTTTTTTCAGGGAATTGAACGGGCAACTCCACTAGTTCATACTTGCTGCCCTTAAATTTTGGACGCCTTTGGAATTATGCAAGCCGTCACACTATAGAAGGTCCTGTAAGAACATAAAACACTAAAGAGAACAGCACCGCATTGAACCCTTCTCTTAGAAATTTTGTAGTGGCAAGTCCTTGCATGATTATAAGGCTTTCCTCGGAGAAGGCCTTGCAAAGTTAGCAGCCGCAAAACGTTGGTGGGACATTTTAGAACAAACGTTTCCCAGGTGAACTTCACCGGTTTACAGTCTTTTTTAAAGAAATTTTTAGTGACAAGTCTGCCAACTCTTGGTTATGAAGCTTTTTTCGGAGACGGCCTAACCATGGAGAATTACAAATTACATGAAGTCGCCACAGGGTGCATGGGCGACACCCGTCACGTTTAAGTGCGAAAATATGTCACCTGGCATTGCCTTGACACAACTGGGATAAATTTTGCTGTTTGTTTGGTCAAAATTGCATTATAGTCGGCGTTTAGTGTTCAAGGAGGTAAAAAACTATGTCTGTCTCTCTCTAGCATTTTCTCGACACACCGTGTCAGCTATATTTTGGCCCATTTGATGCGTTTTGAGGATTTGGTGGTACACATAGACCTGGTGTTGCAATTCTGTGGACTTTTACGAGTCAATGAATGTGTGAGTCAGGTCTGTACTGCCGATACAGCCGGAGTTAAGTGGTCAAAAGCAAAGCTCTGCGCGGTCCCGTAGCTACTTCATGTGATTCGTCCTTATCCAAGGACTTACAAAGTAAGCAGCCACGAAACGTTGCAGGAACATTAAGGAACGAACGTTTCGTACACGACCAGCACCATCTCGATCTTATTCTTCAGGATTCTCTACAAACAAGTCAGCCAGCTCACAGTTATTGAGGTTTTTTCGAGGAAGCCCTTGCAAAGTTAGAAGCCGCCGAAATTTGGTGGAACATTTTTAACCAAACGTTTCTAAGGAAAACCGCGTTGTTTTCACCTCTTTTTACGCGGATTTGTACTTGGCGAGTTCGCCAACCGAAAAAACCAACCGTTTTTCGGAAAACGCATTTGTGTTATCGGTGGCCGTGCAACGACAGTGGAACATTTCGGAACGAACGATTCTCAGGCCAACCACGTTGTTTTCAACTCATTTGACGTTAATTTGTACTTAGCAAGTTCGCCAACCCAAACAAACAACCGCTTTTCGCAAAACGCATTTGTGTTATCGGTGGCCGTAGAACGACCAAGGAACATTTAGGAACAAACAATTCTCAGGCTAATGGCATCATTTCCAACTTTTTTTTAGCGGATTTGTATTTTGGAAGTTCGCCGACCCAACAAAACAACCGTTGTTCGGAAAACGCATTTGTGTTATCGGTGGTCGTAGAACGACCGAGGAACATTTCGGAACAAACAATTCGCAGGCGATTGGCATCATTTCTAACTTTTTTACGCGGATTTGTATTTTTGAAGTTCGCCGACCCAACAAAACAACCGTTTTTCGGAAAACGCATTTGTGTTATTGGTGGTCGTAGAACGACAGAGAAACATTTCGGAACAAACAATTCTCAGGCTAATGGCATCATTTCCACCTTTTTTTTACGCGGATTTGTATTTTGGAAGTTCGCCGACCCAACAAAACAATTGTTTTTCGAGACGCATCTTTGTTATCGGTGGTCGTAGAACGACCGAGGAACATTTCGGAACAAACAATTCGCAGGCGATTGGCATCATTCCCAACTTTTTTCACGCGGATTTGTATTTTGAAAGTTCGCCAACCCAAAAAAAAACAACCGTTTTTCGGAAAACGCATTTTTGTTATCGGTGGCCATGCAACGACGGTGGAACATTTCGGAACAAACGATTCTCAGGCCAACCACGTTGTTTTCAACTCATTTGACGTTAATTTGTATTTGGAAGTTGCCCAACCCAAAAAAACTACTGTTTTTCGGAAAACGCATTTGTGTTATCGGTGGTCGTAGAACGACAGTGGAACATTTCGGAACAAACAATTCTCAGGCGATTGGCATCATTTTCAACTTTTTTTCAACGCGGATTTGTATTTTGAAAGTTGGCCAACCCAAAAAAACAACCGTTTTTCGGAAAACGCATTTGTGTCATCGGTGGTCGTGGAACGACAGTGGAACATTTCGGAACAAACAATTCTCAGGCGATTGGCATCATTTTCAACTTTTTTTACGCAGATTTGTATTTTGGAAGGTCGCCAACCCAACAAGACAACCCTTTTTTGGAAAACGCATTTGTGTTATCGGTGGTCGCGGAACGACGGTGGAACATTTCGGAACAAACGATTCTCAGGCGAACTGCGTTGTTTCCAACTCCTTTTACGCAGATTTGTAAATTGGAAGTTCGCCAACCCAGCAAAACAACCGTTCTTCGGAAAACGCATTTGTGTTATCGGTGGTCGTAGAACGACCGAGGAACATTTCGGAACAAACAATTCGCAGGCGATTAGCATCTTTTTTAACTTTTTTACGCGGATTTTTATTTTGGGAGTTCGCCAACCCAACAATACAACCGTTTTTTGGAAAACGCATTTGTGTTATTGGTGGTCGCGGAACAACGGTGGAACATTTCGGAACAAACGATTCTCAGGCGAACTGCGTTGTTTCCAATTCCTTTTGCGCAGATTTGTATTTTGGAAGTTCGCCAACCCAACAAAACAACCGTTTTTTTTGGAAAATGCAATGGTGCTATCGGTGGCCGTGAAACGATGGTGGAACACTTTGGAACAAACGTTTTTAAGAAGAACTGCACTTTTCCCAGGTCGATTTGTGCATTTTTACTGGTTTGAAGCTGGCCAGCTTGTTATCGAAAAACGATAACGAGCCTGGAGCCGCTCTCGTTAAGGAACAAATTGGAACAATTGTGGAACATTTTGGAACAAATCATTCTGCGTCGATTTGTTGTATTTTGAACCTTCTCTGGCAATGTGGGTTGGCCAACTTCAGGGAGGTGCGCATAAGACGATAATTTTTTCCGTTGCTTAACTCCATTTTGGCCACCAATTTTTTCAGGAGAAACAGAAGACTGTTCGAAGAACAAAAAAAAAAAGTTGCGGATGATGAGAAATTGAAAAAATATAAGTAAAATTTTGAGAAATACATCAAACTATCAGGTCACTCCGTAGAGGGTTCTTCAACTTATCAATATCCGTTAAAATGGATAACGAAGTCATCTTAACTTAATTTTTCTAAGCGAAGTGGAATTCAAAGACAATACAACTAGAATTATGGTCTGCGTAAAGTGTTTATTACTCTGGTATATTTTTTGGCTTTCTTTTGTGCAACTTAAGTTGAAAAAATAAAGAGGGTTAAGTTGAAGTGATTCTTTTTGCACTAGATTCATAAACATACAAATTAAGTTATCTTCTGTTGCTAACTTTTTCAACGGAGTCATGCAGACTTTAGTTGTTTCCATTTTCCGCTAAATGGGGAGCGTGTAAGGGGCCCAGTTGAGTTATGCCTCTTTTCCATGTGGATTTATTTCTGAATGCTAGGAATTGAGACAAATAATTTGGTGTGATAATGCAAACCTAACCAAGGTAAATGGTCCAACCCACCCTAACCTAACGGGGTCGTGACAGATCTTACTCTACTCGCGACAGACCTAACCTAACTAAATGGTCCAACCAACTCTAACCTAACCTAACGGGGTCGCGACAGGTCTTACTCTACTCGCGACAAACCTAACGCTAGCATAACTCAACCTAACCTGAAACTTTCCGTAGTATCCCTCAGGTGCGCGTCCCGTGCACCAACTAAGGCCTGCTGGCTGAGGTGCAGTTACAGAAGTTGACGCGTTTGCGCCATTGCGCACGGCGGATTATGAATCAAATTGTGACCGGTTTATAAATGAATAAACTCATGCGTGCACCAAAACAAACAATCCAGTTTCCTTCCTCCTCCCCTCCATCCCCACCTCCATGCCCCTTCTCCTCTCGCCCGCGGCCGCTGCTCGCGAACGGCACCGACACCTCCCGAATCAATCTTCCCTCCTGACCAAACTAAATAACATATCAACAAACGGTTTTCTCTGGGTGGAAGCTTGTGAAAAGCCCTACAAACGCCTCGCTTTGACCCCCCATCTAAAATGACTTCTTTATTCCAAAAACTTGTCCCGAAGTTACAGAAAACGTTTTTCTTCGTTTTCGAAAAATTTTGAGCTCGCATCTTATTCGGATAGGGTGGCTTTGATTGTCCTTTCTATTTCCTACAACTTTTGTTAAAGACGTATTTCGAAAATCTCAGCCGTTTACGCATGCGGGGCGTTTTTCGTGCGCGCCGTTAGATGCAAGCCCGCAACGCAGCAATGCATGGCGGGCCTGCCTACTTACGGGGCTCCTTTCTTGCTTTTCTCGCTTTTCTACGTAAATCCGCCCCCCATTTCTCAAGAAACATGGGGTCCTTGAGTCAATGTGAGTACGCCGCATCGAATGGAGCACACCTCGTTGCAATCGGAGGTCTGGAAGGTACTTAATCTTGCGAAAAACGTCCTTGGCTGCAGGGGGCGACAATGCTAGCCCGCCACACAGCCGTGCATGGCGTGTGCCTACCTTCAGGCGATCCGGCCTCTCGAGCCAGCGAGCCGCTATGCTACCCCCACCACCACCCGACCTAGCGGAGGGCTTCGCCCGTTGGTTTTCCGATTCCGATGCAGATGCAGTCAGGCTCAGCAATAATGAAATGATAGGTAAAGTTTGAAGACTGAAAGCGCAACTCAAGTGTGTATTTAATTCTGTCAGGCGACTCGTAACTCATGTTCGGAAAAGCCTCAAGTGTGTCAGGCAGAGTCGTAAAGTTGTTTTCAGAAAAACTTGTGTAGCAAGCGAACAGGAAAATGATTTTGAAATGAAGAGTAGCTTTGTCTCAAAGAAATTTGACTCATAGAGAAGTGTAGTGTTGTAAAAGTGTCTCGTTAGAAAAGGTGGAGAAGGAAGGAAACACAGATAGAGTTGTAGTATGAGAAAGATTCATTGAAAAATTTTCAAAATTTTCAGAAAAGTACAAAGCTAACTTGATTCATTTTTTTCACATTTCAATATTAGATCGAAATTTGAAAAAATTTCAGAAAACACAACAAAGATAACTTGATTAATTTTTCACATTTCAAGATAAGAATGACAAAATCATTACGGATTTGTTTGATTCAACGGACCTTGCCAAGTCCAGTAGCTACCTGGTCGCGGTTCCCTCACAGAAAAGTATGGAGGCCAGCTGGTGCGGGGCCATGTGTGAGAGAAAGACACGATTGACGGTGCAGCCTCATAGTGCTCAACTAGCACTGGCATGGACGGCGGGTGTGGTCCCAAACGGCTGAAGACGGATGCTGTCTGACGCCCACCACGAGAGCGGATACAGGGGAAGCCACGCTGCCCGCCTCCCCCTCGAGTGCGTGGTTGACGTCGCACTGGAGCACGAGTGCATGCCCCGCCGCGCAGACACCGGTGGTAGGCGTTGACCCCGGTGAGGAGGCTGAGTCCCACTGCCGCCGTGCCGTGGACCCCATCCACGGAGAGCATTCCCTTCGACAGCTGCAGACGCGGGTGGCATCACCCTCCGATGTGCAGCAGGGGCCGCGGCACGTGTTGCTGTGCAGGCCAGCCGGGCGGCGACACCCCTAAGCGGTGGCGGCGGCGGGCCGAAGAGGCCTAGTGGGTCACGAGCGTTTCGCCAGAGCCAGGACGCCTGAGAACACACAGACAGAAAAAAATGGTTAGACACTATGAGGTGGAACATGAGCTTGGGGGCAAACCGCGGACGGCGAGTCACTTAGAAAATGCGCTTACAACATGACCCCCACCAGGGGCAACCCCGTCGGGAAACTGGGGCAGGGGTTCGGGCTGCAGGGGAGGTGGGGGCGAGGGCGGGGGCGGCAAAACAACCGACTGAAATTTTTTAATAAGAGAAGTGTGAGTAAGAGAAAAGAGGGGGAGGGGTGGGAAAGAGATGAAAATACTAACTCCTTCGTGCACATCCTCCTGCACGCTGTCGCATGGTGGCGATGGGGGTGGTGAAGGGGGTGATGCTCTGTTCTCCTTGGCAGGATCCTCCTGTAACACATGAAACAATTCGGTTAGTAACAGATTCAATCCTTTCGCCACACAAACCATTACGTGTACTTCCATTCAAGAAAAGTGCAGTTAGGGGAATGTGATTTGACAATGGTGGATAAAGTACACAAAAATAGACTGTGAGAAAAAGACTTACTGCGGGCTCATCCCTCGGGGTGCTAGCCCTGAAGGGCAGCGGCGGCAGGGGCGGTGGGGTGCCTGGAGGCAGGGGCGGTGGGGTGCCTGGAGGCAGGGGCGGTGGGGTGCCTGGAGGCAGGGGCGGTGGGGTGCCTGGAGGCAGGGGCGGTGGGGTGCCTGGAGGCAGGGGCGGTGGGGTGCCTGGAGGCAGGGGCGGTGGGGTGCCTGGAGGCAGGGGCGGTGGGGTGCCTGGAGGCAGGGGCGGTAGTGGCGGAGGCGGGCCCGCGGGGTCGACGCCGCTCTGAGTAGGGCTGGGCGGTTTTCCGGTTCGGTTTTTTGCTGAATCGGGATGCCGGTTCTGACATCGGAAAAAAAAAAACCGGTTCACCGAAAACCTGTTTAGAACCGGTGAACCACCGAAACGGTATCGAACCGGAACGGTTTTGCGGTGGGTCCCACAGTTTTAGTTGCGATGTTGCTCACATGTCAGTAGATGTTCAAATTTGACCTGATTGTTACTGTCGCACGGCCTAATTCCGGACAGCTGTCCTAATTCCGGACAAAACGCACGATTTGCTTTCAAGCCTGCTGGAGACGTCGGTTTTGCTCCTACGTAAAAACTGATACAAGCACAAATTTAAAGGAAGTTAAGGCAAACAAAAATGCTCTCGTAGAGGTTTTTCGGTTTCCATCATTCTCCCACGAAAACAGGCGTCAAAGATTTGGCCGCCGATTTCTCTAACAGGGATTTTTTTTTCCTAGTTGTGCCAAACACCCGGGGCTTTGATGGTTGTTGGCAGGATTTGAAAACCCTGTTAATATGCGATTCTTTGTTCTTTTATATACAAAATCGCATCACGAAATTGAAGTTTAGATGAATCGTTTGGTTTTGGCAAGCATTCTTCAAACACGTCCTAATTCCGGACACTTTTTTTTTCCAACCCGTCCTAATTTCGGACACTTTTAAAAAGCATTTCGCGCAATTACATTTTAGGCTCAAAATGTCAACCCTACCCATTCGCAGCCGCGTGTTCGTACACATTTCCTGCGGCAGCCACGTCCCCCCCCCCCCACCTCCCTCGGGGGTCCTTCCTGATGTGCACATCACTCGTAAACCAACTGGTAAATCCCACAGCACCCCTACAGGTTCGGGCCAAGAGGGGAAGGGGTTTTTCCGGCAGGTGTTTTCCGCACTGGGCACACCGCGGGCATATAATGATACACTTGTGGGATTTGGCACCATGCCCTCTCGACAAAAAGAATCGGCCTTCCAGAACTAAATGGTCGTAACCTGACCTAATCTAACCTTACTGGGTCGCGACAGATCTTACCCCACTCCCGACGGTCTTACCCTACTCCCGACGGACTTACCCTTTTCGCGACAGATCTCACGCCACTCGCGACACATCTTCGACGTAACGCACGGAGGATTTTTAAAAAAAAGGCCAAAACTCAAAAATTCTCCACAAATGAACCTACGACTGCAGCGGTACCTGGCAGCGGGAGGAACGAGCCGCATAACCATACACTTTCTGTAGCACGGCTCAGACCGCTGATGGGTGGTGGTGGGCCAAAAGGGGTGCCGAATCCGCACAGGGTCTCATATCATGCGCCCCGCGCGGACTACTTTTCGGGCTGAGCGGCGGCGCACTCATAAAAGCTTACGGTGAATTTCACTGTAAGCTACGGCGGACTCTGCAGCACTGTAGCTTACGGTGAATTTCACTGTAAGCTACGGTGAATATCACTGTAAGGTACGGTAAATGTCGCTGTAAGCCACGGTCATGCACCCTGACTCACCGTAGCCAACAGTGACATTTACCGTACCACCGCAATTCCATTGGTAAGTTTGCTTGCCACTCCAGTGGCACTCCGTTTTGAATTCCAAAATTTGGCATTCTGGGCCTAACTGGCCTTTTAAAATGCCAAATTTTGGCGTCCAAGTTAACCGGAATGCCAAATTTTGGCATTCGAAGAGGCCAATCCGGGCCCAGAAGGCCAAATTTTGGCATTCAAAACGGAGCGCCACTGGAGTGGCAAGCAAACTTAAGGGAGGGTGGGGCACCAAGGGACACTTTTTGGATTTTGGCCATAGTTGCCATGTTTGTTCATGAATTTGAGCCAGTTAAGTTCCTATTGCTTCGTCGGACCTTCCTTTACGAAAAGACACCATTCGTTCCCCCCCTGAAAGCACCCTTCCGGCAAAAAATTGCGTTAAGTCTACCCCTGCGTTTGTCCCTTGGTGCCCCACCGCGGGGCACCAAGGGACAAGGCCTGGGGCAGGTAGAGACAACGGTGTTAATGGCCTTTATGCACCATTTTGATCTGGTTTTGCGATAGAAATTTGATTGGAATGCATACCGAAGCCTCACCAATAAACTTTTTTTATCAAAACACTGTAAAAAAATAAATTAAAAAATTATTAAAATTTGCATATAAGTGAATTTTTATTTTCACAGTACAATTAACAAAATAAAATTATCGCTGCTTACTTTGCAACAGAATAAAACAAAAATTATCACAATCGTTTTTGGAAAAGGAACTTAGGTTACTTAAATCACTAAAATCACATTAGTTGTCAATGACTAATATTAAGCTGTCTATCCAAGCTTAAATGTAGAAAAATCAAAATTAAATACAGTCTTTTCTTTTTGGCGCCTTGTTCCAGCAACAAATGTAGGCTTTGGTAATATAGCTTTTATGTCATCAAGGGGAACTGAATTGAGGTCAGGCACAGGTGGCATACAAAATGACACAAATTTGTCTGAGTTAGAATTTTTCCGCAAATAAGAAATTTGCAAATCCTTGTCTAAGTCTATGTCCTCAATTATCTTACCAACATAGTAAGTTGGAACATCCTTATTACGGGCAAACATAACTAGCACAAAGTCCCCTTCTGTTGGAATTGAAGGAAGGGGAGGGAAACTCGATAGGTTTTCAGGGGCTTCGGGCCCAGCCACAACATCATCCATTTGGTCTGAATCTTCACTCTCATAAGTCAGTCTTCTAGGAGTAGGTTTCTTCTTTCCAGTTTGTTTTTTCTTCTTTGCAGGGTTTGACTTCTTTTTCTGTTGCTTCTCTTCTCTTTTCCTTTTTTCTCTCTTCTTTTTTCTTCTTCTCTATTTCTTGAGATTTTTCCCTCTCCATGATTTCATTTTTCTCTGGGGTGTCCGTTGCCACCATACATTTGCCTTTTCTTCTTGTATTTTTTTTTTCAGCTGGCTTGGCTTTTGGGTATCCTCGAATTTCCACAGGACTTATGAATGCCGTTTCATTTTCAGCAGCACCAGGAGTAGCCGCTGATGTTTCTTCTGTTTGAATCACTTCTGGAGAATCGACATCTTCTTCAGCGGGTTCCCCTTCTGCTGAGTCTGCTGGTGCAGTCTTCTCGGTTACTGTTGCCATGATGAAGTCTGCCTCGGTGAATATGTCTCTATTGAATGGCACCAAACCAGCTGTCTCAAAACTTTTGATTATAGTCATGGGTGTCGCTGCCTTGCAAAGAGCTTCTTTGACAAAGCCAGCGACACGATAAATTGTTGGTGGAACAGCAGGGTTGTTGCGAAGGAACATATTTACCGCATTATCATAATAAGCCTTAAATGGACCAAAAAATCCCACGTCCAGGGGCTGCAGCCTGTGGGTGCAGTGGGGTGGGAAGGTGAAGACAGTGACACCATGCTCCTTAGCTAAATCAAGGGTTTTAGTAGAGAAATGAGTCCCAACATTATCTAGTGTGAGAAGAGAAGGATTCTCTTTTGATGATGCAGAGCATTTGATGAAAAATTCCATGACTTTGTAAAAACTTTCTTTAGTCATGTATCCCTTATCATTACTAAGTCCAAGGCTACCAGGGAAGCAATTTATGAGAAGATCTGGCACAAACTTTTTTCTCGGAAAAATATGCACTGGGGGAAGAACTGAACCATGTGCATTGAAAATTACACATGTGGTGACAGACACCCCTCTCTCAGCACCCTTCACTTGATGAACCTGTTTCACACCTTTAGGTGAAATAATTTTCCTCACGTTTTGGACCGTAGATGTACAAGTCTCATCCAGGTTGTAGATTCTGCTCCCATTTTCAAATGAAGGATGTCTGGATCTGACTTCACTGAACTTGTCAAAGAAATTGTCCACCGTTGGTTTGTTGAAAGCCATGGCTCTGGCAACACTGCAAGCCTCTGGAGTCCTTATGGAAATTTCTGGATGCCTCTTTTGAAAACCTGTAAAATAAAAATAATATTAATATAATTTTTATTTCAGCACAGAAAATTTTTAAATGATATTGAAAATTAACTGACCTTGGAACCAGTCTTTTTCCAGCTTGTTTATTTTGCTGCCAGTTCACAGGCACAACTAAATTATTTCTTTCTGCTACTTCGTAGGCTAATTCTCGACAAGTTTGCACTGTCAGTCCATAACCCATTCGTGACATTTGGATGCAGTACTCAGCAATGGAGTTTTCTTGATCAGCAGAGAAAATTTGTCTTGTTTTGTACGTCAACTTAGGTGGGCTCTGGTTTTCAGTGCCAGTATCTGTCGCAGTCACAGACTTCATCGCCCTGAATATCGTTGAGCGACTGACACCTTTGTTTTCAGCGGCTTTACGAATAGTCCATCCAGCTTTGACAAGCGCAATTGCTTCTTTCAGTTTCCTGGGTGTTGTCACCTTTCTAGTTGTTTTTGGTTTGTAATTTCGCACCATGATGAATAAGCTGTAACAACAAAAAACAAATTAAAATTCTGTCAATGTTATGTTTGCAGTATTCTTGGAGTCAAAATGACATTGGAAGCAGCAGAGAAATCAAACAATACTTTTTTCGCGACCAGTTTTAACAGTTCTAGTTCTTTAAAACAGCTCATTCCGTCAAAATAAGAAAATTGTCCTGTCCCTTGGTGCCCCGGCCAAACCTGTCCCTACCTGCCCCAAGCGTAACCTCCCACCTAAATGTGTCTCAGAGGTTAGCCCGGCGTAGTAATGAGTCGAACTAAGTTTTATTTTGTAGAGTATGGACCAACGAAGCGACTAAATCGAATCGGAGCACTCTGTCGTTTGATTTCTTGCCACAATCAAAGAAAAACAAAGATAGAAAAGTCGAAACTTACCGAAAATTGACGGACTCCTAAGTTTGATGGATTACCACCGCCATGACAGGCCGCCCACCTGCACCGCCTTGTGTGCAAACAACAACCTACCGGAAGGGCTTCAATTCGCGCCAAACATTTGAACCGAAAATGCAATGGTGTTTCCTGGGGAGCATTCTGTCCCTTGGTGCCCCTGTCCCTTGGTGCCCCACCCTCCCTTACCAATCGAATTGCAGTGACCTTACAGTGATATTCACTGTAGCTTAGTGAAATTCACCGTAAGCTACAGTGCTGCAGGGTCCGCCGTAGCTTACAGTGAAATTCACCGTAAGCTTTTATTAGTGCGGGCGCTGATTGGTCGCTATGGTGTATTGGGAGAAGTGCCAAAGAAGAGCCGATGTTAACAGTTGACTAGTTTATTCGATCTGACAAGCAAGTCACAAACAGTTGACCATCAAGCCACAGTCCGGCCAGAGGTCTCAGGTTCCCATAGCCATCAACCAGTCTAGAGGGCGCTGTACAGCAGACACCACATCCACCCCAGACAATAATAAAAGCTACAGGGCATGGAATAAACTTTAATACAAAATATAACAAGTAAGGCGTGACATCTAAATCAAAACATTAAACTAGGCTTAAACTAACTTAACCTAGCGCGCACTAGAGACTAAGAGAATATAACTAAAATCTTAACAATAAAAACTAGCATAATAAAACAAGTATCACAGGTTAGGGAGATCTAGCAATTTGATTCAAATGGCATTGCTTTAACACACCACTAATATTGACTAAGAATCTAGTAGGACCCAGTTGTTTTGCAATAACACCTTTAACAGCTGGCAACTTTTCAAATTTAACGTAAACCTCCTCTCCTTCCCGGAAGGGGCCAAAATCAAGTTGAGGGGTATTGGCCATGGGATTACATTGAGAAAGAAGAGATCTAGTGCGAAAAGACAACAACATCTCCATGGGAGATTTACAAGTGACTGTAGAAGGAGTATTATGATAAGATAACAAGAATGCATTAATAACATTAGAGATAGTAAGAACATCCTGAACTTTCTTTGAATCCAAAACCTTCTTAAGGCGATTGCGCCCCTCCTGGTCCCCGGCGTTGGCTAAAGGAACTTATTTTGTGTATTGACGGGAGTCCCTCCATGCGAATACTCCGTGCCATTTTCGTTCAGGTAGTGTAGCACTTTTCCAAAAGATGGCACCACAGTCAGGTACTTCCAAAAAATAAAAAGGTCCTAGTTCTGGGTGGAGAATCCTATACCTGCCGTGCATTCTCGCCAGTGACGGACAGCGCGATGCGTTTTGACAGTGTCGATGGCCGTGCGCTCAAACAGATGTCATTGTCCGTCTCTGTCTCACTCGCGCAGTGCGAGCGAGACGGCCGAGGCGAGGCATGGAGGGGGAAGCAGCGGCCGACTGGCGAGGCGCGCGGCTCGCCCTGGAGTCCACGCGCTCCAGTTGCCAAATTTAAAATTTGAATGTTGCAGCTGAGAGGTGGCGGCTGGGTACCAACAATTTCCTTTTTCTTTTACGATTATTTTGACACCAGTTCAACATCGATTTGAAATGGGGGATAAAATTTCTCTAACGGCCTTTAGATCCTCTTATCAGACTCCGAGGATGAAACGTGTCACCCCTTTCCCCTCGCGTCGTCCTTCTCGCCAAATAGTGGCCAGCGCGACGCGTTCAAGCCGCGAGGGACTCGTTGGTGGACTGGCTGGATCGGAGTCCGAGCAGGCCCGGCACCTCACCCGGCGCGCTCCAGGTATCGTCTGCAGCCCCGGCTTATAGAGGCCTGCGCCGGGCGGGTATTCAATACCCGTGAAGCCTATAACTTTGTTGGTTACTATCAAAAACATTCCAGATTTCGCACGAACATAGTTTTATGGCTGGACTAGCTCCTCTCAAACTTCTGTGCGTTCAGGTCCATTTACTTCAAAGTTATAGGCTTCACGGGTATTGAATACCCGCCCGGCGCAGGCCTCTACCGGCTTACCGCGGGGGGAGAGGGGGAGGGGGGAGGCGGCGAAGACAATGCCCGGCTGCAGGCGACCTGTCTGTCATAAATGTGTCGCGCCGCACCGACCGGCCTGCACAGAGTTCGGATACCTGTCACCGCGCCACTGTCCAGAGCCCCACCAGACGACCGCCAACTTCAAAATAGGCTGAAGGAGCGGAAAAACAGTGCTTTACTTGTGCAACTCACCCTCAAAAAGTACCGATGCCAGGACAAATCTGAAGCTAGATTTGTGTAGGGTACAGACGTGCGCATTCAGTGTGGCCCCTTGGGGAATGAAATCCCGTGATCATGTCTCTCAAATCTGGAGTAGAACTTTGAACCAATTTTGGCCCAACTTTGACCACCTATTTGGACTACAAGGAGTGTAGCCACGGACTTCGGAGGGGTCACACTGAATAGGCGCTCATTTTTACAGCACGAATATGTAATTGGTTTTGATCCACGTATCGTACTTTTGACGGGTGAGCTGCACGAAGTTTGGACATTTCAGGGTTCAATAACTTTGTTAAAATTTGAACTAGCGTCATAAAAATTTATGAGGGGCATCATAACTGTGTGCCCAACATGTGTTCCAAATTTGAGCCCAATCCGTTGACTTGAATTTAGGGGCGCAATCGCCTTAAGTGCCTTTTTGACAATTTGTACTGACCTTTCGGCAAAGCCGTTGGACTCAGGATGGTATACAGGAGAAAACTTGGCAGTGATATTATAACGAGTTAGGAATTGCTTATACTCATCAGAATTGAATGGAGGTCCATTATCGGAAACTATGGACTCCGGTAGGTGTCCCCACCAAGCAAACACAGATCCTAAGACATTACAAACATGTTGGGCTTTGGTCTGAGCCATATGTCTAACATGGAACCATTTAGAATAGGAATCACATACAATTATAAAGGTACATTGAAGGTAACAGAAAAAATCAATATGGACCCGTTGAAATGGAAATTTGGCATTGGGCCATGGTAACATGGTAGGCTCACTTTTGAAATTAACTCTTGCGCAGTCATTACACGAATTACATTTGGCTTGAATATCCAAATCCAGTGATGGCCACCATACAAGAGAACGGGCAAGCATTTTTGTACGCACAATGCCCGGATGACCTTCGTGCAAGGAGTTTAGCACTAAGGCCTGGAGCACTTTGGGGATCACAACACGGTTACTGAACATAAGACATTTAAAAACAATAGAGAGAGAGTCTCTGACTTTAAAATATATTAGCAACTCGGGCTGATCCCGATATCTGTTTTTGTCACCCCACCCTTGGTGGGTGATATAGAGGACTTTACTCAGAACTAAATCTTTAGCTGATTCCTCAGCAATTTGATCAACAGTTAGTACCGGAACATTAATGCTAGGAGTGACATATGATAACACATTGATAGGCAGACCCGTTGGGATTCTGGACAAGGTATCAGGGGCAAGAAGAAATTGAGCTTTTCTATGAACAATAGTGTAGTTATAACCTTGTAAAATGCAAGCCCAATGTTGAAGCCTGTGACCAGTCCTTACGGGTAAACCTTTCTCAGGGTGCAAGATACGTTGGATAGCAGAGTTGTCAGTAACAATTACAAACAGGCGACCCCAAAGGAACTTATGAAATTTAGTAATGGCAAAAATGATGGCTAGAGCCTCACGATCCACCTGCGCATAGTTTTGCTGGGTTGGAGTGAGGGTAGCAGATGCAAACATAACAGGTCTTTCAACCAATTTACCATTGAGCAGGTTTATTTAAGAAAAGCAGGGTCTTACAATGACCCTCTTGGATTTCGCTGATTTTTTGGTGGTTAGTAGTCCTCCCAGGTGGGAGTTCAGGGCCAAAATTTCAGAGCCCAAAAAAAAAAATATTTTGGAAGATATAGAGATCGTAGGTTTTCTTGGGACTTTTTGCATTTAATTTGGGATTTTCTTATAGCTTCGCGACTTTTGGTCCGATTATCTTCAAATTTGGGTCCTAGCATCAAAATTGAATGAGGAACACGGTTGTGCCCTCAGATTCGACCTGCGACGTTTTTTTGATAGTTACTTTTCACTTTTTCTCGAAAAAAATGTCCAGGAAAGGTCCCAAATCTTGGGATTTTGGACTTTTAATTTTAAAAATGTTTTAAAACCAGCCTTATCCGATGGAAAAAGATCCGCTGAATCCAAAAAGCTCAACCCCAGATTTTTATCACTAACCGTTCCGGAGATATGCCCCTCCAAAGTCAGGCAATATATTTTAGGTCCTAATTTCTGTGAGATTTTCCCGAGCTGCACACTCCCATGTATTGGGCGGTCAGTTCTAGCGACGCAGGCCTTTTGCACTGGTTGGTTGTCTCTAGCGTGCCTTTCTAGCGCCTGCGCCGGCACAGTTGGGCCAGAAAACAGGTGGAGGCAGTCAAAATCCCGGACGCGATTTGAGCTCCTGAGTCGCTAAATTTGACTCGAACCGAGCGTGTGACCCTACTAATGGATTCCTCGTTCCGAAAGCATCCAAGGGTCGGGTCAGACGTTCGGTTCGAGTACCATTTAGCGACTCAGGAAACCGACACGCGTCGAGAGTTTCGGCCCCCTGCGCGGTCTTCTGACCCACTGTGCACTGGCAAAACTAAAGCGTAGTATTACCCTCTGTTGAAACGAAACCGAGTCCGATCCATTTCTGCTATCCCTTTTTCGCTTCCTCGCCATCTCCTCTCAAAATGCCAGAAGATTTTGTCCAAAATTTCATTACCTTGAAAATTGACTAGCCCAATCTTGTAAACTTACCACTCACCAAATTTAAAACAACAATTCAGGAATGATATGGAGAAAAGGGATAAAAAATGAATCCGTCTCAATAAACAGTTTTGCATTAGCGGAAGATTGACGTTATTGACTGCAAAGGTCTTTCCGTATCAACAGATCTGTCTTCTCCATGACTCAAATCATGGAAATATATTGTAAAAACAACGGTTCAGCCGTGGGTTTTGGGAACGGTCTAAAAAAGGTACGGTGAGGTCAGAAGGCACGGTGGTGTTCACAGTCTGCCGGTCTAAGATTTCCGTTATGACAGGGGGTGGCAACGGCGAATGAAGCGCGTGAAGCTATGCTCGAGCGAGTCGCAGCGGTTACGCACTTGTTCGAGATTATGGAACCTAGGCCGGTGTTTGCAAAAACGCTTTGCACAGATCAAAAGAGCATGAAATTTAGGGTGTATTAGGCCAAGTGGCCTGCCTGAGTCCCCTCAATTTAGCCCACACAAAGCAGGCAACTTTTACATTGGGATGGCGTGGCCAAGATTTTTCCTAAATTTCCGAGTTTTCGTGTTTTTTAGTGAAAACACTTCAATCTATTATGGGTAAAATAGGAAGTATCGAGGAAGGCAATAAGCCTAATGCACCCTTCATTTCATGCTCTTTCCATCTGTGCAAAGCGTTTCGAAAACAAGGGCCTGGTTTTCATAATCTCGCATAAGTCCGTAACCCCTGCACCGAAGGCGCAAGCATCGCTTCACGATCTCCTTGGCAATTTCCACGCCCTGGTTATGATATGATGGTTCCTTTTCACTGTTCTGGTTTACAATTTTCACCGTGCCTTCTCTTTGACCTCACCGTTCCTCTTTTTAGACCGTTCCTAAATCGTAATTATAACGCCAGTGGCCGATAAATAATTAGCGGTACTTTTCTCCGTTTGAAATCCGAGATTTTTTCTGGCAGTGAAGGAGCTCAAATCGCGTCCGGGATTTTGACCACCTCTACCTGTATTCTGGCCCAACTGTGCCAGCGCAGGCGCTAGAAAGACACGCTGGAGACAACCAACCAGTGCAAAAGGCCTGCGTCGCTAGAACTGACCGCCCAATACATGGGAGTGTGCAGCTCGGGAAAATCTCACAGAAATTAGGACCTAAAATATATTGCCTGACTTTGGAGGGGCATATCTCCGGAACGGTTAGTGATAAAAATCTGGGGTTGAGCTTTTTGGATTCAGCGGATCTTTCTCCATCGGATAAGGCTGGTTTTAAAACATTTTTAAAATTAAAAGTCCAAAATCCCAAAATTTGGGACCTTTTTGGTCATTTTTTCGAGAAAAAAGTGAAAAAGTAACTATCAAAAAAACGTCGCAGGTTCAAATCTGAGGGCACGACCGTGTTCCTCATTCAATTTTGATGCTAGGTCCCAAATTTGAAGCTAATCGGACCAAAATTCGCAAAGCTATAAGAAAATCCCAAATTAAATGCAAAAAGTCCCAAGAAAACTTAAGATCTCTATATCTTCCAAAATAAATTTTTTTGGGCTCTGAAATTTTGGCCCTGAACTCCCACCTGGGAGGACTACTAACCACCAAAAAATCAGCGAAATCCAAGAGGGTCATTGTAAGACCCTGCTTTTCTTAAATAAACCTGCTCATTAACCAAAACTTGATGATTCAAAACAGCACCAACCCCAACTGGACTGGCGTCGCAAGTGACAATTATGGGTTTACTAGGGTCATAATGCATAAGTAACTGATTGGACGTTAACAACTGCTTACATTGTTGAAAAGCCTTTTTACATTCACTAGTCCACTCAAATAACACGTTGTCCTGAGTGAGTCTCCTAAGTGGTTTAGCAATTGTACTGAACATAGGTAAAAACTCAGAGTAAAAATTAATAATACCAAGAAAAGTACTCACTTGACTAGCATCTTTGGGTTCAGGTTTCTCCAAGATATCGGAATACAGGGATGGAATGGGTCTGCGACCCTCACTTGAAATAACAAAACCTAAGTATTCCAATGTCTGGACGAACCATTCACACTTATCTTCCCTCAGACGAACATTGTACTTATCTAATCTAGCTAAAACCATAGAGGTTCTATGGATACATTCAGATAATGTTGAACCTTTAATTAAAATATTATCTAAATAGCAAGTAACTCCTTTAAGACCAATTAAAATACGATCCATGACCGATTGGAAAATACCAGCAGCGCTAGCTACTCCATAGATTAGACGGGTGTACTTGTACAAACCCTTATGGGTATTTAATATACAGAACTCCTGACTTTCAGGATGTAGAGCTAGCTGGGTATACGCATCTTTAAGATCTAAACTCGTAAAATAGCAACCATCGGCCATGTTGGCAAAAACATCATCAGGCCTAGGCAATGGATAATGATCAATCTTTAACTGTGGGTTCAATGTTCTTTTAAAATCTACACACAGCCTGATGCTACCATCCTTCTTTTGAACAACTACACCCGGCGAGGCCCACTCCGCATGGCGAGTTGGCACGACCTTGCCAGATGCTACTAAATCATTGAGCAATTTATTTACAGGTTCAACTAATCCAAAGGCTAAATTATAAGCCTTGGCAAAAACAGGAGTTGCATTGGGTTTAAGTACCAATCTAGCGTTAAAACCTTGAATAGTAGTATCAGCTTTGACATCGAAAATTCTAGGATATAATTCCTTAAGTTCATTGACGGACGGAATAGGTAAACATAAAACTTTGTGAACATTACTAGAAAACATGGAGCGCCATTGTGGCATTAACACATCCAACCAGTTCCTACCCATCAAGGGCGTGAACTCGGAACTAGTAGTGCACAATATCACAGTTAGATCATAACAAGGTAGGTTTACGCCAGACCGTGTCTTGTAGTAACAGGCTTCGCGATGCTGCGCCAGTTACGACAATCCACGCCTGGCGTTACACCTACCTTGGCCTGCGGCGCTTCCTGCTTGCCTTCGGCAAGCTCTTTTGAGGGTTCATTGAGGCAATGAGTAGTGCAGTGCGTGATAAATGGTCGAAGTATACAAGCTAGGGCCCGACCTTCCGTCGAACGGAAGTAAGGCAGCTCCGCTTCGCTGCGCCGGCAATTCAGTTCGACAGGGGCCGATACCAGCTTGGCCTGCCGGCGGATTCTTCTCGGGCCTTCTTCGGCCCTCGCATGGCTTGGCCCAATCGGAGGCCGTCTCTCGGGCCTTCGGTCCTCGCACCTCACATCCCGGGGAGGTAAATCGCAAACTTATTGATGTAACATCAGGACTGAGGCCCGCTCTTGTGTTCCCACTGTGCCAAAGTTAATGTGCAAAACATGGCCGTTGCACCAATTTTCACAATACATGAAGGCGGGCTCACAGACCCCCCTTCCGACCCCTCTTTGCAAAGGTCTTGCCGAGACCTATCGAAATCTGCAATAAAATTTTTAAGTCGGTCGATCCCCTTTTTCCAAGATCCTGATTCGGCCAACTGATGAAGTCGGGCTCGCAGACCCTCCTTCCGACCTCTCTTTGAAAAGGTCTTGCCGAGACCTGTCGAAATCTGCAATAAAAATTTTTAGTCGGTTGACCCCTTTTTTCAAGATGAAGGGTCGAAGTTGATTATATAGTGAATTCGGGCCGAGGTAGCCCATTCGCAGTCAAAACTTTGGTCAGGGGTCGAAATTGATTTAATTTTCGTCATCAGCACCTTCAAAAACATACGAAACTATGTAAAAATGTCACTAAAATATAAAGTCCCTAAAAAGTTGCACTTTTTCTGCCGTTTTTTTTAGTGTTTTTTTCGTTGGTACGACTGAACTATTTGAGATAGAGAGCTGAATTTTGGCGTGTGGCGAGCCAAGGATATACCTAACAACCCTGCAAAATCTCGTCTCGATCGGCCGAGCCGTTTGGGAGGAGTAGTGCGGACACACAGACAGACAGACGGACAGACAGACAGGAAAAGTTTTTCAACCCCAGTGAAGTAACTGGCTTCGCTAATCGCTCAGCCAATTAAAATTACCATGATTAACATTAACTTTAGCTGTTCCGGCATTTTTAATATTACCAGAAATAGAGTGTAAAATTAAACTTGACTGATTGATAACAGTAGTAGGAAACAAACGTTTAAAAGTAGTCAACGGCATGACTGTCACGCTAGCTCCCGTATCCAGCTCAAACTCAACATTCTTAGAATTCATTGTAACAGTAATGTTGACTGGGGGGCTAGTCGAGACTTGTCCTACTGAGACAAAAACATGTATAGGTTGTTGATCAGACAACGGTGAATACTCACTAACAACTGAATGACTGCTCCACAGGGTAGAAAACAGCATAGTAAAGAAAGCTAGTAGAATGCCATGGCGTTTGCTGGGCAATGCGCACATGGAGAAGAACAACAGCAGCAGGGAGGTGGCCAACGGACCCCACTGTGTAAAACTGAATGGGCTAGCTAGGAGGCTAAGCCATAAAACTATGCCCCTCTTGGACCACCACTGCAACACACAAATAGCAAAACAAAACTAGAGTCAATGATGTGCAGTGGAGGTGGGCAAAAACACGACACTTAGTACGAGAAAGCATCGAAGAGGTTGAAGGCCTCTTCCTCAACACTCATTGGCTTAGGTGGAGGCTGGCTAGCACTTGGATCCACTTCGACCTTGTTGACCTTAGCTTTCTGACCGTCGTTACTAACTTTGGGCCTTGGCTTGGGCTTGTATGAGCCGTTCGCCTTGTCCCGTTTAGCTTTTTCACAAGCCTTGAGGACATGTCCAACCCGGTCGCAGTAGAAGCAAGTCCAGGTGCTCACCTTGCAAGTTGCAACGTCGTGGCGCCGTGTACACCTCCGACAGGGACCAAAGGTGTTGGTCTGCTGCTGAGGCTGGAACTTCTTGCTGTCGTTCTGCTGCTGTGGCTGGGACTTCTTGGCGCCTGGCTTCTTCTGGAACACCTTGTTGACAGAAGCTGACGCTATTGCTCTTGCTTGCTGGTTCACTGCCTCGAATTGCTGAGCCTGGTCCTTGGCTCCTGCCCAGGTCAGGTCGGGGACAGCAAGAAGTTGGCGGCGCAAGGCGTCAGACTTCATCCCGGCGATCAGTCTATCCTTGAGAGCATCGTTCAGGAAGAGACCGAAGGTACAATCTGCAGCCATGGTTTGTAGGGCTCCAATGTACTCGAAGATTGACTCGCCTTCCTTCTGATCCCGCTGGCTGAACTTGAGGCGGTTCAGAGATCGCATCCCTTCTGGCTCGAATCTGGCTGCCAGAATCCCTCGTAGAGTTGGAATGCTCACTTGGTTCGGTCGTACGGGAAGGCATGCTCCTCGAAGTATCTCGAAGTTCCGTGGGCCAACATACTGGAGGAACGTGGCTCGCCGCAGATTGTGCGGTGGAACCGCGCCGGGAGCGACCGCTGGTTCAACGCCGATCTCGGGATTGATGAGGCAGAATTCGTCAAACAGTTGGAACCAGGCTGACAGTGACATCTCCGACGGGTCAAATGGAGGCATGTATCCCCGGAACCCCGCCATCTTGACAGCTGGTCCACGTGGAGCTTGGGTTAGGCTTGAATAACTACTTGATCTTCTGGATGGCACTTCATAACAACTTGATGTAACTGCTCGGGAGTTAAAACTTGAGTCGAAAATCACCTCGTCGCCAATATGGTGTATTGGGAGAAGTGCCAAAGAAGAGCCGATGTTAACAGTTGACTAGTTTATTCGATCTGACAAGCAAGTCACAAACAGTTGACCATCAAGCCACAGTCCGGCCAGAGGTCTCAGGTTCCCATAGCCATCAACCAGTCTAGAGGGCGCTGTACAGCAGACACCACAGTCGCGACCTGAGCGGCACCTGTCTGCGACTTGCCACATTTGGCGTATCCTGGCCGACCGGCGGAAGCGCGGTTGTTTGTTTTACTCAGGCTTGCCAGATGTGGCGATTTATCGCCAAAACTGGCGACTTTTGAACCTCGAGGCGACCGATTTGGCGACTTGAGATTTTTGGCGATTTTTATAGCGATTTGAGGCCAAAATTGGCGATTTTCAGACTAAAATGGCGATAACAAATCTGGGGAAACTTTTCTGACTCTTTTGGAGGGCACCGGCTTGATGCGCAGGCGCTCCTGCGTGACAATCGCGCCGCAGCGCGCCAAGGTTTCCCGGGCTACCACGCGGGAAATCCAGAGGGGTGCCGGCTGGTGACGGGGCAGGCCAAGGGGAAATAACTTTGAATTTCAGTGTACAAATTTTTGAATTCCACATGAATTTCGGATGAATTTCAATGAATTTCAGACAAATTTCTAGGAATTTCGATATGAATTTCACTAGTTTTTGAAGAATTTCTTTGAATTTCGACTAAATTTCATGAATTTGGAAGAAATTGGACTAAAATTCAAGATTGACCATGAATTTCGGTGTACAAATTTTTTCGAGTTGTTTCCCCTTGGGGCAGGCCTTTCCAAGCTCCCTTGCCAGCTGGCTGCAGGCGGCTTTCGAAAATACCTGTATGTCACGGTGTAGAGGCTCTCTACACCGTGCTGAATGTGTAGCGCACGGCGCGGCGGGCCGGCTCGGCGGCGGCCGGCGTTATCCTTCTCAAATCCCAATCCCTTACATTCACCGTCCGTACATGACGCTCGGCTTTCCAGTTGGGTGCTTAGACTTGTTTCATTTTTAATTTTTTTTTAATTATAATTTTAAATTTTCTTTCGTAATCCCCAAATTATTCATTTTAAAAGTCAGCAGCAGCACCACTAGCGTTATTTTGGCTACAAAAGTGGCTATTCAAGCTCCTCCGGTGGCGATTTCTGGCGACTTGCGTTCTCCAATACAATTCAGAAGTTCGTGCCGCTGGCTCCTGTCCGATAATAGGCTACAAAAAGTGGCGATACTAGCGCCGCGGGGGCGATATCTGGCGACTTCCACCCACGAACACAATTCAGATGTTCCCGCCACTGGCTTCTGTCCGATGATTGGCTACAAATGTGGCGACACTAGCGCCGCGGTGGCGACTTCTGGCATGGAGACAAGCTAACGTAGGGAGACGCAAGGTTTGGCGCACGCCGAGTTATTTCAACACTTAGAGGCTACTTTACTGCGGGTATCCTGCTATTTTATGTACTCTATCGATTCAGGAAAGATAGGGGATGCTATTAATGTCCTTGTTTTGATAATCGGGTGAAATTTTCTCATCGCAAACCCGGATATCAAAATGTCACTATGTCATGTCAGAATGGTAGAGAGAGACAGCAACACACACATGGCGGATCGTGGACGTCACGCGCCGTTCCGACCGTCGCCGCTGACGCGCTGCACAGATGCGTGATAGATTCCATGGATTTCATGATGGATTCTAAACCTCGAGGTAATTATTGGCCCAAGTCAGGGACAACTTAAGTTTCTTTGTTTTTTTTTAAAACTCCATTTTATGCATAGCTTGAGTCCTGAGATATTTTAATCTTAGCTAAAAGTGTTTAAATATGCGACCCATCCCTCTCTTTGCCAAGACGCGGGAAGTCACCTAAAAATTGATAATTACCGCTATTTTCAGAAGTGACACACCCTCCAAATCCATCTGAATCTCTCTGAATATGTTTTTCGACGTTCTCTCCCCCCGTTTTTCTATTATATTCATTGTTTTTGTCATTCTAGAGGTCATTATTTTCCGCACATAACCTCTTGGGTTTGTTATGCCTTGGTCCCAATCTAAGTATTTCTGTATATTTTTCCCTCAGATGCCGCGGGCAAGTGGTTTAGAAATCGATTTAATGCCAAAAACTACTATTAAAATTAAGCAGAAGAAAGCGGTGAGAAAATTATGTAACAATTAATGTGGTTTAAAATAAAACTCGTCCAAGGAGAATTTTTAATTTGTTTTGTTGATTTGTTTTTAGGCGTATGATAATAGCATGATCTTTCAAGCCACCCTCATACCACCCCTCTTGGAGCATACTTATGCTCAGAATATAGATGCTCCAAATCAGGTAAGTTTCCTTCATTGTGCAGGTGCAGTGCGAAATTTAAGTCTGTACAAACAATTCGCTGAGGGTCCCTTCCTTTGTTTCAGCAGGATGCAGTCCTTCAAGGCCCAGAGGTACCTGTTAATATCCCAGTCAGCAATGATCTTCCTGAATCCTCTGTCTTTGAGTCACTGGACGTCACGGATACAAGGTAGGTTTTACGCCAGACCGGTGTCTTGTCGTAAACAGGCTTCCGCGATGCTGCGCCAGTTACGACAATCCACGCCTGGCGTTACACCTTACCTTGGCCTGCGGCGCTTCCCTGCTTGCCTCCGGCAAGCTGTCTGAAGGATTTTTGAGGCATTGAGTAATGCACCACGTGACATCTGCAATAAAATTTTTTAGTCGGTTCGATCCCCTTTATTCAAGATCCTGATTCGGCTAACTAACGAAGTCGGGCTCCGAGACCCCCCTTCCGACCCCTCTTTGAAAAGGTCTTGCCGAGACCTATGGAAATCTGCAATAAAATTTTTTGGTTGGTCGACCCCCTTTTTCCCAAGATCCAGACTCGGCCAACTGATGGGAGTCGGGCTCCTAGACCCCCCTTCCGACCCCTCTTTGAAAAGGTCTTGCCGAGACCTATCGAAATCTGCAATAAAAATTTTTAGTCGGTTGACCCCCCTTTTTCAAGATCCAGATTCGGCCAACTGATGGAGTCGGGCTCCGAGACCCCCTTCCGACCCCTTTTGAAAAGGTCTTGCCGAGACCTATCGAAATCTGCAATAAAATTTTTTAGTCGGTCGACCCCTTTTATTCAAGATGAAGGGTCGAAGTTGATTATGTTAGTAAATTCGGGCCGAGGTAGCCAATTCGCAGTTAAAAGTTTGGTCAGGGGTCGGAAATTTTGGGATTTCATTTTCGTCATCAGGAACTGCAAAAACATAAGAAACCATGTAAAAATGTCTCTAAAAATAAAGTCACTGAAAAGTTGCACTTTTTCTGCCGTTTGTTTAGTGTTTTTTCGTTAGTACGATCTGAATGGAATGAGATAGAAAAGCTGTATTTTTGCGTGTGGCGAGCCAAGGACATACCTAATAACCCTGCAAAATCTCAGCCAGATCGGCTGAGCCGTTTGGGAGGAGTAGTGCGGACACAAACACAGACAGACAGACAGACAGACGGACAGACAGACAGACAGACAGAACAGAAAAAGTTTTTTAACCCCAGTGAAGTAACTGGCTTCGCTAATCGCTCAGCCAAAAATTGATCAATCCTCTGCGAGCCAGGATCATGAAGGAACAATCTCTCGTAAGTGTAAGTTTCATTCATGTGTGCAGATGCACAGCATAACTTAAGTCTTTACGAACGATTATTTAAGTCTCTTCCCTTGTTTAAGCAGGATGCAGTTCTTGAGTGCCCAAGGGGACCTCTTAATATCCCAGCCAGCAATGATCTTTCTGAAAACTTGTGTCTCTGAGTCACTTAATGACAACAGATGCAATTGATCAATGTTCTGTGAGGAGGCCAGGATCATGCAAATGAAACTGAACAAGCGCTGGCACCCAAAGAACTTGATGTTTTGGGATGAACCTGAGCAAACCTTTACTAAACAAGCAACTCTGACAAGAACTCAGGTGACCAGGAACCTAGTGATAAACAGTTGCCACCCAGGTCCCTGGAATCCACCAATAAATGTTAATTCAAGTGATCCAAGGTAACGGTTTCATGTGGACTGTTATCTGCAACTCCTGTGCTTCAATAGTTCAAGATGATTATTTATTGCTTTGTGTTTCACACAGGTGGCTCCTCATGATGTTGCTGTGGCCTTAGTTGAAAGTTAATTTGCCACCCAAATGACATGTTGCAAAGGTGAAGGATGGAATAAAAATCTTCCTTCGAGTCCCAGATAAACATTATCGAGGCTGTGTCCGTGTTACCTGGGAAGGAAACTTAACTATTTATGTTCATGGTCACCTCCTGCCCAAAGAACACATAGCATACAAATGTGGGAATATAGAAGCCTTCCCTCCTGATGGTGTGGAAGTGTTTGTGAAACAAACTTTAGAATTTATCTCTTCTTTCCGCCAATTGGAAATATGTGCTGCTGTTTATCTTCAGGAGTAACAAAGTTTGGTGGAAAAGAAGTTTGGAGACCTGCTACATTGATGACAATAGGTTCTGTGAGGCGAGGTATGCTGAAACTTTACGTAGAAATGACTGTGAGTATCTTGTGGACCAGCGTAGAAGACAGTGCACCAAATGCCTTAAAACTTCATCAGTGTTTGCTCGTCGTAAGATTGCCTCTCCAAGTTCTAAGAACAGGACACCAAACAAGCACAAGCCGTACAAGCACCTAACTTCAACTGAAAAAGATAAGAGAGAGAAGAGAAAAGCCAAAAACATCAGAGCACTGCAAAGAAAAATCAGCAGACTGAGGGAACAGCTGAGCTCTTTAATTGAGGAGGAAGGAGTTGAAGTTGATTCTTCACTGGACAAAGACCTTGGAGCAACACTTGAAAGGCAGGTCAATGAGTTGAAGAAAGCAGAAGATGATGCAAATGGAAACCTTCAAGATAAATTTTTCAGGATTTTTTTGGAACAACAGCTGGAAGCACGAAATGCAAAAGGAAACCATGCAATTAAGTGGCACCCACTGATGATCCGTTTTGCATTACAACTTAAATTATGTTCACAATCATCACTGAATTGTACTCGTAATTTTGTTAGGCTGCCTTCTGACCGGCTGTTGTGGGATTACACGCACATGTATGATGAAGAGGCTGGTGTCAACACCTCATTTATTAATGAAATTGCAGAAGCAGGTGAAAGACATGCCACACAAGTATCAAGCTACCATGTCGTTTCCTACGATGAGGTTGTTATTTCTCATAATCTGGTACAGAAGAAAGCTACTGGGAAAATAATTGGTTACCAGCACCTGACTGAAGTGCAAACAGAGTTTCTCGCATTGAAAAAAAAGTTTGGAAGCAGATGCGACAGGTGTAAAAGCTCCAGAAAATCCTTGTCCCCCAGTTGCCAAAAAAATGCTTACTTTCATGATCAGGGGCACTGCCAGTGGGGTCCAAAGCTGTGTGGCCTCCTACCCTATAGCGTCCACTTGCGAAGGAAGACTTGCACCAGTATGTGTGGGAAGTGACAGGGGCCCTGGAGACCAGCGGTGTCAGAGTGATAGCATTTGTAAGTGATGGAAGTTCTGTAAACAGAGGTTTCTACGAAATGCAGACTCCATTCACTCCCACGGATGGCGGTCATTTTTGACACTCCCAACCCCTATGATCCAGAGAGGCCCATCTTCTTCATCCCTGACCCTCCACATGCTCTGAAGACTGCCAGGAATTGTCTCGAGAACTCAGGAAGGAAGAAAAGTAGGAACATGTGGAAGAATGGGCAATTCTTGACATGGAAGCCCATCATTAGATTGTTCAAGTGGAAGGCAGAACAGACAATCAAGAAATTGCCCAAGCTGACTGCTGCCTGTGTATACCTGAACTCGTATTCAAGAATGAGTGTCCCATATGCTCCCCGTGTCCTAAGCAATTCGGTGCCTTCCCAGATCAGATTACTGGGTTGGCCACAGACCGAAGAGCTCTGTGTTTTTAACAAATTTTAATGAACTTTTTGAGATGGGCAATGGGTCTCACCAGAAACAGTGGATTCATTCCAACAAGCCGAATCTGGCTCCTTACACAGAACTTACTGATAAGAGGTTTGAAGAGTTTGAAAAAAAATTAAAATATTTGAGGGATTGGAAAGAAGAAATCAATGCTCTACCCAACAGGACCCCAAAAGAAAAGAGTGTTATGTTACTCTCCCAGCAGACTATGGCTGCTTGGGAAATGATCTGTTTAGCAATGCCAGCTTGCATCAAATTTCTCCTCAATGAAGGTACCAAATTTGTCATGGCACGGGTGTTCTGCCAGGATCCACATGAGCAGCACTTCTCAAAGCAACGTGCATCATGTGGTGGAAACAGAAATCCCAATGTGGCATCATATTTGCACAATGAGAGTACGATTCATCTTCAGGGAAAGCTGTCACTGAAAAGAAGAGGAGCAAACACCGAAGCTGCTCGCTTGGTGCTGGATGACACACCCCTGCCCAAAAGACCTAAAAAGGTCAAACGTTGCATAATGCCTCAGTGATTTGTAATAAATTGTGTAAGGAAAAGGATTTTATATACCATGACTGATCGGATAATGGGTGGCTTGTTGTATTGTGTTAGTTTTAGTTGTCTTGCAAACCTTTCTCTTTGTTATCATGGGTTGTAATGATACAACTGTGTTGTTAGTGTCAATTTAAGAGTGCTGGTTACTTCTGTGCCTGTGTAATTATGTTATTTTCTGTTCAATTGTTTAAATAATTGATGTAATTTGAATGGGAGAATTCAACTGTACACAAAGTAGTACCTGATCCATTAGTTATTTAATGTTTCAATAATTACATTGATAAAACAGCACTGTTCAAACTTATTATCATCTTAAATAGAAATTACACTAAACTTTCAACAACTATTTAAATTATTTACCCCCAAGGCGTTGCCTAAAGCCAACACCACCTGTTCCAAATTTCTGAGCTTGCTTTTCAACAGCCATCTCATCATGCCTTCTCCCAATTACACCATTTCTCCATGTGACAGAAAAGTGATAAGCCAAGGCATGAAGGAGTTTTGAAAGACTCTTTTTCATTTAAAGACCCTTTCAGGTCATCCCACCTCAGCAACAGAGAGGGTGACTTAGTAATAGTCTGTATTACATCATCATTCAATATTGAGCCGTCCAGTCTCTCAAGGGGCTTTACTCTTTGCCAAGCTGCACAAAAAACTCTAATGCTTTTGCAGAAATTTTAGTTAGTTTGCCTCGGTCCACTGCTTCAGTCCATGCCCTCAGTTCAGCCTCAGGGGCTTCTGACAACTCACTAACTAAGAAATTGCTTTTGACAGTGCCAATAACTTATTTCCACTCCTCATTTTTGTGCTTTATTCTTAAGGCTCTTTTTAGAAAGCTTTTTACATTGCTACCACCGATAAAGTGCATGTTTTGTTTGAAATCTAAGGATACAGTTGACTGGTTAGTAGTGGCATATCTATTTTCTAAAGTAACATATTCAGAAGTGTCATTACCATTCCGAAGAATACGTAACAAATGAGCTAATAATTTGCTGGAAAACATTGAAATAAAATTTGCAACAAATATGTTGCACTCTTGTGTACTTACATTCTGTTCCTTTTACATATTATTTCGTTCAAGGTCTTCCTTAGGGATACATTAACAGCTACAGAAGAAGAATGCTTCAGATATTCGGTAACAAAAACTGAAGGTAGAGAAAAAATCCCTTCTGTCATTCAAAACTTCATACAGATTATCAAAAGATGCAGGTCACAAATGCAGTCATATCTTCGCTGTGTCTCCAGGTCCAGTGCCAGGTCTGCAACCTTCTTGGCCAGGACCGTGTATTAGTTTGGTGTTTCCTATTTCTTGAAGTGCAGCACTGGCTAAAGAGTTGCATTCCTTTGAAACCTCTTCCTTACTGGGCATTTGAAGTAAAGCCGCTGCAAATGAAACAAATCAAAACACCCATTCAAAACAAAGTAGGGTAATGGTTTGTGAGGGAAGAAGGTCATAAAAATAGACTTTCATTGACACATTTTTTTTTTAAGTCCAACAATGTTACCTTCCATTCCATGTCCAACAAGATGTTTAATGTAGCCATCCAAAGTTGTGAATGACGCATCACACAAGCGGCATTTAGCTAGAGCAGGTGGGGGTGTCTTCTTGGGCAGGTCGTCAACATTTACTTGGCCAGCTTGTGAGGCTCTTCTAGCCTCTTCTTCCTCTTCTTCCCTCCACGGTTCGGTAACAAGGTACGTTTTAACTTCTTCATCTTCATCAGTGCCAGACCAGTCACCCCAATCCATTTTCTTAGCTGCTGCCTTTTCTGCGGCTTCATCATCTTCCTCGTCTGAGTCCTCATTGTTGTCCTTGTTTGAAGATGCAGGGTGGCTACTAGTGCACTCATTGTCATTACTTTGCTGTCCTGAAGCACCTGAAGGAAACAATGAAACAGGAATTAAAGCAAAATGGATAGAAGAGGAGGAAAACGAGGAGACTGTGAAAAAAAAAAAAATAATATAACCTTACCTGCTAACAAGCTTGCTGTGACATGACTACTAGATGATGAATTTTCATGTGTCAACATGTGTTTTTTGTACCATGATTCCAATTTATACTTTTTTCCGCATATATTGCACACCAAATTCGTTTTATCCATGGCTACACCCTGCGTTACCTTACGTTCGTAATAATGCATCTTATAGCTCGTGAAAACAGTATTTCACCTTTCATACACATAAAAACACGCTTTTTTGAATTATTATAACGCCATTTGCTCAATAAAGTAATAATTTAATCTTGTGATGAAGCGATATACAGCCAGTGTTGTGTCTTCACAGTTGGCAATGCTTTTGGAAGAAGAAAGAAAGAAGAAGGTGCGTGGACGGGGCGTTTCACGTTCACATGACAAGGCGGTGGAGAGATCTGACATGACCTAGCGACAGGATTCGGGACCTTGCGTCTCCCTACGTTAGCTGTC